>JAJTUP010000027.1:0-600000 GCA_021399435.1 Diaporthe sp. PMI_573 | reverse complement strand
AACACACACGTCTGCCAATATACAAACCTCATTCTAGCTCATAGATCTTGTCCATATAGCTTGTATGTTAGGTCTCCTCATGCAAGTGAGCAATGCTAGGCACAACAGCTTCATCACTTACCTCGGTCAGTAAGCTCGCCAGTTGGCGGCTGTGTGAAAATCGTTGAGATTGTATATCTGGCCAGGTCCCAAGGTGCACGTCCAAGTCCCTCATCGAACTCATAACAGGGACGGAGGTCTATAGCAGGTCAGCTTAGTGATTGAAGAAATCTGCATGGATGCAGTGCAAGGCCATGAGGCTCAAACCCCCCCCCCCAAAAAAAAAAACCACCAAAAAACCAAAAAACCACCACCACCACCAATGTAGATCACGATGGCTCTTTGTACAAAAATGATCATCTTCGTAATTGTTAGCTATAAACCCTGACTTATTTGTGTGTACATACTCTAATGTCGTGCGATGTACCACCTCAATCATCGTCCCTCTGGAACCCTTGACGGCCGCGACCGATCCTGTCTGCCAGAGTCCCATTTCCTGCCGCGTTGTGAAGTTTGTGTGCAAATTCTCTGCCTCCGTATTTGGATGAATTAGCTCGGGCTCGGTCGTCCGCCTCGCGCTCAGTCTGTTCCTTTTCCGCCAGAGCTGCGAGACGGGCTTCCCTGGCTCTGTCCAGGTCTGAGGCATCATTCTGCATAGCCGCAAGCTTTTTTGCCTTCTCCTCCTCCTCATTGCGGTTTTCAGGCCGTCGTTGCCCCCCGTTGAGATCGCGCTGAGAGCGCTTCCGGCTGGGAGAATGTCTCCTTCCCTTGCGATCCTCGAAGTCGTACGGCCGACTGTTTGAGTACTCTCTTCTCGATGGCCTCTCTGAGTCCTCGTCACCAGACTCGTAATGTCGACGAGCCCGAGAGCCTTCTCTCGAGTCTGAACGGTGACTCCTGGGGCGTCTCCCGCTACCCGAATCGTGTTCCTCGCGACGAGTGGGTGGCGATCTGTCTCGCGAGTGTGAGCGCCGCCTCTTGCGCCGCCTTTCAGTGTCTGATTCGTCGTCGTACCGCCGTGGGCTCCGTGATCGTTCTCGAGAGTCCTCCCGCCGGCGTCTGTGACGGGGTTCGCGATCGTGATCATCGTTGCGGTGACGGGGGTGGGATCTATGGCTGCGATGCCTGTGCTCCCGGTGCTCCCGGTGTTCCCGGTGTTTCGATTTGGGCTTCTCTTCCACGATTCCCATTTGCGCCAGGAGTTGTCGACGTTTTGAGGGGTCCTTCATCATGGCTTGGTATGCGCCTTGTTCCTGCCTCTTGATCGCCACGAGAGGGTCTTCGCGGATCTTGGCAGCGGTGTCTCGCGCAGAGGCGATGACGGGGAGGGGACCCGGTGTTTCGCCAGTCGGCCCTGCAGTCTTCTCCACCTTCTTCATGTCGTCGCCTCGGAGAACGGAGTCGATACGTCGCTTGCCAAGGAGGAATGCCTCGCTCGAGTATTCATCACGCCCGCCGTCGTTGGGTCCTTGGTACATCCATTCCACACGATCAACCTTCTTCTGGCCCCCGGAGGCCTCCAGCTGCTTCTGAGTCTCTTCGATCTGCCGCTCGTGCCTGATTTCCTCGAGCCGAGCTTCGGTGAGCTTGCGCTCTTGCAGTGCCGCCTGCTCGGCGTCGTACACGCGGCGCTGATTGGACATCAACTGGGGATGCCATGATTTTTTGAGGTTGAGGTCATTGCCTCCCATTTTTACTAAGACAGATATGTGACCTTGTGATGCAGTGGGCAGGTTGTGTCGGGAAAGAGTTTCGTCCGGGATGGCTGTATGGTGGTGGGTCGGAAAGGAGCAACAGGAGGAAAATGACGGTGGCGGAAAAGTCAGCCCCACAGCCCACCCCTGGCTGCTTGTGCCCTCAGCCTTGCAGGGTTGGCACGGGCCCTCACAGCCTGGAGTCGCCGTCCACTGCCCTCTCAACCCGGTCAAAGAAGGCAGCATCCATCTGTCGTTCAATCACATCAATCGTTTGCAACTTCGTCCACGCCCGTGCTTCCTCACCAGCAGAGAACCACAACTTATCTCCGAGCCAACCACCCTCCTGAGACCACTTCATCATCACGGAATTTGTGCCAGCAGTACAAGTGCAAGGGTTGCCAACATGTCGGATGACGACTTCATGCAGGAGTCGGATGAGGAGTACGACTTTGAGTATGATGACGACGATGACAACGAGAATTCCGGCGATGTCGACATTGAGAACAAGTACTACAACGCCAAACAATTGAAGGTCACCGACCCCGAGGATGCAATCAAGGAGTTCCTGGAGGTACCGGGTCTAGAGCAGGAGAAAGGCGACTGGGGCTTCAAGGGCTTGAAACAGGCCATCAAGCTAGAGTTCAAGCTGCAGCATTACGATGAGGTTTGTCACAGACTGCTCGCATGATGGCAGCACACTGACCATTTCGCAGGCCATAAAACACTATGCGGAGCTTCTCACCTACGTTAAGTCTGCAGTCACGCGCAATTACTCGGAGAAGTCCATCAACAACATGCTGGACTACATCGAGAAGAGCTCCGACGCCAAGGGAGCTGTGCAGTGCATGGAGAAGTTCTACTCGCTCACCCTGGAGTGCTTTCAGACAACCAACAACGAAAGGCTGTGGCTGAAGACAAATATCAAGCTCGCCAAGCTCCTGCTGGACCGCAAGGAGTACCTATCCGTCAACAAGAAGCTCAAAGAGCTCCACAATGCCTGCAAGCGCGACGACGGCAGCGAGGACTCTAGCAAGGGCACCTACCTGCTCGAGATTTACGCGCTTGAGATCCAGATGCACGCCGAGACAAAGAACAACAAGCAGCTCAAGGTCCTGTACCAGCGCGCCCTCAGGGTCCGCTCGGCCGTGCCCCACCCCAAAATCATGGGCATCATACGCGAGTGCGGCGGCAAGATGCACATGAGCGAGGAAAACTGGAAGGATGCGCAGTCGGCCTTTTTTGAGTCTTTCCGCAACTATGACGAGGCTGGAAGTCTGCACCGCATCCAGGTCCTCAAGTACCTGCTGCTCACAACCATGCTGATGAGGTCCGACATCAATCCCTTCGACAGCCAAGAGACGAAGCCGTATAAGAACGACCCGCGCATCGCTGCCATGACGGAGCTGGTGGATGCCTATCAGCGCGACAATATCCACAAGTATGAAAGCGTCCTCCAACAGAACCAGGACCTGCTAGCCGACCCTTTTATCGCCGAGAACATCGACGAGGTCACCCGCAACATGCGCACCAAGACCGTACTCAAACTCATCACGCCATACACTCGCATGCGCCTCTCCTGGGTGGCGAAGCAGCTGCGCATCAGCGAGGTTGAGGTGCAGGATATCATGGGCTTCCTCATCTTCGACGGCAAGATCAATGGCAAGATAGACCAGCAGATGGGCGTCTTGGAGATCTATAGAGACCGTGACGCCGAGCGCATCGGCGCCATCCAGCACCTGTCTGATGCGCTTGCCGAGCTGTACGCCACCGTATTTAAGGATGGCGACGGCTTCCGCCACTTGGACACAACCGTTGCCGGTGATGAATCGGACCTGGATGGTGGCTTCTTCGAATCTTCCCTGGGATCACATCGAGAGGGAGGTAGGACCACCGACCCTTTCCCGAAACCTCGCAAAGTCCACAGGGAAACATATGTTCCGGCGTAGCGTGCCGGGTCTAACCATGTGCACCGAGAGGGATGAAGACGCGATGTCTTCCCGTATGCAGGCCTCATGCTGGCGACCTGTCTTCAAGAAGAAGAAGGCGCAGGTGCAGCAACCATTGCATTTGCTCTTCTGGTCAGACTGCATGAACAATAATGTCATCGCAGCTGCGGTTCCGCTGGAGAACCGAGCAGTCAACATCCTGAAATAGAAAGCCACATATCGATACAACCCGGGACTTCGGCCCGTTCTTACCATGCACAGTGAGAAGTGATTGGCGACACGCCGCTGGGCAACAGATTTTCACTTGGCCCTGCGCGCCGCCGTTGTCAAATATCGAATGCAGGCTGCAAGAACACATCCCACTGCAGCTCGCGCGCCGCCGCTTTCTCCCTCGCTCTCTTCCTGCCGCGGGCGGAGCAGGGCATGCTGACCTGCACGATTAAAAAGTAGTCCAAGAAGCAGCGGGGCAGGATCCTACAATCTACATGCGACTCGTATCCGCGTCGCGCCGTGCCTGCGGCAAGCACACAGGGGAAATTTTGCCCCGTGGAAGCCCGCACCGTACAGGCATCAATGGGCCGTCTTTCCTTCTGGTCATTCTCATTCCTTTATCCTAGAGATTCTCAAATGGAGGGGTTCAACCATCCTTCCTGGTACAGAGGCCAAGCCGGCGAATTGTTTTGGGAGCTGAACAGCATTCCCAAAGGAGCAGGATATTACGAGACGCCTGAATTGGCCGCTAGCGTCGCCTCCCGGAAGCAGCATTGATCACCACCACCACATAAGCCTGGCAGAGCGAAGGTCTGGGAAAGAGCACACGCACATGCTCACACGTGCAGAAGATTCAGCGCAAGAGAACGCCCAATGCTATGATTCCAGGGAATTACATTACCTCCCGGGCCCGAAAGCCACGGCCGATCCAACCATAATTACAAACTGCCTGCCTTGCCTTGCCTTGCCTTGTTTGCCTTACTACCACCCTCGTTTCCCAAAAGGAGCACAGAAAAGCAGAAACCCCCAGATAATAGTTTTCCTCGCTTCCGAAGGACTCTGAAAGACTGGAGACCCAGACCGAATAACCAATAAAAAGATGACCTGGGCCGAGTTGGCCTCGCGCAGCAAAGACAACGTCGTCTGAAAATGCAGATTCAAATCGCCACTCCCCTGCCCTTCATCCAGCTGGCGCCTTCCCGCTGCGCCTCTGGAGAACGGCCCAAGACTTTTGTTGTTTGCAAAAGGGGAAAGCGCTTTGCTTCGCTTGTGTGTGCCTTTGGTTTTGATACCATCTGCCATTAGTCCTCGTTCCATCCTCTCCTTCGTCTGCCACCGGGCCGTTTCCGGGGCCTGAACCATCGTAGCTCAGCCTGCTTTCAATTTACTGGCCCACTGTTTTGAAACCCTCGCGTAAGATTGAGCTGTAAACGGAGCGTCAACGACGGCAGAGCTTGTAGCTTTTGGCCGTCGTCCGCCCGATCTGTGATTGTCAGTTCTCGGTTCTCGCCCCTCCTCGACCCGTACTGTCTTCAGACGAAGAATGGCCTGCTTTATGGTGGCCCTTCTTCTTTCCTGGCCGCTCACACCTCTCGCCCCCATCATCGTCGCCGGGTCTGTACTCTTCTGGTTGAAAATTAGGGTTGTTGTAGTGAGCTGTGTTGAAATGTGAATTCTTGAACGTGTTCGTCTGAAGTGGCTGCTCCGGCCAGGCATTGGTGTCCATCGGCTCCGCGTACTGATACCGGCTGAAGCGGATCTCGTGGGTCGTCGTAGGGCCAGGGATTGACTGGGTCGGTAGCGAGGTCTGTTGTGACGGTTGCGGCTGTGCTGGGGGAGTGGGCGATGAGTCTGCGTATGGTGAAGGGAACCATGGCGACTGTGGGCTAGACGGGTAATCCAATGAAGAACCGGTCAACTGGCCCATTGCGGACACCGGGCCGACAGTACCAAAACCTGGTATCAAGGCTAGAGGGTTCTCGAGGCCGAACGTGTCTTCAAACTGCGGGCCAGCACTGTCATGGTAAGTGGGGGTGTAAGCCATCCGGTTGACCTGCAACGAAGTAGTAATCGTCGTGATGGCGGGCTTATATAAGACATCGTAATGACCTGGACGGTAGAGAAGATGTATAAAAGCGCCCAGGTCGTTGGGATCGCCGTCTGGGAAGCGGTGGGTGTTGACCTGGCTGCCTTGACTGCGGTCGAGATAGGCGATCTCGAGTGTGAACCCGACTGGCTTCAGCAGTACCTCGACCAAAAGGACGACACCAAGTTCCTCGATCTCTCGCTGCGCTGGCTCAATGACGGTCTGGGCGTAAGTCTCCGGGTCAGCCTCGCACCACGCTGCGTACTGGTCCCGGTTGCCCCTTAGCCATGCCCCTGCAAGCAGCCGGAGGTGGAAGAGTATGTTTATGGAGGACATATCGTTAAACTTGGTGGTGAGAATGGCCATTGCGGTGTCGGGGTCGTGTATGTTGTCCGAGATCTGCTTCAGGAGCTCGAACGTATCTTCTACGAAGTCCACGAACAGGTCGGGGTCATAGTTGCCGCTGTTTACGAGGTAGTTGTTCAGCTGGGTAAGGCGCAGATGCTCCCCATCGACAAGCTCCTTGCTGCCCTGCTGGATGAGCAACTCGAAGTAGCAGAATCCAATAGCTTGAAAAAGGTCAGCAATTGCACAAGTCCGTGTTACACAAGGGTGGCGTCCGCGGGAAGGCGGCTGACGATGTGATTGAATTTGGGCCGGGGCATGGCGATTGGGAAGAAGGCCACACGACAGATGGGACGATTTCTGGAAGAGCTCTCTTAGCTTACCTCTCCACCCACAGTTGCCGTCTCCTTTAACGGGCCTGTAGTGTGAGTACGTCTGGGGGAGGGCCTGTGTGATGGTCAGCGCTGGTACAAGACTGCCATGTCATGACTGGCCCCGCCAGGATTGACACAACCGGGGCAGCGTCAAGGGATGCTCACTATTGTCTTGTCGACATAGATAGGGTCTGCCTTTGCGTACTGCTCCGTGATGGCAGCAATTGTAGTCTTGTCGCCAAGTAGGGGGCCCTGGTGCGGATCCGGAGTGGTTAGCCGAGGAAACCCCAGAAATGCAGGATGAGGGCGGGACGGAAAGGGCAGATATCGTACCTCGACCTCGGGCTCCCAGGTCCTAGCTGCTGCCTCTTGGGCGGCGAAGTCGTCGGGCAGGCCCTGGTTCTGTTCCATCTCGGCGCAGGATGCTGGGCTACAGTTTGGAGAGTGGTGCTGGTGCTGGAGGGATGGTTGCTGCCGGTGGTCAAAGAGGTTGGGAGCTCCGGGTTGATGATGTTGTTGCAGAGGAAGGGTGCTGTTGAAAGGGAACACAGGTAGCGGGGCAGAGCGGACGTCGACAGGGACCCCTGCAGCCCCGCCATGGGCATCATGGCATGAGCCGCCGGCTGGTCCAGAGCCACTTGCAGGGGGCCCTGGCACCCCAACCTGGGGCCCAGGCCCACCCAAGGACAGAGACTCAAAGGGCGCCTCCGGGTAGGTGCTGTACCCAGAGGCCTGCACGCCGTCAAACCCGTCACTCAGCCCATCATCCTCTACGCCGACGGGAAAATAGGCTGGGAAGAAGGACGAGTACGGTGTCGGCTGCGGCTGGAACATGCCGAACGGTGCCTGGATTCGGGAAAAAGCAACGCGGAGAGGGATCAGACCCAGGTCAGGCAGGTGAAGCAGCCGGGGTTGCCAGCCACTGTAGATTGTGCTCTGTTGGCGACCGTTGAACAAGCAAGTGTCTTTGTCCTGCGGCTCCGTGGCATGCAGCCTGTCGTTGAACTGCCGCCGGGGGGCAGCCGATCCGCAGCTGGATGGAAAAGTATCAGCCCGTCTGTGAAAGACCTCGTCAGTGTTTATCCTGTCACTCCCTCACACGCGCGCGCGCACACGCACACGCACACACACACACACACACACACACACATACACACATATATACACATATACACATGTAGGCACGAATGACAGGAGGAATGGCACCGAGAGAAGCAGGTCACGGCCAGAGGTGTGGACGTCGCGGCGGAAACAGATGAATCATATGGCAAGTAAGGTTGAACGTACGGCCGTTGAACGAGACCTTGGGAGACACAGCCTACGCGTAGCAGTGTTGCCAAGTCCCGACCCGGGAGGTTTGTCAAGACGTGGAGGTCCTCATGTGCATGGGTGTAACAGGGAAATGGTTGCAGCCGGTCGGAGGAAGCAGTAGTTTGGAGGTTGGGTTGACGGTCAGACGGCAAGCCAGGACAGAACAGATCTTGTGGATGGAAACAAAGGGGAGAAGGAAGAAGAAGAAGAAGAAGAAGAAAGGTAGACCGTGGTTCGGAGCAGGAATATCGGCTTGGTGGTCGTTAAGACGCCGAGACAGGGGCGATATAGAGGCAACCGCTCCAACAGAGAGAAGCCGAGGCCGGAACGTCGTCGTCGGAACAGCGCGGGCTTTGGGTCCAAGGTCGGGATCAACGGGTCAAGGACGGTGTGCTAGGTAAGAGAGGTAGAGCAAGGTCTGGCTCGGTTTCGAAGGTGACACGGTGAGGGTGAGGGTGAGGGTGATGGTGATGGGCGACAGTGGGGCGAAGGATAAATACGGTGCTGATGCGTGCAGCAAGCACACGAAGTTTTGACAGCGTCTGTGGCCTGCTGGTTGTCTAAGCCGGTCCAAGGATCGCGGTAGTGCTGACTGTATGTGAGTCGTGAGGAGGGTCAAGCGACACGCAAGACCTCGACCCTAGCAAGTACTCAAATTAGACAGATAGGCTGGGAGCGGCACAGGCACACACTGGAGATCCGATGCGGACGGAACAGGTGTGGTGTGGGTGTGGCGGCCAGGAGTGCGTTGTTGATATTGCGTCTCGTTTAATTGAAGACTATGGAAGAAGGGCGACGGCACCAAGACATCAAGGGCAGGAGGAAAGTTTGGAAACCACAGTGCTTATACGAGAGGAGCTCGGGGAGGGGATGGCTTTGACTGCCTTTCTCGGTTTTTCTTCCTTTGCTCTTCATTGACTGCTGTATGCACACGCAGGGCCCGAGGGAGGATAGAGCGTGAACATCCCAACCCATCCCATCTCATCAAACCCGAGCAAGGCGGCGACGCACTGACCCGCGGGAGTAGCCAGTGAAAGGGACAGGGAGCCTCCGAGTCGGGAGCGTCAATGACTGGACGGCTCAGCTGGCAAGGGGGCAGCAACAGCTCTCTCTCCCTCCCCCTCCCCCTCCCTCCCTCTCTCTCTGTCTCTCTCTCTCTCTCTCTCTCTCTCTCTCTCTCATTCCCTCATTCCCTCATTCCCTCTGTGCTCTGTGCTCTGTGCTCTCTCTGTTTAAAGACGGGATGGGCTGGATGGGCCGGTGCTTGCAAATGGCGCTGGTGCTGGTTGCCGGGAAGGGTGTCAATCGAGAAGCAGACGTCTGGTTTCCTGGCTGGCTGGCTGGCTGGGGGGTGCGTGTCTGTCTGGGTGATCGCCACGGGCCAAGAGAGGAGCCCTTGTCCGTGTGGTATTGGTCTCGTCTGATGAAGATGCCAGATGCCAGATGGCGGCTGCCCGCGGCAGCTCCAAAGCCCCGAAGCTTGAGCCCTGAGCCTGCGCCCAAGCCTGGCAAAGCCTACCTGGATTGCCTGGGAGCGCGCCCGTGGCCTGTCCCAGGGATACCTAGCGGGATTGACGGGGCGGGCTCGGCTGGGGAAACCCTGGTTGAGGTTGCCGGCGTGTGGGAGCTCTCCTGGTCAGGGGTCCTCGGAGCGAGACGTCGACGGCAACCTTGGGACGTCTGGACGCCGTGAAAATTGTGAATGGTGGCCGATGAGTGGCCAACCAAGCTGGAACGTCAGGATACTTCTCTCGGCCGTGTGTGTGTGTGTGTGTGTGTGTGGTGTGCGTAGTGTAGTGTAGTGTAGTGTAGTGTAGTGTAGTGTAGTGTGGTGTGGTGTGGTGTGGTGTGGTGTGTTGTGGTGTAGTGTGGTGTGGTGTGGTGTGGTGTGTGAATTAGTGAGGGTGTGCACGTGTCTGCGCACGCATTTGTGTGTGTGTGAGAGAAGGTGATGGATGCATGAGACCAGTCGGTTCAACAGCTCGAGGAATGTTCACTGGAGAGGCCGGGTGGGGGCGATGGCGATGGCGATGGCGATGGTGCACTCAGAAGCCATAGTTGTCATGCTCGTCTGCCGCTGCTTGTGTTGTTGCTGTTGTTGTTGGTGTTGCTGCTGCTACTCCTGCTACTGCTACTCCTGCTACTGCTGGTCCTCCACCACCACCACCTCCTCCTCCTCTCCTCCTCCTCCTCCTCCTCCTCCTCCTCCTCCTGCTGCTAACACCTCCTGCCACCTTTTCATCCCGCCACCAACTACTGCCCACGGTAGGGTGAATGGCTGGCTGGGCTGGCTTGCGGGTCCAGCTTTCAGCTCGCATAGTGCTTCCCTCGGCCGGCCTGGACGGCCCAGTCGATATCGATGCCTCTTTCCCCTACACGGCCTACATGGCAGGGCAGGGCAGGTAGGGTACGGCCTGGCTAGCCATGTCCAGTACTCTCGGCAACAAGACCACATCCCCAAAGGGTCGAGCATTGCCTGGGTCGGCTAGTGCTCAGGTTAGCTGGTTAGTGGGCGATCCTTCCACCCACACGTGCAAGGTCTTCTGTCGTTAGTCGTTAGGCCCCGCCTATGAAAGACCATTTAGGGGGTCCCGCCAGACGGGGGCAGGACTGTGGCAGGCAACGCTGCCCGCTGCCCAGGCTAGACCCGTCGGTCGTTGCTGCTTGAGGTTTCAGAAACCCATACCCTGCGACTGCAACTGCGACTGCGACTGCGACTGGCATTGCCATTGCGACCGCGACCTCCGCCGCGCCGTTCCCTCCCTCGCCCCCCCCCCCGCGCCCAGTCTGTTTGACTTCGATCGAGCCGTGGGAGAGACACGAGAGCCTGGTTCCGTCATGATTCATAATGCGCAAGCTACCAGGTTGTTCTCGGCCGTCGTGCTCGGATAGAGGGCTCTGTTCTTTGGTCGGGCGCCACTGTCACGGTCGCATTCATGCAAGTCGGTACCCAGTAACTATGCCCCAGCTTGACGCCTCTCATGCCCGGACTGGACCCCCTTCCGCCACCTCTCGTTGATTACTACTCTACTGTGCAATCCAGTGGTCCAAACCACAGGAGAAAAGCCCCGTGGTCACCAATTCATCCGTGCGCCACCGTTTGCCCGTCCTAGCTGGCTGGCGTCCATCGGCACGGAACGCCCATCTGTGCTCAGTCCTGGGGCCGGCGTGGCGCCAACCAGACAAAAGGGCCGTCGTGGCCAGATCCGGGGCCAGAGCCAGGGGCAGACAAGATCACCTCGAATCTAATTCACGATCCAACGGTGCAATCCGCCCGCCCGCACGCCGCCGAGAACACAAAGCTAGTCAATCGGCACCACGGACACCAGAGCACAGCCAGTGCCTGTCCATGTGGTCCCGCCTCATCGCATGCGCACAGGCAAACAAACGTAGCACACAGACATGGCCGACTGCTATTAGTGTGCACCAGCAGGCTGGCATGGCAGGCTGGCCTGCCGGGCCCATGTGGTCTGGGTCGTCCGTCTGATGGTCTAGCCTACATGCCTGATCCCACACATAATGCCAGAATGCCTGTGGTAGGTAGATCCCGGGAAGCTCCCGTCCTTCCCGATAGCATACGTCTGAGCAGCTGCATTGCACAGCTCGTCGTCTCATCAACACGCAGACCTCCATGCTTGCGGCCCCGTCATTGCACATCACATCACAGCGCAGCGCAGCGCAGCGCAGCGCAGCGCAGGACAGCACAGCACGGCACGGCACAGCACAGCACAGCACAGCAGCCACGTACAGATTACTGGTATCATCTTGCAGAACGTGGGATCAAGAACACCCCCAACAACTCGTCATTGCCCCTCATAGCAATAGTCGCCAATGATTGACGCCCGCCATGTCGGCAATATGCACGCGTTCCCGCCTCCGCTCCGTTCCGGGAAGCGATACTCTGCATCCCACATTGCTGCAGTCAATTGTCCCCTGGCCTCCTGGTTCACCAACTGAGGAACACTTGCCGTCCAGGTTGAACGCCCTCTATGTGGGCACAGACGAGACAGACCTTCGGTGGGGCGTCGCCTCTCAGCCAATGCTGTTGCTTCGTCACATTGATAAGCCCAGGGTCTCTCGCCAATGCAGGAGACAGCTTGGGAATAGACACTGTCTTCTCGGGACACCCCTGGTCGCTGCGGTCGATGGCATTCGGTGGTCTGGTCACGTCTGATAATAGACGACCGGGAAAGCCCGTGATGCGATTTGGCCCGGTCACGTACAAGGATTAGCTCTGCGGTAATAGATGGTCCTTCGGGCAGCAGGTATCCAATGCTACACTCATCAACCGAGTATGTACTGCACGGGTCGGGGGAAACACCAGGCTCGTCTCAAGCGTAACCAATCTCACCAGACACGACCCGCGCATGGACTTGGACAGACAGTACACAGTCGGCTAGGACTTCAGCCGGGCTGTACTAGCCATCCTAAGGCTTCCTAAGGGAGGGGGACGCAACGCCGGCACTGGTGGTTACACGAAGCCACCACGCCATCTCGCCATCGCTGAGATCTGACATCTGCACACTGGCCGATTGCACGAGGCTCATTTGCGGCGGTTGCGTCGATATTCCCACCTGCTCGCCTCCGTGCTGTGTGCCCCAACCGTGTGCGTCTACCCCCGAGCGAGGTCAGCAGGCTTACGGGATGGAACTCCACCCATACACCTCGTGACCTAGTGACACAATCTGACTTTTGACAGGAGAGTTGCTTGACAACGTCGTGGACTGCTACGAAGAGGCGCCGCCACACACCCACACTCGCACCTACTACAAGACACATGCGCACTTGCACACACAAAAAGCTGTTGCGTCGACGAGCCGGCTGGCCTGGCCAACCCCACGGCGGGCAGCCAGATGCTTGCATTACAGGATTGGCCTCGGCAGGAACAGCCCCATCGCATCAGAGCGGATCACGAACAGTTGATATGTACGTGACTTGTAACGTGCCGTGCGGGTTCCAGGCGCAAGACCAGCGGCAGCTTGAGAGGACGAGACGACCTGCCGAAGTCGACCAGCAAGGCGGATTATGGATGACTGGTGTTTGGACCAAACGCGTTGCCAAAGGCCATTCCTGATGAAACTGCCTCCGCTTCATAAGACAATCTCGTCCCTTTTCCATCATAATGACGAGCCGGGCTTAGCTAGCGCTCCACTAAGCTCCACATTCCCCGGAGCAGGCTTTCTCAAACCACACCCAGAACATTCCCCAGCTCCCGAGATGAAGACGACGTTGAGATAGCTCTTAGGTGGTCCAACCTGCGCTAGCGGGGTGGATCGTTGCGGCTAACCACTTGCCATTGCAACCATCATGCAAGATCAGGGAATTGGGCCGGCATGGTTGGTCGCTCACGGCCTGACTTGCTTGGCATCAGATCGACGAACTCGTCATTTTGTTCGAGAACGCACAGTGACTACAGCCCAGCTTCGCGTCCCTAGGCCATCAACAACTCGTGGGCGCGGGCAAGAGGGATGGGGGATGGGTTTCTCCTGCGCAGGTGGCATATAGCCGCCCGCAGCTGCAATTCCCGAAATTCACCCTTACACATATTGACATGGGAAGTGTGGGGGCCACGATATCAACCATTACTATGGACTATCACGAGAAAATGAACCACCACGCCCGCTTAAGGGGCCTGATTCAGGTTCACCGTTGCCGGTGGCATTAGGGTCACCTCAGAAAATACCACACTAAGGCCCGGTCATGACTAGCGACTGTCCTCAGGCTTGCAGCCATGGTGATGATGATGGTTGTCGCAGAAGGATTCACGCCACGACGGCACTGGGCGCGGCAGGCAAGCTCAACTTGCGATATAACCTGCGCCACGCGATGGAACTACGGCGAAGAGACCGAGTTGATAGCCATGCGACTTTCAGGCCTTGGCAAGTAGGGAGCTGCCGCCGTCTGGGAGATCGACCACCAGCTTGCGCGAACACAACACCACCGGTGCTTGCAGAGACAAGGTTCGGAATCTCTAACGAGAGCAACACAACAAGTGCGTAATGTATTGCGGCGAGGGGCCAGGGGCAAGCGACCCTGTTCCCCCCCCCCCCCATTGCATCACCACCGGCTGTTTTCGATGCGTATCGAGACTTCGGATCAGAGAACGCCAATAGCCGTTTAACCGTCAAAATTCAACGCCAACATCCGCGGTCATGATGCATGCAAACTACTGTATAACCCATGACCATGATTGACGGTAAACGAATTAGAGCGGGACAGCTGTTGATGCTATGCAATGGACTCGACTGGCAATGCAAGGTCATGTCCATTCACGCAGAGTATATTCGTCCTGGACATGCAGGCCAGCGTTAGTCCCGCAGTTTGCGTTCCCACCCTGTCCACCATCACGGGCAGGCCTCGTGGGATTTCTGCTCTTTTGCCGGTCCCGCGTGTTCCAACTCACAGAGTTTGCTTCGCAATGCCGCGTCCCAGCCCATTGCTCGATCCACACCATCCCCCCACCTTTCCTATGATCTGATCCCGTCCCGATCCGTCCCTCCCATCATGACCATTTTGAACACTGAGGTCTCACGAACCAGAGGAGATAGTGGTCTGGCCACGGGCAATACTTCTGCTGACAGCCGGTCGGCTCTCCCAATCTGTGGCCGTCATCCCACACCCAAATAACTGTCATACCCGAGCTTGTGTACCCTCCCCCCCCCACCTAATTTTCCGTCTGTTGTTTTTGCGGGTGCAAGACATCATGCAGCACGACCGTAGCTTTCTCTAGGGGCGACGCCATCTGATGTACGTAGCCGTGGCCACCACAGGTTACTGGCCTCGGCCGGGCCATCGTCGCGTAATGTCCTTGCGGTGTAGGCGCAGGAGGGGGGTTTGAATCGGATGCCTGCTTCGGCTACGTGCTGTCACAAATGGCATGTCTCTCAAACTCCTTCCCTGTGTGCCCAAGCCCCGCGCCCTCTTTCGCAGTTAGGCAATTGGGATCAGTGATTCAACTGTTCACCTCGCGAGGCAAGTCCTCGTATCTTGTGGCGTTGCGTCTGCGACTAACACTGCCGTCTCACAGCATGTTCAGCTCGGCACTGTACGCCATGACCGCTTACACCTGGACATCATTCATGAGAATTCACATTTCTCGAGTCTACCCACGCTACTCATCCCCTCATCCTCCCGCCGTCTTCGGTCTCTCCGAATTGGCACGCCACCCCTAACGTCGCCTTTCCCTCCTAGGCTTCGGAGAGGCTGGCCGGAACACGAAATACGAGAATCCTCAGTCTAAAGAGATCATTTATGGTCGGCCTCGGGAAAGTGAAACACCACAGGAGCTGAGCCGAACAATGGCCTTGAGCCCGCCGGGCGGACGACGGCTTGCCTCTTCTGGAAGCTGGCAGTTGTGGTAAAGTTCCGTGTGCTTTGCACAAGCGACCCAAGCGTTTACAATTCTAAAGAGGGGGCGATACATTGAGTAGGGTCCACGGCCCTGATCCAGCGTTGCTCAACCACTCAGGTGGCGGAGCCGCTTGTTCAATGTTCACGGGACTGCCATCATGGCAGCAAGCCTGACACGCCGTGAGACAGTTGACTCTATTGCTCTTCGAAGTCGCTCTGAACATTGTCGTACTGGACAGCAAACTGTGGTCATACACCAATGACTTGCTGATTGCGAGTATGGCATTCGGCTTCGGGTGGACTGTTACAGCGGGGAAACGTCTGGGCACAGGTCTCTTGGGCCACACCCGCCTCTCTGCCTTCCATAGCGCTTCTGCCATGAGGCCTGGGCCCACGAATGGGCGGGTGCCGATCCAGTACGCATGTACCGGTCGCGGCTCTACTCTACCGCAAGCGCGGGCTCCCGAGGCGGTCAGGGACAAGGACAGTCCAAACTGATCTTGGCGGGCCCTGTCGATGCGGCCAGCCAACACAGAAATGAAAGGGAGCATGCAGGAATATTCTAAAGGGAGTGCGGAGCAGCCGAAGTGACCCTGCAGACAAGGGTCCTTGATTCCATTCGCCTTGTTGGTTTTGTGGCCGGCGATGGAGACGACGAGCGCCGGGAAGATGTGTCTGGGGATTCTGCAGAAAGCCGGCGAGCTCACGGTCTCTTTGCTGCTTGCCAAATTCGTGTCATATAACATGTGCATGTCTTTCAGTCCCGCCACTCCGAATGGGAAACCCGAAATATATGCGCGTCGGGATCCGCACCGGTGTAGGCACCAGATCGAGAGTTCCTACCGCGCAGTTCCCATTCAGCCGGCAGAAACGCAGGGGGCGGTCCTCGTGGCCCGCATCAACCCTGGGCTCGGCTGTCTAGTAATATGGTCGAAGAAGATAGCTGAAATCTGGAATGGGAGGAGGCAGAAGAAGCAGGAAATCAACGGAGGAAGTTAAGCGTGCTCAGGAAACCGGTGAAGAATCGGTTGCATACAGTAGATCTTCAGCAGCCCTCACCTTCGTGTCCTGTCTCAGGTGAGCCTGGAAATTGAAGTTTGCTTCTGCGCATGTCAGTGGTTGACCCTTGTGCTTTGCGGTCGCGTTCAGACAGGCCTGCCGAAGAGCCTCTTCATTTTGCTCTTTTTTTTTTCTGGAAGAAAAAGAAAAGAAGGCAGTTTGGATGATGTCGACAGAAAACATGTGGGGACGGCCGTCGGCTGCGACACCTTGAACTTGCTCCGCATCGGCAAACTGCTCCCGCCGGAAGACCTGACATGTTTGCTGTGGGTGACGGTTGAGAGAGCGCAAAAAATTACGAGACGTCATGGTAACTGCATCCTACACAGACCGATCGACAGTTGCCTCGGTCGATCAACCCCTCCCATCCTTGCGGCCTCTCCCGTCCCGTCTGGCCCCACAAACCCGCAGATGGGTTCACGACTTGCGTCTCGCCCGCTACCCATTCTGGAGGGGGCCACGCGGGGCTTCGGCCGCGACCAACAGAATAAGGCGGCGAGGTCTTGATGGTTGCAGTGATCTGCAAGTCTGTCAGTCAATAGACAGAGTCTGAGCATCGGCGTGCAGCGTCCGAGCGTGCAGTCTGCAGGTCTGCAGGTCTGCAGGTCTGCAGCAAAATATTATGTAGCCGCCACTCACAAGCCCTGTCACGGCCAGCCTCGTGGCTACGAAGCGTGGTTGACGTCGGGAGGGAGGGTGCTCGAGGTTGTGAATTCGACGATAACCTCTGCGGGGCGCGACACTATTGTTTCTGGGCAGTCATTGATCCTACGACGTCAACCCGGCCCGCCCCCCACCCACCCACTCGTCAGCCCCTTCCCCACTGCCCACTGAGAGCGAGCAGGGCTGACCACCATCGCTGCAGCTCTGTCCCGGTGCCGAGCCTTTGCCTCTTTCGGGGCCGCTGGATGTGGATTTTGAGAGGCGGGGGACGGGCCAGAATGGATCGAACGGCATGCCCAGCCAGGATTGAGAGTGACAGCTACACACAACATGAAGCCTGCATACAGCATGCTTCGATCTGGGCCCCACAGCTGCCATGCAACATTGGGCAGTCTGGCTTGTGAATGGGGTGGAGGCTTTCGCTTGCGCGCGCACATGTGTTTGCATACACACTTAGGCCCACACATGCACGCCACACTCGCGCATGGAGTCGCACATACATACGCACATCCAAAGAAGGAACAAGCGAATCAATGGCGGTGCAGTGCTCCTGCAGCTTTGCTCCCTACTGTGTATGGGCAGATCGAACCAGGGCCCACACCCGGCATCTTCGCCCGGACGCAGGCCGATTCAGGCTGTTTGGCGGAGCATTAGTTCCGATTCGGGCCCCGAATTGTTATCTGCGACCTCCTCCCCAGCTAACGTGACCTGTTGGGACCGCCGCCCGTTGACCAGGCCATGCCCAAAGGAGCTGCACAATATTTTTTTTTCTTGGGTGGTTTTGTTTCCCAACAGAAGGGGGTGGTCAGCATCACTACAGAAACAAGCCCCGAGACACAAGGGGCCAGGGACCTACGCGTTATGATTGCAAGAGTACCGCGAGGGCGGTAACCAACCAGCGACGAGAGAATACTCCGGCGGGAGGGAAGAGAAGCCTTGTGGGGTCGCCTAATTCTGGTGGCGTACCCCCGTACCCCTCCGCCCTGGTCCTTGTGGACTGGGATGGAACCTACTGTGTAGGGGGCGTGGAAAGGGGGGGGTCTGTAGGGGCTGGGGACCTGTCAACTGGGAGATAAGGGCCGCGTCCATGCAGGGCGTGTGGGATGTGACGGGATGGGGGATGCGCATTGGTCTCTTCGTTATGAGCCTGCAGCATCCGGGAGCTCCTGCCTGTTCCCGCCCGTTCTCTCGTCACCTACATATATCATTTTTAGAACTGCGGGCAGTCGGGGGAATCAGACCACCCCGACGGCTGTGATTTGGTGGGTCGCGGCTCGCACCAGCTGGCACGTTGTGAGGAGTGAGGGGTGAATGTGAGGTGTCGTTTTCCCGCCGCCTCGGTGCTTATTCTACTCTCGGATGGCGTGCCCTCCTTGAAGCTCGGCCGCCCCTGGTCAGCTGTCAACCGGGGGCGGCGCGGGGCTTGTGTGAGCGTTGTGTGGTACTCGCCCAATGTTCGCGGCTCGGCAGATCAAGGGTTGGTGAACACAGCGACGGGGTGCAGGTCTGTGATCGGTTGCGACTGCGGTTGTGCCGCCTCGGTGTGCTGTCGAGGCATGATTGGCCTACGGGCCGAGTGACAACCACGACGGGGCAGCCATGGCCGGACAAGCTACAACGCCCGGGGCTCTCTCCTGTCTAGTGCGTACTGTATGTAAGCTGACATGCAAACCACCCAGGCCACCCTCGCAAAATGCTGATCGTAATCGTGTGGCATCCACAACTTGTTCCCAAAATCCTTCCCCGTCTCACACCTCCCGTCATGTGACCTGACCGGTCGCCCACCTGATCACAGCGTCGTCCCCCTGCCCCGGCCTAGAGCTCGTCCCCCCCTGCAGAACCGACGTGACCATCCTGCCGCGAAGCCGCGAGGAGCTCGTCGGTCTCGTCCCTCCCCACCGGCTCCACCGCCTGCGCGGTCAGCCCCATGCCCTCCGCGAGCTCCTCCGCCCACGCCCGGGCCACCACCTCCGAGTCCAGGCCCGGGATCCCCGTGCCCCCGGCCGCGAGGAGCTCCTCCTCTACGCAGGTCACGCCCTTGCCCGCGAGCCCGCACGCGACGAACCGAGCCCAGGGGTTGGTCGTCTCGTCCGACTCTGCCGTAGTGGTGGGGCCCACCGCGTGCGTGTTGGGCATATCCAGGTTGAGCGCGGCGCCGAGGCTGCTGACGTGGCGGCGGAGGTGGATGCCCAGGGCGGAGATCTTGCGCACCTCGCCGTCGCCACCTCCGGCCCCGTCCATGCTGCGCCCCCGCGGGGCTGATGGCGTCCGCACCCACACGCCCGGGTCATCAGTCGTGAAGCCCGCCAGCCCGAAGAGCCGGCGCAGGAGGGAGATGGTGGTGCGCTCTAGCAGGCGGGAGTAGCAGCGCACGGTGAAGTGCTTGTGGCCGAGGGCCCGCGTGGACGAGTTGATGACCATGACGGGCCATAGCACCACCTGGCCCGGTCCGTGGTATGTGGCCAGGCCGCCGCGGGGCGAGGTCAGCACCGAGGGGTGGAAGATGTGCTCCGTGCCCGGCGGGTCCGTGGTGTTCTTCCCTGCGCTGGGGGAGGAGGAGTGGATGTGGAGTGGGGCCTTGAGGCGGGAGATGTCTGCTGGCGAGAGGGAGGCTGCGTTCGGCTGCGCTTGTCGCCGGCCGAGCGTGTATGTGGGCTGCGGGGTGAAGGAGATGAGAGTTGGGTGAGGCGGGCTGAGGCCCTTGTTGGACGGCGGCGACGACTCGGCACCCTGGTAGTCCAGCTGGCGCCGCCGCAGCAGCTGTTGCAGGGCCGCCGCTGTCTGGTAGCTCGGGAAGATGCCCTGTGAAGGTGTCGCGGGGAGGTGAATGTGGCGGAGGCGAACAGGAGGCATGGTGCCTCCAATGTCATGTGTTACTGGATATATATATTGGGGTTGGCATTATTGGTCTTGTTGTCATCTAGGTGGGTGAGTTTACGGCTTGATCCATCCAACTTGGGTGAAGTGAAGCGCTCGGTCAGGTCAAGTACGGACGGAGTAAGCAAGCCTACCAAGACAGGACGGATTCTCTGAAGTGACGTTTTGGTGATTACATAAGTGCCATCCTAACCCTGACTTTGTACTTGATGATCAGACCAATTTCTTGCACATACTCAAAAGCCATGGCCACCGAGAGCAAACGCTTCGCACTCGCGCGATCAGCACCCGACTTGTTTGCTTATGGCTCGCTTCTGTTAGAAGCGGTTATTGCGGCCCTGCTGGATCGCGTGCCTGATAATGAGCTGGCAAGAGCCCCGGGGTACCGCGTTTCTCGGCTTCCAGACCAGCCATTTCCAGGGCTCGTTCACGACGCGTCTTCTGAGGCTCACGGTCGCATCTAGTAAGAACACAACGGGCTGTGAAATACACTAGATCACCCAGGGTCACTAACTTTGGATCTCCAGCCGTGGACTCAGTCCCAAAGAGTGGGCAATCTTGGATGCTTTTGAGAACTCGCTGTACAAAGTACAGGTGGTGACGCTGGAGGATACGCAGCTTTAGGAGGAAAAGTTTTCTATTTTTAGCAGATTTTCAAATCCTAAAGAACAGGACTAATTAGGATAAAGGTTATATAGAACTATATTAATATTACTAAGGTTTAAAGGTGTAGTGTCTATAGACTAGACTAGCAATAACCCATCTATAGAGCATCTACTAGCTAATTAGAGCCAGCCTCTAGCTTAGTCACTACTTTTAGCAATACTTATAGGTACTTTAGTACCTATAATAGCTAGCTCGGGGGTGGTTCAGTAGCGGCATGGGATGACTGAGGGTCCTGACTGCTGTCTTGTTGATCATCCTGCAGGCAGTAAAACAGTTACATCAAAATTGGGACAAGACTTAGTTAATGGCACTGACAGACTGCTGTAGCTGGCAAGGAGAAGGAATTTGTTGCCTTCATCGGTTGGCTCCTATGGATTTAACATGTTATGACATGGATGCGTACATCGAAGTTGCGCATCCAACGGTTTACACCATACCTCCATCTCCTCTGCGCACTTGTCCAGTTCGCTTGACAATTTTCCAGCAAACTCCTTATTCGATTCTTCGTCCGTCTTCCCCTCCTCGTTTGCGCCCTGCAACCTGCGCCGTTGGTACTGCCTGTATTTTGTTCGTGTCCAACTCAACTCAAAGTCAATGAACATGATCTGCAACTGCCATTTTGGGCAAGGTCCGTGGTCTTGTCGCCGAAACGATCGCACAAAGCACGTTTCGCAGGGCCACATCCCTGTGCCATACACCCACCTTGTGAATTTCCGTTAGGGTCTTGCGCGCCTCGATTGTAAGATCGCGGACAAAAGCATGGTCGGCCTCTCCTCTCCGGCTCAGTCCCATATGCGGCCAGCTGTCTACTCCGTAGCCGGCCCACCCGAGCAACAGTAACCCCGCGATCACGAGTTCACCGTCACAGGTGTCGTGCTTCAGAACCTCGTCGCCCTGTAGCTCCATCGTGCCCAGACAGACAGGCACAAATATGCCTTGGAGATGGTGGAGGCGGGTATAGAAAGTGGCCTCTCTGTGCATCTTCTTTAGATCAGAGGGCGCAAAACCCTTTGCGAGGAAAACGTGTCCGGATATGCCCAGCCGCACCTTCAACATCGGGGCGTTCCCCACGGCGGAAGTGAGAATACAATAGCCCCAATCATAGTCTGATGGCAGGTCTTTCGCTTTTACACCGAGTTGAGTCCGCAAACATCGGCGCAGCTTTTTGGCGGTAATCGGCTTTTGAGAGGCATTACGGCCATGTTCGGCGTAGTTGGGGCATTCGCGGTCATCTTGTTCGCCAGGCCTGGTCAAAGATCGAAGACATTGCTGTGTGCAGTAGAGGCTCTGGGAAATGCTGACGGTTTGGACAGGTGGTGACCTTGACCTAGGAGACGACTGGAGTGACGGGTGAGAAGTTGCGGTGCCATTGTCATGGCCATGATCTACCTTTGTCCGTTTTCCAGACTCGGCCCGCCTCTCATCCCTAAATGAAATGTCACCGTTTGGAGAAATTTCATCCTGTCTGCCGTGTTTTCCCAATGTTATCGGTCCACTCGGGGACCGAGGCGACGGGTAGAAAGATGTCCGCCTGTGGGCATCGGGGGCTGGACGCGGTGGTGTGGAGCAGGGCGGTGTATGCATTGGCGCCGGCCCGTTCGACGTTGACAGCCCATGCCCAGGAGTATGCCGTTTGTCACCGTCATGAAGCTGATTCCCACCAGACTGGCCGGACATGGATGAAGAATCATCACTAGCCGGAGCCTCGTAATCACTGTCCAGATGCGCAGGGGCAGGTGTGTCGCCAGCGGTCGTAAAACTGAGGGTGCCAGTAGCCCAGATGAGACCTCTGCCGCGGCGAATGTCCTCCCACTGGGTGTTGTTGGGCAGATAGCCACTGCCCTGCATGGTGAGGGAGCTGAGTGCGATAATACGCATAAGAGGTGATGTAGCAATAGACGTCGCTTGGTTGGTGATTCCGCCCTTGGTTGCTGTTCCGGGATTCACGAGCGTTACAGCAGGTGATGTGAGATGTCGCGCCACAATTTCATTGCACGACGCAACATAACTGCATAGTCGCTGTAGACGATAGTTCAGTGGGAGGTCATTCGGCTGTGCATCGCTGTGTTGTTGCAATGTCGTTGTCGTTGAGAGAATCCGTAATAGCCAGATGCAGGGCGGCAGAATCTCCGGGATAACAGGCTGGCAGGGTACCCGTGGGTCTTCCCTTCGGTGGCCCCATACGCCTGCCGGCATAGTAGGCGCCAAAACCTCGCTACATCTAGGCGTTTTTTTTTGGTGTAAATCTACACCAAAACTCTAATATTCTTATAACAACCACCATATATTGACCACATACTATCCTTATACTTAGGATAACTATACTAAATACCCTAAATAGGTAACTAGAGACGATTTCTACAGTCTAACTATACCTAATCCAGCTAACTTATAGATATATTAAATAAATCTGTATACCTTAAGTTAGTTTGTTATACTAGAAAGGTACCTTCCCTCTTAAAGAAGTGCTTTAACTAAGAAAGTATCCATTTATTCTTCTTCCCCGCTAAGTAGAGGGAAAGTACTAAAAATGGAAAACATTTCTTCCCAAAGGTAAACTGGACAAAAGGCACTGGCATATATGTGGACCGTGAATCTTCTAACAGGGGCTGCGGGATGGACCACTGCCTCCATGACCGGTGTTATGTTAGAGCATTACTTAAAGCGGACAAAGGCCTGGCGTGAGGGCTATGATGAGCATGCCAAGGCGTCTTAGGGAGCAAATCATCTGCAGGCAAACCTGCTTTCAGGAGGTGCGTTCAGAAAAGAGGTCAAACATGGCAGCAACATTTCACGGACATGAACTTCGGATACCGGAGTCTGTAGCTTAAATTCAGAATCTAGCTTCTCTAACAATCGTCTTAACTACGCACCAAAGATCCCAAGAAACAACAAACTCAATCAGCTACTCACAACTGTGCCTTAGGCCGAGTAACAGTTTCGACACACATAGTGGGATTTACAGTTCCAGCAAGCAGGGCCCGCCAAAGTATTAGTAACATCGCAGCGGCAGCAAACCCATTCACCTTTAGGCACTTGCTGTGGCTGGGCCTCACTGTCAGCCTTGTGCTCCAGGCGTGGTGTGGGAACAAACCGAGTGCTTGCGCTGCCCTTGCCTTCCTCAAGAGCAAAGGTTTTCTTGAGCGGAGAGTCGCTGCCCGGCCTCGCAGTTTGAGGGATTTGCAAAGCCGCAGCTTCAAAAGCGTCTACCCCACGTGCCTTATCCGATTCGACAAAGATCTTGGAGACCTCCGCATCCAGGTTGGCCGACTTGTGTCCTGCCATATTCCTTAGTCTCTGGACAATCTGTTGTATATGCCCGTGAAGATTCCTGAGCATGAAAAGATCTCTGTGTTGAGATTGTTGATTCAGGCTCTAACCTCAACTGTATTTTCATTAGCGATATTTATATATGTATTCTTCTCTATACCTAGGTAACGTTGATTGAACTCTTAGCCAGTCAGATCCTTTGTGGTATCTCACAACAAGGAAGGAAGTACACTTATGAACACGGCAGCGACAGCAGTATGACAAGGGGTTCTTTGTGAGTATCGGCCCTTTAGTGAATGGCATTTTCGCACGCTCATGAGACATTATGTTGTAAGAAAGCTATTGAAACGATTCTTACGGTCATGACAAAGACGTTTAACTGGCTGGAAGAATGACGTGTTTCTGGGCGTTGATTCCAGGGCCATCGTCAACTTGTGCAACACAGGAATATCCTCTTCGCATTAGCCTTCGTAGATACGATATTTCTATATCAGCACTTTGTTTGTGTGGTGCAACTGCCTTTAGGCGGTGGTGACTGATTCTACCTCTGACGCTTCTGGGCACCATTCAACTCCGAAGTTCTATGGTACAATCTTTTAGAACTTGTTCACTTTGTCGTTACAATATTCCTCTTCTCTATTTCTTCTGATCATCATTTCAAATAAACACTTGTGGCTGGCACATCCAGGACGATTTTTATGCATACATGGTCCGCACGGAGGGCGTTGTTTGAACGCACTGGAGAGCCGTCACGCTCAGTCCACAGATTACCCAGGACTTTAGCTAACCACTACAGCTTCAGCTATGTACAAACATCTTGCAATGATCTATTCTCGTGTTTTAAAGGGCGTCTTTGAAGCGCGAGGTACCGACCAACCATAAAATATGCCACCATGTGAATCTGAACAAACCTCGTGACCTCGGGCCCCAAGATGGCCGTTGGCAGGAGTAGGCATTGAATATTGATTCTGAAGGGGTTTTCAGGTCACCTCGCATTCATTGAATGCCCAGAACACCAGTTCCTCCACCGTAATGCAACAAGATAGAGGCCGTATCCCCTCTCCTGCCCTGCCCAATAGCCCAACCCTGCGGCAACGGCCAGGACCACGCCGGGCCACACCTTTTTCAGCATTTCCAGAGCAATCATCTTCAAGAACATATTCTGTCGCGCTGCAACACGAGCCACATGATCTTTCCTCTTGTTCGCATGCGGAAATGGCATCTCTGGCACCGGCTTTCCCAGGAACGCACACAGCGGACCCCAACCATCCTCGACCTTATATTCCAACAGGTGGCCCTCTGGCGCAGCAGCCCTGACCTCGGCGTAATGGCTACGATAACGCTCCCTCGCATTGTGCCTCATCTCCCCGACGTTCCCGGCCTCGTAGAACCCCAGCATGATCTTGCGGATCGTCAGCCCGCCCTGCAACCCCTTGAGCCGCCCGATGACATGGATGATCAAGAAGGCGCGCCAGCCCCACGTCGTGGTCCAAATAGCCTCCATGCTGGCGTACCAGGTTTCGACGTCCCGCTCGACAAGAATGACCTTGGCATCCGGGTAAGCTTCCATCAGGGGCAAGGCGAAGAAGGACGCGACGTCGGTCGCGCCCTCGTACTTGCCAAAGACCTGATCCCAGTCGGCGCGGGTGAATGACGCGCCTGTGTAGGTCGGCAGGCTGGGAAAGAGCGAGTCGGCCGCCCGCGACAGGACTGGCCAGTCGCCAGCGTTGCCGACGTCCTTGACCACATGGTGGATGTTTTTATACCCCAGGATGGCGAGGGCTTGTGCTATGGAAGAGGAGCCTATACGGGTATGCTAATTAGAATGGGATGGCCGTGGATAGGGATGGGCCTGTGTGCGTGGCTTTTACCCGTTCTTGTCATACCGAGGGACAGTATTTGCATTGGCTTAATGGGCAGCGTCTCTTGGGACTCCGAGGCTAACGATATTGGTTGAGACATCTTGAAACAACGGTTTGGGCTATTTGTTGTCACAGCCTCGAGCAAGGCAGGTTCCTAAGACCAAGATTGGTAGTTATGTACGTGGGCGTCGTTCGCTCGACGAGGCGCGATATTTGATCATGTTCGAAGTCATTATCACGACAACCGTCGCCATATCGACGCCCTCGTGTCGCAAGTCGTGTATCCACTGTCTCAGACTACGGCCGATAACCTGAGAGGATGTGGGCATCATGTGCGAGGCCATCCATCTGACAACGTGCTGTTCATGGAACATCCTATTCGCTGGCGGCTTCTCTGACTGTACTGTTAAAGGGGGAGATTCTGGTCAAAATGCTAGCGAAGTGAGCCATATCGAAACGGTCAACCGGCGTTCCCTGGTAGCAAACCCCAGCTTAAATGGGCTCCAGGACCAGCACGAGTCAGAGTATCGGGGGACTATCTATCTTCTCTCGGAACGAGTCATGCCTTTCGACTGATATTGTGGATAGTAGATCAACAGCCGGCAACCGCGTGGGTGGGAACGATGAATCAATTGGACAGTTGTTTCAGCAGTATGTTTGGGATCGGGTCGCCTCCTCTCATTCTTAAAGCTCTCGAGTTAGGTGGCCCGTCAGGAAAGAGCCCCGGCATATGTGCAATGGAGAGTTACTGCACCCATGCACAGAGACTGTAAAGAATACTAGTAGCCGGTACTACCTAGAATTACAAATTAGAGCCGCATAGTAGTCATTCTTCTCAACAATAATTTCAGGCAGCGAAAATCAACTTGGCATTGGCAGGATCACGGGAGTTTCGCAGGAGCTCTTGCAGAAATGGAAGCAGCATATAGGGCGGTAGATGGCGCTCGGACGTACCTACTCGTGGCCAGCAGTAGCATTTTGATGGGCATTCTGTTCCTTGTGAGTTTCCATCTGCCGGTACCTCTCTTTTTGATAGCAATCTCGAAGTGTGCTCAGAACACTGATACTGATTATCACAGCTCATCATCCGCCTCGTCGTGGTAAATGTGGTGTACAACCTCGTCTTCCACCCTTTGTCGTCTTACCCGGGACCTAAGCTATGGGCGACTTCACGCCTCCCTTGGAACTACTTCAACTTCAGAGGCCGGCTTGGCTGACGCATACGCGACCTCCACAACCAATACGGCCCTGTCGTCCGCATAGCCCCTAACGAGCTATCGTACACGGCCTCGACCGCCTGGAGGAAGATATATGGGCAACGCTCTCCCGAGTTTGAAAAGGCCGTCGACGGACGTGGAATTGCGCCCGTCGAGATCAACGGTAAGAGGGCGCTCATGACCGAGACCTCGGAGGGCCACGCCAGGCTCAGGAAG
This sequence comes from Diaporthe sp. PMI_573, assembly GCA_021399435.1. Classification (NCBI taxonomy): domain Eukaryota; kingdom Fungi; phylum Ascomycota; class Sordariomycetes; order Diaporthales; family Diaporthaceae; genus Diaporthe; species Diaporthe sp. PMI_573. Next base: position 573,031 of record JAJTUP010000027.1, on the reverse strand, counting down.
GCCATCAGCCCGGCCTTTAGCGAGAGGGCCGTAAGGGACCAGGAAAAGTACCTACAGGCACATTCCGATACCCTTATTTCCCAGCTGCTCGAGAGCTGCAAGCACGGCCCGGTGGATATGGCGAAGTGGTTGAATCTTTTGTCTTATGATGTGATCACCGGCACGTAAGCCCGCGTCTCTGCGTCCAGAGATCTCGCTGAAGCTGGCTCTATTGGTCAGAGCTTGCCTTTGGCACCACCGCGAACTGCCTCAACCAGGCAGACCAGCCACATCTGCAAGTCCTCGGCAACCGCGCCAAATCCGTCGTTTTCTTCCAGTTCGCCCTTCAGTACGGCCTGATGTCTGTCCTGCAATTCCTGACGCCCAAGTACGCCCGTGAGGCCCGACGCAAACACCTTGCCCTGTCAGCAGCGAAAGTCCAGGCGCGGCTTCAAGCCAAGGATCCCGGTAAGGACTTTATGTATTACATCCTGGAGAACCAAGAGGAGAATTTCTCCAGCCTCGACCTGACGCTGCTCGCGAGCACTTTCATCGTGGCCGGGAGCAACACTACCGCAGATACCATGACCGGCCTAACCTACCTACTGCTACGGAATCCCGACAAGATGGCACGCCTAAAGCAGAAGATACGTTCCATGTTCCGTTCCAAAGACGAGATCACCATGCAGTCCACAATGCACTGCAAGTATCTAACCGCCTGTTTGGAGGAGTCCATGCGCCTCCGCCCAGCGTTGTGTTGTTCGCTTGCCCGGACGGTGCCTGATAATGGCGAGATCATTGATGGCAAGTTCGTCCCCGGGGGCACCGGGGTGGGTGTTCACATGTTGGCAGCTGCCCATTCGGGGCTCAATTTCAGGCTCCCCATGGCCTTTATCCCGGAGAGGTGGCTGGAGCTACCGCCGGACTCCGAATTTGCAGGTGACGAAAATGGTGGGAGTCAGCCGTTCTCGCATGGACTGAGATCGTGTGCAGGAAAGGCGTAAGTCTCTAATATATAATGGTGAAAGAACTGGGATAACTACTGGTTTTACTCTCGTACAGGCTTGCGTGGGCTGAGCTACGCATCACCATGGCCAAGCTCTTGTGGCATTTCGACTTTGAGCTCGCGAGCCCGGACGACGACTGGTGGAATAAGCAGCGCACGTACCTAATCTGGGAGCGAATTCCGTTGATGGTCAAGTTGAAACCAAGGACGGCTTGATCTGAATCTCATTGGTATAGTTATGGACGGACTACAGTTGCCCGACGGATGATACCGCAGATGTTAGTGGTGAGAATGTATACGGGCTGGCTGCAAATTTGTGAGTAAATTTTGCGGGATCTGCCACTGGTGAAGATCAAGCCTTGCACAATCGTCCATCCTCAGAAACCACCCAGTTATCGCTCCCAACAGCAACGGTGCAGTAAAACAGCCCTTCAGGGTCCCACTTCTGCTTTATAGACAGAAGCTTGTCATAATTAGCCCCATAAAATACATCCTTCCAGTTGGGCTGCCGGAAGTCTCCCTCGTTGATATATGTCCCCATACCAGGAGTTGCCTCCTCAATAGCAGGCTGCAGAACATCCGTGATGAGATTAAGCTCCCCAAACACATCTGCCCAGGGATCCTCGAAGCAAAATGGAACCTCGAGCGTCGCCGAGACGATGGCATCGCGCCATGCCGGCAGCACCGCGTTCTCGCCGCCGCCGAACGGCCCCACGTTGGTACCCACACCGATGAAGATACCACCCTCTTCGGCAATGGTGCGCGCCGTGGCCGAGAAGTTGGCCAGCTGTGGCCGCGAGATTAGCCGGCCGCCAAAGTTTGCTGTTCCAACTTGGATCCAGCCGTCTGGTAGTGGACCCCAGTAGGCGCTGTAGTGGTCATAGTAACTTGGATTCTCGGTGTAGTTGACGCTGTGGTGGAGGCCCAGAGCCCCCAGGTTCGTGAGGAAGGGCTGCATAGCATGCTCGAGCTCCTTCTGCGTCCTGTTGTAGGCCGTCAGGGCCGAGATGGTGAGATAATCGGTCGTGAAGTAGTAGATGACCATTGTGCCGAAGTCTACGAGGCTCGGGAGGGCGGCGTGGAACAAATCTATGGCGTCAAAGACCTGCTCGGTCGAGTTTCCGTTGTTTATCTTTTCCACCGAGAGCTGAAGGCCACTGACAATGGCTTCTGGATAGGTCTTTACTGTCATTGAGACAACGACGCCGTAGTTCCCGGCACCACCTCCACTGTGAAGGTGTGAGTGGTTGTTTCTCACCTCTCACGAGACAATGGCTCATGGACATACCTCAGGGCCCAGTACAGATCGCTGTTCTCTGTCTTGGAAGCTGTGACAAGTTCGCCACTGGCAGTGACCACATCAAACGACAGTGTCTGGTCAGCAGCAAGCCCGAAGTTTGTACTTATCGCAGAATGACCACCGTTCTGTGTATAGCCTCCAGCCACGCCGACCGTTGGACATTCTCCTCCCACAGCTACACGCCCGAGCGCGGTAGCAGCCAGTGTCATCTCGTAGCCCTGGACTCCTGCACCAAGCTTCAGAGCCGTGCCATCGAAATCTTTGCCACTCCAATGGACCGTTGCGATATCCTTCAGATAGTGAGTCCAGACTGCCAGTGCCCCAGCGCCCGTGGACCGCCCGAGGTAGTCGTGGCCTGTGTTTCGGACAACCAAGCGGACGTTCTTCTCCCTAGAAAAGTTGACAGCGGCAGCAATGTCCTTGGTCCCAGTGGCGTTGACGGCATAGCGGACATATGCTCCCAGCTCACATGGCCGGTCACGGGGAGTCCACGGGTCGCAGCTCTGGTTGGCGAAGAATGGGGCCATGACGCTGGAGCTTGAGTTGAGGCTATAGCATCTCGTTAGATATGTCCGCTGTGGCAGCAAGGGCGATTTTGCGATTTCACCTACTGGACACCCGCGTACAGCCATTGGTCCCGGAGGTACGCACACTGCTCTTCATCATAGTAGGGATCATGACAGGGCGAACCAAGCGGGACCGTAGCGATGAGTCGTCCCCCAACTGTGGCGTTCAGGGACGACCACTCGGCATCGGAGGGCCAGCACTCGTCTCCGGGGAAGCATCTGCAGGTATCACCGGCTGTGCCAGTGGGGGTTCGCAGGTGCACTGGTGGTGGTATCGGCTTCTGTTCAAAGGCCCAGGTTGCTGCGGCAACAAGAGCTAACAGCAGGGCTGAGGTAACTGGAAACAGCTTCATGTTGAACGACCCAGGGTCAGTTTGCCCGGGGACTTGGCCGATGTCGAACGTATTTTTGAGGTCGAAAGTCAACAATATTCGGTTGTAGCACATCCGTGCCGTCTTATACTTTGCCACGTACGGTAGTCAATCATACCAATGTATAGTAGCTATGACTAGGCGTAAAGGCTACTTGAGTATTGAAGATTTCTGTTGGTTGGGCATTGGAGAGCAGGATTTAGTGGATCGACAAAGCTACTGCAGGACGTAAGCCAGGGGCTGGATCCTTCCCTTGGCATCGGCAATACTCCGTACAGTATACTACCGCTTTCCACGACTACTATAGTACAACATTAGAATATTTGGTTGCACCCATATTTGCAATGTCCATATGTTAGCGCATACTTGAAGGGAACCAGGACTGTGGGAATCGGGTTTTCAGGCAAAGGCATTGAAGAAATCTGCGACAGTAGCCATCAAGACTGCCCAGACACTCTTAGGTTAACGAACGGCTGGGTGACAATGGTATGAGGCGGAGCAGCAAGTTGGGCCTCACGGCGGCAGACATCACTAACCATGTCACGCAGACAACTGCACCACCCAACCTTTGCAGCTTTGAAGCTTCGTACTGGAGGATTTCCAAGAATCGTTGGCTGAGACGCCCTTTGTCTCATTATCCACTGACACCGGCTCAACCGAGATTTCGATACAGGCGTACGGAACGACTTCACGGAGGTCTTTGGAACGACATTTCTGAAGTCCCCATCTCTAATTCAAAAGTCTTTCTGAGTAGGACCACGCCTCTTGCCAGCTGCTCGAAGTGGTTGTAAGTTGGACACTGCATGTTGAGGCACATTGCAGGAGACGGGAAACTAATGAGCTCAAGATTTCAAATCTTATATCGGGATACTCACGAGCCGGATTTCCATAAAACGGATTCACGATTATTAAACACCTCAAGGAGCTTCTGAATTTGTAAAATATGGAGATACGACGCCCTCTCTCATGCGCATTCATAAAAGTCAGTACGCCTCCTTTGACGGCTCAGCTCTTCTGTGTGGCTCCTTCACGTCACCTCCCTGCCCCGTCATTCAAGTGCAAGATTTAACTCGGCCGGCCGGTTCGAGCCTCGTATGACGTGGCACTTGCAACCGTGACCTACGCAAAGTCCCGAGGTCTGCCCTCACACCCGCGTCCATTCGACACTGCCTATAACGATTATACCAGTTCCAAATAATCATTCTCTGGCGACAGTGAAGATCCAAAAGTAAGATAATGCTTTATTCCAGACTGTCGATGGGCACATTACTCCGATCACTCACAGACACACTATCCACAAGGCATGCTAATACCCACCTGTGTTATTGTAAGCTAATGATACTAGCAGGACATAGTTTGATATGTACTCATGCCTCTACCACGCTGTCGCCACCCTTAATTATTCATTCGTATAGCGGTGTAGGCCCGGGTTCCCTTACTCCTGTGCTAAAAAAAGTCACAGTGAGACCTCGCCTTGACTTTGTCTACCTAAGATTTCAAGCACCCCGGGAGGGCCAAGTTCAACTCCTAGCTGGTCTATAATTCATGACCCCCCCTCCTGACTTGTGCTTTCAGCCCTCTCCATCATCCTTCCTCTCTGATCATCCTTCCATACACCACTGATCTCATCATCTCCATATGTGGAATTTGCTGTATCAAAATGAACAACTGATCCAAGGTCAACCATATTTACAGAGTCGAGCTGTAGAAAGGAGATTGCTTTGCATGTGCTGTGCCTCGTCGCCTTTGGCATAATTACTCATCACAACTTTGTGCATTATTTGGCTCCATACCAGATTCAAATCTGGCAATCGCCTCAACAGCCACCTTGATCATCATCTGAAGGGACCTCGCAGCACCGAACGACTTGTGCCGCAGGTCTTGCTGAAGGGGTCTCCGTGGAATGTGAAGTGATCGACACGACACTTTGGTGGTGACATGGTTGAGTAGCTGGGGTTGGAAACTCCTATTCAGGCCAGTCCGGACCCAAATCAGATCAAAGAATCTGTCAGTATCACCTGCCAACATGGACGTCGGTGCTATGCACGCCTTGAACGTCAACTGGTCACTGTGGCCTTTGAGCTCGCAATGGATTCGCACGAGCGCACAAGAGAAACGGAGTCACAATACAGCAAAATTTCTATTGCCTAAGGGCAAGAATATTCTTCGAGGGATGGTTGTAATTCAACCGTGACGATGCCATGCATATCCTACCCATGAAACAGGTATACAAAGCCAACCCAAACTCCTCTGTGGATGTATTGTGTATTTTGCTCAGGGCAATTCCTGTAGTCCACGAAATGCCGGATGGTATCATGAAATGTCTGGGTCGAACCCAGGAGTAGACAGTGGCTTGGACGTATCGTGATGCATGCTTGTGAGAACGAAAATGCTGCCAAAACAATGCTACAGTCGTGTCACATTCTTACAATGCCGATTTTCCGGGGGTGTCTAGAGCCGGTTTATCCGTCGTCGCTTGGGTGGGCTCCTCTCCAGCATCCTTTTTGGGTGTTGCCCCAGGGGCCTGGCTTGAGTCACCTGGATATTTCGCCGTTTCGGGGGCGCTTGTCGACGTGTCGCCTTTTTCCTCAGTAGATGGCTTATCACTGTTCGCCCCGTCTTTAGGAGGGGTATCTTTGGGCTCTTGGGGGCCGACAGATGCCTGCTGAGCTTCGTGCGACGTGGAGCTGGCCTCGAGTCCGGAGCCAACTGCGCGCAAGTCCTCCGAATTGTGCGACTTCTCCTCATCTGAAGCGCTGTGTCCATCGGGGCTGTCAGGTGCATCGTCATCGTCGAAATTCAGACCCTCCCCAACCTTGTCCGCCAAGTCCTCAACCTCAGCCTGCATCGCAGCCTCCCGCTCGGCGGCGCTCCTCAGCTGCCTCTCTGCCTCCTGGTTACCAACAATCTCCCGCCACGTTGCATCCAGCTCGCCGCCCCAGCCCAGCTCATCTGCAAGCTTGCGCACACCAGAGTCGCAATCGCCCAGAACTAGCACATCGTCCGGCCGGGATCCTAGGGAGCCGACACGCTCCAAGTTGAACAGAACACGGGGCGTCGCGTCCTTTACCATGTCCGGCAGGCTCGCAAAGGGTTGCACGGTGAGGCTCGTCCCCAAAATCAGGGCCAGGTCGCCGTACGAGGGGACGTGCCTGTTGTTGTGGAACTGCTCCGGAAGCTGCTCTCCGAAGAAGACGATATCAGGCTTCACCAAGCCATCGCACTTGTTGTCGACACAGCGGGGCACCTCGCCCTGAAACACGTACTCCTTCATCTTGTGGTCCGGAAATGGCGTCTTGCACTCGATGCACCTCTGGGTGGCGAAGCTGCCGTGGGCCTCGACAATCAGCTCACCGGGGACGCCAGCCTGTCGCTCGAGGCAGTCGATGTTCTGGGTGAAGAGCATTCGGAGGAGGTTCTTCTTGGCAAGCAGGGCGATGAACGCATGCGAGACGGTGGGAGAATAGTTGCCAGGATACAGCTCTTTGGCAAGGACGTAGAAGGGATCGGGGTTCTGGCGGAAGTAGGAGATGTCGAAGACGGCCTCGGCATACGGGAGGTTGAGGCGGGCGAGATTGGCATACAGGCCGGTGTTTGGGGAGCGGAAATCAGGAACTACACACCAAATGATCAGCTCGCAGTCGCGCAAGAACAAGAACAAGAACAAGAGCAAGAACCAGGTGGGCTGTGCGACACAGGAGGGAGCAGGGAGCACTACTCACTTCCAGCGGCAGTGGAGATGCCGGCACCTGTCATGACCACGATCCTGCTGGCCTGACCATCTTTGATCATCTGGGCAACAGCAGAGAGCGATCGCTCGGACAGGGTGGTTGGGGGCATGTCATGCTCGATGAGTCCGGACTGCTCTTGGCCCATGTTCCTTCGTGACGGCTTTTGCCAGGAGCGGGGTCCTTTCTGTTGGTGGCGTGCGCGCCGACGGCGACCTATCTTGGCGGTATTTGGGTGGGCAGGTCGGGTGGGATGAACAGTGTGAAGAATGCTCAGCAATTTGGGGCCTGCTGGGCAGGAAGGCAACAGGAACGACGTAAGGATCTGGGGGGTGGGGGGGTTGGTGAGACAAAGTTGGGAATTAATTGTGTCGGAGATCAAGGTTTGTATTCAATCTACAGCTCTCCTTTGACGTAAAGTCAAGCCAAGCTGGAGCAGAAACAACCCCCGGGTAAGTGGGTGGTCCATTTTAGCGGGGCTTGGTAGGGCTTATCTTATCAAACCCACTGTGACTGTTACAGGGTTCAGGGCTTGATGTTTAAACTCTGGGCCAGAGCCGCGTTGGTCACAGGGGACCTGGACCACCAAAATACACTATCAAATATTCTCCCTGCTGCATGTTTGACTTGTTTGTTTGTTTGTTTATTTATCTGATGGGATCACTCCTCGCAGTGAACAATTCCTCGTGACAGGGACCGGAGAGCCTTCCCAGGTAGATGGGTATACAACGGCTGCTAAATTGTGTCTTCCAACACTTTGCCATTAGGCACCGGGCTATGTGACTCTGGACTTCCACCCCTGGCGCTGCTCTCACCCAAACTCCGTGCCCAGGGAGGTCATCATGCGGGTCCTGCACCTTGTTCTGCCCGCACAGTGGTGCGCAACCATCCACGCCTTCCGGCTGCAGGACCGTGAGGTCTTCCAGCGATACGACTGCCTCCCATCCGCGCTCGACGCCGCACCCGGCGTCTCGTCCTGCTCGGCGGAGGACCTCTGCTCCAAGATGTGCTTGTTGTCCAGCCCGGACTTGCTCAGCGACAGCGATGAGACCGCCCTCACGTTTTACAAGATTCCTACTGGTGTTGCCTTCGCCGCCTAGATAATTTTCTCCCATCTGGCTGGGTGCTAGGCAGCTTCCGGGAACGCCATACTGGACGCCCCAGAAGCTGGAGGTGTGGTTCGGCGAGGGCGGCGTGGACAGGAAGTCGTCCATCATTCAGCTCTTTGCGTCCCTACTCTTCGGATAACTCGGCCTACACTACGCCATCGTCATCTTTACGTCGCCGAATCTCAATTTCGACTTTGACAGCCCTGGCGGCCCAACCACGCTTGCATAGGACTTGGGCTGTCGGGCTGTGCACATTGGCGTAGCCCCAGTGTACTATTACCTCGACATTGAGTATGGCAGCGCTTTGAGGGTCGCCAGGATGTGGCTCAGTGCTTGGTTTAGCTCTGGAGTGAAGGGCATTTGTGGTGCGAGGTTTACGCTGGATCACAGTTAAGGGGCCCAGGAAGCAGGGCGAGGTAGTGGGATCTCATTTCATGGAATGTCTGTGAGCCATCTTATTTATATAGAACATAGGCAGAGACCTAGGTATGCCAGTTCGCCTACAATTTCCGCTTCAAAAACATGAAAATTGTCCTCAGCAAGAACCTCACGAGCGAAGCCCGAGTGTGGCCAACGAGCTGCATCCAACAAGGCTTCGTTTCATGTAATTGGATACGCTCCATATTCAATGCAGATGGAATTCTCGTAAGAATGCTAACCATGTGGCTGTCTATCCATTGGGAAAAGAAATCTCCCAAGAGCATAACCTAACAAATGTTCGAGCCGGGGGTTCCCAATTTCTTACTCCATCGATCAAACCATGCTGAAGCCTAGGCAGCCCGATCACGGGTCAGGAGACAGCTCTTGCAAGTTCCTCGCAACGGAATTTGGAGCCTATTTCTGTACGTAAGCTGGCTCCAGCCAGGATATTTGCCAATTGTCGGCCGGCGGTGCTTTGATATCAAACAAAACTGCCCCAAAGAAAAGAAAACACTGAGATCCTACGGCCTAGAAGCTGGCGTGCAAATCCCGGCGGACCTTGTGTGGAGTCCCAGCCCCAGTGAAGAGGCTGGTGGCGTTCCTAAGGACGTTCGCGACATCCAGGATATTATTCAGGTTGACCTCGACCTCCTTCTTGGTCCATCCCAGCTCGGTGGGGAGGCGTTCGTTCTCTTTTTCGGGTCGACCACACCAGTTAGTCATGTGATAACGATACCAGGGGCAAGACACAGAAGAAACATACCGAAGAAGTAGGTGACGAGCTTCTTCTCGACGGTGGGGTTCTGCAGACTCCCAAAGACGATGAATGGGGCGGCCATCTCGCCGAGGCTGAACTCCTCGGTAGTCGTCGAGAACGTGTACTCGGGGTTGTAGGCCCTTGAGGTGACTTGGCGTGCCAGCTTGCTGTTAGCTATCTGCTCTGGCGTGAGGATGTCGGTGGTCCAGTAGGCGGTGGAGGTTTCGAAGACCGATTGGTTGAAGACGTGGTTATTGCCGAAGAAGGCATCGGAGCGACTGGTAGTTGATATGTTAGTGGGCGTCTCGCCTGCAACTGGATATCCCGTGTGTACATACCTCAAGCTAGCGTCGTGTTCCAAGACATTGTGGCGGTTAAGGTGATCACTGTAGAATATTAGGAGCCGTGCAAAATTGTAAGGGCGCTCGAGGTGTTTTACAGCGTGAAGAAGGTGGCATTTGGCTCAGGGTTGGCGATGACCGCCTGCTCCCACATTATACCGGCGAGCTCGGCGTTAAAGCTGAGGCCATTACCAAGGGCACGAATCGCATTTCCTTTGGTGATGTTCCGGCCGTCACGAGGGAGGAAGCCATGGTTCGCCAGAGTGTTCATCATCGGGCAAGGCCCACGAACTACACGGTGTCAGTTGGTCATGGCTCAGAAAGGGGGTCCTTCTCCTGGACCTACAGTCATCGGGGCCGCCTGCTCGCCATTCTCCTTCAGGCAGAGACCCGTCCCCATTTTGGGGCAGGGCGGAGGCCAGGAGGCAAAGTTGAGCAGCAGAGAAGATTGAAAGCTTCATGATGCCTTATAATTTATGTGGCTCTGGACTGTGTTAATCAGAGGAAGGAGTTTCAATATTTTCCTGGGATGCAGATCACACTTGTTTCTTTTAGAAGCGGAACAGAGGGGCTTCTTATAGTCATCTTGTGTGAATTATCCGTGGCTCTCTGGGGCTGTGTTCCTGTTCCCGGAGTACTCAAGCGAGAGCGCCATGGAGCAAGTGATGGGTCGCACAGATTCTATTCCCAGAATAGGGGGCATCATTCTCTCGGCGGCAGTGATACCTCGCCCCAATCATCATGGACGCCGTGCTCCAGATAGAAGATTGGGCCTTGTCTTCCCCAGTATATCCCCGTCGACGATGCAGATCGTCACCAGGCCAGGTTGGGATGGCAGGCTGCAAGGCAGGCTGCGCGCACGGCACAGGGCCAATGAGAACAAGTGTGATTGTTGCTGACGCGTGTTTCAAGGGAGTATTCTGGTGGTGTCCACCGCTCGACCGCAGTGCTCATCCACATTAGTTGCTAATCAACGGTAGATGTGTGGGACTAGAACCAATGCAGAGCTGCAGGGACTTTCCGCGTGGTCGGCACCGCACATACTGTACCCACGATACTACTAGTACAGTATGGTGAGGTCCCTGCGATATGCGTGCCCGTATTCGGCAGTGCGACACGGCTCGCCCCGTCTGACGAATAGCAACTCAGGGAATACGGGAAACGGCAGCGAGCATCCGTACGACGTCATGAAGACTGGGGAAATGACCAGGATGGTCGTTCTCGGTCTCTCTCTCGTATTATCGACCTGCAAGGCACGCACACGGTCAGAATGAGCGCACATTAAAGGAGCAACATAATACCTGGCTTCCTGGACTAGTCGTTCAGTCTCCTGTGGTTGCACACGGAGTTGCTGCCCCCTCAAAAGATGCCCACGGCATCATCGTGGACTTTTCGTCCCAACACACAACCGCTGTATGTGGCTGCTTTGTGGATCCAAGAGGCAATCAATGATCTCTTCGGACAGTTTCCAGCACCGTCATAATTTCTTCCATGGTCTTTTTCTCCTTGACGAGCCGCACTCTTGATTGGTGGAACACCTCCTTTGAGATCACTTCTTATACAAGGCGAACTTTACCCATAAACAAAGGAAGGCTCTGCACCATTGACTCAACAGTGACAGGTGGTTTTCTTTTTTGTGACACAGCTTGGCCGTCTTCTCTTTTCAACAGTGGTCAACCCTAAGGAGATAACTACCATAGCTTTGCAGCTAGGCAAGGCCGATTAGCGAGCAGGAACCAACTGACTCGTCTCGACCGGCCGACCTCTAGCCTGGTGACAAGAAACAAATTTGTCGTCTCATGTCTATTATCCCCCTTAGGGCAGGGGTCGCAGGTCTAGATGAGTTGAGCTGGGCTCTCTTCGAAAAGGAGAGATGTCTCTGGCAGGGTACTTCCTTCATCTAAATCGGATGAACGGCGCTCATGACGGGCAGCAGAAGAAGCCCGTGAAAGAGAAACCGAACGACCCAGTCTCGTCGGCGTATTCGTGCTGGTTCCGACCTTGTTGATGCGCTTCTGGGATGACGGGAGATCTGCTGCAAACGGTGGCATGACCAACGCTCTGACGACATGAAGTTGACTCTTCGTCGGGCCATTGCGAAGCAGTGTGTCCCGCCAAAGAGCCAGTCCCAGTTATGAGATCTCTACAAGCCGAGTTTATTCTAGATCGCTGAAAAAGGGTACTCTTATGAAGACGTCATCCTTCTCGTTGGGGCATTTGATCTCCCTCAGGAGTTTGACCTTTTCCTTCCCGCGTGGGGACTCATTGAGCGGCAAGCTTGGTGCCGCCAGGAACGTCGAGGAGGCTTCAAGGCTTCAATGACATTTGTCATATCTGCACTGCCCAACAGGAACAGCTGCTTGTCGAGGTCGACCCCACCGGGCCTTGACCAAGACTTTCAGCGCCCGGCTGAGCCGAGCGATGACAGGGGCAAAGAGTGATGTATCTTCCTCGGTGATTTTCGTAGGCAATGACAGCCCTCGCCGCTCGAAAAAAAAAAGCTCATGCCATTGACGCGGCCGCTCAGTGACTCCATGGGCCTGAGCGAGTCCTCGTGAAATTTTTCGCGGCAGCAAACCAACCGCATGAGGCCGTAATTAGCGAAGGCGGCGATCCTGGGCTCCCACACGGGGTGGTAGGCCAGCCCCCTCAACTCATCGGTCTGGTTCAATTTGATATATGAGCACCATTATTTATCTGTCCCATCCGTGTAGATTGCCGTCATGATCTGGGTTTCCCTAGCATCAGCGGGTAGGCCAAATTTGAAGATGTTGTTAAGCGGGGCCTGGGATGACGCGTGTAATGGGGCGCATTCAGCCGTTAATCATCTGCTTTTCATCCTTGTTACGCCAGAGAGCTGGCTATATAGATGTAGAGCGTGGTAACAAACGCGGCTTCAAATTCCCACCTTACAATTATCACCCACAATCTTTGTCCCACTGTCACCCCCCCCCGGTCACCGCACCTCAAAATAACCTGCATACATAATGTCGGGATCCTGGACCTACTTGTTACGTGACATCGGCTTCTTCGGCGGCTAATCGAATTAAATATCCTTATGATACTTGTGCGATGGCACGACGACGTCGCCGTCCCTCTCTACAGTACGTGGTCTTCCGGGCTTTGTGTTACTGCTAGGTGCGCCGGCCTATCTACGATTCGTAGGCCTTTTCCCTTTCTCGTCTGCAGCTAGGGGCAGGATTACTCGCCTGACATGCCCAATCGGTTTTATGTAATCGCTTTGTCGTTATTCTGAGAAGTCTGCAACTCCAGACCGATCAGCCTCCATTCTTGACCGAAGCCTACTGGTATCGCCGGCTCGTGGGCAGCGGGGCATGCCTCTTCATCATCAACCCGGTCTACTGAAGGTCAGTTTGTTGTTTGCGCTCGGAAAATTGAATCTTAGAAAGCCAGCAACGGAGGAAAATAGATTGTTTCAACGGCGAGACCTGAAATGAACAAGAGTTACTTCGCTTCTGCAGTCCGTGCCAGTGTGTGTGTGCGCGCCTGTAACGAAGCCTCTTTACGTGTGTTATTGGTCACCACAGCTTGGTAGATGGATCTATATGCACAATTCTCTTGGTGGTGAAACTTAAAAAAGACCATTTGGCACTTAATTGGGGTACATTGTCATGAACGAGCTCGTCTCGCCTTCTCTCAGTCTATACACACAGGTACATCTGCATTCATGCTAGCTCTTGGACGTCTAGCCATCTTGAGCACCCCTTATATCACGCGAGGGTTTTGAGAGCAGGCCACTATGGGACAACAGTGATCAAATCCTATTGTCTATCCGAGTCCTCATGGAATATGCAGGGCCCACTGGCAATTGGCTGCGTGTGGCCCCTCCGATCTCTGACAGCTCCCTTCCTTACATGGAAGGAAATGCCGACTTTACTTCAATTGACGTATTGAGGACAGCTGCCTTGTCTCTGTATCCCCTCTCATGACAATATGCGCAGGGTAGTGATGAGATGTCCCCTACAAGTGGGGTCTAAACTGGCATTCAAGAGGGGGGGATGTAATTCCAGCACTACACCCGTGTCTTTTGTGGATGAGAATTACGAATGACAGGATATAAGCTGTCTTGGCCGCCATTGGGTACTAGACTCAGCTGTCAATTGACAACCAGGAAGCCTCAAGCTCTTGGAATGATATGTAATGATTATTTATCCTGCTAATGGACTCATTCTGTGATATATGTTATTGCTTCGGTGATTCAAGATATGCTCTGTTCACGGCTGTTCCCTCTTCAAGGGACTGGCCATCCTGCCATAGGTCACTAGATGCCCAGAACATCTGAACTTTGTCCCACCCTCCACCAACCATGACGTGGAACCTCGTCAGGTTCTACCCTAATGAGTTTCAATATGCCGATTCAACGTGACAGCCCTAGCACTTCGTACGCAAGCTTAAGCCAGCCCTTGCCCACCTGGCAACGAGAATGAGAACAAACCCGACCAACACAGAACAGGCTGCCCACAATTGCGGCCCTAGAAATTGGCGCGGGCCCGCAGTCTGTAAGGCGCCTCCCACACTGCATATTACGTTAGTCCTGCTACGGGTCCTGAAGTGATGCGTTGTGGAATATTCCGAAATATGAAAGACGGGGATCCGTAGGAGAAGAATGATACTGACGGCGGTCCAGCCATAGATGCGACTGAAATTAGACAGAACGCCATTCCCATTCTCGTCCCGACTTTATCTAGCCGGTCAGTTATGCTCGCGATAGTGGTCGGCAACAAGCACTTTGGTTTTTAAGTCAGCGAGAGTGGATAGAGACGCAAGAGTGTAAGAGGAGATACCTGGAAGGCGCCGGACGTTGCCCCGTAGACGGCCGTGAAAGCATAGTACCCGCCAATATTCCTCACGGCCAACCAGCAGAATGCTACTATCACCCACGTAAGCGTGACGGGAAGCAGTACATTTATCGGTCCAAGGTGGTCAGAGAACAACGGCACGATGATGCGGAAGGGGAGAGCGGCACCGTTGAGGATCATGACGAGGACGGAGGCAGCCGAGTAGGACATTCCGAGCTCCGCGACGGCGAAGGAGGCGATGTAATAGAAGGTGTAGTAGTTGGCCCACATAATCAGCCACCAACCCGCGACAAACGCGTCGAAGACGGGCTCCCGGAAGGCGGCCCAGTCAATAATGGGGCCGGACTTGCGCGGGGGCAGGCGGGGCCGCAAGAAAGCAACACACAAGCCCAGCGCAGTCAAATTGATGAAGCCCAGCACTCGCGATGTCCAGGCGAAGCCGAGCTTCGGAATCAGCTGTCGGACCACGAGGGGGTAAACAATGCCGCCGACGGAGTTGCCTGTGGTGACGAGCCCCATAGCTAGTCCGCGTTTCTTATCGAAGTACTTTGCAAAAGTCAGCTGCTAGGTGCGCCAGGAGGGTATCTCAGCCCCCTCGTGGGGCATTGGGCGGGTTTCTGTCTGTCAACTCACAGTGGTCACGAGCGCGAGCGATGGTGTGAAGAAGATGCCGCCGCCCAGGCCCGTGAGAACTCCCTGCGTCAGCATGAGCTGCCAGTACGTCTTGGAAACGCTCATCAGAAACATGCCGAGGACCTGCAGGCAGGCTCCGACAAAGAAGGTCGGCACGAAGAAGCCAGCATCAAGGAGTCTGCCGGTGAATAAACCCATAACCATGGTCAGCCAGATCTGCAGGGAGCCGATCCAAGAGATTGTTGAGGGTCGTGTGCCGGGCATGGTCTGCTCATAATATGTTTGGAAGCTCCCGAATGAGTTCAGGTAGCCCCAGGTCACGAAGATGGCGATCCTGTGCGCAGCTCATCAGTATCTCAAACGATTAGAGTCAAGAAAAGCAAGCCGAGCAGTGTTCTCTAGCATACCATCCCTGCGTCAAGGTTAGCAATCTGGCAGTCAGTATTATCTACTGGCACAAGTCGTGCGCAACTCGTGCAGAAAATCAGGCAAATTGTCTTCAATTCAGAGCTGCCTCGGTATCTTGAATTCCTAGGTATAGATAATTCGACAGTAAGACGTACACAAGCCACCTGAGTCCAGGCCTTAATGCCGCCATCTGGCGGAGGCGGCGGCTCTGGCCAGCCTCGCGTCGTGAGGCGCGAGGCAATGGTAGACAGGACATTACTAGCCGTCCTCCTCAGATCCTCCGACGCACGCGCGGTCCTTTGCCTCCTCATCATTGAGGGGGGCGCGGCCGACCCTGCGTCGTCATCGTCGTCGTTATGGGACCCCAGCGTTGTTACGTCGTGGTCATCGTAGCCCGGGGGAAACGTACCCGGGTTATTATCTTGGGGGAGGACGCCTGCGTTGGGGCCGGATTGTCCCCAGTGCTTTTCATCGTCGTGTTGCAACATATTTGACGGGGCCATCTTTGGTGAGTTAGTCAAACCGCTTTGGGTTTCTGGCATTCCCTCCCTGCCACGACTCCAGGCATAGGCATCGTGCGATACTTAAAGGCGCTGCGGGAAAAAAGAAGAAGAAAACGACCCAAAGGTTCACCCTCGCCCCTACAGGGTTAGAAGGGCGCAAAATTCAGACGGAGCTCCGTCGTCGGTGAGGCGGGCCCACTTGTCGCCGGTTCCGGACTGGCTGGCTGCGACAGTTCGGTCCATGATGTGCCGGCATTGGGCTCCGGGTGCCCGACGGCCGGGCCGGCCTGTGGTCCGCCCACAAGATATGACGCTGGACGGACGTTTGTGGGGTGAGTTTCGGCGGGACCACGTTTTGTGCCCAAGTATGATCGGGTCCAGATGTTGTGATTTCTCAATTGGGAGCATCACGGCGAAATACTCGCAAGTGACTGAAGGCTGTGAAGTGATCGTGGTGCTGGCGCTGTATTCTGATACGTCCGCCCTGCCGCCTTAGATGTCTTCTCCCTGCCATCTCCATGACCAAACAACCAATTGTCCCGTCATGTCATGTCATGCATGCCATGAAGACCCCTGGAGTGGTTAGTGCCCTGTGCCGAGCAGATAGACGAGTGGGAAATAACCAGGGCTGTGCAGTCTTATACACCCAACAGACCACTAGTAGCTCTATATTGGCAGGAGCTTTGAAGTCAAGCCGGGACTCGATATGCATAGTACTTGTGAATGCAGATGCAAATGCAAATGCAAATGCAAATGCAAGGTGCATGTAGATAGATGCATCGTGCCCGGACCATTGCCTTCTCTTTGCTTTTTTTTGTCGGCCTGCCCGCGTCGTCCAGCTGTGGTTGTGTGTTTGTTTGCAGCACTGCACTTGTTTGTGCCCGCCCGTCATTATTCACATGGATGCTGGAGACACTGCCCCCTGAATAGCGGCGAAGGCTGAGACATCAGTATCTGTCAGCTGGGTGATGTAGAAAGTAATATTACAGAGTTGCATTGCTGGCCAGGCTAAGCAGGAACGCGCGCTGTGCCTGCTGAGTATTGCTGCCCAGAAGGGGTCCCCTGGTTGGGCCTAGCGCCAGTGGGTTGCACAGGAAGTCACAACCTCCGTAGGCCACTCCTAAATCCAACCTCGTAAGAACCTCGTCACCCTGCTCTGATCCTGACGGCCCACTGACCTCCGTCAACCCCAGCCTCTGATTGTATGGTCTGATCTGGTGATCTCACATGCTTTTCCCAGATCTCGCTACCCGGGGAAAAGAAGGGTTTGGGTCGATCAGGTGGCTGCTTTTCCTGGCTGCTCATGTCAGCTTCTGGAAGATCGGTCCTCGCTTCTAGCCTGGGCGCAGCATATCCTGGCTACCGTCCCGGGTCGACGACGATCACTCGCCTCCCCGAGACGCCTATCGACGGCCCCCATGGCACAAGCGAGCATCATCAGACTGAGACTGCCCGGATCTGAGAGCCAGAGAGCCCAGGGAAGCGAGAGCCACGCGATGCCGTGATGGGGGCACCCGGGCCCTCCGTATTGGTCCTGTCTCACCTGTCCACGACCAGGTTTTTCCCGCCACAGCGGTCACTGTTCCGGTCTGGATGCGTCTCCTTGGCTGCTTTTGTGTGTCCCGCAGGCAGCTGTCAACTTGAATGACCACCTGGGCAAACGAACGCCCAAGCAAGCCGTTCGTTTCGTTTGCTCATCTGTGCGGCAATGGTTCCTGGGGTTCCTGGCCCTCCCGGTTAATCTACCTGGATCATCGGGATCCCATCTCGTCAAGCTCGTGACGCCTTAAACCTCCCGTATCGACCGGGTTGTTGCATCGACCGTTATCGCCGCCGTGCGACTCGGACCGCTGAGCGTCCTATGCCAGCTCCTCATCAATACCGGAACCTGTCGAAACACACCGACACGCGGCAAGCCTTGCAGCAGTCCTGCACTAGACCGATGCTCCTAAGCTCTGTGGCTCTCGTCCTGCGCGCCCTTTTACCCCTGCGGCGGCATATGCAAGGCGGCAGAGGGCGTGCAAGCCTTCCTGGTGCTCGCCGATCCCGTTCTGAGTCAACAATCTACTCATGATGCGCTTCTCCCTTCGAGCCCGTCCCGTGGCAGAGGCTTGCTGGTCCCCGTGTCTGTTTTTCTTTCTTCTGCGGAACAGATCTTACGACCTTGCCGCGCTCGTCTTGGCTGATCTGGGTTGAGACACCGTCCCATTCCCTGTCATTTCAGTTGACTTATGGTCCGCCCGATGCTACCTCACTCTACTGCCCGCAAGGAACTGATGGACAAAGTTTGTGGCAGCAAGGCTAGGGATAAGCATCGGGCATGGCTTCTTTTCCCTTGCCGTCTCGAGCATGTCAACCATGCTTCTCGACATCACTTTGTTATTATATGCTCCGGGACAGTGTCTCGTGTGGCAGCACCGTTTCGGCTGATCTGCTGCGTCATTACGAGCCATCAGTTGGTCCTGGTGCTGTGGTCCTATAACCCGTGTCACCGCATGGGACGACCACTGCTGGAAGCCCGGCCGCATATTCTCTTTCTCGTCCATTTTCCTTGGCCGCGCAAAATAATTTGTTAATCAACATCATCTCCTCGGTAGCACCGCTTGTCTGGTCTACTTCTTTGTACGACCTCAAGGCCGGGTCACTCCGCCCGTGCGGTCGTCTGTCCGTTGCTCCCACGGCCGACGTTGGCTGCATAGCAGCCCTTCAATATCAAGCTCTGATCTAAGTCGCCCACGCCTCAGGCTCAGAACCTGTGCTATGACGAGGCTTTTTTAGGTCCTCGACTGCCGCCACACCAAATGTCCATCCGGAAGGGATTCGTCTTATTCGATCCCAGCGTTTGCCCTGTGCAACACAATTGTGAAAGCCCTTCCATTGGCTAATACCTGCTGCTCGAGGACGACGGACGGCCTAGGCCTGGGTGTAGTTTCTGTGCTCCTCTGCCTTGCGAACCTTGGGTCCTGTTTGCCACCGGCCCACTTCGGAGAATCACCATGGATGCGATCGAGCAAACTTTCCCAGAGCTTCTGGCTAGGGACCTGACAAGATCGCAGAATGTCTTCCGCACTAGGAGCTTGACCGCAGGGTCACCAGCGGCGTCGCTGGCCCAGGAATGCCAGCCACCTCAGGTCCCGCGCCGCAATCCTGGTCGTGTTGTTACAAGTACGTTGCACCGCACCAATTCAGAGACCGCTTTGTGCTCTCCAAGAGAGTACGCTAGGATCAGGGCGGACACCGCCAGAAGACAACACCGGAAAAGGCAGCAAGAAGAGTGGCCTCTAAAAGGTTACGGGCCCCGTCTCAGCTCGCTTCCAGACAGACGGCAGGATCATATGTTCGCCATCAAGGAGATACACA
This sequence comes from Diaporthe sp. PMI_573, assembly GCA_021399435.1. Taxonomy (NCBI): domain Eukaryota; kingdom Fungi; phylum Ascomycota; class Sordariomycetes; order Diaporthales; family Diaporthaceae; genus Diaporthe; species Diaporthe sp. PMI_573. The sequence goes on along the minus strand of JAJTUP010000027.1, from coordinate 553,730 downwards.
TGAAGCAGAGCGGGAACAAGGAGAGCAAGAGGCTGTTCCTTAACGGCCTCGACGACGACTGGGTCAGTGATTCATCTGCGGACATTGAGCCTGGGGCATCGTCGCCATCCGTCCGAACTCGAAAGCAGTCTGTGACTACTGCGGCCACATCAGTGGAGATCCACTCGGTGCCTGGAGGAGTAGGAGAAGCATGTCTCTCTCCGACTAACAGTCTGAGCAAGGAAGCTGCACGAGCTCCTGGAGGTGGCGATAGGAGCTGGGTGGATCTGGAGCCTGACATGTTGAGGCCCGAGGCAGACTTGAATGGAGGTTTGGCATCGGTCGGTGCTGCTGAGTATTCAGATGGGTCGCAAGCCCAGTCAGCGACGCAGTCGAGCGTGAGAGGCAATACAGAACAGCTTGCTCATGTCGATGTCCCCAGGAGGAGATCCTCTCTCAGCCACCAAGTCACCACTGTTGTTATCGGGGAGGCCACGCAGGTTCGCGTGGGTTGTGCCCCGCACAAGCTCGACCTGGAGGCTGCTTTCAAGCCGCCAACACCCTCTCGACCACACGAGGCATCCTCCCTTCTGGCCCAGTCGTACCATTCTCCAGACGACTGGGAAGCCAACGAGGCTGCCTCGTATCAGATCGCCCCTGCCAGCTGCCGCCAACCCATCTACGAGCCACAGTACGCCCTCACAGCTACGTCGAGCTACCAGCTTCGGCCTCCTTCGCCGCCTCCCCAGGAGGCTGCTGCTCACCACGCGTTGGATGCTTCTCAACCTTCGCGACAGCACGCAAGCTTGTTCCACAAGCTTCGCAAAACACAAAGTCATTCCAGGATGCCCATCGTCACTCAAGTTCAGTCCTGGCTGGACTCGAGCGCCACCGCTGCTCACCTCACCTCACCAACAGACCTCCCCACCAACTCACCTGCGAGCAAGGCTTCAATCGGCAGTGTCCGCGTTGCGGCTGAAGTCCTGGAAAACCTACGCATCAGCGTCGGCAACTTCCCCGACACAATGCTCCGCACCTCCTCTCTGACCGTACAGACGATCCGTAGCTACTCGCGTAAGCTCAGGCGCGGAGGCACCAGCAGTGGCGACCGTGGCTTCGGCCGTGACAGCGGTGACTACATGTTCACAGCTTTCGACGCCCACACCATGGAATCTGTGCCTGTGTCGATGGACCGCAAGTCGTTGTTAGGCAACCTGAGGCTCAAGAAGCTCTCTCTGCGTGGCAAGAAGCTTTATCTCTCATCTCGTCAAGCACCTACTCACAGTTCGCCCTTTGCGAAGGAGGAAGAAGACTTCTGGCCGCCCGTGGACCACCACAATTACTCAATGCTGTCCAACACTCCCCCGTCCCGCAAGTCCTCTGAGGTGAGCGCCTGCGTCGGTGCACTCCGCAGCATCTTTCCCGACGGGACTGACTACCTCCTGGATGGCCTGTATGCTCACCTCATCGCCTACAACTACATCAACTCTCTCTGCGGAGCGATGCCTCATCTGCTAAGCAGCCCCGGTCACCGTGGTCTCCGTTCCCGGCCATCCCTGAACTTCCCCCCAGGCGTCACTAGTCGTGCGGACCTGGAGCTACAGGACCGTGACGACCTGGCCATCCGCGAGCTTCAAGATGAGGTCGCCACCACCGCGTCGACCGCTGTGGTTCCTAAGAAGGCTGCCTCACTCCTGGGCCTCGGCGCAACGCACATGGGCAAGCCTGTCAGACCACGCCCCGGCACTTTGGCCGGCCGCAAGGACAAGCACCGCAAGACGACCCCGCCCGCGGCTTCGTTCTCCGCTTCCCTCGAGTCGGAGTCGGCCATGCGCGACCTCCGCGATGCCATTGCCAGCAACATTAAGCGACTAGTAGAGACAGTCAAACAATGTTCTCCCGCCGCTGCTGGCAGGGATAGCGACGAGGACAGTGAGGATGCTGCCATCCTGGGACAGAACGCCCGTGAGCTGGATCCAACCCTGTTGCGCGCGCTTTGCGAGGTAGTGCGCTGCTACGAGGAGCTTTCATAGCCCCACCAACTACGATCTCGTTCAAATTGCGGACTTCTCGCTCGCTACTTGCCACTGCGACGGCGTGTACTTTTATTACCAATGCGGGATTTGTTCCTTCCTAGGCGGCTATGTTTCGGGAGGTTTTTTGTACCAACACATTGCGCTCTTCTTCTGCGCTGGTTTCTACTTGCATTCCTGCGACACGCTCACTATAATATGAGCCAACACGTTTCGACTTGGGCCTGGCTCACAACTTCATTCGATTCAATTCCTGATTCGTCCAGCAAGTGGTGGGCTGGTCAGTGTTCGGTCAGACCACAACAATAGATGCCCGACATAACCTCTCGTTGATATCGAACCTCGTTGTGCAGCGCCGTTCCTCTGCGAAAGGACAGCTCAGGTCACAAATTACCTTCCCACCCCTCGCTCTTTCAGAACTCCGGGAGGATCTGATCAGATGAGACGATGGGGCTGGACGAACGAAGCCAGAGGCCCGACTTTCAGCTAGCAGAACCCGGCCCCATCCGGCTTTTCAACTTTTCTTTCAGTCTAGGCCTTTGCTTCTGTGTCCGTTTCTCGGCATCAATTCAACCATCGCGCCCACAGCATATTTTACTACACCTATCACAGATTTCTACTCCCACGCGCTCACACACAACGCACGAACTCAACAAACTATCCTTATTTTATTCTTAGATCTTTTCGACCGTGGGTCACAGCATCTCTCACTGAATTGTGTACCAAGTACAATTGAGCCGCCACCCATTATTCAACCAAATTTTCGCATTTCGCTTCGCGAGCTTTGGTCTCGCCGGTGGGAAAGCGTTTGGTGGTCGGCTCGGCTTGTCGGGACTGCATGAAGAAGTCTCGGGGCCTTGAAGCCAACATTTGCGTCGTGAATGAAGAATGAGAGTCGAAGGTTTCAAAAACAGGTCATGGAGAGGGGAGAATCTTGGTAGCAAGAACCTAATAGTTCCTGCAGTATTATCGTCGACGAGCGGACCTCCTAGAGCGGATTCTTGAGACAGCTCGAAGCATGGCGTCGCGTCGTGAGGTTTCTCATCCACAGAGATTGTCCCACGTCGACGCGCAAGAATGATGTGCTCGACTGCGTGCGTTGAGGACATACAAAAGGGGGAAGACAAGAAAGGCCAGTGGTCGAATTGAATGAACGGTGGATCATCTGGGAGGACTGCATCGTTTGCGAAGGATCATACACGTGTTCATCCCTACCTTTTCTATCTGTCTTCCCCCCCCCTCCCGTGAGGCGCTACAATCACTTTTCTTTCCGTCTTGCGGTTGGGTGCCTCAGCTGCACAGAACGGGTGGGCAAGGAAGTGAATCTGAAGATAATGAAACCGCTTTCTAGGTCGTCACTACTCTCGGCTGGTGGGTGCGTCTTTGCCATGATAGATACCAAAATAGGCGAGCCATTCGGAAGTTGAGACTTTAGTCAAATGCAGTGGTCCGGCGTTGCAATACTTCTCTCTCATGATGCTCCATAGAAGATTTGTGATGTGCCTATGTGGTGTGTATGCATGTGCCAGCAGCCTCTCGCCTATCTTAGATGTCGGATTTGTCTCAGTGTTGTTGTAACCCCCAAAGGAGAGATGGAGTCCAAGTCATTAGACGAAAAGAGGATGAAAGTGTGCTGCCTCTCGTGTATTCTATCTCACGCCCGTTCGTAGGACCTGTCGGCATGCCGCTGCAACACATTCTAGCCCGTGCTGAATGCTCGCGTGATAGCATCGAATTGTTACATCAGATTTTTACATCGAACCGCCTTCTGCGCGCTGCAATCCCCGAGTCTTGCAGCGTGGTAATGGTGTGGCAACAATTACTCCTATCGGCGCCTCGAAGCGACAACCTCCAGCACTCCGAGGCGCGTATCAACCTGAACGCGATGATCCGACGGTTCGCTAGTTTCCGACGAGCGCCGTCGGAGCCTCCCAGGTGCTTCGCCCTTCTCCAGCGAGTCTTCGGAGCTCTTGAGGCTGCTCAAGTCGCTGCTGTCCGGCCACGACTCGGTCATCTCCCGCCGCCTCGCCCTGGGCCCGTGGCGGTAGCTGCGGCCACCGCCACCACCAACTGGACCATCACTACCACTGTTGTTATCGTTCGACAGACGGCCGCGGTACGGACCGTGCGCGCCTCTATCCTCAGGGGAGGGGGCGACGACCTTCCCAGCGTTGCGAAGGCCCGTGACACTCGCGTTGCTCAGGGCCAGCAGGCCTCCGCTGACGAGCAGAAGCACCAGCATTATCAGATTACCTGCCTGGGTGGCGTTTCCGCTACAGGCAGCAACGAGATAGACCAGGACCTTGGCTATGGCCTCGAGGTAGCCCTCGGCGTGTGTCTTGGGCCGGAGCCAGACGGTAGTGGTGAGGGCCTGCAGGTCGCTCGAGAGTCCGCGGAGAATGACGGTTGTGACCGGGCTGATGTTGATAGAGTACTGTGTGATGCGCGCCACTCTGAGGTCCAAGGAGAGAGGGTGTGAGAATGGTGGTGGGAGCACCTTTGGTTTGGGCCGGGAGCGCTGCTTGATGACGAAGATATTCAAGATACGGGATAGCATCAGAGCCGCGATGAGGGCGAGTGCCCACCCTGTGCCGTGTCAGCAGCGACCTCGCGCACATGAGAGGGTTGGTTGGTAGAGAGGGGGTGGCTCCTACAGTCTCCTACGAGCACTATCAGCACGATCGCCACACAGGTCAGTAGCGGGCTGGCCAGATACAGCAGGTGCGCGGTCCAGCCCAGATCAGGCAGGGCAACACCACCACCTCTCCTGCCCCAGCCACCAGCATACACCGACGACCTCTGGCCACCACGGGCTGCGCGTCCCGCGCGCCAAGAGCGCGACTTGACGGGTATCTCGCCGACGTCCAACACGACGGTTTCCCCCTCCTTGGCAGTGCGCAGGACGTAGTTTACCACAGCGTGGTTGACGATCTGGTGGGAGGCGGGTTTTCCATCAGGCTGGATTTCGACGGCGACGAGGGTCTTGGCATCGCCATGGGCGACCTCGTCGGCGGCCTGCTGGTAGTGCAGCCCCGGGGCGAGGAGGAGGCTGTCGAACCAAGAGGAGCCGCCGCGAAGCGAGGTGCGCTGGGCGATGGTATTGAGGTCGGCGAGGACGAGGAGGCCTGCTGCAGAGAGGGAGAAGTTGGGAATGGGGGTGTTGGTCCAGCCTGGGATGAGGGTGTGGGAGGTGTTGGTGGTGGGGGTGGTGTAAGCCATGATGGCGGTGGTGGCCTCCCGTGCAGAGGGCGGGCCCGCCAGGACAGCCTTGCCACATATATCTCGAGCCTACCTATCCGTGTGACAAAGACAGAGGTGGTACGCGGTGGGGAGGGGGCCTATGCACATGCACTTGCACATGCACCTGAGGGTCTGACAGCATCCAGCATCCCATCTTTGCCCACAGCTCAACCGAGAGCTCACGGCACCGTCTGATAGAGACGGGAGTGAGGCCAGGCGACGAATGAGACGCCCAGCTTGGCAGCACATGACGGATCTACACAGGGGGGCAGGCTGGCAACCAGGCACACCTCCAGGCAGTGAGTGTACAGGTCCTGCTTACCTAAGCATCAACGTCAACCGGGTGAGCTCTCTTCGAAGCTCCGGCCGGGATTGCCAGTCGCCGCGGCGCCATCAACCTTTTCATTACTGATCTCATCCACTCCACCTCGCCCATGCATTAGCTGCGCGCTCTCAAGCTGCATACAGCTCAGCACTACCATGTGACCGTTTGGCCGCAAGCCCGTCCTCCTTGCGACAGCATCCACACCGGCATCGAGCACCCCTCCAAAATGCGACCTCGTGCTCTCCGGCGGTTCCTCCTCCGCCAGCTCAAGAAACCTGATCAGCCAACCCGCACTTTCACCCACCACTCGCCCGCCCTCTACAACGCCCGCCCACAACTTCCCTTCCTCTCCATCCCCTCTCGCTTCCAGCGCCAACAATGGCGCTACCTCACCACCGAGCGCAAGATCTGGCTGCGGCGCGAGGCCATACTCAGCATCAAGTACACCGCATACTTCTGGGCAATCATGGCCTGCGTGGCAAGCGCCGCCTTCGCCGTCCAGCAGGAATTCCTCGAGCGCCAGTTCCCAACCCCACATGAGTGGTCGTTCCGCACGAGGATGCTGAAGAGGGGCGCAGAGGCCGAGAAGAACCGGCCCGACGTCGTCATGGAGAACTGGGCACTGGTCAGCCAGATGATGAAGGACGTCATCTCCAGGCTTGAGGACCCCAACGGCGACGGGAGAGGCCTCAAGGACATGGGACCACAGAGCCCCGCCGGCACAAGGGACGTTTCCGCCATGCCCGAAGCATGGAGGCGAGGATACTACGAGGCGTTGCTAACGTATGCGAGGGCATCCGAGCACGTCCAAGGTTGGGTGCTTGACAAGACCAGGAAGACTGTGTTTCCTCCCGACGTCGTCAAGGGGCCCTCCAACCCATTCCCCAGGCCAATACCTCCAGGTGCCAAGTCTGCCCCGCGTGAGGAGGACTGTGTGCCAGCGGGGTTCCCCAGTCCTGACGAGTGCTATCTCAAGCTGCTGTCTACTGAGGGTTTCACGTCAAAACAGCGCATGGATGCAGCACTGGCGTACGCGAACTGGCTCGAGTACAAAGGTGTGCTCCGGCCTGCGGCCATAATGTACGACGATGCGGTGAACTTGGCCATCGAAGAGATCTACCATCCCGGCGCACAACCACTCATCGATCCCGAAACAGCAGTTCTGAGCGACAAGGCCGATCGAAAGCCGTCGATAAATCTACTCACCTCATTGACGGCGCTGGCGACTTTCAAGGCCCGCCACGAAGACCCGTCCGCTGCCCTCCCCATTCTCGTGTCCATACTCAAGGCACGGCGATCACTATCCAGTGAGCCGCCACAAAAGAGCCCAGATGAGCAGCTTGCCGCTCTTTATGATGGATCCAAGAAGGATGGTCCCTTGAAGGCAGTGATCCACCTCTTCAAGCCCCCACCGTACCCGCCGCCGCCAGCTGACGGGACCTTGCCTCCCATCCGCGACAGCAAGGAGCTCTGTGAGGAAGCCGGGCTGGATCTGCACATCGGCGAGATCATGTACGTCCTGAAGGATTCGGCCCGTGAGGACGGCTTAGCGTGGACGCGCGAGGGCGTTGACCTCGCGGAGGAGGAGCTGCACAAGGCTCTTCAAGACGACGACCGGGAAGCCAAAAAGACATGCCGCGAATGCCTCGCCTCCGGCCTGGATAATTGGGCCGCCATGGTGAGCCGCATGGTCCAGGAGGAAGAAGCCGCTAAAGGAAAGGAGCATACCAAATCGGCGGGCTGGTTCGGCCTGTGGTCAGGAGGAAAGGTAGCTGAGGAGACCGGCGGCAGGTGGGCTGCCGAGGAGAAGGTGGTGATGGAAAGGACGGTTCGGGCACAGCAAATCCTGGAGGACCTCGAGAAGCCGAACGCCGGCTTGATGACGTCGCTGCTGAGGGCTTAGAGACTCCTGGCAGGCCATGTCCAGATGACAGGGGGTATCTCTTCCACAGTGGGCAGTCACCTGGTATAGGACTAGGTGAGGATACCAGCAGCCCATATGATCTATCACATACATTGTTACAGTAACACGGCCCATTTTCTTTTCTTTTCTTTTCCTTTTTTTTTTTTATAAAAAAAAAAAAGTGAAAACGTCATTGTGAATCCCTCCTGTGGTTGGCTTACTTTCTATCTGGGTTACCAGAGGAAATTGTGCAGCAGAAGGTTCTCCCACAGTAGGTTTCCCAAATGGAGGCTATTCCATACGAGGTCATTTGATAAGAAGTTGTCCTATAAGAGGTTATCCTATAAGAGATTATTCTGTAGGAGGTTGCCCTATAGGAGGCTGCTCTATAAAAGCTTATCCTTTAGGAAATTACTTAGTCGGAGTTTTTTTTTTGGGGGGCGGTTTTCCTTAGGAAGGCGATTCTATAATAGGGTGTCCTAAAAGATGCAATTAGGAGTTTGTCCTAGGGGAGGCCGTTCCATAAGAGGTTATCCTGTAGTAGGTTCATCCTACAGGAGGATTGGTAGCAAGCACTGCCCAGGTGGTCCACTATAGATGCTGTGGCCGCGTAGCGGACACCTAAAGCAATGAGGTGATGCCCTCATTACGGTTTACAGGCTGGTGGTTAGTATCTCTTTATCACAGGGAGCAGCAGGCCTGCTATTGATACCATTCTGACTTTCAGTATCTGAACCATCATTATGTCCACGTGGCTGATAATGAGATAATCTCCTGTCAGCATGTGTCACAAGCCATGTGAGATAGTCAAAACCGGCATATCTCCATTTTCGATGACCCCTTTTATCTGTGGACCTCGAAGCATCGTCTGGCCGCAACGATTTCAGTGCTGTTGTCTCGCGAGCCTCAGTCCCGTTCTGTAGGCTTGCCGATAACAAAGACATTGTCAGGGACAGCAGCGTCCTACTTGCTCTTGCCCTCCCTCTTCACGCGATCCTCCCACTCCTCCCGGCTGATAATCTCCAGCCCCGCGTCCCTCTGCTCCTCGGGCGTCGGATTCTCGAATGCCGCGGCAGCAGCAGCCCCACTAAGCGGTCCGTCCTCTCGCACACCACTACCGCCACCTTCGCCACTCTCAGCCCAAGTCTGCGCGTCGCCGCCTACGTATTCATCGGCATAGGTGACCGCAACCTCGGGATTGGCGTAGCCAACGCCGGCGCGGTCGACCTCGGCCAGCCAGGCGAGCAGGGCGTCCTTCGCTTTGATAAGCCCCAGCTCTGTGTAGTACCGCTCGCCAGAGCTGAAGACGTAGGTGCCGTAGTCCGTGTGGAGGACCGTCATGTCGTTGCCGTCGGGTCCGGAGATGAGAGTGCCGGCCGGCTCGTGGCAGGTGATGTACAGGCGGGCTTTCTGTCACGTTTCAAAAATACGTTCTTAGCATGGACGAGAAGAGAAGGGGGCGAGTTCGACGTCAGTCGCAGCACAAGTATGAGGGGATCCACAAACTCACCTCCCTCAGGAACGTCTTGAACCCGATATCCCGTACCGAGTCAGCATCAAGACCACCGCCACACATGGCGAGGCACCCGACCCTATGTCCAAAGCGCGCCCAGGACCCGTCCAGCACCCGCTCCACAGTCGACGCACCGTCCCCGACCCCGACAACCTGCACCACGGCGTCTGCGGCCACGAGGTCGGCGTTGCCCAGGACTTCCTCAAACAAGCACCTGATATGCGCGACGGGGCTTCCGTTGCGCGGCACCGTGTGGACGTTTGTAGGGTCGTAGTCGTCGCGGAACCGGCCCCAGTGAACGGCGCTGCGCATCGGGGCGCCGTGCGCGCCGCGCGTGGTGAGGCCGCGGCCGCCCTCGGGCCACCACCATAGCTCACCCGTGTTGGCGAGGACGAGGCCGGGAGTAGTGTTGGTGGTGGCGGTGGGGCGGCTGCTACCGTTGGCAAGGTTCTCTTTCTGGCTCTGGTCGTTGCCGTGGTGGTCCTGGAGGAGCGCCCTGGCGAAGTCCACCATGCTGCCGTTGTCCACGCCGCCCGCGCCGCCGATGACCCTGTGCGCGATGACGCCGAGCTCCTGCTCGCTCTCACCGACGATAAGGACGACACGCTTCTTGTTCTTGAGGTCCGGCGAGACGAAGATGGGGACGTGCGGCTCGGTGGTGGGGGTGCCGAGGGGCAGGGCGAGCTTGGTCAGGCCCAGGGCCTCGAGGCGCGGGTGGATGAGCTGTTTCTCGACGGCCATGTTGAAGGCGAAGCGCTGGCAGTCGTTGTGGCGAATGTTCTTGGAGCGGAAGTAGTTGAAGTAGTACTTGGGGTCGTCGATCATACGGATCTCATCCGACTTGGGCTCGACAAAGTAGCTGGGACATTGGGATTAGCCATCACTCACGGTGGGTGTGTTGCAATGCGCTCAGCGTATTCTTGATGTGATGCGAAATGGCTTTCGATAGCGAGACCAGAAGTCGCAGAGTCATAGAAAGTGACAAAGTGAGGTGGTCCACGTACCCGAGTTTCTCCAAGTCGGCAGGGAAGAAAGGGTCCTCTGGGAGACCAGACCAGCGTCGTCGAAACATGTTGGGTTAATCTTGTCGCAGGACCTTCTGTCGTGCGGGTTGTCTCACTGAGCTGGAGGAGCTGGAGGAGCTGGAGGAGCTGGAGGAAGAGGAGAAGACGGAGGGGTGGTGGTGTGGTGGTGTGGCTGCTGCAAGAATTCGGTCTCGCTGTTGTTAAATAGTTGGAAGGCGCGACGTTGCGACGTCTCATGGACACCACTTCAGACTGGAAAGTCATCCGTGGCATTCCAGGCAATGGGAAAGAGAGGCAACAAAAGCGTGTCCGTTTCCACAGGTTGTCCGCACAATAAGTCCAGTCCCAACTTTATGTCGCTGTTTGCTAAGTCTTGCCCCCAATGGGCTTGCAGTGTTTGCTTGCCCAAGCACACTCGATACATGAATGACCTTCAAACAAACACACACAATAGGAATTGCCAGACAATTGACTTGATCGGGAGTTTGTCTTTGATATTCTTGTACCTTTTGAGGCTTGTCCTCCGCCCGTAAAGTGTTGATGTTACAAGGCCTGCTCATCTCGAGCCGCCATCGATCTCCTTGCGAAGCTTACCAGTACACAATGGCAGCCCATCCCTCTCATCCGCCCATGAATTGCTCGCCATTGCAGCGTTTTGCAAGACCATGGCCGACCAGCCAAGGCCGGTGCCGTTGCTCCATCGAGTCTCCAGGTCTTCTTCTCCTCGTCAACGGATTGTCCTTCTACCAACTAGCCTTCTGCACACCAGGTAAAGAGCCCGCGATTGCCTGTAGCCGGAAGTTATACTATACGTCCCCACCGCAGTCAGCGAACCATCACCATCCTCAATGGCCTCCCCCAGCCCCGTAACCAGGGTTGGCGTGACCGATCCATGGTAGTATGCTTACCCTCGACATCTTGAAGTCGCTAAAGATACCCCGCCCCTTTCCGCCAAGTATGCACCGGTTGCGGATCTGCGTCGGGTTCGTGTAGCAGTGCATCTGCGACAGCTGCAGCTGGGCCTCCGCGCGCACGCGCGGCGGGAGCGTCGTGTTGCGGATGATGTAGCGGAGGGCCTGTCTGTAGTTGGGAAAAGAGTCAGCCCTTGCATTGCCCTGTCCTTTCCTGGTCCATTCTTCTCTTCGGGACAGGGAGCTGCCCCAGACCAGCAAGCGGGCAGTGGTGCGCACGCGGTTTGCTTTGGTCAGGGCGGGCGGGCGGACGTACCTCTCCGCCTCGTGCTTCTCGTACACCTTCCGCTTGGTGTGGTCGCGGATGACCTTGATGTTGACGAAGCAGCCCAGGTCGAGCTTCTTCGCCCGGAACATCGACATCTTGGGGAGCTTTTCACGGACTGGACAAGCGTCGTCGGGTCTGATGTTGGCCATCGGCGAAAAGTTGCGATATGACGCGTGCAATTGGAGCACATGCGGGCCAGTGGTTTACGTAAGCGGCAGGGATCATCTTCACAATCAACATTGACACAATGGTCTCGCCTGGACTTCAATCTGGAAATCACCACTTCGACAGACAGTCGCACAAGTCCTAAACTGGCAACTTGTTTGAGCGATTCTCTGATCTACCGCTACAAAACCCAACTATAAACAGACAAGACTTTCGGAAAGTAAATCATTCGAGTTGTACAGCAAGATGCACAACCGCTTTATACCCTTTTGGTTATCCCAGAACGCCAGATGCCTCAAATAAAACTGCAGTGCCTCCATCCACCCGCCAAGCCTTCGCAGCCCTCCTCTTCCCCCCCCCCTCCCGGGTCAGGTAGCCGTAACTGAAGCCGGCACAAATAAAACAACTGACCCAGCGACCCCCTAACGACAATGTAAGGTCCTGGCGCCGTGGAAACATCCCGAAAATGTTCCTGGCGCATCGACTGTGATAGAATGCATCACTCGGACGTATGTCATTGTCCGTCAGGTCAAGCCCGTTCATGTCATGACCCATGTCTGTAGCGTCTTCTTCTGTCACCCCAAAGTAGCCACTCATAGTGGGATGCCCTCGTACTCGGCGTAGCCTAATGCCAGGTTCATGTTCTCTGCAGGGCCCAAAGTCAGTAAAATGAACTTGGTGAGGATGAGCACAATGTGATAGACTTACGCAGACACTGAGTCGCAGCCCCCTTCAACAGGTTATCAATGGTCGCGCAGACAACCACCCTCTTGCCCGAGCTGTGTACCGCGAACCCGCCAATCTCGACGCCGTGCTTGCCGCTGATCGCCTTGACCAGCGGCGCCTCACCTACCACCTTGACCAGCCTCTCGCCCGCATACCTCTCCTGGTACAGCTGCCGGATGTCCCGGGACGTCATGGTCTTGTTGAGCGGGATGTTAATGGTGTGGTGGATGCCCTGGAACCAGACCGCCACGTGTGGGCTGAAGGCCACGCTGTGGCCGAGCTGCGTGCTAATCTCCCGCTCGTGAATGTGGTCGGTCAGCGAGTACGGGATCAGGTTGTTGGTCAGATTTTCAACGTCATTCTTGGGCGAGGGCTTGGTGCCTGCTCCCGAGTATCCGGAGACGCCAAACACGGCGGGCTCGCCGCCCAGATGCTCGACCAGGGGCGCAAGACCGAGTTGCGCTCCGGTGGCGTAGCAGCCAGGGTTGGAGATGTCAATCGCATCGTGGATCCTCTGCCGGGGGACGAGCTCGGGAAGACCATATGTCCATGAGTTGTCGAATCGGTAGTCGGCCGACAGATCGACAATAACGCTCTTGTGGCTGGACGACTTGCGACCCTCGTGGACGGCCTCGACGTAGGGCTTGCAGACGCCGTTTGGCAGCGCCATAACCCAGCAGTCGATCTCGCCGGCCCTCTCCTTTTCCCGCACATCTTCGGGGCTGAGGTTGACATAGGTAACCTGAGCCTTGTCGTATCCTTCCAGTGGTGTTCCTGCCAGTTCACGAGACGAGACGTACGACAACTCCATGTTGGGATGGGAGTTCAGCAGCGAGATCAGTGCCTGGCCCGTGTACCCGCGAGCGCCAATCAGCGCCACCTTTGCCGGTCCGTCCCTCGTCTTGTTCCTCTTGCCCAACGGTGGGTTGGGGTTGGTGGTCGTCGCAAAGCCTCGGGCCTGGCCAGCCGTCTTGGTCTGCCACGAACGAGGTCTGGTCATCGTGGAGAAAGCCCGAGCTTGTTGGGGAGTCGACTGGGACGCGGGGGTAGCGCCTGCATTGATGGCCGCCCTCTGCATCCGAGCCTCCAGGTTAGAGTCGCCCAGCATCTCCCGGCCGTGTGTCTCAAAGTCCTTCATGACGTTGATGACCTCGTTACCGTCCTTGATACCGCACCAGAACATGACATCGCCGTTGACAGACAGACTTCCATCGGCCTTGTCCCAGAACCATGTCAGGTTCTCGTCATGCTCCCTAACAGTCCAGACAAGCTTTGGGAAGTCCTTCTTGATGGCCGTGAAGAGGTTGTCGGCAATGTTGCTCAGCCAGCCTGACTTGGTGATAGTAAGCGTCGCGAGGGTCGCCAGGGGACGGGATTCGCTGGGTGGTAGGACAACAGCCAGCGCCTTCAGAGCCTCGTCGTAGTAGGCCTTGAAGGGGTTTTCCTTCAAGAACTCAATGTAGGTGTCAACGGTCTGCCGCGCGTGTGGGCCTTCCCTGTCCCGGATGAGCACCTCCTTGAGCTTCTCGACATCGCTGAACTCCTGCAGGCTCGTGGACGAAACCAGCTTGTTGCCCCTCCGGATGAGTGTCCCCGCGCCAGAGTCGGTAAAGAGCTCCTTCTGGAGGTCCTGCGGGTGGATGATGGCGACGGATGACGACCGGGGCAGCGTGTCGAGCAGTTCCTTGATCTCCCTGATCTTGAGACGAGTTCCGTACTTGCACCACGCCTGAGACATGTAATACTCGAATTCCTCATCCAGGTTGATTGCAGAAATCTTGCCGTCCTCTCCGTCGAAAAGACCACCCTTCTCCGACAGGTAGACCACCTTCAACGGCTCCAGGGCGCGTGCGAGCTCGGCGGCCGCGACATCGGCGTTGACGTTGAGGCACTGGCCTTCGGGGGTGTAGGCCAGGGACGTCAGCACAGGGAGGCAGCGGTGGTTGATGGCCTGCTCGATCAGGTCCTTGTTCACGTTGGTGACCTTTCCGACCAGATTCCACTTCTCCTTGTTCAGGTAGTCTGCCTCGAGCACGCCGTTGGTGATGGGGCGGACGTGGACTCCCATCTCCTCCAGCCGGTTGGTGAGCTTCTGGTTCTCCTCGAGGAACAGTTTCCGGGCCACGGCGAGAGTCTTCTCGTCCGTGATGCGGATACCCTCCTCGAACTGTGGCTCGACCCCGGCGTCCTCCAGCAGCTTGTTGAGTTGTGGGCCTGCGCCGTGAACCACGACAGGGTAGAGACCGACATGGTAGAGGAACGCCAGACTGTTGCATAGCTCGTCCAGACTGCGGAGAAGATTGTCAGCCCAGGGGCCCCGGGAGGAACTATAGTTCTGCTTTGGGCGACTCACTAGTCGGTCAGGATGGCTCCTCCAACCTTGATGACCGCGAACCGCTGCGACGAGACGGATGTGAAGTGCGACAGGTACTGCTGGACCTCCCTCTTAGACCCCACGCTGCTCAGCGTCTGAATGACTATGCCGCGGGTGCTGAGGTCGGTAAGCTGCTTGGTCGAGGTGGACAGGGCGCGGCGGGAGCATTCGGCAAGTCGCGCGCTGGCAACCACACGAGGGACAGCGGTCTGAGGCTTGGGCAGCCGGGCGACTCGGCGGGCCCCGGCCCGGAAGGCCCTGACGGACGTGGACAGCATAGTTCCTGTGGAGATGCCTCTGAGGCAAAGGTTCTCGAGTTAGCCGGGCAGAAGGGACACAGGGTACTTGTGGCAGCAGCAAGCTGGCAGCAGGTCAATTGGCTCCGTAGCAGGTGGCGGCAACACACGAGACGTGAGGCTCCCAGACTCTGCGAGTCTCGATGTGTATCTGGTGGGGAGATCTGGGTCCTGCCACACAGGAGTCCTCCGCCTGGAAGTGTGATGATTTCCAACACGCGCAGATGACCGCCCTGTGCTATCGTCTCATGCTGCCGGAACCTGCGTAGTGGCTTGCCATTGCCTTGTTCTGCCAACCCTGGGGTCCATACCAGGTCTGGGGCGCGGAGGGCTGGTTGTTGACTCACGATATCTGCCGTTCTGACTCGAATGCGCAGACGACAAAACCCAGTTGAAAAGCGGAAATTGGCTTGTCACCCGGTCAACATCGAAAGAGAAAGAGAAGGCCAGTCAGCTACGGAGCGGAGAGTGTCTAACACA
Source organism: Diaporthe sp. PMI_573 (assembly GCA_021399435.1). Classification (NCBI taxonomy): domain Eukaryota; kingdom Fungi; phylum Ascomycota; class Sordariomycetes; order Diaporthales; family Diaporthaceae; genus Diaporthe; species Diaporthe sp. PMI_573. The sequence goes on along the minus strand of JAJTUP010000027.1, from coordinate 538,432 downwards.
GGAGGACGCAGAGAAGAGAGGGAGGGAGAGGGAGACCAAAGGAGAGAATCGGGTGTGTAATTGTATGTGCTGTGTGCTTGCCGACTGGGGTGCGGCCTGGGTAAGCTCCGTCCGGCCTATGGCTCCACCACCCAAAAAATGCGTGGGGGAGGAGGGGCGCTTTTGGGACGGCCAAGGAGGGATTTTTCCAAGGCCCAACCCGATCGCCGAAGCCGCTCCTCGCACCACCGAGCAAGTCCAGCCAGTCTGCTAGCCTCGCAACCGTTTTCTGCCCTGCAGATCGTGATTGGGTGCTCGCCGACGCTCTCCCCCGCGCCCGCCAGGGCGAGTTCATCCAGAGCATGTCTAGAGTGAATGTACAATATAGTATTAGCCTTGCATTGAGAGGATCGTCGACACCTGCATAGGGCCAGCAACGAGTATCGGTTCCGGACCGACGAATAGTAATTGCCATCATCACCACCACCACCACCACCACAACCACCACCTCCCTCCTCTTCTCCAGCAGGCCTCATTCCCTCATTTCGGCACCTTGGCACACCATGGGGCATGGGTTGGAGAGCCCATCCCGGTACAAAGTTATCAGATGCCCCTCCTGATCCACCCTTTCCCCTCGGCTTTCACGCCGTTCGTCCAGAGGGAACACCGGGGAACTCGTGCTCAGGTCTTGGGCGCGCGAATGTTTTTATCTGATGCCCCAGTGCGGCCCACCCCAGGTAGCTGGCTCCGACGAATGGTTTCGTACTGTAAACGCGAGACACCTCGGCCTGAGTAGAAATGACATGACGAGCGATGGGTCTCTGAGGTACATGGCTTTCGGGTTCCCACAGAGCCAGCCTCCACCGGCAACTCTCCCTATTCGGGGTTGGATAGTAGGCTATGCATACCTCTACCCAGGTATATTACGGGGCGGTCAGTTGCTCTGCTCTTGGGTTGCCATGTCACAGTTGCTGCTTTAAAGTATGGGCCCATGGTCCTCAGCCGCCATGTCCTCCACCAGGGCAAAGAAGCCGAAGCCAGGCACACCATTCGCACTCGGTACCCAGGTACCCAGGATGATGGAAGGTACCTACCCACTGCGTACTCATAGTGCGTACAAGACAGCTTGACTTACACGCGAGGGGTCTGGGCTGGGGGTTCCACCATACTCTGCAGCCGTGTCGTCACTAGCTAAGATTAAGCTCGTGTTCCTATGCGGCAACCCGAGCACACATACCACAGCCCACGGCTGGAACTCCGTTGTACGAGGGCTCATTGTCACGTTGTGCATGTAGGGCGAGCGTCGAGGCGTTGTCGTGAGTGTCTCCATTAAGTGATTTGCAAAAAAAAAAAAAGTCATTTGCCATTCCATCGTACATACAGTCTCCCGCGTTAAGAGTGCTTGCTTCGTTCCAGGCCTAGTAGCAGCCTACATGGAGGTTCGGGACCCAGGCCGCGACCTGGCGTAAGGCTCGAGGCGAAGAGCACGCGGCGAAACTGCCCCCCGTCGTTGGTTGGTCATAACCGGACGTGAGTTTAGGTTCATCAAAAAAGACCGGTCGAAATCAAAGCTAGAAAACTCCACCCCTTGCTAGGTAGCTCGAGGCTCACACGCCTGCCAGCCATCCATTTCCCCTCGTCAATGTCCCGTCTTGAGGATGCGTCCCGAAGCCCGCGAGATCGACAGTCATGCAATCGATCATTTACTTAGTCGTATTCATTCCGTAGTGATGCCATGATGTCTTGCGTCTCCAGCTTGAGCCAACCGATTATTTCCTTATTTGCCGGTTTGAGTAACCACGACTGCAAGGACGAACATCAGTAAAGTTCCATCATTAAATGAACAAGGCCAGCCGGAGAGAGTTTGTTCCACATACTCGGTACGATGATGATCAGGAGCAGGATGATGACGCCTGCAATCAAGCACATGCGCATCTTCATATCCTTCCACCACATCTGCTTTCGCACTCTGTTGGCGCCGCGGCGGAAGCCATGGGCCTGGTTGGCCAAGTTGTCGGTCTTGGTCTGCAGGTGGTCCAGGTTCTCACCGCGCTCCCTGACCTTCTGGATGTTATCGTGCATGACATTGACGGTGTCATCGATTTCCTACAGAATGCGCCTGCGTTAGTTCTCTGGCACCAGCAAAACACTTGCTTCCACAGGTCTGCGATAACAATGGGCTCAGAAGCCCCAACTGCGAATGCATGGCGTCTCGAGAGTGGCCGTATGCTTCATCGATTGCCGGGGCAGGCGGATGCTCGGTGCTGGATGTAGAGAATGCGCGTGTTGTTCTCTTGTGCGGGCGACGGCTCTCTTCTTGGCACGTTCTGGGCGCCTGAGGCGACACTGTCGCCCCTTCTCGGCTGTCTCCGACCGCTGATTGAACAGTCGCCACGGACGTTCAAAGGCTCATCATGGACATCGGGAGCTGGGATTCTTTTGTGGCCATTTCGGTTCGAAAGCTTCACGGTCGTGCTGCCGAAGATGTGCTGCCGAAGGATTGTAGCCGACGATGCAGGCGGCGCGCTGACGTCGCTCCAATCCGGCCGCAGCGGCAGAAAGGCGTCGGGTCTCGACCCATCGCAATCCGGAGGCTCCTGGCGGAATGAAATGCAGATTTCTCGGATGATGAAAAAAGACTTACCGCTTGCAGGGCTTGTGTCCTCCTGTCTCCGCCGCGTCCCTGTCGCGGATCGGGGTCGTATGGGGAGTGGTTGTCAGCCATTGCGGCGGTTGTGTGTGATTTTGCTAGGAAGTTGGAGACGTCGGATCAATCGGGCGGGAGTGAGTGATGTCTATTGTAACAGAAAACAAGGTGCGCTTCGTTTATTGCCTGGATTTGATGGCTCGATGAGCGGGGGTATCGTAAGTTTGATGCAGAGTCAGAGGTTCTATTCGTAGGGGAGGAGGAGAGGAAAGTGACGGGGAGCGGCAGGGTTTTGGAAGTCGCAGACGGAGTCGGGAGGTTATGAACAGCTGAGACACTTCGCTTTGGTTGCTGAGGCAGGACTCTTGCAGGGTTCGTGCCGAGTCGAAACAGGTCTGTCTGAGGTGGGAATTTGGGCTGGCGTCACTGAAAGAAAGCACCAGTCAGCGCCACCACGCAAGCACCCAAAGCATCCCAAAGCACCCCAAAGCACCCCAAGCAACCAGGGTTGGCGGCATGGATTGGGGGGTCAAGTGGTGCAGGCTATACTCGTTTGGGTAGGCCTAGTCCCGTACTCCGTCTCTGGGTGCTGGGGTGACGAGGCCTCACATGGGGGGGGCCTGGGCTGCCTGTTAGTGGCGGATATGGCTCCATCACATTTAAGGCTATCATGGCACCACGGCCGCCGGCGCCTGGTATGCACTCCACAGCATTCCAGCCCTCTCTTTTCCTTTGTCTTCCCCAGATTGCCTGGCTTTTTTGGTTGCCTGGACAGCAACGCAGACCAACAATAATCCGTAGATACGAGAAGGTCATCATCGCCAGACCGCTACCGCTACCGCCACCGCTCCCGAACCTGCCGTCCCCCCAAGGGCCATTACGCAAACCTTTGGCCCCTCCCTCAGCCCTGGCCGCTCGGCGTCCAAGCCTTCCCAAGCCTTCCCAAGCCTTCCGTGTCTTCCAGGCACAACCGCGCCAGACCTGCCAGCCAGCTTGACCAGGTCCACGAGGTGGCAGTGCACGCGCTCCACCAAGCTCTCCTCAACCCTCTCCCACTGTGTGCCCAACTCAAGCTCAACCACGATCAACCCAACCCAACCCAGCTCATTGTCAGCTCGGATCCCTTCATACCATGCGAGAGGGTGACGAGGCGCGTCCATGGGCTGTGTTATGTAGGCCAGCAGGCATATCAGCCAAGGCCATCTATTTCGTCCTCCCCTCTCCCATTCGTTGCATCTCTGTTTCATCCATGTTCGCTCTGCTTGCCCTACCCTGCCAGCGACCCCCGTCGGACCGCTTTCCACTGCACAGACCGTGACAGGTCCCTATGCAGGGACCAGAAGCTACTGGTCACAGTCCCGAACGGCGGTGCCCAGCGAGAACCTGGGTACTCTGTAGATACCTGTCCCAACGACACACCCCCCGGGCTGCCGGTCCACACATGCAGCTGCTCTCCGTCTGATAACCCGGCACATTCGCCGGAGGCCCGCCGATCCGGTTCAAACAGCCACTCGAGGAGACCGAAAACGAACTAGGCACGGCATTTTACCTTACTGTTTAGTTGTTTGCCACAAGCATACTGAACGGCCAAAGACGGCTGACCACGGAATTCCCCGTCACCTGCCCAAACTTGGGCGACACTCCTGTCGAGTCTGGGCCTTGAGCTATTACCCGGTGTGGTTTGCCCTGCAACCTATGCCTCGGGTGACTTTCGCCCCTCAAGGAGACTTGTACAGCTGACGGAGATTTGAAACGCCTGTAAGTACCGAAGAGTGCACAGGAAGCGAATAACCCCTCCTATCAAGATGTGCAGTCTCGCCGATCATCCTAAAAGAAGGTTTCTTGTGTCCCAAAGGGCACGTCCCGCGAAAAGTTACCCTGCGGAAGGCTATCTCACCGAGTTTGTTCATCTGAATTTGCGTACTCTACCCGTCAAGTCACACCCAGACATATGGGGCCTCACGGTACAACTCGTGCGTGGCACACACAGGTGGGAAGAGAATGACGAAGTCCACGTCAAAAAGTGTGCCTTCGCGTTGACTGTTGACGGCTGAAATCAATATGATGCCTGCGCTTAGATGAACTAGTTGACAGCCTGTCGACATACTCACAACCACGAGGTGATGCCCGTCGAAAACAAATCCTAACAAGGCTCTGGTGTCACTCTCTCCCATCTGATTCATTTGCCTTGCCTGACCATGTCATCAAAGTCTTGCCTCCTCTTGCCTCCTCCTGAATAGAATCTTAGCTTCCCCGTCAACGCCCTTCTCACTCCCACCCTTTACTATATCTCCGGGTCTCTTGGCGCCGTCCAGCTTCCAGTCATACTTCATCAGCAAGTGCACGAGCGCAATCTTGACCTCGTTTGAGGCGAAGAAACGTCCTGGGCATGCGTGCTCGCCGTGTCCAAATCCGAGATGATCGGCGGTCGTGCTGACCAGCTGCCACTTGTTCTCCTGACCAGGCTGATTGCGGAGGTCAAGGAACCGACGTGGGTTGAATTCCTCAGGGTTCGGATAAATGTCCGGGTTCTTGTATGCGTCCAGGGTGACCCAGGTGAAGGCCCCTTTGGGGATCACAGTACCGTCGGACAGCTTGACTGGGGCCTCAGCGACACGTCGCACTGCAGCATTCAGAGTCAGCTATCAAAGGACCAAGGGAATAGTTTCACATAAATTAGGGGAGAAAATGGCCACAATGTGGTCATTGCCTATTTCAGAGCCAGCACCGTGACAAGTTCTTTGAAGCATATGCCATAGAGGGAGGTGTTGTTTCTTCTGGAAGGGGTTAAGGTTGTGTCCAGAAGCTGCTTACTAGAGGCTGGGAATATTGGGTCAGCCTTTTCCCTGCGAAGAGACGGCCACAGGTCAACAACTCACCAATGTCTCTGGTGTGCATTCGCTGCGACTCCTTCAGTGCGCTGTCCAGCAACTTCAGTTTATAGAGGCTGTTCTTCTTCCACGACGTCTTCACCGTCCCCTCAGCATCGCCGTTTCCGACAGTGTTCTGTTCCTTGAGAACAGGTATCATCTCCTCGCGCAAGCTGTCGATGAATTCATTGTTCTGCGCCAGATCGAGGAGGGTACCCGTGAGCAATTCGGTCGTCGTGTGGATCGCCACAACGCTGAGTGAGAGTTGCGCATCCGCAGCCCTCGGCTTGGCTCCGTTCCTCTCAAAAGCATCATGGAACCACTGTCATGAAAACGACGGGCATCAGCAGCGTCTCAGAGACCGAGAGTCTATCGATTCTTGTTTTTACCTGGATGGTGTCTCCCGTCTTGGGACGCGGTAAACCCTTTGCGTCTGCCGCTCTATTTTCCGCCAGGCGCTTTTCGACCACTGGCGCGAGGATCCTCCTCGCGTCCGCGGTGCCCTGTCTGACCTTGTTCCACTCCGGAAGGAGCCATACCACGATGGGTCGGAGTGCAAATGGCCAGCTGCGCAGGACGCGACCGGCTGCGAAGGTGTCCAGCGTGAAGTTCTTGGCCAGGTGTAGCCATTCATCGTTCCGACAGAGCTCTTCGCCAACAAAAAGACGCGACGAGAGTCGGGCTACGAGGTCGAGGACAAACGGCTTCAGGGTCATGGACGTCCACTCTGTGGCGGCGGCGCGTTAGCAGGCACGCTGTGGGCAACGGTGGACGGGGCCAACAACGGTGTACCTTCGCTGTCGCCCAGCTTCTCCTGCAACACCAAGTCGGCTTCTTCCGAGAGGTCGTCGGTGATCAGATCTGCGAGAGCTTGTCAGTTTGACTTGACTGGCTGACTGACGGCCATCCCGAGCTTTTCTTTTCTTCATGGGCTACGGACTCAGAGACTGTGTGATGTTCTGACGGGTCACCTTCTGCACAATGTCACCCGGATGGGATATGGTGTCCAATGTGTCAAGACCCGGGTAACCGAGGAAGAATTCCTATGTGTTTGGCTTTCAGCAAAAGTGCCAATACGGTCGCCCCTTCCCCTTCCCAAGCCCCAGACTTACCCACTTGAGTGCTTCCTTGAAGCTCAACTGCTTGATATTCTTGATCTCCTCTGCATATCGCGCGGGGAGGAAGATCTTGACGCCTACATCGGTAGCGATTTGGTAGGGCCGCGAGAACTGCAGAACGGGCGTGTCAACTTCGACTCCCTAGCGAGGTTTACTTCCGGGTATATTCAGTGTGCCGCTATACTTTCTGGATGGCTTCTGCGACGAGCTGAGTCCCTTGCTCTGTGTATCTGCGCCGAGCCTTTTCGATCCTCATCCAGCCCTTCTCATCGATGCCGAAGGCTGGGATGCCACTTGTACGTGTTAGTCACCTTGCTACGGATTCTCAAGCGATGTATCCTTTAACATTCCAACACACAGACGGGGGATCCATGAAAGGAGAAGACTTGTGCTCACGGGTACAGGCCTGGCTCGCGGAGACAGGTATACAGCACGAGCCCGAGGACAGCTGCGCCGGCTACGAGCTGGCCGCATATGGACGACAGTCCGGCCTGTGAGCCTAGATCCAGGGCGTATTGCAACATGGCTCACTTCTTGAGGAGGTCGTGATGGGTACGTGAGAGTCGCGCGAATGTGAGTGCGGCGTCGGTGATGATGGCAGACAACTCGATGCATCCATGTCTTTCAAGAGAGCCAGCACAGACAATATATAACCACCACGTCGGATGGAAGTTCCATCCAAAGCAACCCAGTCCCATCCAATCCCCGCAGAGACAGCGTGCTATCGGCGCCCACCAGAACCGCCGATGCCGAAGGGCGTACATAACTGGCACAGCCATCACCATCCGGAGGTGGAAATGGGTCGCAGCCAACGATGCCGATGCCCTCACACCACGTAACCCCAGATCCACATAACTACATTCTCACATCAGCACGCTGTCGGGGCCTTGATTGAGTGCCGAGAAGCTTCAATATGCATGGAAGACAAGAGGAATGGAGGACCCTGCGAGAGCGCGAGAGTTTCAACTACAAGCGGCCGCCGCCACGCAGCAGTGCCATGTTAGGGCAATCTAAGTTATCGAGACCCCTCCCCCTCCCCTGCCACGCAAGAGACGTTAGTGGTGGTCCGTTGAGCCCGCACGATGTGACGTCCATGCTGCCGTCTGTGCCGTCTGTCGCTGGCGCGAGATGCGCGAAGGGCCGACATCGTGACAGGCTAGGTGAACAAGTAAGTCGGTCGGGCCTCAGTATGACTTATCTCCACGCAATACCCGGCAGTCGGTCGGCGGGCGGGTCGATCCGAGGGCTTGTTTTGCGGGGGGTTTGACGTTGGCGTGGACGTTCCCAGCCTGCCTCTTGCTGCAAGCCGATCGTGATTTACAGGCAGAACACGGGGAGTGTGAGTGCGTAGCGGTCGTCCATTGCATGTCAAGGGTACCACGCCCAAGTAGTTACACAGTATTGGACGGGGCGGAGTGGATGGAGTACAGACCGATGGAGTTTATGTCAGCACTACACGCCTCGGTAAGTGTAACCTTCTTTCAGCGTTGAATCAAACAATCCAACTCGTGCCTCGGTTCAGATCAGTCAGTGTGACCCTCTTCTTGGAGCGGATTGGTCGGGTTTGATGGATTTGATTCCAAAGTCACTCTGCGGGGAGGTGGTATCAACCGGCGCACGGCACCTCGATAACCTCACAGCGGGTAAGTAATCCATTCCATGGTGATGAAACGCTGGCAGAGCGGAGGACGCAGGACGAGGGACACGGGATGGTCGGATTCGGAGGTCGGAGGAGAGATAAGAGCACATGTGACGCGGGAATTGCCTGCTGAGCGTCAGGCTCTTCTTGCGAAAGGCAATGGTGCCACTTCAACGCCGGGAGTTTTCTAGGGTGTAAACAGTTTCCGCAGGATGTGGACCCGGCATTCCGGATGGATAATGGATGTCGAACCCACTGCCACTGAAGAATAATTCGTCCGTGAAACCTCCTGTCTCTTCTGTTGTTCCCAGTCCACCCGGGTATCAAAGCCCTTATATATGCGAACAGCCTGTGAAAGCCCCATTCCCACGAAGAATCGAATGTACACACGGAGATATATCAGACACACACTATCAACCAACCCATCATGTCAGTCGTGTCCCAATCGCTCCCCCCCCCCCAAAAAAAAACCTCATCGGATTCCTCATCAAGCATAGATTTTAGTCGATCATATCGTGTTCCACATCGTGGTTATCATGGCAGTCGTCATCATCATCACCGTAGCCCAAGCGCATTACCACCACCACTTATATGCTTTCTCCAACCACGCAAAGTCACCTCGACAGCCGGATTCTCTCGACCCTTTTGACGTCGTCAGGCATGCGCGAGATGCACAGCTCCTGGCAGAACTGGCCCCATTCCCCTGAGGTGCCGTCTCGCACGGCCTCCATCATGTCCTTGCCGTAGCGCTCGGTGTACGCCCGCTTGATGGCGGCCAAGTGAAGCCGGTCCCAGTGGAATCGTACCAGTCGCGAGGTCAGCAGTTCCCGTCGCAGGCCGTCCTTCTTGGATGCCGTCAGCGCGTGGTGCACCAGCAGCGCGTCACGCACCGGCTTGTTGATCACGCCATTAAGGATGTGCGCGAGTAGCTCGCCCTATTAGGGTCCCGAGTTAGTTGGTGTTCCGGCAGATCTGAGAAAGGTAGAGAGAGAGCCAAGGGGGTCTGCTTCGAACTGTGATGAGCAAAACTTACCACCAGGTTTCCGCTCTTCTTCAGGGCGTCCCTCGCGAAATTAGCGCGGTACTCCTCGTTGTACACCCGTAGGATCTCCCGCAGGTGGCTGTCGCTGCGCATGACGACGATGGCGATCATGGAGCTCTCGCCACCCTTTTCAGCCTTGACAGCCTTGTGAAGGGTGTGCACGTCACTTCTGACTAGGTCATAGTCTAATTCCATCGGGCGGCCGTGGCGATCAAAGTCCTCCATCCTCTGCTCGTCCAACACCATCAGTACGGCCTTCTTGAACTTGTCCTCCTTGAGCTCCTGCTTCATGCAGCGCGTGAGGCTGTCACCGTACTTCTTGTCGGTGAAGGAGTTTTTGATTTCATGAATCTCGTCGTTTGGGCGGCCCATGAGGCTTTCGATCAGGAGCTCGCGCCGTGTCTTGTCGCCCTGGTACCAGAAACTGCTCCAGTACGCCTCCGACTCCCAACGGCCCAGCGCTGTCGCGTAGCACGCTTTCATAAGCGATGGGTCCTCGTCCTTGAGCCGCACGCGCACGTGCTTGGCCACGTTGACGCCCTTGCGTTCCGGGCCCGTCTTGACCAGCCGCTTGTACTCGACCCGGAGGTCCATCACCTGCTCATGCGTCATGCCAGGGAGGATCTCGATCAGCGGCTCTGTGCGCGGCGGCTTGCTTCCCTTGAGCGCGTCCGCCAGCCTCTGCGCGTCGTCCTGGGGGTCCGCGAACCGCGCCCGTCGCGACCGCCTCTTCCCGCTGCGCTCGTCATCGGACCCGATCGGCGAGACGTCCATGACCTGCGCTTCGCCCGGGTGGTAGTGCGTCGGGAGCAGCAGCGGCGATGGCATCGGGGAACTCTGCTGGTAGGTCCCGTGGTACGACTCGAGCAGCGGTGAGGCCGGCGCGGCCGACACGGAGAGGCCGGCGGCGCCCGGGTGGTATGGCGTCGACACGGAGAGCGACGACATCCTGTTGAGAGGCGGCTGGGGCGAGGAGGACCGCTTCATGGCGCTCTTGAGAGGCGCGTCGCCCGGCTCCACCGTGACGACACTGGCGGACGAGCCGCGCGGGTCGGCCGTGAGCGAGTCCCGGTGGGAGTGGGACTTGCTCTGACGGTCTCTGTCACGGTGGCCCGGCGCGGGACTCCGACTGCGCGCGCGCGAGGAACTGCCATGGCCATGGCCATGCGCGACACCGAGGGCGTCAGAGCTGTAGCGTGGGTCCCGGGAGTACGAAAGTCTCTCGTCTCTCTCATACTCCCACTGCGGTGGCTTGCCATAATCGTACGAGGGGGCGGGCGAGTGGCGCGGGGAGGCGGCAGGCCGCGGAGACACGGGGCGGGCATCCCTGGTGGGCGGGGAGTGGAGCTTGCCGTAGGCAAGGTCTTCCTCGAGCTTCTCCTTCTTCTGGGCGCGGCGGTCGCGCGACCGCTCCCTCGACTTGTCGGAGACGGGGGCGGTCATGTAGTTGTAGGCGTCGGAGGACTCAAGTTTCTTTGCGTATTTCTGCGGGAGGAAGGCGTCCATCAGACTGCTGCGGTCGCGCTCCTTGTCGCGCTCCCTGTCCGAGTCGGAAAGCCTCTCCCTGGGGCTGTCCCTGCGGTAGTCACCATCGTACCTCAGTTCACCGTGGGAGGCCCGCGCAGTGTTGTCGAGGGCGGGGCTCCTCGGACGGCGGTAGTAGGCATCTTGGTTGGGCGAGAGGGGCGCCTGGTAGCGGCGCTCCTCATGCTCGTAGGCACGCTCCCTCTCCCTGTCGCCGTACGGGTCGGTCTCGACGGTCAAGGGAGGGCCACGGCTTCTACTGCGACTTCGGTCGCGCCTGCCTGGAGAGCGCGACCGGGTTCTTCGGTGGTCCTCAACCTGCAAAGACATGAGCGCGTTGGCCCGTGGTGCTGGGTGCAGCAGCAACAGCAGCCGCGTTGGCCCTGGGCAGCGGGTGAGCTGAGCTTTTGAGCGCGGCGGGGGCGACGGGGGCGACGGGCGCCGGGCGGGCTGGAGACCCGCACTAACTGCGGGGTAGGGAGACGGCCCAGGTGGCTGGGTCAGGAATGCACGCGGGGGGTCGGGAGAGGAGGGGCTGAGAGATCGTGACAATTCCGCGTTGGCGTAGCAGATCCCAGGAGCAAGACCCTGCAGCAACTGACCAGATGACACGGTAGGACAACCAGCCAGTCGGGTCAACAGAGGGGACAGAGAAAGTGCAGCGCTGGTTATTATATCATAGGTCGGACCGGGCGATGTGATGGGTAATAAGCAGGAAGACTAGATCTGGCGCATCTCAGCTGCAGGAGAGGGCGTGGCCTCGGCCTCGGGCTGGGCTGGGGCTGGGGCTGGGGCCGGGCTGGGCTGAGGAGGGGAGGAGGCAGGAGATGGGCAGGAGACGGGGAATGAGAGGAGGGCTGAGCCTGTTCCTCCTGCCAGGGACCGACCGTGGCTTGGACTCGGGGTGGGCAGGGTGGGCAGGGTGGGCAAGGTGATGTGCGCCATTGAAACGGGAGAGCCCCTTGGTGTTGGCGATCCTGGCGGCCTTGCGGCCATGCAGCCGTGCGGCCATGCAGCCATGCAGCCGTGTTGGAGCCGCTCGTGGAGCTAATGTGCGGCCCCAAGCGCCATTGCCAAGGGCCGGGGGCCTTGGGGCTCGTGCGTTTTCCCTGTGTCGTCGGACACTGTCGTTGATTGTCCATCGGTTGCACGCAGCCATGGCAGCCATGGCAGTTGTTGTTGTCGTTGTTGTCGTTGTTGTTGTTGTTGTTGCTGGCAAACATCCATCTTGGTCCACCCGGGTTCCCACAGCCTCAGCGGCGTCCCGCAGTCAGCTCTGTTGCAATTCGACGGCAGTCCTGTGTAGAACTTTACGGTACGGTGACATGACATGGCTGCTCGGCCTGGACGGCCTCGCCCAAGGTGCCGCGCCACACGCTCACACCCGCGCCCGTGCGAACGCAGCTTAGTAGTGTACGTCCCGCCCGGAACCCCCGCCCTGTGGCTCAGCCTGGCTCCGTGCAACCCAAGCAGGAAAAGAGCAGAAAGCTTCTTTCCCACCACAGGAGTGTAGGTGTGCGATGTATATGATGCCATGTATGCAAGTGGTGCCCCACAGTCTTGGGGGCAGTGTGCTTGCCAAGGTGGCTGCTGTCGGGAATGGCCGACCCCCGTGTTACCCGGCAACTGGCTCGCTGTCATGCAACGCAGGACACACCACGGCACGCACACATGTACGGCATCGCTGATGAGATCTGGACGGGAAAGAAGTGGACTCTGCCTGGAATGTTGGGCCCTCGCGAGACAAGTGCTGACCTGTCAAACAGCACGCTCCATCCCTCCCCGAGCTGTAGTAGAATATTCTTCATTGGATTATCTCTTTGTCTCTTCTTGTATCGTTTAGGCCACAGCTTGCTCGCTCACACGAGGTGCGACCTCTTCCTGCTGGTAGCCTTGCCGCATCGTCTGACCGGGTCTCCGTGCCATCACGGCTCGCTGTGTGCCCGCGAGCAATGGAGGGCATGTCTGAACTGCCCCCGGGAATCAGTCGAGAACGGCATCTCGACAGTACCAGTTGGTAGCACTTGGCGAGCGCCCATCACGCAGCGCCTCCTGACCCCTTGGACCCCTGCTGAGGATGCTCGTTAATCTCAACACACCAACTCCAACACCAACTCCATCCAAACCCATCCAAACCCAGAAACGCCCGCTATGCCCAGGACAAAGCACACCCCTTACTTTCACTCCCGCTGATGATCCCCGCTGCTGATGATGATCATCAGATCACCCATGGCTCAGCTCCGCCGTCATTATCATCGTCGTCACGTTCCTCTTCCAGCTTCTCGTCTATCGTCGCGGGGATGTCCAGGCCCGGTGCTCGATGCGACATGGCCCGAACTTTCTCGACGTCGTCCTGCAGGCGGATGGCACCCTCCCTTCTGAGGATCCGGCGCACGCTGAGGGGCAACAAGAGTCAGCAACCATCAACCTACTACTCAGCTGCTGTAGGGGAAAAGGGTCTCACTCACGTTCTCGACACCGGCTGCCACGTCTCCATCATGAGAACCACCAGCAGGAACGTCAGCACCATGCCGATGACCAGTACATCGGCGTGGTGAGCCGCCCCACATGGTCGGGGCTGGTGGTCACTCCCGAGGGCGGCCGAGTCTCCCGCGTGCTGCTTGATGCGCAGCACGCCTCCGTCCCGGTTCGACGCGAGCCTTACTAATGAGCCGACCGACATCTTCCTTCGCGGCGAGGGCTCTGAGTCTGGCTCCGACGTCGACCGTGTCTCTGTCTCCCCTAGTGACGGCTCCTCTCCGGACTGCAGCCTCGCCAGTGCCTCTAGGAGGTCCGACGTCAAGGGCCCGGCTGATGAGAGCACCTCGGAGGCAAGCCGTGAGAGGTCGGAAGCCGACGCCGATAATGGCCGGTTATCAAAGGCAGGTTCCCGCGCCACGCCGTCGTCGATGATTGACTGTCGGTCTAAAGGCCGGAGGACCTCCGTCTTTGACCCCTTCGCCCCTGCTGTCGTGATGGTCGCTGGGGGTTGGTAACCCACTGGTCCCGATGACGGATCTGACGCTGTCTCCTCCAGGGTCTTGACCAAGACGAGGTGAGGTAGGACTGGTGTTGCCATGGCGAGAGGTGCCGCCGCACAGAGTGAGTAGAAGATGTGCCCTGACCTCATGGTGGGTGATGATTGTTTCCCTCTTTTTTTTTCTTTCTTTTAATCACTTGTGACAAAATATACACCCGTTTCTTCCGAAAGGTGACACACACTGCCCCCAGAGAATGACGCCTCCGATTATATGATCTGTGTGATTATGGCTGGCTGGTCCCTTTTTCCCCGAGGCTGGATATCTTATATGAGAATATAGTGCAGCGCCGCGGCGGGGAACTTGTCAGGATGTCGCGAGCGCGTCTGTCTCAGACACTAGAATTTGCCGACTCGTGAAGCTGTCTCGGAATGGCCTTGTGTCAAAATATTGTCCGCACCTCCTTTTGAGGAACCGCCAGGATCAAGTTATACTCTGTTTGATGTGCGTGGGGACGAATGATGCTTATATTCAAGGTCAAGCTTGCTGAGGCATTGAGGCACGGGGCGGGGGGGTCCCAGTGGTAATCTGAAGACAGGTGAAACCAGCGGGAGTTGGGGGTTGATCTTGGGATGATTGACAAAACAATTGTTGAAACGAGCGATGAACTGGTGTGCACTGATCGGGACAGGACTCCCACGGGAATTGTGACGATCAGCGAGCAGCACTTTGGGATAAGTTTGATTTGAGTGAATTATAAAACTCGGAAAGAAAGACCAGATGACCGAAGCGAGAGGAAATGGATGGTGGATGGGACGAGCTCCATGTATGCACGTGTGTGCACGCCTATGTATGTACTGTGTATGTGTGAGTGGCCATGCGGGCGAGGGGAGCACGTATTAATATGCCCCGTTTGGGAGGACGGTAGTAAGCTTGTATAGTTTGGGCTCTGGTGGTGTGTGAAGGGGGAAGGGGGAAGGAGGGCCCTAAGCTGGACTGATGAGGCTGAGCCCAGATCTGCTCGGAGCATTTAATATAGCAGGTGCTGTGCAGCTCCGACGAGACCACGAGGGCGGGACACGGGTGAGCATTGAGCATTGAGCATTAAGCATTGAACATCAAGCATGAGTGACCTATCAGGCCGCCGTCGACCCGGAAGATGGACGGTCACCCGAACCGAGAGCGAAAGGAGACCATTGAAAGCCGGCGAGAGCCAGCGAGGGCCAGCATGCACCGGGAGTGGAGCACCTGGATGCTTGACGCCGAGCTTAACCTGTCCCGCGTTTTGTGGTCTGTTTGACCTCTCGTCGGGCTTTCTTGGGGCCTGGGACTCTTTGGTCAGGGAAAGGGGGGGATCGGTGCCCAGGCTGCCAACTTGCTAAACACACGCGGACCGGGGTGGACCCTTTGGGTAACGCCGTGATGCCTTCCTCCAGCCTACTAGCCTACGGGCAAGGACCAGGGACCACCGCGTCCAGAGCGATCCTGGGACGGCTTGGCGAACTGCGCACGTGCATTGAGCAGAGAGATTCAGCTTGGCGCAAGTCGGAACCTTCCAAAGAACGCTAACTGAGTCCCGTCTCTTGATTGCTTGCTTCTGCTGCCGCTGCCGCTGCTGCTGCTTATAATTACCTGTTATGGACGGCCCGACGGCTCAACTCTGGCCGCAGCCATCGGTGCTTGCCAGTCAGTCCGTCAATCCCTCCCTCAGTCACACCGTCGGTCACTCACCCAATACCCTCCGGCCAGTGAAGTGTGCGATGCTCCGGCTGTCAATCATGCCATGATCCCCCCCCTCAAAATCAGAGCCTTCTCGACACATGAGACGATGATCCAGTTGAGGCTCTGCGAGAATCCCGCAACGTTGCTTTGAGCCCTCGTACCCGCTGACTTCGTCGTGATTCGCCGTAGCGCACAAACGGGCGGAGCTGGCTGATTACCTGATGATCATGGCCCACGAGGCCATGCCGCGATGGGCGATGGATCCATTCATCACCCCTTGGGATGGACCCCGAAACCTAACTCTATCTAATATAAGCCCAGCTCCTGTGAAAAGGGGCCCACCCCGCCGTGGTGGGCGGCTGCTATTGGCCGGGGCGGACAGTTTTAGAGTTCATCTCTGCCCGGTACGTTGCGCTAGTTCCCGTGACAGTCATACACAGTAACAGCGACAACCAGCTGGCATGGCGTGCGCGGTGTGCTGTCCATTGGCGATGTGACCTTGTCTCCACAGGCTGATGAATCACAAGAAGCAGCCGCAGTCCACTGTACCCTGAGAGCTGTCAGCCGCGGCAGTCACCTAACCAGCGACTCGTCAATGGCGGCTTCTCTGTGACAAGCACTGCTTGGCCAGGACGATACCTGGGCAGTGAGGACTGCGCCCCTCATGGATTTGAGGGATTTATTGTTCTTCGGATGAGACAGCAATCGGCTGCAGCCTGCAGCAGTTGCTGTGGTTCTCTGGCCCACTTCCCACGTTCTGGTCCGGACAGGAATGACCTCGGCCTCCGAGTCCACGGACGCCTAGCCCGGCTGTTCCTCGCCTCTACAGCAGAACAAGACTCCCTGTCCCTTCGGTCGAACGCCGTTCAAACCTCTTCCGCCTATTTACGGGTTTGACCGGCCCTTGAAAATTGTGACCGGCTACTTTCTCACCGGTAAACTTCGGAGTCAGTCGCTGTTGATTAATTCGTGATGGGACCCTGCGTCTCCCTCGTGGTCGAGGGCCTCAGAGCAGGAAATACGGAAAAGTGACAGTGAGTTCTGGTCATGCCCTCTTGGGAGTCTGGACCGGTCCACGACATGCAGCCAGACGCGGGAGCTGAGTAAGGCCCCCAAGAGGTCGTGGGCGTTCGGCCTGCCCTGCTCAGCCAAACTTGACGTCCCCTCCTGTAATATAACCTGGCGATAGTCAGCCGCCTTTGTCTCAATCCAGCTCACACCGCTTGGGAGAAAATGGAGGTAAATCACTGCCAGGAATGGTACACGAGAATGTGCGTGTGATGAGGACCACGGTGTTAACACAACGGTGGTGACCCCCTCCTGCCTGCCTGGCAGCCTGGCAGCCTGGCAGGCCTGGGATCTCGAGAGGGGATTGGATCGGCTGTCAATTACTTATTTTTAACTCGCAACTGGCGCTACACAAAACCACGGTTACGCCCGTCGGACCAGGACTGCGTGCTGGGCTAGGCTTCAGCCTTAGCTTTGGACTGGGCTGCTGGAATGTGGCTCGCACACAGCAGATCCCTGTGGCGATCGTATTTAGACAGGGGCAGGGACAGAATGCATTTCTCACGGCGCAATTTCAGGCCATTAGGAGACAACCCGTTCTGTTTTGCCCTGGCCGGGGCCAGGGCCCATCGAAGCAGCTCGACTGTGAGACAGACAGGCCAAGACCATGTTCACTGGATTGAGGCCATCGCGAGACTAGTCGATGGTTTTGCATCCGGCCAATGACTCGATCCCTTCTGGGTGAGCCACCCGGCACTGCCGTATTTCGAAATTGCCAGGCTATTTTTGAGTTTGGCAGACAGTCGATTGGTGCTGGATTTGTCCGGCTCACCGGGATCGCCTAGGGCCACCTGGTACCACAGTAGGATCATCAGAATTGGACCTGCTCAACTCTGGTTCGCCGGTGCGGTCGGTTCCCTGTGGAGCCCCACGCTGCAGCAGAGATCATAATCATTATGTGATAGGCTTCCCCAGACGTTCAGACGATCTCCACTCTTTGCGAGGCCAAGCTTTCTCATCAATCTCCTGGGCATGAAAGGCAAGGCAGGTTTTGACGAGAAAGAAGGCTTGGCGCGTCTCGCAGCGCCGTTGACAAGTTTGAGCATCAAGGTCCCTCTCAGGGGAAAACAGATCTGGCGCCGAACCTTGGGTCCCCCCCAATCCGCAGTCGCCACACCATCTGTGCAGTAGGCACCGCGGAGCGGCCCGTGCACACGCAACGCCCGAGTCTTCAGGCCTCAAGCCCCCATCGCCCACCTTATCGTTATCGTCATCGCCAGTTCAACGTCGCGTCCAGGCGCCGCGCTACCAGCCTACGTCAGAGCCCGAGGAAAATTACAGTGGTGCCAAGGGCCAGACCACGGATTCCTTCGACCCACGAACCTTTGTCGTCGCGTGTGGATGGAGAAAGGACGCCCATCTTCATAGCCGTTCGATGGCTCCTCCCTCGGGACTGCAGTTCTCGTCAAAGGCCTCCGACTACAATGGCAATATCGAGCGACTGGCGCCTCTGGCGCGCTCCATAACCGCCCCGACCAGCTTCCAACAATCAGCAGCAGCAACAGCATCATCAGCATCATCAGCATCATCGCACCGTGGCCGTCCCGACCCGTCGCACCTTGCCCCCGAGGATGCCTTCCATGCCACCTCACCCCCTCGACGGCTAAATGCGTTCGAACCTCCAGGGAGCCGGGACCACATTCCACGCCATCTGTATCGCAAGGACGGCGACAGCAGGAGTCGCAGTCGGCGGAGGAGGAAGAGGCCCTGGAAGAAGCTACTGTGGGTTAAGCAATCATGTAAGTCCTCAGTTTACACTCCCTGCCATCCATTCTCGATGTTGTGGGATTGTTTGCGCAGCAGGGCTGATGAGGTGGACTGTGCAGATCCGGACAATTATACCGACCAGGGGACCTTCCTCGAGAACCTCCAGCGCAACCCCCGGCTCAAGCCTTACGACTTCTGGCCCCTGGTTGCAGATTCTACCGTCATTGTACAACATGTCTGCACGGTATGCATATTTGTGGTCTGCTTTGTGGGCATCCACCAGGGTCGACTGAGCCCCGTTGCCGTCGTCGGCTGGGGCTCCATCGCGACGTCCGTTGGCTGGTTTCTGTGGGATTGGTGGGTGGGGAAAGAGGGCGAGAACGATGATATCGAGAGCCTCCACAGGACAAGGAGCATTGGCCCCAGACACTACCGCCGTTCTTCACGGCCTCAGGACGAGAAGCGTAGCTCTGTCGGGGGAAGTGGCAGCGGAAGCGGCAGTGGAGGACAAGGGGAAGAGGGCGTCGCCGCCCCGCAGGCCATGTCCGGCGCAGCTAGCAGCAGCGCGTCGACACTGCCGTCGGCCGAAAGCTCCACCTCGAACCTGCTCATGCCCCCGGGCCAGGCACTTCTACCCAGCATCAGCGCCGGTGCAAGTGCCAGCGCCACGAACCTGTTATCTACGAAGCCTTATTCTGCATCTGCAAGCTCTCTGTTGTCCGCGACCTCCCAGACGAGCACTTCCGGCACGACCACGAATCAGCCGCGGTCCCGTCGGACATCTTCGCCCACTGACCCTGCCGGCCCACAGCTCAAACACCGGCCTTCGTCGCCGCTACGAGGCGGCCGTGCTCACCTGCGTATGAACACCATCAAGTCCGCAATCCTCATCTACTTCACACTTCTCGGTCTGTCCCCGATCCTCAAGTCTCTGACCCTGTCGACCTCGTCCGACAGCATCTGGGCCATGTCTTTCTGGCTGCTTGCCATCAATATCTTTTTCTTCGACTACTCGGGTGCCTGGGTCGGCGTCAACAAGTTCCCAGTCGCGTCGCTGTCCACCAGCGCCGCCTTGATGGCCTCGACCGTGCTGGCCAGCCGTCTGCCGTCGACGGGCCAGGTCTTTAGCCTGACGCTGTTCAGCATCGAGGTCTTCGGGCTGTTCCCCGTCTTCCGGCGCTACGCGCGCCACCGCAGCTGGCGGTACCACGTGATCCTGACGGTGCTGCTGGTCCTCGGCGCAGGCGGCGGCGTGGGCATGATCCTCGGCGCCGCCGACTGTGACGCGCCTCACGGCTGTGAGAACCAGCCCTGGCCATGGGCGAGTGGCCTCCTGGGCATGTTGGTCGGCTGCGTCATCGCCGCCGTCGCCATGGGCGGGTGCAGTTGGTGGCTGATCGGGCTGCAGAAGTACAAGAACGAGATCTATGGCCCTTGGGACCCTGCGCGACCGATTATTATCAGCCGGAGGCACTGGGACGATGATTGACAGGATAAAATATCTACACACAATATCTATGGTTTGAATGAAGACTCTTTTTATGTTCCAAGGCCGTCTGTCTTACGACATGCGGTGACCGTCTCTGGGTTTCAATGGCAACTAGGACAATGTAAGGCTCGATAAACGACTGCTGGGGCACCGCTGGACTATTTTTCTCGTACCCAGACATGGTTTAGACGGCAGTAGAAGACTCGTCTTTGAAGTAAAGGAGCGACGGGTGTCTCAACCACATCTAACCGAACAGCAAATACTTCTACCTCCGGTGTCAGCCCGGTTCAAGAACGTTTGGGTTGGGAAACAACGACCGGCTTTATGATCCGCAGGTATAATTCGGCTGCCCTGACCAGTTCCCAGTACCTGAAAAGCGATCAAGCCAATCGCTGCGTTGGGAGAGACTGCCTTGCGTCAGAGACGCCAGACGCTCCGCTCACGATGAGGACTCAGCGACGACACAGGTCCTGCAGCTGTGCTAGCAGCCCGGTCCATGTGCGATGTTCCCCCTGGCCGTGGACCGCAGCAGCAATGCAATCGAGGCAGGGCCAGTGGAGCCCGCTCTCAAAACTATACCTCAGCCTAGCCAGAAACAGGTCGACCTCGTATTCGACTACCTCCCCCCCTCCCCCGTACCAGTGTGCACTCACAGCGAATTTCCTCATGTAGCTATTCTAGGGACGCATTAAGAGAGAGCGCACAGTGCCAGGGAGAGAAGGGGGGGGGCACCAGCAACGTTACGTCCTCTCATCTCGACAGGGACGAGGCCTGGGATCTCAGTCTGGCTCATGATGGTCCGAGTGGACAGTGTATGACTGCTCCCAATCAATAAGGTTATGTATATGCAGCATAGGGAGTGTATCACACAGCCGCTTCCAGGTGAGCAAGATCGGGCTGGAACAACCAACGCTCGAGTCCGGGCGTTTTTTGTTTGTTTGTTTTACCTCACTCTGGAGTCTCACAAACTCGGCAGTGTGATTCCCCGAGCATTCTCGTGGTATCTCGTGCTGAAGTGGGACATGGAGCAACTGCTGGGCTCTTCGTGTTCTCTCGGGGTCTACAACAGCCCAGCCTGGCAACAAGTGCCACCAGTCCCTCATAGTGGGTTTCTCATGACACATCGTCTCTACTTGTACAGCCGTTCAAGGAAATGAGACTTTGAATCCAAGGAGAGTATCCACTGTCTGCCTCAGATTCAAGATCTCTTGGCTGTGGGGGGTCTCTCGCCTCTCTCGGCCTCCAGGTCGGCTGCGCATCTGAGTAGTCCCGTTATTCACACAAAACTTTGTTGTTTCACCACTCTGCAGCTGAGGTGCTGAGTTTGAGGTTATTCTCTCCTGCTCTGCAAAGCCAGGCTCTCATCGGATATCCAGCCCATGACTACCTGCAGCTGCTCACTCGCAAGACCCGCTGTGATTTACAGCCCTTAATTATGGATTCCGCTTCATTCTCACCGCGTCCCTGATGTTGCTGCCAGTCTGACCATTTGCTGTTACAAGCTTCCATCGTGAGGCTTCCCTGACTCAGTGAGCTGTTCTCAGATTGTCAGGGCCAGCTCTGAGAGGGTACCATGGGCTCCTACTTTCTCTTCTTTCGTTGCAATCGTCGGTACAACCATCGCAGAGGCTCGCAGTCGGGGCCTAGCTGAATCTTCAACCTTTGACCAGCAGTCAGACAGCAGGAGCTCGATGGAGCGCTTGAGAATCGACGACTTCAGCCACTTGAAGTCTCTCTTCTGGTATACTCTTCCGCTTTCCATTGTCTTATGGTACCTAACATTGATGAGAATTGTAATAACTCAGCCTCTTAAATTTCAGCAGAACCACTACACACTCCTCCCCCAGCGAGTGGAATCTCAGAGACGGTTCCACCAGCACGTTACTCCCAGACAGGCTCAACAACCGTCCTTCTTCATATCAATATGGCTGGCTTCTTGACGGAGAGAGAAGTGAAAGGTTTTCAGAAAACTCAAAGAGGGGCAGAGGTCTGAACTCTCGACAATCTAATGAAGACAGGTATATCGCATTAGACGAAGGTAGCGGGGTTCAGGGAGGTGGGGGACAAGGTGGAGGAGGCGATCGGCGATAGCCTCAGTCCGGCCAACGGTTACCGAGTTGGCACGAAACGCCAGCCAGTCACTGGAATAATCTTAGAAGGGCGTTGAGACTGACTCTAGCCCCAGCTGTCCACAGGAAAAAGGGAGCGTGGTGCAGTGGTCCACAAGACTTGATTTCAGAAAGAAAGAAAAATCAGAATGATCAGGGGCAGCTGGGGGCGGGAGGGAAGCACAGTTTCAGAAGAACTGGCTCAATCAAACACACCTAAAACACCAAAAACAATAATCTCACATCTCATTTGCCATAATAACAGGACGTAGGCCTCAGTTGGTTGAACCTTTTGCCTCTTAAACTTTTTTTGACGTGTGTTCATGGTGCATGGCAAATGTTTACATCTATTTGTCTGTGATCCAACACATCTAGTCTTATGCGTCTAACTTTAGCTTCTCTAGCATAGTGTCGATTTTCCCCAGGAGGATCTGGTAGTTCATTGCATCCAAGTCGAACTCGTCGTCAACGACTTCTCCCTCCAGCGTCTTGACACCACCACCAGCTTCTTTTTGCGGAGAGATGTCATCCTTAGCAGCAATAGATATCACCTTAGTCGGTGCACCGTTGGTGTTTGCTTCCTTGACGACCTCACGCCCCTCCCCGTTGGCAGCGACCAACCCCTCCACTGCCTCGGGCCGAATCTCCCCCTCTTCGTCGAGCATCTCATCAAGCCTCGCATCCTCGAACCTCAGGCGAAAGCGCTCCGAGAGGTAGTACCGAATATCGTCTAGCAGTTCGATCGTGTCGGTTTCCTGCCTCAGCTTGAGCCTCGAGGCCGACTCTTGGATTAGTTCCGCGAATTCGGGCTCATCGATGTAGTCCTCCAGCCGGTAGGCCAGGTACCGTGCAGCGAACTCCTCCAACCGCTGGATACGAAGGTCCCACGCGGCGTGGATAACATCGTACACGTTGATCGGCTCGACCTCGACCTGCTCGCTTTGGCCTTCGGAGTGCGTGCGGTCCACGAGGATGTTGCCTGTCGCACTCCCGAGCGTGCTGATGGCCTGTGCCGCTTTACCCTTGAGCCGGTCCATTAACAGCATGTCTGACGTATAAAGCAATTCCAAGGCGAGATCGAGTGGGCAATCTGACTTCTCCGTGTACATGAATGTCAGTATGATCTCCAGTACCTCGGGCGTGCAGTCCACCTTGATGATGTGAAGGTTCTCGGATTCTTGTGCCTCCATGAATTCGCCAGAGAACATGGTTTCGAAGTATGGAGACCGAATCAGCATTGCCTTGTGAACGGGGAAGACGGTGGATCTTTTGGGCTTGCGCCTGGCCTCTTTCAGGTTTGCCTCCGGCGATGCAGGTTCGATTGGGATGCCGTTGGGCCCGATTGTTGATGTTTCTCGTTCGCATTCACCTTCTTCCTCATCTTCTCCATCGTCGTCGTCGTCGTCGTCTGCCCGCAGTAAGCAGTCGGCGAAGATGGAATTGTCCTGCTTCCACTTGATCTCGTTGACCTTCTTCGTATCTACCACCATTTTGTGCCGTACAACATGCTCCTTAAAGAAGCTCTCGACCTGTTCCTGTGCCCGTTGGATCTCGTCCTGATACCTTTGTCTCGCCAAGCGTCGATCGTCCAAGGTCAAGGCCGCCTCCCATAGCTTCTCAACCCCAACCCCGAGCTGCTTGCTGATCTTATCGATGCCTTTGAAGACCTCCTCCTCGGAGGTTGAGCTACGAGGATCAACCAGTTCCCTAGGAAGTTCGCCAAGATAGAGGTACTGTGCCACAAGGCCGAAAGCCTCGACCGGCACCGCACTAGACAGTTTCCACTGTGTGGTGTCGGGGGCATCCGCCAATTTCGCCCTGAAATATGGTGTCCTCCTAGTATGTGTCAATCACTCGCCAAGGAGCCCCAAAGTGCTGACCAGGTGAGTTCTGCAAGATTTCCGAAACACCACAGATGTGGAAGCGTTGGTAGCAGAAGACTTGTACTTACGCTGAGAGCAGGAACTTGTGCAAATGTAAGGATTCAGACCCCGAAGTCAGCATGATATCTGCGGTTTTTGGCATCTGTCGTGTCAACAAGGACGTTATGTGCGACGACCAGGGCTGCAGCGGGTCGGTGGATTTTGAATAATCATAAGACAGGAGGAGGTTCCTTATCCGGTCATTCAGGGCGTTGTACACGGCTCGTTCGCCCTGGAATGTGTTCCTCTCCGCGAGTGCACCTGCATGCGTATCAGCAACTGCTCTGTCTGCCGTGCCACTTCCTTGGTACATGGCGGCGTACCTGATTCCAACAGGAGCTGGACGAGCTCAAAGTGTCCGCACAGGCTCGCGATGATGAGGGGAGTATAATCGAATGCATCTTTTCCGTTGATATTGACACCGTTTGATATCAGCTCCTGGCACGTCTTGAGATCGCCTTTCCTACAGGCACCCAGGAATTTGCTGAAATCCGAAGTCAGATCGAGAGGGTTCTCATCGCGAAGAATACCCTGCTCAATAAGCTTGTGCTCGTCCTTGAGCTTGGCCTCGAGCTCATATTTCTTGAGTACTCCAGCCATGTTTCGGACCAGTCTGTAAAATCGGTCAGAGAACCCACGGTGAAGATGCAACAGAAAATGTAGGAAAGAGGGCACGCCAGCGGCCTTGTTCCGCCCCGGAGTACAAAGCCGCACGAGGTCATCGGAGTGTGAGCGCGGCGGCACCGGGTGGCGCATCTACGAGTCGTCATTCGGCTTTATCGATAACTCACTCTGCAGTGGAGTGGGGAGAGACACACCCGAGACGCCCCCTGCCGACAGCCTTTCCGCCCGACACCCTAACCCCCATGCAAAAAATGGTTGCCCAGGCAATTGATGTGTTGACATTTACTTTTTGGACATGAGAAGGTGTCCGGGCACTACCACCACCACCACCTCACCTCACCTTGCCTCCACCTCAGTCCCTCGATCCTCTTATCCGCAATATTTCCCTCGGCCCCATCCAAGCAGAGGTCATACCCCTCCAAAACAACAAACCCAACCTGGGTCGATCGAGTCCTACTAACATCAGCAGGTACACCCATCACATCTTGGTCCCTGAATGATTCTTTGCCTTTGTTTGCTTCTCCCTCAGCTTATGGATCTTCCCCAACCTACCCATTGACAAAGACTGCCCGGTTCCACACTTCAAGATGTCGTCGGACAGCTCTGACAAGTATGATGTCCTCGAGAAGATTGGTACGCCGCGTCTCCCGTCACCGCTGCGTTGTCACTTTGGGCTGCCGCCAGCGCAGCCACGTTGATATCGGCGTAACTTTGCTAACACCGTCTTTCACACAGGCCATGGCTCCTTTGGAATCATCCGCAAGGTTCGAAGGAAGGAGGATGACATGGTACTCTGCCGCAAGGAGATCAGCTACCTCAAGATGTCACAGAAGGAGAGGGAACAGCTCCATGCCGAATTCACCATCCTCTCTTCTCTTCGCCACCCGAACATTGTTGGATACTACAGCCGGGAGCACCTCAAGACCACACAGGACCTCCACATCTACATGG
Source organism: Diaporthe sp. PMI_573 (assembly GCA_021399435.1). Classification (NCBI taxonomy): domain Eukaryota; kingdom Fungi; phylum Ascomycota; class Sordariomycetes; order Diaporthales; family Diaporthaceae; genus Diaporthe; species Diaporthe sp. PMI_573. Next base: position 513,044 of record JAJTUP010000027.1, on the reverse strand, counting down.
AATATTGCGGGAATGGCGACCTCGGACGGGTCATCCGTGACCTGCAGAGCAAGAGTCAATACGCCGAGGAGGCATTCGTCTGGAGCATCTTCTCGCAGCTCGTAACGGCCCTCTATAGGTGTCACTACGGCATCGACCCCCCAGAAGTTGGAAAAGACGTCATGGGCCTGGGCCCTTCTGCAAAGCCCAAGACCCCACCAGGTGGCATGACCATCCTGCACCGGGATTTGAAACCGGAGAACAGTGAGTATCGGCGCATCGGGGAGACTGCGGTGGCGTGCTGACAACCCATGTAGTCTTTCTCGGCGAGGACAACTCGGTGAAGCTTGGCGACTTCGGATTGTCAAAGGTATTGACATCGCAACAATTCGCATCGACATATGTTGGAACGCCGTTCTATATGTCCCCGGAGATATGTGCTGCTGAGAACTACACACTCAAATCGGACGTCTGGTCATTGGGATGCATCATCTACGAACTTTGCACGAAGGAGCCTCCATTCAATGCCAAGTCACACTACCAATTGGTCCAAAAGATTAAAGAGGGAAAGGTTGCCCCGCTGCCAGGTGTGTATTCGGCAGAGCTTAGTGCTGTCATCAGGGACTGCTTGAAGGTCAATCCAGACCGGAGACCAGACACGGCAGCACTGCTCAACCTGCCGGTTGTACGGTTGATGCGCAAGGAGCGAGAGGTGGTAGATTTGAGCCGCGCACTTCACAAGCGGGAGGTGGCCCTCTCTAAGAAGGAGGAGTCAGTGGGCCGACGGGCGCGAGAAGTTGAGAAGAGACTGCTCCGCTTGGACTCCGAAAAGATGACCATGAGGCAGGAGATCGACTCATCTCTGCGACGGGAATGGGAGGCGAGAGCCCGCTTGGAGATTGACCGCCTGGTCAACCTCGAGATTGAACAGCTCCAGAGCAAGTACGAGGAGGAGGTACAGGCCCGTGTCCAGGCCGAGCTGCAGCAGCACAAGAAGATGGTCTCGTTCACCAACGAGCAGCAGCGGATGGAGTTCAGCTCGTCAGCAGCCAAGTCTGAATTCCCTTACTCGTCCATTGGCGCAAGCAGCAACCAGAGCGGCTTGACCGCCGGAACAGACATGACCGACTTGTCAGATATGGGCCCGGACACACCGAAGGACGAACTCAAGAAGGCGGCAAGAACCCCCTTCGTCCGTGCCGCGACCATGTACGCTGGCCCCCTCGGTACGCCGATGGACGTGGACAATCTCTCGCCGTCCCCCTGCGCAATCGCATCTCTGTCCCTATCACCCCGGCGCAAGAACTCCGGAAAGGGCCCCTTCATTCACCAGCCCAACATTTTTGCGAGTGAGGAGTGGCGCAAAGTTCCCGAGATCTCCGATAACTTCGACACCGAGTCGGAGGACGAGTCTGATGACACGCCAGCGTCTCCATCGCCGACCAGAAAGGTGAAGAAGGTTCAGAGCCTCTCGCGGCCAGCAATCCCCCACATGAGGACCGAACCGTCAGGGAATCTGCTCAAGAACAAGCCGTCCCTGCCAGCACCCGCAAAGACCACCACTGGCCTGCCGCATATGGTTTCGAATCAAGAACTGCGTTCTCCCGGTGCTCTCCGTGAGCGAGATTCACCGAACCGACAGGTCTCCAAGATCCCCTCTTTCGCGAACTTGTCGGCCGCCGGCGGTGGCGACTCATCCACTAGAGGTGGATTGTCTCGCAAGCAATCCGTGGTTGGCCAACAGGGAACCAGCGGTGGTCTTGTCAGCAAGATGGGCAACGTCCGCGGCCGAACCCTCGTCGAGCTTTCGCAGGCTCGTGCGGGTGGAAGGGTTCTGAACAGCAACGAGAACCTGAAGCCTGCCCCCGTCTGGGATCCTGAGACCGTGGATGAGATGCCAAGCCCCTTCCTGATCCGCAGCAAGCACATTCCCAAACCCATTCCGGGAGTCTGAAGAAGCTCGAGCCTGTCTCTCTGAGTTTCGGCGCTGCTGTACAAAAGATGCTCCCACCCACCTGGGCCCCGGAGCCATAATCAACATTCCAGTCAGAGTCTGCAGTGAGCAATCTAAACGGCGAGTACTCTGCAGCGGAGCGCATATTCTAGTTGCAGCCGCCCAATGCCAGCATTGTCGATGGCGAGCACAAACACTCTGCATTCTTTCTTTTGTTTTCTCCACTTACAAATCAGCATTGCTATACGAGATTGGAACGTCACGGTATGGAAGATGTGGAGAGACGAGATACCAAATCACCAGTCGGCCAGGGTGCCGGGCAAAACGCAACCGCATTTCCTTTGTCGACGAGCATGAAAACAAGGCCGACGCTATCTGCGCATGTCTTCTGAGCAAAAGCTTGACGAAGCCAGGCAAAGCGGGTTGGTCAGGACAGCGACAGGACGGTATACCCGCCATGTTCATATGCCACACATGTGGACGCGTCGTTGGTGGAAACAAGGCACGAAATCCGACCTTTGAGGTTAATTACTTTTCTCTTATGACTGTGCGCATTCTCATTACGCGAAGGAAAAGGGGGGTCATATTTGTTCTTGACCGGCGTTAGAGGGACGGAGGGCATCACGAGCGTCTTTTCTTGTTTTCTTATTCGCGTGTGTGAGAGCCGTCCCAGATTGGATTTCCAAATCCAGCTAGATGGAATAGGTATAGTCTCTGCTAGACACGAGAAAGAATAGGCAGTACAGCCCAGCTACTGCGGCTACTGCAGCAGAGCTAGCAAGCTAGCTAGTCAGCTCATGATAAGAGAGCAGCAGCAGTGAAATTTGATGTTTCGATATTATCTACACGTGCGTATCCAATGGGATGTGACGGGGCCGATGATTCGCTCGCGCAGGACGGGGGAGGATCAGGGGGATCACAACACACATCGGTATCCACGTAATAACAGAGGTCGTGTGCCACTTATCTTATAGCTCGAGAAGGCATCACGGCCCGAGAAGGGCGACCAAAGACAAGTCTGTGCACCCACATGCAATGTCGCCAGCCTTTCCTCGGCCAGCCAGACACAGAGAGACAGGCCAGCCCGAAAGACGCCCGTAGCCTCGGGGGCCGAATAGTCGCTGGACCTAGAGAATTGAGAGAAATTGCGAAGATCAGCGTTGTGGGTGTGTCTATCTCTCGGCGCAATGAGCAAATGCCGCGGGCGGCGGCCTGAAGCCTCGTGGCTGACACTTTTTTTCTCCCTCCCTCTCCTTCATCCCCCTTCACATCGGTCGATACAACCGCATCGGGAACACGCAGGGCAATAGAACATCTTACTGTGGCTTACAATCTATTCCCCGGTGTTTGAAAGAGGGACCAACAGCTGCGTACGCCACGCCACGGCTCAACGTCCCTACCTAAGTGTGCTTCTGACACCCTGCTTTTCTCGCCTTGTGTTCTGTTCATTTCTTTTCTTCTCTTCACCTGTCGGTTGACAACTTGCTTATTTAGCCTCCCGGGGTTCACTGCCCGGCCCTGCGTTCCGCCAGGGATTTCCCCAAGCCACATTGCCCGCCGGACGGGTCGGGCGGGCGGGCGGGCGCGGCGCCCCTTTGTCCACGCAGGGAAGGAAAGAGGGCCTCAGACGTTTACATCTTGAGACATCGTTGCGTACTGCGTAGATCCCCTCATAAGTCCGGTTCGGGAGGATGGGGAACACGAGCCCGTGGTCTTGTCTCTTATTTTCCCCTGCGCCGGCGCGCACTTTCGAGACAGCTCTTTGGCATGGCGTCCAATCGCATCTCCTAGGTTGAGACTCTCTGGTGCCAAAGCATACGTGCGTTGCCCTAGCAGTCTTCATCCTTGCCTCGTGGCATTCCGTTCTGTGCATCATCCACAGCGACCTCGAAGTTCCATGGTTTTTGCCGCGGCTGCGGCTGTCTGTGTAAAAGTCCCCGTGCCGAAGTTGAGGGCCAGTTAGGTCTACTGTTAGCTGTCACCCAACTAGCCAGGGAGGCATCTATACCAGATCCGATCTAAGATGCTAGGCTACATTTCCGAGGCGCTTTCCCGGTCTATTACACAGGAGGATCACGTTGGCGGACGCGAAGCCAGACTAGCGCTGCAGGAAGCTTGGACCCGTGCCTCGACGCGGTGCTTCTGGAAAAGCTGGTCCGGAGAAATGGATGCGGCCCCCCCTTACCAAGCTGTTGGACTGGACGACTAGCCATCGACCCTGGAACCCGGTCAACTAGCTTGCAGCAGCGCAGGAGCCTGCCTGGTGGTCGATCTGCCGCTGCATGTGGAGCCTGGTCTCTGCTGTGCCTCGTCTTGGTGTGTGTGCGCGCGACGAGACTGGTACTGGACAGTATGTTGGTTGTTTGTCTGTGTCTGACTGCATGCCGTCGCCGGGACAAGGCGGACAGATGGCTCCATACCAGCGTCCTCCCTATGACCCGGCATTATCTCATGATTTGCCAAATCTCGACTGCCACACCACATGCATTCCACACTACCCTGGGGTGTCAGTGGGTGGCCCAGCTCGCTACATGAGCGGAACACGTCGACAAGCTCCAACGCGTGTCTCAACGCCCACCTCGATGGTAGCCGCTGGTGGAGCCGGCTCAGAGGGCACTGCTGTCAAGGTTCCGGGACCCAACTCGGTGGTGGTGTTGGCAAAGTGTAAATTTTGGGCTGGACGCAACGAGCGAACCCGGACGAGGTAAGCCAGGCATGCTGTTCCGAGGTGGAATCCCTTGAAACCGGCAGTGTTCACCGCCACAGCATGCCTGACAGGCTTGGAAAACAGGAACACTGTGGTTGGTACCCGTCCGATGTACACTGGACTACAGTACACTCGGTAGCTCCGTCCCACTCGCCTGCACCATGTCCACGCGGTGTTCCGGCGGCTGCAGTGCCCCCCCCCGGAATGACGATCACCAGCGCAGATTCAAACAAAGCAAACGTGGGCTGTGCCGGGTGGTGTCCGGGACCCTGCCTGCGGGGACGGCCTTCTGGGTCCAAAAAGGGACAATGGGCCGGAAACCAAGGCAATTGTTTCGTTCCACAGCGGCAGCAGTTCGTCAGGTGCGTCAAGAAAAAAAAGAAAGCAACCGCGTCCGACGGCAGCAGTCCAGCAGTCCAGCAGAAGAGCTGAACACAGAATAGAAGTCCCTGCGCGCGCACCGTCGTTTGGGCAATCAGAGCGTCCATGCCCTGCTGCCGTTGATAATTCGGTAGCGAGAGCCCGCCATCGCTCCATGTCTCGGACGAAGACCCAGTAATGAGAACGTGGGAAGGCAGAAGCAGAAATAATACACGCAAGGCAGTACGTCAGCGGTACTTTGCAATACCTGATGCGCCGCCGTGGGGGGCGCCAACGAGTTAGGTTGCAACGGCTGTCGGGGCTGCGAAAGAGGGCTGCCTCGAAGGCACGCGATGTATCCACACAGTCGTCCACGGTGATTATGGAAGGCTTTGCAAGCACAGAGCGGGGAGTCTGCTAGCTGTCCCGATCTGGCACGAGGCCCCAAGGCGCACTGCAACTCTGTCGACGAGAAAAGCACACAAGAACCTTATTCCAGTAGGACCCTGGCGCTGCATGTTCTGGCGGTCAGTGCTTGAGTCGTACGTGTGGGGACTGGACCTGCCTGACAGCCGAGCCAATGTATCCGTACACGCGTGTTGCTGTACTGTGTACTGTGGTACACATTTTGCAACCAGACGCATGTTTGAATCTCCATGGTGGAGGCCCGGGGACAGTGAGCTTCTGTAAAATACGGGATTTGGAAGCGCAAATCATTGGTCTTTAGTGTTTCATCTTGCGATGATCAACCATGGCAATAGCGAATGGACATCCTGAAATAGTGCAAGAAAAGTAGAACTTTCGGGCTTTGGAGAGAGATTGAAATCAATAAAAGAGCACCGTCCTACCGTGGAACGCTCCTTAGCGGCTTGTTTCTAGTCCTCATCGAGCAACCAGCGCGTATAAAAGAAGCAGTATCCCGCTGCCGCTGTCAGATGGCGCTGTCACCATGTGGCTATCCATTCGAGCCAATGCCTGTGAAGATCACTGACTCTGATAGCACGAGGTATGTCACGGGAGACCTGCCCTGTAGTTCTCCCTTGTCCCGAGACCTCACCGGTGGAAGCAAAAAATAATTGGCTCCGCTCAAAGTACCCTGGGGGATGATCGGCGGAAGCGAGGTTGGCGACCCTGGTTCACATGGGCAAATAATCCTCCAGATCCCATGTGGGGTGGCAGGCAAGAGGAACCTCCCTAGTCCAGGTCCGCTCGTGGCTTTTGGCCGGGCCGACAGTCTCGACGATTCCGATAAACTGATAGGGCATGCGTGTCGCTGCACTCAACTGACAAAGCGCCCGGTTTTTTTCTCCTTATGAGCAACAAGGCAAGCACCTTTGGTGCGCAAGTGAAAGACGAAAAGGGGTTGGAATGCAGCTGGCCTGGCAGTGATGTTAACATGGTCATGAATGATGTTCCGCCGGGAGATCTCTGGTGGATGCTTGGCGACCTCACTTTCTGACCACCGGTCCAGTCCTTGGCCCCCAAAGCCGGACACAAGTCCTTCGCGCGCAGACAAGATGTGATTGACTGCATGCAGAGTTTGATTAGCCCACTTTGAAGCACGAGAAAAGTCTGACAGCTGCTGTGGCCTTCCTCTGCTTTGGTGATTGTCATTTCGGGATTCTTGGCTACTGTAAGTCGCTCAGCTTCGTCATTGGGCCTATGCCATGCGGCAGGGCAGTGCATTCGCCAGGCGGGACACCAACAATGGGAACTGGGGCGGATGGGACCCGACCTGCACAGATCTCTGTGCTGACCGAAAGAATATAAGTGCGGGATTTTGCAAGCATAACCTTGACCTCGGGCCCATGGTGACCACTCTTGATGTCATCCGACAGTTTTGACGAAAGGTGTGCGGCAGCGTTCCCCACGAATCCCACCGATGTCACTACGGGGTTGTCTCGGAGTGGCTCCTCCACAAGGACGCTGGACATTCTGGACAGTCTGACAGTCAGTATGTCAGTATGTATGGACCGAAAAGAAAAGAGCACCTGCAGCTTCCCGATAAGACTCGACAAGGGCGAACCGATCCACTGGAACACACTCATGACCTGCTTGATCGGGCTTGCGAGTCGCCGACTGGATGGATGCGCTTCCTGCGGTTGGAAATCACAAACCCAGCCAGTCATCGAACGTGGAGACGTAGCCCTGTACCCACTAATCGCTGCACCACCTCTTTACTCAGGGATTGGATGTGTGCATCATGTTTTCGCTCTCCGGCCCTCTCTGAACCTTTGCGTTGCAGCCAGCTGGAGGCCTGCTGCAATGGTGTCAGTTGGTAGTCAGCCTCGCACATCAGCTCGGCCGCGGGCAAGAATCCGTCGACCAATCTTGAAAGCATGTGCCAGAACCAAATAGACCTGGGGCTCCCTCTTCGAGTGTGCGAGCATGTGTGGCGCTTGGAAGAATACTCAGAGCCGTCGAGAAGCCCAGGACTCAAGGCCGAGGCTTGAGTTAAGCCGCAAAGTCGACGTGATCATGTGCTCTGGTTGAACTGTCCTCATTTGCTGTTGACACCATCGAATAGATCAAGGCGTCATAAGCAGATATCGGCCAGGAAGAGAAATCATCGTCGCACATATTAGAAGCACACCATCAATGAGCTACTTAAGCATCGAGTGATACGCTGAGCACAGGACCTTCGGCTCGGGAAGATCCATGCCTGGCATCCGGATGGGATAGACGCATAATGATCCTCACATATGTGAAGTCAACTTGTTACAAGGTCGACAACATGTACAGCTTGACATCGTGCCATACTGTCACTGAGCTGTGGATGTCCAGTATCCAGATTGCCAAAACTGAGGAAGGTGGCAAGCGAGGAGAAAGTAAAATCAAGCATTGGCGACTCGTCGATAGCAGTGTGACGTCCCTTGACGCCGAGAGCTTGCATACGGCGAGATCCTTCGAACTGATTCAACATCTGCGGCTTACAAACGTCGCTAATAGAGACGGTCGGTCACAACAAATCGATGGCCTCCACTGGTTCCTGGGATGCGCAAGTCTGGAAATCATCGCATCTCCCAAGTGATGCAGCTGGCTTCATACGGAACTTGCACTACTCTGTTGCCAGCATGCCCAGCGAAAGGCCCACTGATGTTCGCGATGGAATACAGGCTGCGGTGGATCATTCCACGGCCCCATTCCGCATTTTGGACGATCCTGCGTGAGCAGGAATGCTCAGATTGACTTATCCCCCAAATGAAGCCCGAAATACAGGCGAGTCGAAGTGCAGCTGAGCCGGTAGTACGGTCCAGCTGGTAGTTGTGTAGCAATGCCCGCCCTGGTCGTGTTCGGAATTTAGGGACGGCATCCCACTTCACTTATAGGGCGGAAAGAGATATGCTGGAGACGATCAACGACATGCTGTGGTAGGCGCCCTTGGCATCCCACGCTGGCAGCCTGCAGCTTCCTACCCGAGGGGAGAGTGCTTGCAGATGTGAAGGAAGACGGACTGGACATTTGCAGTGGGACACTCGACCGTGTTGTGGTGGCCACAGCTGGGTCCACTGGTGCACAGTTGTACCGGTGCCATGTCTTCGGTGTGGCTGTTATCGTGTACCACCCGAGCAAAGGTCCCTGTGGCTGAGACGTGCTGGAATATAGCTTCTATTTCTTGCAACCAAGCATCGTGATGGCCACGCGCCATCCGAGACCTTATCCGGTATGCCACTCGTCCCCACAAACTATGCGGCTTTGAATCATATGCCGTGGCGGCCCAGGCGAGTGCACCTTAAGACACCCGAACAGCTCTGGTGTAACACCAGAGAGGAACAGGCTTCCTACTTGGCTCCTCGTTATGCTCCTGGAAGCTTGCGATAAGCATCGTGAAGACAGCTGTGTCGGCTAAACGAGATGGCGCACGCTCCAATCGAAAAGAATGGTCGTGTCCCAGGGGTCGAATGGACTGACATTGTGGAGGCTCCAGTGCAGACCGATGAAGCCAACAGACAGGCCGAAGGATCAAATCAGGCCACAATGACGCTTGGCTTAGGTGGTTCAAGTGGAGGTTGCGAACCGATCTGCCAGGCCTTTGGGTTGGAGCGATCGGCAATGGCTCGCAGATCATCGTCAGGGATTCAAATGACAACCAAGGCGCATGGTCGAGTGTCATTGTCAAATCGGGCGCGCCGTTGAGGTTCCACTCGCCATATGGTTTAACGCCAAACTGCGCTTCCAGTCGCCCAGCCATCCAAGCCGTTGCAAATAGATGCACAGTATATCGCCAAATAGTAGACGACTTGTATCAATTAGAGGAAGTTGCAGGCTCGGTTCGTAGCATCACCCAACACGATTGCAAGGAGACGGATCTTCAGCAGGGGCTCCCTGACGGATCGCCAGAGAAGCCGGAGACCCGCTCGACAAGCTTCAGGGCTCACCCAAGTCACCTGGACTGTGCACCGATCCGACTGATCGTGGAGGAATCAGATTGGACTGCTGACAGTTGCCCTTTTGGCTGCGAGTCCCGCGTCTTGTTCCATCGGCACTCCAAGGAAAGGATCTTGTGAGATAGTTCCTTCAACGAGGCGCAGCGCGCACCGCGCAGCGACGTCGACTAGAGTCGAAGGAAGTGCCAGCCTTTGGAGGAACGATCGACAGCCCGGAGCCAGGAGTCAGGCACAACGTTGCAATGGCGATAAGCCCGCAGCCTGCCCGGCAGTGCCTGGGTCTTTGAGAGCAAAGAAGGCGGTAGCATAGTTCCAGCCGTGGTGTGATGAGATTAATCGAGGGGCTGGGCGGGCCTGGGGAAACTTAGTTTCAAGGCTCCAGTCGACACGTGCCCGGGACTGCCGGGAGAGCAGCTTGCGGAGAATTGCAGGATTTCTGGAAGCTCGCAATTACGCACCGTTCCCATTTATTAGCATTGAACGACAGGGCATGTCGTTGAGGGCCCTGACGAAGTTGAACTCCTAGTCACCCATTGGAGCTGCTTCCCCTGATCCTTCAAGGTTGATCCCGTTTCTTTGGGCAGACTCCGATCTCGTGATCTTGATCTGATTTTTCCTCTGATGAAGGCTTCGTGCGATCGTATCAGTGTCGAGTCAAGAATATTCGTCCCGGCTGCATCAAATTTCCAAGGGCACCGGGGCGGGGCATGCCAGGATTGCTGCGCGACGATTCGAGGCAAGGCGCGAAGCTGAGAATGGGCATGGGTAGGTTGGCCCATCCCATCAGCCCAGCTGCCCCAGCACGCTGAATAGGGAAGGCCATCGTGGCCCATCCAAATCTCCAAAGGCCATGTTGGGAATGATCGGCGGATGGCCCATCATCATTTTCCTTGCAGCAGATGCGACCCGAGCCAACCTAATGGGCTCTTTTTCTGGCGGAGCCATCTTAATTTTGAATCCAGAGGGGTGGAAGAAGTCATGATGATCACCCCCACCCGTCAATTTCGACCAGCGGCACAGCGGCACCACCGCTGAAGCACCACGAAGGATGTGTTTTGGATCCCAACCTTTGTTCCTAGACACACATCTACCGTGCCCCAAAAAGTCGAGGTTGGGAGCAGGATGGTTCATGTCGGCTTGATCGATGGAATCTACAGAGTGACACCGGCCCAGTACATGTTGGGTTAGGCGCATCCGCGGAGAAGGTTGACCCCGTGGTATTACTGTGTAGGATACTGGATGAGAAGGCCTGGGGTCTGGATATCGAGGTCGCGTGGTGATCACATTGCTGACAGCAAGGCTGAAAACGTGCGTCTCGGCAGAGAAGGGATGGGATGACGGCCGGTGCGCATCTGACAAGAAGCCAATAGAGGACGACGAAAAACTGGAATCCTGGAGCAGTGATCGACAGGATCCGAAGGCAGGGAGGTCGTTCGAGACAAGGGCGTCACCACAAAAAGGTAAAAGGGCACAAGCGGTCCAATTTCCGTAACAAACTGGGCTTCAGAACTGCAGTGCATGGTGCCAAGCCAGAGAGGATGCCAAGGCTTCAGGGCCTGTCACAGCGAGGTCTGTGGGCTTGGACTGGAACTCAGCAGGCAGCTTGAGACCCTGCACCGCATGTGAGCCTCAGGACGCCGGAGACTGTTGCTTCCGCGCAGCATGTCGACCCTGCCAAGAGCCCACAACCACAGCCATTCGGTCAGCGAATCCTCGAAGGTGACGACGCAGGTAGGTGAGCGTGGACGGGAGTGCTTTTGCGCACATGACTGAGCCCTTAGTCACCGACCGAAAGGGAGGCTCACGGTGTCACGCCGCGCCGGCGCCGTCCGCACGGTTGTTTTGACCAGCGACAGCCGAACCAGGCCCACGGCCACGTCGTGCAAAGACAACATCCCAACGGGAACCAACGGGGCAGTTGTCGCTCGATGGAAAGCCGCAGAAGCGTCACACAGGCAGCCAACGCCTCGGTCTCCCGTCGGTGGGCGGAATGGGTTGCGCACAGAGTAACCCGTAGATGGCCAGCTCCCAGTCCAATCACATCCCCCCTGAGTGGTGGCTTCTGCCAGCCGCTGACGTCTGGTTCTGGTGAGATGCACTCCTGCATTCAAGCGACCAGAGCTAAGGCGGCGCCACGGGATCGGCGTCGAGTCGCATGTTTCCAGCTCGCGCAAGGAGGCGCTATATGCGCATGCTGATATAGGGCTCGGATCCAACAGAGGATCAACCACATTCCGGAGTGCCATGAGGTACCTAGGTGATCCCCTTGGACTAGAAGGGATTAGGCTGTGCCCTAGACGCCGCTTCCAACACTCGCCGCCTTCCCAATGGTCACGGCAGTTGGGGGTTCAAGTCGTGATCTCCGTGATCCTACCGATCCGAGTCGATCTCGGGCGGCCAATTGAAGCGGATCGTCTCGGGGGATGCACAAAGTCGACGACCAGATTGTACAGTAAGGGAGAGGTGGTGCACAGCTTCAACCGTAGTGGGAGCAACGGGTGGTGCTTTCTTGCAAACCTTCCAGGAATGTGACGTTGTCACGCTGCCCTTCTGCGAAGAACAACCGTGTTTTAGACGGCAGCAACCTTCGGGCACGAGGGTTTGCTGCACCGTTTTCCGCCGCCCTCGGTCCTACCTTTCATACATGCCTTCCTCGCACGGCTGGCGATGACACGGATTGCCTGTCTGGAAAATATCAGACACCCCACACTGAACCTTATACAGATGACATTCACGATGGTCGTGATAGTCAGACTAGATTGGCCCTTGGGCGGTTGGTTGCATACAACACTTGCAGACGAGGCACTGCATGCATTGCCCAATCCTCAGCAGGAGCCTTGGAACAGCCGGTTGTCCAAACCATACCGCCCTCAGCTCTGCTCTGCCAATGTCTTGGCCACGCTCGCCGATCATCGCCAGTCCACAGCGCAAGGGCGCGTTGGAAACTGCAAGCGTGTCTGCGCGGGCGGGCGTGCACGCTGTGCCTCACGTTCTTGTTCACGTGCCCGGTGTCACGTCCATCTTCACCTTCATGCCCATGTCCAATATGGGTTCGTGTCGTGTCATGTCAGCCGAAGTCAATGGCCTTGCCGTCGTCCACGATGGGATGGCATGAGCATTGGGATGCATTGTGCTGCGGCATCAACTCATCTTCGACGCGACGGCATTGGACGAAAGACGTCAGAATCGATCATCCACCAACATTAAGCCTTGACAGCCCGCGCCCGCCTCGTCGTCCTCAGACCTTGCCCGTCCCAGAAGTGGCCATGCCGCCTCCAGCCTGGGGAACGGAAGCTTCGGAACACAAGGCCAATCTTATGCCTTCTGCCCTCCGCAACCCACCCGTAGGCGACTCGTCGACAAGACAAACCCTGTACGACCCCTGCCGCCCACGATGGCCTCTTCGTTTCCTCCTCGTCGATCGCGGGGCCCCAATTAAAGCATATTCGAGCCGTGTTAAGGGGCACTTGAAGGGCACCCCCCCCCTCGACGGTGACAGACCCCAAGACATCAGTCGGAACGTGCTGGCTTGAACCTTCTCCTCCGTCCTCTGCTGCCCTGTGTTTCCCAAGTCTCAAAACCCGGCCGGCCGTTTCTCGAGGAGAAAACATTAGCCTGGGTTAAGTGTTTGAGAGTTGGAGGGCCGCGTCTCATCACTGCCCCCATGCGGGTCATCACCTACCACGGTACCGTAATACGGAGATCAGAGCCTCAACCAAGTTTTCATCCATGTGGAAATCCACTCACGCTCACTCAAGCTTAATTGTACCCCGTGGAAACTGCGCATCTCTCGCGCGTGGGACGCATCGGTCAAGTCACGGATCCTGCTGCTTCCTACACTACTACACGGGACGAATCATGAGACCCTAGCTGCGCTGTCCAGGAGCTGCGCGCCATCTGCACAGAACTATGTTGCCGTAGGGGCGCCCTGTGGCGATGATGGCCTTCCGGACCCCATTGGACCTTCATTGATCATGAAGTTTGCGTGGGGGGGGGGGGTGAGGCTGTCCAGTCCTCGCATAGGCGCTCCGAGCCTCTCGCCATTGGCCCCAGCATGCGTGGTGCAGCACATCCGTAGCTCACCACCCCGCGACGCGTTTCCATACGGTCGTTTGCGGGCCAGGAGAATTTGCCCGTCGATCTTTCTCTCCACCAGCAACAGATCCGACAATCCGTACCGAGCAGAGCTCATGCCCTCAGGCCGGACAGGAAGACCAAGTCACTAGGCAGAGGGACAGGGCTGAGGTTCTGGAACGGCGACAGCGGTCATCCGAACGCTGGGAGGAGTACGTCTACAGGTTTGAGATGACAGCTTTGGTAGGGCAGGACGGCATTGAGATGGCTAGTCAATCCGGTCGCAGCCCAAGCCCACACGGCACCGATGAAGCTTTTGGGGCCTCAAACATTATCAGGCAAATGGACAATCCGGTCGCTGCTCGTCTCAAGTGTGTGGTGGTGGGACGGGATACCCCTGCCGTCCCACCAGTGTCTCCCACAGACTGTCGTCGAACTGGGACTGCGGCAGCGACACCGCAACGGGCAAGGTGGCCCATGACGCCGCCCTGCATCCTACTCCTTCGGGCTAGTCTAAACGTTGAAATCGCTTGGCCCGGGCACGCTGGATGGGTGGATGAATATGGGTGGATGGGTTCGTCGCAACTCGGCACCTCTGCCAACCTGATGCCGTGTTTTCACCCTCGCCCTCGCCCTCACCCTCACCCTCGCCCTCACCCGGCCCTCCGCCTCCCCCTCCTCCAACCCCATCCGGAGCCCACTGACATGGCACACGCTCCTCTCTGTCGATGGGGTCAGCTTGGGATGATCTTACATGTTCGTAGCCACAGGCAGAGGTCGGGCTGTCGGGCTGGTGGGCAGCCGTTTGGTTCCCAGTGTCCAGGAGTGGATCCAGTTGCAGATCCTTGCAAGTCATGTTCTTCAGACCGATCTTCTTCTCCCAAGCTCCAGGTACTGCGGTACATGGGATACATCAGATACATGGGGTACATCATGGCCGACCCCCGGCAGCGACCATGACACTCGACCGCTTCGTCGGACCCTTGTCTGCAGACAGTTCCCCACCACCCTTGCCTGCGATCGTGGCAGCCAGGGGCTGTCGGCAGGGGGGCTCAAGGACGGGCCCGCCATGCAAAAGCACCGCTAAGGATCACCCCGATCACGTCCCGAGTCAGAGGGAACTCGAGGGTACTCGTCGTTTACGCCCGAGTACCTTGGGCCCTCGCCTGGCTGAGAATCCCCTCCGTCCAAGGTCTTGTCGTAACCTCACAGGACAAAGTGAGGGTGACCCACACATAATTTGTGACAGCTGCTATTGCGGCATCCGCGTCCAGGGATCAACGGTCATCGATTTACGCTTGATCGTCCCTGCCTCTCTACTTCGGGAGATCTCATTAGCATGCCTCTCTGCCCTTGAACCCGCCCTGCCATTCCCACATCGGGCTTGTCTTGGTCGTCACCTACATAAGATATCCACCACTCCCACATTCTGTCCTCGGCACTCGTCTTGTCCCCCCGAACATCTCAACATAAACAGACATCAGTCCCACCGTCCCTCCCATCAACCACTCCATCTCACTTTGGATAATATTAGTCTCTTTGTTTCCTTGCTGCGACCCAATCCTGCAACAGCCTCACTTCACCTCCGCGAGGGAAGCCTATTTTAATCACAACAGAATGGCAACGATGATGATGTCGAATCACTACGCCTCACAGCACAGCGCACACTACGCCTACGGACAACCTCAGGGCCCACCGTCGCCCCCAATGGACGAGACATCGAAGTGCTCCCTGCCCTCAATCTCCAACCTGCTTGGTCTGGCCGATGGAGGGTCGCCGACTACCGAACACTCTCCGGCGTCGCAACAAGGTAAGAGGCACAGACGCGACCAGTTTCAACGGCCACTGACATACCGGCCAGCCTCATCACACAAGACAGATGCTCGCCCGGACTCCTCACACTACAATAATGCCGCTGCCCGCAGTGGTGCGCTCCCACCCACTCCGCCAATGTCCTCGGATGCTTCATTCGAGGGTTATCACTCGCCCTCGACCAAGTCTGTGAGCCAGCTGTCAGCCGCTTCAAACTACTTTTACGACGCGGCACCCGCAATGGGTCATGTGGAGCAAGAGGCTCAACGCCAGCAAATGGCTCCCCGCCTCCCAATCCAGGCGCCCTCCTACGCACAGTCTGCCTTCGCTGCCTCGTCATACATGGCACCACCCGCAATGGCTTCTTACTACCCGGCTATGCAGCCCACTCCCCCACCACAGCCACAAGTCTCTGGACTCTACTACCAAAGACCACTTCCTCATGTAAGCACCATGGCCCGAACGGTTTCTAGGACGAATTCAAGCTCACATCTCACCCAGGCCTTCCCACCCATGCCACTTGGCGTTGCGATGCCCTCGTCTGGCTCAAACCCCTGGCAACACCACCACTACATCTCGCCGTCTTCAGCAGCCTCCTTTCCCCAGTCCCAGGACCGCTACATCTGCCAGACCTGCAACAAGGCCTTCTCCAGGCCCAGTTCATTGCGCATCCACAGCCACTCCCACACCGGCGAGAAGCCTTTCAAGTGCCCTCATGCCGGCTGTGGCAAGGCCTTCAGCGTTCGCAGCAACATGAAGAGACATGAGCGTGGCTGCCACAATTTTGAGACCAGCAGCAATGGATCCCCTCTGATGTAATAGAGAAGGAGGATAATAATGTCTTGTCACCACGACGACAAATTCGATTCACAAAAGCTTATTCTACTACGTACATTTAATTGGTGCGCCACAAGTCACGACGGGTACTCATCGAAGACGAGACGATCAGACGGACGGATACCTCGCGGTATGCTCTTTTATGCGCATTACCTGGCACGGGATGGCCACGTGTGTGGCACTGGGAGGCAACTTGGAATGATACCAATTCTTTCAACAAACGGGGGTCAGAGAATTCCCTCGACCATCACAGAGGGCTGGGAAGGGGTCAGGTTTGGAGAGGCCCAGGACGTCTCAACAAAACATTCTTTTGTTTCCCCTACGGTACAGGCGTTGAGTCGGGGTTCACTATCCGCGCTTCGCGTTTGCTGGGAGCATTTTCACGGCGCTACAGGGTTTGGTTTTTTTTTTTTTTGGTTTTTGTTTGTTTTGGACAAACGGGGATGAGGTCTTGTTATCCCCCAGGGCTGGCGGGTAAAATTATTCCCACGCGAGGACCACTCGCTTACACTATAACTTATTGTATATTTCCCCCATGTTACGGTCTACATTGATAGATCAGATTTGCTCAACTTCGAGCTGATGTACGATACTGCTTACCCGTGGAGGACGGGTTGTTGCGGGACTCAGCTGTACGCTAGGTACTGCACATTCTGGCAAGCTGATAAAGCTTGAAAGAAAAAAAATGTATCAATTGGCATCTCAAAAACATATCATTGGCCTTCAACAAGAGTTATTCCCACAGTGAAGTGCTTACTGTCTGGTCTCGTCCCGTTCAAAGTGAACAAAAACCCCTGACCCCCGCCCCGGCCAACAAGCCAGGAGAGTTACACATGAGTCGGACGCAACTAGAGGCACAGATCATGTAACTCACGATCCCAAAACTCTGTGTCGACCGGTAGACACGCACCACCACCGCCACCGGGGGGGGGGGAGACCAACCATCATCACGAATAGACTTCCAGGTGGAACCCAGGCGGGCGGCGCCCTTGCCTCTCGGACTCGTGCCTCATGATGATGATGGACGAGCGCGTGGGACGGGACCCCAGCCAGGGCTGGAAACCGCGGTGATGAGCGCCAGGATTGACGCGAGCGTGCCGATTCAGACGACCGATCGGGGAAGGGAATAGCGCCCAGGAGAGGGAATCCTCTGGGTTTAGGGCACGCCTGCGTTTGCGTGTGTGTGTGTGTGGGGGGGGGGGTGGGCGAGCCGGGGAAGCCTTGTTCGATTCAGCCCTCTGGAAATTCCCCGGGTCCTTGCTCTGTGTGTTTTCTTTCCCCCTTCCTTCTGTGTTAGTTCATCTGCGGTGGGTTTTCCTTGTTATGGGGATTTGTCATTGATACTAACTTGCAAGTAAAAAGAGCGGGTTTGGTTGTGACCGTATGGTCGCCCACACCCTTCCCGAGCCCCATCCAGCACCACCTCCTCAACAACCAACAAGGTTTGTCACCGCTCCCCCAGATAGACAACGCCAACGCGTCGTATGCCTGACTGGCTGAGCGACTGCAGCTGCACGTCTCTCTGGTGTCTGACTTCCCCTTAGCTCCTGCCAGTCACGAGTACGAACTGCTGGTCTGCCTCGTGGCGCCCCCGTCCCCA
This sequence comes from Diaporthe sp. PMI_573, assembly GCA_021399435.1. NCBI lineage: Eukaryota > Fungi > Ascomycota > Sordariomycetes > Diaporthales > Diaporthaceae > Diaporthe > Diaporthe sp. PMI_573. The sequence continues at coordinate 495,333 of JAJTUP010000027.1, read as the reverse complement.
CAAGGAAATTGCCGCATGGCCAAGCCTTCGGGATCGTCCTCCAAATCAAGCCAGCCTGGCGATCAGCGACTCGAGCAGACGGGCTCTCTTAAAAATTAATGTTCCGGGTGCCTGTCGTTACCGTCACAGTGGCCGTCATTGTGTCTGTCTCTCGCAGCAAGCCCTTGGCCCATGTTATCCAGACACCGCGCGGCGCGCCTCAGGCAGGGGCCAGTGTGGCCGTAGATACTGTAGTATGTGCCTGATATAGGGGCCCTCGGCGGATTATACTGTCACTGACTTGGTGATGTGGTGTTTTAAAGTTTTAGTCCTGCTCCCCTCCGTGTTTCTGGAACGCCCATGTGTGCCGCGCGAATTACCTACAGGCTGGCCCCTCCCCTTTCTGGGTTTTGAGTTTTGCGTGATGCCGCTTCTGGTTATGATCGCCCTGCGGTGGTGGACCTCGCCTAGAAAATGTCCTAGGACTCGACTCGGCAGCGCCCAGCGCTCAGCGACGAGCCTCTATCCCCCACCTGTCCCTTGAGCCTATCCGGACAGGACGGCCTCGCGGGCTGCTTCAGCCTTCAGCCCTCTGCGTCTTCCCTCTCCCAGCCCCGCCGGCCACACCTGGGCGACGATCTTTGTTGTTGTCACTTGTCATAATCAAGGTTGATTGACTCGCTCCAACGCATCTGCGTACCCACCAGGGCCCCTCATGGGGCCCCCTCCTGGCTGCCTCGTGACTGTACGGGACGGGGCCAGCCACTGGCCGAAGATCCTGATTGCGGGAGCTGTCAAGTCTCAGCATGATTATGGTTTCGGAAAGGGGACAGCTGGCGAGTCGGCGTCAAATCCAGCGTCCGAGGGGGGCCAGGTTGGTTAGAGTTTATAAACCACATGCCCGTTATTGCAAATCCTGCAGATCCCAGTTTTTGCAACTTGGGTCGGGACGGCGTGGAGCTCTGCACACCGGCGTGGTATCGAGAGGGTCCGGAAGCAACGTGGCTTGCTGAGGGTACGCTAGCATCGCAACTGGAGAACGAGGGCACGAGGCAAGGGCAGGACGCTCGAGCTCGATACAGATCGTCGCAATCGGCGGACCCTTGCGGCAATCTAAGGTTCCCACTAAGTCGTCCTCAGCGGGACCTCGACCCGAGTCGGGGGATGGGGCTGTGGGCTGTCGTGCACGCCGACATCTGCTGCCAGCCCGCTGCGGCTGTCGTGCTGCTTGTTGTTCCTCCTGTTGCCCAGCGCCCCGAATTAGGGCGGTGGGCGGTGGGGAGGGTATCGTGGGAGGGCGCAGCCCAGCATTTCCCCGAGCAAGGCTCCAGCGCGCGTATCTGTAGAATTTTCGACGAAGCGGTGTGCGGTGGGCAACGGGCGGGTCATGTGCTGCGTAGTGCGTACTGTGCGTCCAGAGGCGTTGAGTGCGAAACGAAACCTTGTCTGGCATGCATTCTTCCTGTTTTGTTCCCCATCCAGACTACGACAAAGGGGTTTCCGATACGGCCAGCAGCAATTGCCCCAGGTCCGATTCGTCTTGGTCTTGAAGAAAACGTCGCTGGCGGCGACAGGGACCAGTGTTTCCAGAACTGCGCAAGACCAGGAGGACGATGTGCGACTCGGACTCGAGCCGAGTCAAAGAAAGTTAAGCCTCAGTTCGCGAGATGACCCCAATTACAAGGGCATCATGCCGGTTGCGGGCGCAGCTCCCCGATACGCTTTGATGAGATCGCGGGCGACGTCGCCTGGGGCCTCGTTGCCGTCTGGGAGATGCCTGCTTGCGGTCCGGGCCTGCGACACGTCAGTTCCCAGGGACAGCAACAGCAGGTGGATGCTATAAGATGTGGCCTAACAGCAGTCGTTGAATTCGTCAAGGGGAGTTCGGACGCCGTCGGACGCCAGGACGAGACGGCGTCGCCTTTGGCGCGAGTGGCGTCAAACGGTCGCTTGTTCACATGGTGGAATGCGTAGCACGGCGTTAGTGCGGGCTGCGGGAGATTGGCAAGTGCTCCTACATCAGTGTGCACGCCTCGATAGCGCGGGAGGAGGTACCCGGTACTGCTACTGTGGTATGACCTTGTTGGGGGCGTGTGCGTAGGTGGGAGGACCCCTGTATCTGCAGATCAGGACCATATGCGAGTCCAAGGAAGCTGGGCCTGTGTGCCCTTGTACCTACCTACCAGGCTACCTAGGTAGGTACAAGTGCACACGGTAGTGGGCTGCACGGCCTGCAAGCTGTGCTGGGTAGATGCAGCTGTAGCAGGTGTCTCTCGGGTCGACGCTGTATTGCGTGCATAAGAGACAGGGTCTGCACGGGCCTGCACGGTCTGCACCACGGTGACAAGACGTACACAGTACATAGGTAGGTAACCAAGGCCTGTTAAGCAACCCGACAATGCAAATCAAATCACAACAGCAACCTGTGGTGTACAGTACAGTACAGCACGCCGGTAGCTGCACCAGGTTCCGAGGTGTTGGAAATGGGCCCTTGCCGTCTCCATATTTCCCCAATGCGCCGCAGAGCAGGTGCCGCCTCGCCATCCAATCACCGTGCCAAGATCACCACTCGCTTGCGGATCATCGCAGCAGAAGCAGCAGAGACCAGGGCCCTGCCTATCAATTTCAAAAACAGCCAAAATCAACGTCAGCCCAACACACTGTAGCAGACTATGCACGCAGTGCAGCATGCAGCTACCTATGCAGTCGTCGGCATCGTCGGTACCCTCGCCAGTGTATGCTGCCTGCAGCGCGAGCAACAAGTTTTCGCAATCTTGACCACACCAAATCCGCCTAGTCCCGCGCTTCCCTCGTCATCACGCCACCCTTCTTTCGCGCTGCCATTCTTGCGTCGACTCAGGCATGGCTTCTTGGTGAACCTTATCTCCAAACCTTGCCAAATCTGTCCCAGCATTGGCACTGACGCTGTCAAGAGCCTCAAGAAAAACCTACCAAGGGCCGGGTCGAAATGGCGTCGGTGACGGTGGTCGGTGGTCGGTGTGCGGGTGGTCTGAGCCCCTCCTCCATGTTTCATCTCAGCCCCGTTGTTTCAACCAGATGCGGCTGCCTGAGTAGAAACACATCAGACGAGGGCCACGGGCAAGATTCAATGCTACCGCACAACGGCCGCCCGCTCTGATGTGTGCTCGCCACCGCGAACGACAGCCGGACTTCAGATGAGACGACGTGCATATCAGCCTACTTTATTTGCACGCGCTGCATGGCCGTCGCCGTCTGTTCTCGCCGCAGCCCCGACTCGAACTGCTCTCGACCATGGGTGCACATTGCGCCTTGGCCCCAGAAGAGCAGGAGCCGGTGCAGCTGCACCAACAGCAGGAGCCCCAGCTCGGCCAGGTTTTGTGCCATGCATTGATGCTAGGCTGTCCAGCAGCCTGGTCCTGAGTCGTTGTCGTCCTGCCTCGCCATCATCTACCCCGATGACAAGCCCCCGTCCAGCACATACGAAGCAGTAGCCAGGATGGGTTTCCGCCAACTTCCTGTTAGCCTCAGATGTGGCCGCTGCACCGCCAGCAACGGAGGAGGCCAAAGCGCTGCTGAGAGCCCCGGGCTCGGCAATTGCTACGATACCAGGGCCCCGTGGGCATCTCCACCCGGTCTGGTGACAGGTGACGATGCTTTCTAGCTAGACCTATCGGGAGCCTGCTCCTGCATGGGGCCGGAGAGCCAGGGGGGCAGGTCGAACTCGGAGTTTCTCTTGTTCCAGCATGCCCCAAGCTGCTCAACAGACTTCGAACCAGCGCTCTGGTCTGAAAGATCAGATCGTGTCAGTAGACTAGACAAGGCCAGGCCATTTGAAATACCACCCAAGGTCTCGACGCTGTATCTCGGCGACGCTGTACGACTGAACCTTCAACTTGGCGGGCTGCCTAGTGTGTAAGTCTATTGGGTGAACCGCGAGATCCGAGAAACAACCGACGGCCAAAGAAGTGCCTATTGGGTGCCTCGCGCCTACGGGAAGTGGGCAATCGAAGCCGCCTCTGCGCAAAGACAACTATCAAGTTTGGGGGTGGTTGTCACAGAAGAGTACGGATAGGGAGGCTCGCCGCTGACTAAATGCCAAGAACCAGTCAGCAAGGAAAGAAAAAGAAAGAAATAAAAAAAAATGCACAGGCCAGAAAGATCGCCACTAGCCGTCTGTGCGGAGTCCACCTGGGTGCCTGACACTGCCAGGATAGTTCAGCCAACACCTTGTGGCCTTGGGATGTTTTAGCCTCCTCCTCTTGGACCCCTCTGCGATTCTGTTTTGCCCCAGCATATGGCCTGGCCACACCCGTGTCAAGCCATTATGAGCCCCGGCCGTCGGGCCGGACTCAAGTGAGTGAGAGAGCCCTGTCAGTACCCAGCGTGACGAGCAGGTACGCAGAGAGCTTGAAACACGGCTCTGCTAGCAGGCTGAGCCTTGCACCCCATCTGAAGGCGGTCGCGTTTCAGTTATGCTGGGCCTTGCAGATCCGACTGAGCCCTATGAGTTGGCTGGGTTCCAGGGCTCACAGCGGGTACATGTCTTTTGGAGGCAGTGACTTCGTCGTCAGGTTGGAGGAACATCATATGCCGCTGTCTTATTGATGCGTCCCAAGGCTTGGAATTCGCCTCAAGTGCCCAGCGTGTGCATTATCAAACAGCGCCGGAATTCGGGATGGAGTCCCTGATCTGCAGCTATGTGGGCGTCAGCAGCGTTCATCCTGTGGAGCGTCGTCCATAGGCATGTTGCGATGATTTTCCTGTCGTCCTGTCTCACGAGACTGCCAATCTCTCCTGAGCCTCTCCGTTGTGGTCTCGGGAGCTACCGCCCAGACCACCGCCGACATGGGCGAGCGACACGACTGCCGATTTCTCATCCCATCTCTGCGCAGCCTAGGTGGCCTTTCGCGCACGCGCCTTTTTGTCATACTGCAGGCTGGCCTCCAGCAGCCCTGTCCAATCTGAGACAAGACAGTGGGGCCAGCTGAGGCCAAGCTTTCGGGAGCAGCACTTAAGCTTACCTCGAGCCCCCCTTGCTAACGCAACTGAGTGAGTGTGAAGGCCTACCAGGGTCACGACTGCTTGCTTATGTGTACCCGCCGCGTTACGGCTGTCCCCCACCGCAGACCTGGCCCCCCCCCCAAAAAAAGGTGTTTCGTCGACGCGGAGATATCAGGGATTTCCAAGACAGGGACGCATCGAAGGATGCCTTGCCGAGAATCAGTCTAGGATCACCAGGATCGTCCGCGAATCTCTGCGCATTACAGATTATTGGCCACACGTGTGCAGGTGTCCAGCTCACGCTGGTACGGTGGTATTGCAACTAGGCTGACTTGAATCCGTGCGAGGCTCGAGATACAGGAGATGGAGCATATCAACGATCTCAAATCACCAGCAGTCTCTCTCGTTCTGCGCGACGGGAGTTAGCTTCCCTCATACCATCCCGCCAGTCTTGACCGACGAACGGCCACCGCATTGTCTACGATTTCGTCCCATAGTTTTGCCTTTGCCCGCCGGTCGAAGATGACAGTTTCCTTCCCAGCATGACAGCTGCCTCCAGGGGGACCATCTCTCGGAACCCAGCTGATCCGGAGCGTGGCAAGCCCTGACAGATCCGAGACTCGCCCCCCGTCCGAGCTGGCCCTGGCCCAAGCCCCACTGGACGATCTGAGACCATCTGTCCCCAATGGGAATCCTGTTCTGTTCCATAGCGTATACATTTCAGCTATACCACGCTGAGCGGATCTGTTATTCGAGGGGGCATTTTGTGGGCTACTTGCAACAGCAAGGCCTTGCAGCACGTGCCTGTCCCCACCACGAGGAGCGATCGTCTGGACGGCTGACCCGGCGGGGCGTCGAAGGGATGACGTGGATCTACCTCGGGCCCCCCACCCCTTCCCCTTGGGACGACGCTCAGCGGTGAGAATGCACCCAAGACGGGAAGGGAGTGCGTCCTGATAAACGGCCCAAGAGCTGCGAATTCCTAGGCGAGACACCCGGCCTATCCCACCGCCCGGGGCCCTGACGATCAAAACACATAATTTCACACCGTATTCGCGTCCCCTAAGGGTGGCTGGGGCTCAGCTGGCCCCTGCGACGTAGGAAGACATCCCCAGGTTTAGAACTCCTAACCGTCTCTACGAAACCAACCGGCCCACAACGGGCTATAACATCACCACCGCCAGCAAATGCCAGGTCCATGATATCACTAGGGGGGCAAGTGCCCTGGGAGTGGCGGGGTGCGCGTGGGTCGCACTTGTGGCTCCTCCGATGTATAAACTCCTCTTGGGTGAGACGAATGGTCGAGATTGCGCCGTCGTACACGGGGTTTCCGGCCGAACTTGTCGAGCTGGGGCTCTCTCGTGTGGAACTGGTTTTGGAGGGATGGAGGGGCTAGAGGACCACCATCCGTGTTCGCTTCTGACGCGGGGGCGATCATGACGGCCCTGGTGAGTTCGGACGCAGGTACAGAGCATGATCTGCGGGTACCGTAGCTGCCAGGGTGTTGTCTGCGGCCGAGGATGGGGGAGTTGTTCAGCCACGGGCCATCAAGTGACAGCCTGAAGTGGTACGGCCTTCGTTGGACTCCAGAAGCAGAGCTGATATCTTGATATTTAATGGCCTACAAATCAATACAATGTAGTTCAATTATCAGAAGCTGCGCTGGCAGCAGTGTCGCTGCCAAGTCATGTTTAGGATTCAGCTTCGATCAACAACGACTGAACAACACATACCAGCTATGTGATGTTGGAACGATAGGGCCATGGACCGATAGTAGAGACTGTACTCGATGAATCTGCTATTACTTTGCTTCCGCTTTTACTGTTGGGGACTTGTCACGCGCTTGTACCTGTGGCTGACAAGTCTCCCCTGCGAGCCGAGCTTCAGTCTGCTGGACCAAAGCCGCCGGTCCGGAACGAATCCAGCCACTTCGCAAAAGAGAACCAGCTGCTGCAGGTGCGGGCAGAAACAACATCGTCGTATAAAACCCTTGTGCGACAAAACAATAAAATTGGAAAATACTATGACATGACTTATGGCGTGTGCACGGCAACATGCTGTGACCAAACCCATACGCCTCTCCCTGTCCGTCTTCATATCAATGGATAGGTGGACTCTAGGTCTGCTCGCCTTTCCAGAGAGGACCATGTCGCTGGATGAGGGGGACGAGTGAAAGAGTTCTCTCCAATCCCAGACAAGTCCAGGCCATCAAGCCCCACCGCGATCATTCTCCGTGTCATCATTGATCTTCAGTCTCGATTCATCTTCTCGAGACCTTCAGCTTGATCGAATTTACTGTGTGCTTACTACATTGCAGTGCTGTCCTATTTTGCAGAGGATAATATTCTTCTTCTTCTTCGGAGCCCGAGGTGTCTGTTCTATCATTCCACTAACATGATTTGGCTCATTAGTGATCTGAATCTGTACGTTCACGGAAATAGTGACGTTAGAAAAGATGACGAACGCTGTCAACTCGGCCTCTGATTTTACAGGGAGAGGTGCCAGTGTAGCTCACAGGAAAGTTGAGACGCAGTCAAGTCAACTGAGTTGGCTCAGTCAGGATGACAGCAAAATGACCCTGGGCGAGGTGGGGTATGAGATCGGAGTTGTGCAGGTTGTCCCATATGAGGCTATTCACAGCTACAAAGATCATGCATCACGAAGAGGCAACGAGGCTGAAGCACGGAGGTAGAATTTCTCATACATTATTAACCTAATTCTGAGAGCCGGCTCCGGGATAGTGATACTTCTGTAGCACTTGACCAGCGGCCGACTAAGATCGCTGTTCCCCCGAAAATAATTCCACAGCGACACCGATGCTGCCCTTGACTTCACTGAGCCTCTCGCGGAATGGCGGAACGTGTGGCGTATATCATGTCATGATCATCCCATCCAGTCTCACCACGGAGGTCCTCTCGTTCCTCCGCCTAAAGTATCTCGTGGCTGCCGCCTCCCGGACCCTGGTCTCGGCGTCGAGCTTTTCCTTGGCCTGGCGCGCCAGCTCCTTGATGAGGTGCCGCGTGCTCTTGGTGAAGATGCTGTACCACGAGGCGTGTGGCTTACACCTCCTGCGGTCGCACATGCCCGCGATGGCCAGGGACCACTCCCTGCCGTCCTCGGCCTCTGCGGTGGCTTTCATCGCCTGGACCTGCTCCTCCGTCCACCCGCCGCCCGTCGCGAGGCTGTTGTTCTTATAGATGGTCTCGCCCTGCGCGGACTTGACGAAGACGCCGAACTCCTCCGGGCAGCCGACAAGGTCCAGCCTGGTGTCGTACCCGCAGACCTCTTTCTCGACCAGGCCCTCGCCGATGGCGGCTTTGCGTCGCTCGTTCGCCAGGTCGAGGAGCTGCTGCATCTTCTTGTTCAGCACGATCTCTTCGGCCAGCGCGTAGCGATCCGCAGCGGATGCAGCTAGGAACGACTGTTCCTCCGGCGTGAAGACTAGCGTTTGGTCGACATGTGACCAGAACACACTGGGCACGGCTAAACGGATGAGAGTCAGCGCAAGTCCATAAATATGAAGCCGCAAACACCGAAGTGATAACCCCCGGAATCGAATAGGAAAACCCGGACCGAATGAAGGTTGGCTGTTCTCACCAAATGGTTTCTTGCCAAGATGCCACGGCTCCTCGCCTTCAACAGAATTGTGCGCCGTGGACACGTTCAGCAGTCCCATAAACCTCTCCCTCGTGAGGTCTGCCTCCTTGGCCTTTAGACTCCGGTTCTCGGGCAGTGACCTGACCAGCTGCCCCCACCAATCCTCGGCATGCTTGTCGCTACAGAAGACGCTGTAGTCCGCATCGCCGCGGATATCGTCGTATATCCTCGCCGGCCTCCAGCACCCCTCAAGACTGCACGTCTTCTTGTACCTGGTGACGTTGATGCCCTGCCTGTCCGTGCAGCCGGGACACACGTAACGCTGGATCAGGGCCTCGCCTATCGTCTTATCGATGTTGACGCACTCCCCGTGGAACCAGTCGTCGCACATGTCGCAGCTAATCATCCACCTGTGGTCGTCTGGCCCCCGGCAGATGCAGTAGGGGCCATGGTCCGACTCCTCCTCGTCGCTGGCCCCTGCCTCGCTGGACGCAAAGGCGCCTCCTATCGGTGATGAGGCCGATGCTTGAGAGGCTGTGGTGGTGGATGTGGTGGTCTTCTTGGCCCGGGATGAGGCGCCAGATTTGCTGCCGCCCCGCGATTTTCGACCGCCCCGGGTCCCACCGCTGGTTGTCTTCCGGGCAGCCTTTTTGACGAGCTTGGCCGTGCCTTTTTTGCTGATAGCCCTGGCAGCGGCGGCGTCCGCCTGAGATATCGAGCGTGGTTGTGACGAGCGTCGGCCAACGGAGCCGTTGTTTGCAGTTTCTGGGATTTGCGACATGCGGGGATCGCTGTCTACACCGTCGCTGGTTTCTCTTTTGATAGCCATATCCTGCATCATTGCAGGTTCAGCCTGGTCTATGTCCATGGCGATGGCTGGTGGGGGCGTACAGTAGGCTCTGGTGGCTGAACAGTGAAGTGTTGTGAGCTCGTGAAGACATCCACAGGATGTGGTTTATCAGCCCCTTTCCGGATGACGCGGCTGAATTTTCAGACGTCAAAATGACCAGAATTACAAGGCCAGTCAGGAAGCAGCTGGACTGTGCTTGATGATTGATGCAACAGGAAGTGGATGGGATACCGCGAGCCTGTTTATCTCATTAATTCATTCCCTTCGCAACATCCTGAGCGTGGAGGCAGTGAGAGCTGATTGGCGGCTGCTCGGCTCCACGTTGGACTCCACCCAGCGTGTCTTTGGAGAAGTCGCGAACTGGCCCGAGCTCCTGCAGCTTTTTGGATTTTCGGTGAGCTATCGATCTCGGCCCCGGCCCCCGTAGTCGTGGCCTGGGGTACTCTTTGTCCGAATCGGTGGCGTGAAACTTTGGTCTTCACCTGCAACTCCTCTCGCCTCGCCACAAACACCATGTCTCGATCAATGGCCCCATCCAGGGCATTGCTAAAGGCCTTCCAGGAAACGCAAGTACCCCCGCGACAATGCCGGCGGTTCCTTTCCTCGTCGCAGACCTCCGCCACTCGACGGCCAGCCCTCACAAACACCCTCAACCAGCCCTCGAGGCATCAGCCGTTGGTGCAGAAGCGCTTCAAGTACAAGTCGGTCGAGGAGGCCAAGAGCCGATATCAAATAGGGGTAGGCAGACAAGTCGAGCAGCCAGTCGCCTTTCATGCGCGGGGCACAACAGCGGCGGAGCTAACTCAAGTCGAATCGCAGCCCTTCTCTCTGAAAGCACTCGTGCTATTCGTCGTAACAGCCGGCGGCCTGACCTGGTATTTCGAGCACGAGAAAGAGCGCATGCAGAAGAAGCGCATAGCAGAGGCAAATAAAGCGGTGGGGAAGCCAAAGGTCGGCGGGTCGTTCAAGCTTGTGGACCAGGACGGCAAGCCCTTCACCGACCAGGACATGAAGGGCCGGTACTCCCTGGTGAGGAACCCCGCTGCAACAACGGTGCGACTCTAAACCTGCGAAAGTGATAGCTAAAACGGGCGCCGTGCGCGCACATGCAGGTCTACTTCGGCTTTACACACTGCCCGGACATCTGCCCTGAAGAGCTCGACAAGATGGCAGTCATGTTCGACAACGTCGAGAAGGAGATTCCCGGCGGGCTGAATGGGGTCTTCGTGACATGTGACCCTGCGCGCGACGGTCCTCAGGAGCTTAAGAGCTACCTGGCCGAGTTCCACCCCGGGTTCGTGGGGCTGACGGGCACGTATGATGAGATCAAGGCCATGTGCAAGGCATACAGGGTCTACTTCAGCACACCTTCCAAGGTCCCAGCGGGGCAGGACTACCTGGTCGACCACAGCATATATTTCTATCTGATGGACCCGGAGGGCGATTTCGTCGAGGCGTTGGGACGGCAACACTCGCCTGACCAGGCGTCGAGCGTGATTCTAGGCCACATGAGGGAGTGGAAGGGACAATTCAGGAAGCGGTGATGGAGCTGTTTTGAGCCAGCGTAATCTCTCCACTCACCCAACTGCTCGCGTCCGCGATGGCGAGCTACAGCCTGCGAGGGGTGGGCAGGGCTTTGCTAGAATGTTGTATGATACCTGACAAGAGTGGTCTGCAAGTGGCAGACTGAGTCGTCCAGAGCGTCACCAGCCGCGGCAAGACGCGGCTCACGCGATTGACGCGGCTCAAATGCGATGGGTGGGGATTCAAGCCGTTTGGAAGTGCATCTTCCCTTCCGAGCCATGTGACGCCAGGCCATGTACTACTGTCTCGCACGATAGCTTCAGGTTTTGCCGAGGGGGGAGGCCTCGCCGCGGAGCGGTTCGCTGTACGGTGCAGATGCCTACCTACCTAGGTACCTACCTATGTGCCTAGGTGGTGGGTGAGTCCAGCTGGCCTTGTCCAGTAGCGGCCCGGGCACCGAGGCAGACAGAAGAGACGGGAGGCGCTACTTACGTCACCGCCACGGCTCAGGCCAGCAAGTCACGACCAACTCTCCTCATGCCATCCAATTCAGGCTTCCAAGCTTTGTTACTCTGTACTTGCCGCAACCGCCTGCTGCCTGTCATTTCGATTGACAAGCGCGAGAGGAAAAAGCTCTTGACACATGATAACCTTCCTGCACCCCTGCCCCTGCCCCTGGCCCCTGCCCCTGCCCTGGCCCCTGCCCGCTTCCCACGTCCCCCAATCTCAACATCGCCTCTCTCTGTCCGTCCACAGCGCACACTTTGCGCACAAAGGAGCCGATTCCTGCCCTTGTATCTATCATCTTCTGCATCTTTTCCAGCATAGATAGCCGTGGCAGGCCTCCCCTCTGCCGTGGCTCCTACTCTACCTTGCTTCTCACCGCACATTATTTTCCGACTACGTTCAGCTGGGCCATAACTGTTGGCCCGCCCGACAAGACGGAACCCTATTGCTCTGCGACTCTTTTTGAATCCACATCAGACCCTGCCATCAATCATGCCTTCAGCGCCACTCCTCAACGCCCAAGGCCAGCCTATCAGGTCTGCCCTGAAGAACGAGGACGATGTCGCCCAAATCCCACCTTGTGGCCCGACAAAGGGTAGGAACCCCCCCAAACTCGAGCTGCTTCTGCTCTCACCTTCCCGTTACTTTTGTGGGGCGCCCGCATCTGCAGCCCGCACAGAGCGCAGCTCACCCCAAACGTGGTTGTCACGGTCTCTTGTAGTGCTCTGGACCGCATGCAATCTCATCATCGTATCCGTGATTTCTTGAATGCGTGGCCAAGGTGAGAGAGCCGAGATGAGTTGGCCTTGACTGTCTCAGCGGACGGAATGCAAAAGGCGTCTCTCCAAAACGCCGTATATGACTGTTGTTTGCCTCGATAAGCATCTTCATGTGGCTTTTGCTGACATAGATTACCTCTAGCTGTCCAAATCGCTGAGCCTGAGCCCCTCCCTCAGGAGGAGCCAAGGCCAAGGAGGGAATTCGCTGCCAGCGTGAGCGGGAGGCGCCTCAGTGGGCGACCGCCTTTGCCAGCGGCGAACTCATCCCGAACGTCCTTCGCCAGCCAGAGCAGTATTGATACTCTGGATCTCAATGGGAACCAAAGCTTGTCATCCTTGCCACAGCTCCCAGAAGATGCTGCAGCCCAAGGTGACCAACAGCCGCAGGGCTCTCACCAGCTTCACAGTGGCTCCCAAAGAATCGACCGCGCGTCTGAGAAGCTACTCGCTCAGGTGGCTGAATGGCTTCAGCGTGAGAAAGCCAAGCGGGAGACCAAGAGGCCCCGGAAGCACCACCACCACCACCACCTTCACTCGCGGCGGAAGCACAAGGCTCAGCCTGAGGAGCCTCCGGTGCCTGAAGAGCCAGAGGCGGAGCCAGATGCCGAGAACGCGCTGCGCAGGACGGCCTCTATCGACTCCAACTCTAGCGACGTGTCCCTCGATCGGCTGCAACGCATTCTCGACGATAGCATGGCTGCCTTGGGGATCGCTTCTGTACCGCACTACGGCGCGAAACTGGGCCGAAGACTCTCGCACCGCAAAAAGGCGTCTTCGCGCGCCTCTCTCCAACTTTCACGAGCCTATTCTTCGGACACGGACTACGTGGACGGAGATGCCGTAGTGCCGAGTTGCGATGCTATCCTTGACAACACCAAAACGTTGAAATATAGCAAATCGTCTGCGGATGAGAATTCATCTATATCCGGCAAGCGGGAAGAGAAAGAGAGGAAGGCTTGGGCAGCTTTCAAGAACGAGATCATCCGCCTCGCGCATACGCTTCGGCTCAAGGGCTGGAGGCGCGTGGCTCTCGACTCCGGCGAGGACATTCAAGTTGAGCGACTGAGCGGCGCCCTGACCAATGCAGTCTATGTTGTGACACCCCCCGAAAGCATACCACCCGGCGACTCGGAGGTTGTTAAGAAAAAGCCCCAGAAGCTGTTGTTGCGAATTTACGGGCCCCACGTCGAGAACCTGATCGATCGGGACAACGAACTCAGCATTTTGAAGCGCCTGGCCCGGAAGAGGATAGGGCCACGGATGCTGGGAACGTTCACCAACGGTCGATTTGAGCAATTCTTCAACGCTGTACCCCTGACCCCTGAAGAGATGCGGCAAGCAGCAACATCCAAGCAGATCGCTAAACGCATGCGTGAGCTGCACTCTGGTATTGAGCTTCTTGAGGAGGAGAGGCACGGTGGCCCCACATTGTTCAAGAACTGGGACAGTTGGGTGGAAAATGTTGAAAGAAGGTCACACTTCCTCGACTCGCTCGTTGCAGCCAATGACGCGGCTAGGCCGGCCGGGGGGTCAGATACTTGGAAACAGGCAGGTTTTGTTTGTGGTGTAGAATGGCCCAAGTTCAAAGCCATGGTTGACAAGTATCGGGACTTCCTCATCCAGTTCTATGGGTCTGAAGGCATCCGTGAGAAGCTCGTCTTCGCTCACAACGATGTAAGTCTCCCTTTATCTTTAACAACCCGGGCTCAGCCCACTGAGTTTTCGAATCGCTTACTCACAAATCCAAGACACAATACGGCAACATCCTCCGCGTTTGCACAGACGACGAGAAATCCCCGCTCCTGCAGCCTGAGAACCAACACAAGCAGCTCATCGTCATCGACTTCGAGTATGCCTCAGCCAACCTGCCCGGTTGTGAGTTTGCAAACCACTTCACCGAGTGGGCGTACAACTACCATGACCCGCACGCGCCATTCGCGTGCAGCGTGGAGCGCTATCCTTCGATTGAGGAGCAGCAGCGCTTCATTAAGGCGTACATCGAGCATCGACCCAAGATTGCGTCTTCCATGCCGGCATCCGCCTCGTCGGACGCGGACGTCACACCCTCGGCAACACCCCAGGTAACGCCGCAGCACCCGAGCAGCTCCGTTGTCGAGTTCATGCTCGATGCACGCGCACCTCCCGGCGGGTGGAAGGAGGAAGAGCGCCGAGCGGAGGGCGCTGTAGACCAGCGAGTCGAGGAGCTCATCAGGGAGACGCGGCTTTGGCGCGCCATGAACAGTGCCCAGTGGGTCGCTTGGGGTATCGTGCAGGCCAAGATACCCGGGTATACTGAGCATCATGCGGAGGGCAGTGGGCGAGAGGGGGGTGACGATCAGGGCCAGGCGCCGGCCTCGCCTGTGGCGTCCGAGGGTAGTGCTGCCGGCAGCGGCGGCGAAGGCGGCGGCGGGGGCGAGGACGAGGAGGGGTTTGACTACCTCTCGTACGCGCACGAGCGCGCGCTCTTCTTCTGGGGCGACTGTGTCCAAATGGGGCTCATCAAGCTGGAGGAGCTGCCGGACGGTCTGCGGGGAAGGATCAAGACGATCGATTACTGAGATTGTGAATGGGAGATTGACAAGGCGTGCTGTATTGTCATCTTGGGGGTCAAGGTGCTCGCTCAATGGATCGTCAAGTCTGTGCGACGATGGTGTCAAGCCTTGGGGGCACGACATAGCAAGCCTGAGATGACAGCAGTAGAAATTGTATCAATAGCCTTTCGAGAATCACATCTACTGCCGTTGCGGGAAAACCTGACTGATTACTAACTGGACTTTGTTGGGGATCTTTTGCTTAGGCGCAGGGAACGTTCACACCCGCAACCATGAAATGATCACTTGCACACTCAACTCATCAGGCAAACACATCTAGGAGTTACGAGCTTGGTTCAACTATGGGGGTATATGACAAGATACAATCTTGTTTTCTCCTTCTCCACACACCCACTTCTCGCCCACGCCAAATGTTCCGAGGTGCCAAACCACATTGCGCGCACCGATACAAGTACACGCTAAAAGGCAAACCGCCACGCAAAGGACCACAGTTTTAGATACAGATAGGTCGAACAGAGTCGAGCAAGAATAAGGGTGATGAAGAAGAGCGAAAAAAAAAAAAAAAAAAAAGGAGAATTCGGTATCGTCGTATCGTCGTCGTCATCATACTTGCCGCGAGGCTAAATAGTCCCTTCTTAGTCCAGCCGTGAGGCGCAGATCGATCTTAAAGAAAGAGATAGACCACCCCATCCATGGGAGAAGAAGACAATAAGGGAATTTCTGCCATCGACCGTCCGCCGTTCGCCTTTCCCTGGAGACCTCGGCATCGCCGAGACAAGTGAACTGAGGTCGAGCCCTGCTTCAACTTTGAGAGAGGTACGGCCTCTGTGACATCGATCTCTTCGTTTGGGGTGCAAGCTGCGGTTCTGTAGTCACCCGCAAATGAGTTGCTTGCTTTCTGGCAATGGAGTCCTCCTTCCGCAAAATAAAATGAATCTTTTTTGTGTTTCCATACGGCCGCGTGACCTCAGTTTCTAACCAATCCATGTCGTCGTGAGACGAGGCGTGTTTGCCGTGTTTGCTGTTGTCTTGACCGACAATGCTCGGCCGAGCACGCTGTACGACAGTGTCCCCCAACTTCCTTCATAATATTCCAGTCGCCCGGATGCGGACTTCCTCGAACATTGCGGTTTGCCTCCTGGCCCTCCCTTCCCTTGCGGGGATCCAGGACCCAGGTGCCTTGCTGTCTTCTTTTATGATAGGTATCTCTTTCTCGTCCTTTCCTTCCCTCGTTCGTCTCAATGCCTCTCCCTCCGATGGCCATGGTGGTGTCGATGTGATGATGATGATGAATGGTGGCCATGCGAGGAATGCCCGTGCCTGCTACTGCTCGAATGATGGCGGGACGAGCTCGGCTGAGAGCTTTCCAAGGCGCGTTCCATCTCCTGTACCCTCTGCCGGTAGCCTCGAACGATGTCTCGAATGTGACGGATGCGGTCGAACTCGACCTCAAGGTCGTCGATTTGTGCCATGATCGAATGGAACCTCCGGATCTCAACATCGCAGTTGTCCATCAGGTTGCCAGCCTCGTCATACACGGCCATGGTGACGATCTGGGACTGCTCGGTCAGGTGGTCTAGCTGCTGGGAGATCTGCTGCATGAGGCGGTCGAAGTGGCGTCCCAGCTGCGCAAGGGAGCTGCTGTCGAGTATCAGAAGGCCCTGCGAGGACGCACGACTGGCTGCGCGCGAAGAGCTTGATCCGCCGGCAGCTGCCTCCCTCTGTGCGTGCTGGAGGACCGAAACCTCGTCGGCCGAAAGGCCCAGCTGACTGACAGGGACGGCCTGGGGCGCCTGCGACGAAGATGACATGGTCCCGGGCAAGGTTTCAGGTGTGTCCGGAGAGCGGGGGCCGGAGGGGGGTTGTCGGCGGAAGCGGAGCGGTCAAGAAGCTGCTGCTACGTGGGGACTCGGCGTGTGCTTCAACTCCGTGCGAGGGGTCGTAGGCCCCGGTGAGGTCCCTCCAGGGGACTCGGGCGCGCAAAGCAGCACCTCAACCCCCGTCAAGTCGCAACGCGACTGACCGATGGCCGGGTGTGTTTTCGGCGTGTAGAACCACAGTGGTTGCGGTGTGACCAACTCGGAGGCAGACGGTAACAATCCCACAGTCGGATTGCGGGGTACGGGGCACAGCGCCGAGTCGTCCCACGCGGGGAGGACAACGATAGCGACCTCAACTGAAGCGTCTGCGGCTGCTTCGCGCACGGCGTCATTGTTCCGGAGCAGATGCGCTCATGGCAATGCTGTGTGTAGGATGAGACTGCTGTTGACGAGGCGCGCACGATTTGACCGCAGGTTTACCAGGTGGGAATCCGCCGCGGGGCTGGCCGGGAATCACAACTGACAGCCGGTGTTGGAAGTTTGTATTATGGTGTGATGCAAGGAGCGAGGATATATAACGCAAGTAGGAGACTGAGAATTACTGTCGACCTGCCGACCAGCAAAGATAAGGAGAGGGGAGAAAAGATGCGGCACGGGGCCGGTGGGTGATGGTGGGCAGTCTGCAACGAGGGGGTGTATAAGCAGCCCGAGCCGAGTAGGAAAAGACCAGTCGGCGGGAGGGTTCTCCTCTTTGGCCGGATGGTGGTGCTACAGCGAGGTTGACGACGGAGGTGTGCATCCAAGGAGCAGATGGCCCAGGAGAAGCGCCGAAGGCAGGACTCCCGAGACAATGTGCATGCCAGTGAGGGACCAAAATGTAACGGTGATTCCGGGTAGGCCTGCGGGTTGTCTTGCCCCACGATGCTGGATCTGCGCCGTCCCCGGGCGAATCCCTCTGCCTCGGTTGCGCAAGGGCAGGGAGGGAGGCAGAGACAGAGACAGGGACAGAGACAGAGGGCAGGCAGATGATCTGTCTTTGAGGGGGCGCGCTCAGAGGCGCGAAAATGGCTCGCCGGTTTCTTTGCCCTGATAACCGAGCCGCGGACGGCTGGTGTGGGTGGTATGCGACGGAGGCCGCGCCGGTTGCTGACAAGGGCGGGCGTTCTTGACGGCACAGGTAGCGAAAAGCAGGCGCAGGCGCAGGAGCGGTAGCGGTAGCGGGAGCGGGAGCGGGAGCAGGAGCAGGAGCAGGAGCAAAGGCGATTCCGTGCCTGACTGACAGCTGAGATGAGCCTAGAGGGGGTCGATGGTTGCGAGGAGGGTGGGACGGGACAGGACAGTGCCAGGCGAGAAAACGAATGACGGGCGAACAGAGCCTTGGGTCGCCCTCGCCTGGCGTGTGCTGGGCGTCGGTCGCAAAAGGCGCTTGTTGCTCTGCAGATGTTGCTCGCGCGGACGACCGAGGAGGAGCAAGTGGTCTGGCACAAATCACCAAGGGATTGTTGGGGTCGGGCGGGTATTATTATTTAGTGTGTTGTTCCAGACAGCGTCAGGCACGGATGGCTTCCCCGAAATCGACAGCACGGAAGGGGGGGGGGAGACCTGGCATTTGTTGATGAGCACGAGCGCAACGACGAGATGATGAGAGGGCCAGGACCAGGGGTCAGGGCCGGGACCAGGTCAGAAGAGGCCCGAGGGCGAAGAGAGCCAGCCTCCAAGCGCAAAAGCATATATAAAGTCGGTGAAGCAAAGAAGATGGGGAGCAGGCGAGGATGGGCGCACACAAGGGCTGCGTGAGGATGGGTGGATGCTGTCGCAGAGGGGTAGAGGGGTAGGTGGGTAGGTTGGTAGGTACCTACCTAGGTAGGTAGCAAGGCTGGAGGAGAGATATCCCGGGTCGGGAGGCCCGTCGAGACCGACAGACATGAGGATGGGTGATGGCACTGCAAGGCTGCCGGAGGGGCTACTGTGTAGGACCTGGAACGGCAGGGGTTGCCTACACAGTACCTGGGTACCTAGGTAGGTATCAGCGTTCCTTCTCGCGCGGCGCTTCGCTCGAGATGGCTGTGTCACGTCGAAGCGCCTCGCCCCTTCAGCCCCCAGTCTGTGTTTGTGCTACGCAAATGACATGGCATGGCACGCACCCATCTTCCTCTCCCAGGCGCCTCTCGAAACAACCCAATGCCGATGCAGCTGCTTGGATGTGCTCTCGAAACTAACCGCTGGGCGTTGGCGCTGCCGCTGCCGCTGCCGCTGCCGCTGCCGCTGCCGCTGCGACCCTCCTCTGCTGTCTGCACTGCACTGCACAGTCACCTGCAGCTCACCTGCCGGAGCCCGCCTGCTGGAGCCCGCCTGCTGGAGCCCGCCTGCTGGAGCCCGCCTGCTGGATCTCACCTGCTGGAGCCCACCTGTTGGAGCCCACCTGCTGGAGCCCACCTGCTGGAGCCCACCTGCATGCCTAGGTACATTTCTAGTCAGGCACCCCCCTGGACAGCCCTAATGCATCTCCGGATTCTGCCCCAGAGCCTCATCCTTACCTTCTTCATCCTCTTCATCATCATCATCATCATCGCCTGTCCTCATGGGAAACACCCCACCCCCCATCTGCCGGGTTCTGGCCCCAACACGCACCGCATGACCCTCCCAGGCCTCCTCAGGGAACTGCCATCGGCGAGACCCATTCCACCGTGCCCTCGGGCGGTGCCTGCTCTCCCTGAGACGCGCGGCTACACCTCCCCGGTACCATCAACCGTCAGGGAAGAGCTCCTGTGGGGCTCTGCCCAGAACTTCCCCGGCTGCCGGGGGGGCCACCTGCAGCTGACAGCGACGATCCATGTGCGCCCCTGCAGCCCAGCCCGGACGAACACCACTCTCTTCCAGCGTCCTTCCTGGGACCTGCGGAAGTGGTGGCCACATTCCTCACAACGTCGCAGCATCCCACGACGGAGTAACTGGAAACTGGCAAACAGTCCGAAAGGAGGGACGAGAGAAAAAAAGTCTAATGTGTACGCGGCCCCCGCGACACCACACCGCCCGAATGGCATCCCGCGGGTCTCTTCCGCCAAAGCACAGATGCGATGCCCTCTCTACTTTGCGACGATTCAGTAAAAAAAAAAAAGGAAAAAAAAAAAAGAAATAAATATCGGGTTCCTGCTCCCCGGGTGGGGATTTGAGTTTTCTCACTCCACTGCTACTTGATGCTATGCTGCTGCGTCGCCAGAGAGGGATCTTGCCTGTCATGCCACGAGCTCCTGTCTCCAAAACAGGGCCTGGAGCTCTTCCGGTTGGGCGCCGTCGAGTCCTCCTCGATGCACTCACTCGCATGGAACCTGTGGCCTGGTCTGGACCACGGAGGACTTCCCCATGGTTATACTCACCGCCTTCTGCCAACGCCCTCTCTCATCCCGCCTCGGCATGTTACTTGTCTCGGTGCTCCTCTGCCGATGCCGGGTGTCCAGGAGAGGCTGCCCTCTTGGCGTATGCGTATTTGCGCCGACGACTTTAGAATTGCACCACTGCGCATGCACCCCAGGCGAAAAAGAAAAAGAAGAAGTAAAGGAAAAAAAAAAAGAAGGGCACGAAAGTCAGGCCACAAAGGTTCACGAGGGAATGGATCAACAAGACAAGCTGGGGTACATCGCAATATAACTTCTACGTCCCACTGCGACCACCCTACGTCCCATTACTTTTTCTCCAGCAGTGCCAAGTTCAGATCGATGATCCCCTCGTAAAAGCAAATCCATCAAGTGCGACGTCGCACTCGGCCTTCAAAATTCGACTTTGCCAATGACTTGGACGGAAAAGCCGGGGAGCCAGTTCTAATTTATCCCTGTTCATATGTCCCAGCCTCAATATGCCGATGCCGAGCGTTCTTATTACCGGCGCAAGCACCACCTGCAGAAGTCTAATCAACATGGGGGGAACAAATCACACCCTACTTGTTTCCCTCGAGAAAAAACATCCAACTTGGTGTCACAGCAGAATAAGGGGGCTTGATGCCGTCGCGCCGTCGGTTGATCGTAACCTAAGATGTGATGGAGTCGAGCCTCACCTCTGCTCTAGTGCGCCACGAAAAAGTCGGTGTGAATCGGCAAGAGGACATGTCGCGCTGTATGATGTTGTGCTTGGTGTCCTTCCTGGCAGCCTGGGTGTAAAGGAGCTGTTCAATCCCGTGGCCGTGGCTGCGGAGGGTGTTGACATTTTCGAGGTGCCACTATTTCGATTTCGTGGGGACACGCATGTTTCACCAACTCTCCATCGATTTTGGCACCCCCAGAATGTCATTTATCTTAAAGACCGAACACCTTGGGTACTAAACACTTGACTTCCTCTTGCCAATACCCAGGCACTAGAGTCCAACATTGCCGACAGAGCAGAGGCAAGCACGCAGGGTTCAATGGGTGTCAGAAGACGAGCTGCAGCATCACAAAAAGAACAAGAAAAAGGAAGGGGGGGGAAAAAAGGGCCTCATAACATATGATTCTTTATTTGTAGAGTAGTATTGTAAAGTCAAACATGGCCTGATCTTCGAACTCATCTAATGCCGGATAATGCCGTGCTCATACTCCGCAATATACATGTCTTAAACCGTCAGGCACGAACCGGCCTCCTATCAATGTCCGCCCATGGGCGTGTTGGGCCGCACCGCCAAATCGATCACTCAAAATTGCCCGGCCACTTTTGCTCTTTCAGAGCCCGCTGAACCGCCGCCCTCACGTCATCCACAACATGAGTGGGTTGTTTGCCAAGGCGGTCGACCGGCACGATGTCCTCCTTCCAGACGCCGGTCCGCACCAGGCACGACCTCCAGTACGGTCCGGCGGACTTGCGCTCCTTGAGGCGCGTGTTCCATAGGTACGCGCCTTTGATGTCGCTAGCCGGGTTGTCGCCGACCATGTAGACGGCATTTAGGTCGGGCAGGCCGAGGCGGCGACGGTGGCGCTCCAGCGTGTCCCAGGCGTGCGCGTAGGTGGGTGTATATGGCTTGCCAAACTCGAACGTCTTGACATCCATGTTGCCCCACTCGGCCGCCAGTCTAGACATCACGTCGCGCACTGCTCCGCGGAAGGAGCCCTGGCCCAGCCGCGACTGGTGGTAGCCTGTGCTCCACTGCAGGTCAACGTTGCTGAAGATCAAGGGCGGCTGGCCGTCGCCCTGCCAGCGCTTCTCGAGGGCTGGTGTCTCGTCGCCGTTCCTGCTGCCGCTACGAGAGCCCAGGTAGCCTCTGTGCGACAGCAGGAGGTCGGTAACGAGCTGGATGTCCACGGCCCAGTCGCGCGGGTCGTTGAAGGTCAGGATGCCGTCGATCTTGAGGCAGTCCTCCAGCCTCATGGCCGGGTCGGCCTTGGGACTGTAGATGGGCTTTGGCAGCGGCAGGATCTCCTGCCGGTCGTAGAACTCGCGCAGCGGGTCGAACGGGAAGATTTCCGGGCACGCCTTGAGGATGTCGCCCGGCGTGACCACCGATTCGAAGCCGTACCCGTTGGCAATGCGCCGCGCCTTGGAGGCGTCCGAGCCCAGGACGAGCACGGTCTCCTTCCCCGAGAACCTTCTCCTGCCGAGTGACTGCTGGAGGTACTCCTCCAGGCTCGGATAGCCCAGTTCTACATCAGGGTCGAGCAGCTTCTGGAACGGGGTATGGCTCTGCACGAAGTTGGACACGTCGAGCTCCACGCCGAGCTTTTCGGTCAGGTCGGCGACCCGCTCGGCCTCGGACTTGCCCCCTCCATTTGTCAAGAGGATGAACGGGATGTTGTTCCGCTGGAGGAATCTGAGGGTCTCCGTAGCACCAGGGATTGGCTTGGAAGTGTGCAACAGCACACCATCGATGCTGGGAAATAGTCAGCGACTCCGTAGAGGGTCACAAGATAGGAACGGCACAGAACTCACTCGAACGCGAACGCGAACGCCGGCGCTGCAGGCTGAGCCTCGCCGCAGGCACCCGGCTCGCCGCCTCGCGAAGTCTGCGAGCTCGCCACGCTCTCGCCATCTTCGGAGCCCGCGCTGCTGCTGCTGCTGCTGCTGCTGCTGCTGCTGGCGCTGTTAATCCACTTCACACCCTCCGCGCGCCAGGCCCCCGGGGCTGTAGCACCGACTCCCCGTGAGAAGGTACGGCACCTTGCCGTACTCCCGGGCAGAGCGCGGGTAGCCGCCGCGGATGAGTAGTAGCAGCAACTTCCGGAATTTCGGGAAAGCAGCGAGAACTGCAGGGGCAGCGTCAGCGCCCTCGCCCTCGACGCTGCGCTCATCGTGGCCTCTGGAGCTCTCACCCTTGCCTGCCCGTGGGCGTGCGCGTGCGCGTGAGGGAGTTCACCAGTGAGGGGATATGTGCACGCTGGATCACAGCAGATTGTATGATTAAATAATTGGCGCTGCTTCGGCGGAAGATAGCAAGGGAGGGTGAGGCCGTCAGCGGGCAGATGATTCGTATGGTCCTCTATACGAGAGTCGTGAGTGCTGTGTAGGGACTGACGCGTACGTTGAAACGGACGTCTCTCCCGGCCGGCCTCAGGTGCCGTACCTCCCCCCTGCCATGACGGAGCGGCAAGCTGCGGTAGGTGCGGCGTGGGTGGTGGGGCGGCATCTGTCTTGCTGCAACGGTCAACTGCACTTTCAGAGCTCGTTGACTTCACACCGATCAGCATCGTCGGCTTGTTCAGGGAATGTTTGGATACTTTTTCTTGTTGATCTCACCTCACCAGATACGGATGTTATATGAGGGCTTACTCACAAATACTCTCACAGTGCGCGCAGTCATTCACTCGAGATATCAATCACCACGTGCACGGATTGTTGCCGCCGGCTTTCGGCCAGCCTCGGGCCCCTGGTGATTACTCTCGCTACTACAGGAATTTAAAATTACAACACGCTCTTCTGGTCTTCCACCTCATTCCCGCCTCTATTATCGTCGCTCCGTCGCCCCGTCTCTCCGCCCGCGTCAGCTGTCTGCGGCAGGTAGATTGTGAATCCAGGGGACCAATGTCGCTCGACCCAGAATGGCGAGAGGAGGCATCGGTCTGGTGCAGGGAGTCGAGCGTGACGAGCTATTATCCTCTCCTCACTTCGATCCGTGGGCCAGACGTGTGCCCACGCTCAAGCCGGGGCCGGTCGATCTGAACAGGTTCCTAGGGGAGTCTGGAGTCCCTCGGATCCTAGTGCTGCCGGGTCTTGTCGTCTTTCGTGAAGAATTTCTCCGACGAGACAGCCCACTTTCCGGGAGAGCATTAACGTCCTCCAAAGAAATGATCCCGTACAAGAGCTCCTGCCTCCCCTCCCCCTGTCTCGAAGGTCTGCTCGGCTGAATGGAGTAGAACAGACAGAATCTTTGTGTGGGTGTGTACAGGATGGTATCAGTAGCAGTCGATTGTGTACACTTAATAACAACACATCGTCCCTGCCTCAATTGCAAATAAAACGAAATAAAGAGCTTGGTCGCCGTATGCCGCCGATGCATGCTATGCAATAAAATACTGCTTGGTGTCCAATGCATGCTTCTGAAATTCTCGCCGTACGTAATCAAAAGATGCGACAGAGCACATCTCAGTCCTCACACCACCGCCGGGCTTTGTCTGGCCCTCCTTGTGACTTCCACTCGCCCTGTCATGTCAAGCACCATGGAACATTTGCACCCGGAACAGCGGCATCCTGAGTCTCATGATTTTCGAGAAGCCGTCAGGAATCCGGGAGCAAGTAGACAGCGACACAATTCGAGGAGGCCTAGGCCCGACTGACTTGGCTCTGGCTAGCGCTCGTCCTGCTACGCGTCTCATCTTCTTCGAGCACGTCGCTGAGTCGGGTCGGGTGGTGGTGGCGGGGCATGGTCTCCCAGCCAGGGGCGGCATAGCCGGTGCCTGTATAGTCAGGCTGGCCAGAGGAGTACGTCCCGGACCACTGAGAGGCCGAAGGAGGGTAGCTAACGCCATGCTGTGCCGAAGGAGTCCCGTATTCTTCTGTCCAAGAGTCAGAGTCATCGTCTCCTGGCGTGCCTGGGCCACGGTAGGGGACTCTGTCTCCGTGCGAGTCCCGAACAAAGTTGCCTTGAGCGTCGATGACGTACTCACCTTCGCTATAGCCGGCCTCGGATCCTCCTTCGGCAGTGTATGGCCGCTCCTCTTCGATCTCCTGTGGCGGCTGATAGTAGCCTCCGCCCGCGCCTGAGCTGGGGGCTGCCGGCGGGGGAGGCTTGCCCTGGGAGTATTGAGGATATTGCTGTGGCGGCAGCTCAGGCTGTTGCGCCTGTCGCGGCTCTCGGGTGCTTGGTCCTCTGCTGGGAACACCTTGGGTCATTGGCACCACTTGCACGCCCCCGACAATAGTAGGCAAGCCTTGCTGCAAGGAGAACGTGCGATCACGTTCCTCTTGCTCTCGGCGACCCAGTTCCTCCCAAGCCCGTCGTGCCTCCTCTTTTGAAATGAGAAGCTCTTTCTGCATCTCGTTGACACGCTTCTGAGTCTTGTTGTTGGCACGCTCATTCTCGACTGCCTCTTGGATGGCGGCTGCTTTGGACTGGCGCTCCTCTCTCAGTGCCCGTTCTAGAGACGCCTTTGTCTCCTCGTGCCGTTCCAGCTCCGACCGAGTCTCAAAAAACCATCGCTGGAACTTGCGCTCAGAGCTTGCCCGGAGCCGTTGGAGCTCGACTACCGCATGGAACAGGTTCGCGCCAGCTGCCGACAGGTCGCTGACCTGTCGTGAAAGCTGCGCTGACACGGGGTCTCGGTCGATTTCGTCCGCGTGTTGTTGCAGCTTCCGTATCCAGAACGAAGTCAGGCCCTCCCAATGAGCTGACAGTGCCTCCCATCGCTCGAAGGCATGTGGGAACGAGTTCCTCGGCTGACCCTTGGTCGTCGTGGAGGCGTCACCGGGCTGTGCCGCTGGTGCACTTGGCATCTGCTCGCCAGCGCCACCGCTATCTGGCACGCCGGAGAATTGATGGGCTTGCTGTTGTTGCGCGGCAGAGGTTCGTGATTGACGATGTGACTGGCTTGATTGGTGCGGTCGAATCGCTGGTTGCGCGTGTGGCGCCGAGGGCTGTTGCTGCCTGCGTTGCGTACCTTCTGCAGGGTCCAGCGTCTGCGTCGGTATGGGAGCGGAGGGGTCACCTCCTTGAGCCATTCCAGTGGTCGGTCCAGCGCCAGCAGCAGGGGGCCTACGCTCCGCCATTCTTCTCTGTTGCTCCTCTACCAGCCGAGCCTCGTTTTCGGCGTGCTGGCGCTCCAATCGATCCCGTTCTGCACGCTGCCGCTCCTCTCTAGCCTGACGCTCCCGCATGATCATCCTCGGCCCCTTGATTCCAGACGGAGAACCAGTCGGGGCTGGTGGGGCCGTCGGCCTCGAGGTAGAGGAGGAGAACCCGTTTGTGACGGCGGGTTGGCCGCCGGCACCACGGAGATCGGCCATCGACGCGTTCTCTTCGACCAGATCCGGCGTGAAAGGGTTGGGCTGTCTCAATGCTTCCTCGAGCGCCCAAAGAATGGCACTGTGGGTATGCTGGGAGATGTGCACAGCCGGGTGTGCGGCTTTTCGGTGGGTTCGCTTTGAGGACGAGCTTCTTGGAGGGATGAAAGACGGGGGAAGAGTTGTCGAAGCCTCTTCGAGGGGATCGCTGAGCAAATCCTGGGAGAGCTGTCTAATAGGTCGCTGCCGCTCTTTCCTTGCGGGCGGGTCAGGCGTACGTTTCGGATCAGCTGTCGCAAAGAGTCCTCCGGGGCTAATACCAACAGAGACTGCTTCCAAGTGAACTCGTCTTGGAGGCGAGGCAGGTTGGTTTGGAGGCGGACTCGGCGTGCCGACAAACCGAGGAGTGCGGCGCAAGCCTCGATGCGACAGCGGTGTGGACGCACCTGACCTGGAGCTTTGCTCAGGAGAGATTGGGGTCTGTGACCGGCGGAGAGGGCGCTGCTGGCGCTGCTGTGGTGGATCGGGGGATTCGTAACGTTCGTAACGGTCGTGAGAAGGGGGCTGGTCTGGGTCGGTCACCTTTGCGGTCGCCTTTCCCTTATCACCAGAGGGGTCTGTAGTGGTGGACAAGGTGAACAGTCACCACCCAGGCGAGTGGTGACGGGGGAGAGTCAAGTTTAGGTTTTGTGATGGGATGGTGACGAAAGGCAGCCTAGAGCACCGAGGCGTTGGGGCGGTCAGCAGCGTCGTCCGAGAGTCTGGGATCGCGGCCTGTGCGAGCTCCCTTCGTTGACACTAGCAGGCTAGAACTCGTGTACACGGCAGGAGAGGGCGAGCTAACACAGGTACGTGGGCGGTGGGGGGGGGGCGGACGTGTGGTTCCTGACTCACAGGGAAAGTCAATTGGGGGCAGGAGAAGCTGTTACGCAGTACACAGCAAGAAGAGAAAAGAACAGCCAGCAGGAAAGGTCAATTGGGTCCAGACGGCCGGTGAGGTTGTCGCAGTGGCAGTGGCAGTGGCAGTTGCAAGGGTGCGCCACGATCCGTCGCATTGGAAAATCGAGGGGGCTGGTGGTGTTGGCGCGAGTACGGGACTGGCTCCCAACTGCAGGCGGGTAGGAATTAAGCAGGTGGCGGGCAGATCGGACAGGCTAAAAGGCCAAGTAACGGTCGGTTGGGACGAATTGGCGGGCGAGGTGCACGCATGAGTGTGTGAGTGCAAGCTAAGCTTGATGCACTCACCTGGCGCTAGGTGGTGCGGTCCAGCAGGTATTGTGTCGGGTGTTGTCAGCAGCGTGTCGCTTTGGCAAGGGCAAGGAGAAGAGACTGGTGAATTGCAATGGTGTCCGAGCCCAACAGTGCCCGGTTGGCCCAGTTGTTGTCGCGGTTGCTGCTGGTCCTGCTGGTCCTGCTGGTCCTGCTGGTCCTGCCGGAGCTGGTGCCGAAACCTTGAATCTTGATGACAGCTCGGCCTCTGCCCAGCTTCCCACTCCTGCACCCTCTTGTACCCACCTCCACTCCGATGTCCGTCACGACCGGGGGTGCCGAGGAAAATAGCTGGTCGGGCGGTGAACAGGCTGGACTTGTCTTCCGGGTCATAGTCGCATGTCCAAATCGTGTCAAAATCCACAGCCGTTGCGCCGAGCCACAGACCAGGCTTGACAGAGTGGCGACTCGAAGAAGAAGGAATCTTGACAGAAGCTGGTGTGATGATATTCAGCTCGTCGGTCGTCCCCACGCGCAACCGACTCGCGCCTCGTTGCCAGGCAAAGATGTCGCAGCGATTCCGGGATGATGCGCACAGGCCCTCCAGATGACCCGTGGGGCTTTACGATGCCGCGCTCATTTCCTGCTCGACAGAGGGAGCGAGCTGCTGTTTGTTTACCAGTGCAGTCAACTCTCCGGGTAGATAGGAATAGGAGCCTTGTTTGTTGTTGTTCCCCCCGCCTTCCTGTTGCTGACGTGCTGCTGATGTCGCTTCTCCTGGGGGAAATGAGTGCAGGCTGGGGGACGACTGGCTGGCTGGCTGGGCGGCAGGGCACGGGAGGGAGTGGGCAAGGGAATGGGACAGGACGGGGTGTGTACTGTATAAGAGACAGAGAGAGAGAGAGTGGGAGAGAGAGAGAGAGAGAGAAAGAGAGAGTCCCTGGGACGACCGGACAACCCCCTTCAGAAAGACCAGCCTCACCTCATGCAGGTCTTGTGTCTCTCGGGCTCTCTCATGGGAAAAAGGAGCAAAGTTTCGTTTCATTCGAGCCCCGGTAGGGTGTTTCCTTACTAACAGCTCGCGCCGGGAGCAGTCAAGACATCTAGGGACACGCACCACCGCGGCCTGTCCATGTCGTGTTATCAGCCCGTATGCGTGTGCCGCTCCTTCACTCCTCCTCCCTCCAAGCCCCCCTGCTCTACTATAGGTAGCGGGTATACACCAGCGCCTCAGCTGGGGGCAACAAGCATCCTCGTCCGAGGCCATCCTCGCAAGCAAGCCGCTGTTCCTGACTGCAAATGGGTGCCCGACCGAGCCTTTCGACGACCCAAGTCGAGCTTGCTCCAGCTCGGTCCTGGATCAGCTCACTCCCAGCCCTCTCATCCATGGCCTTGCTTCTTATAGCCATGGATCCTGCCCTATCATCTCAGACAAAAGGGTTAGGCGCCACGATCTTTTTTCAGACGAACTCGTCATACTGATGGCCCACGGAGACGTTGAGGCTCAGGAACAAGACCAGGGGAATAATGGATTCGCCAACGGCCGTCTATCCGGCCTGGTCTGGCGCGGCACGTTGGCACGGTCAGTCAGAGAGAGAGTCAGGCCCTCACTTCGTACGGGGCTCGAACTCTCGCTGCCCACAGCAGCCTGTCCCGCGGGCCAACGTCGCGCCCTGGCTCCAGTGTGTAGCTGGTGGCACGGAGGCACGGAGGCACGGAGGCACGGGACAAAATCTCTGGTAGCCCCCCTTGTGTGATGGGCATCTACGGTGAAGCTACTAGCCGTCACGGGGGGACACAAGGCTCCCTCGCCTGTGACTGAGAGTGTTCGTGATGCTTTTCCGTCCAACTCCCGTCCCGACCAGGCCGTTGTTCCACTGATCACAGGCGGACGAACCTTGAACGGGAGTCGGTTCGGGGTCACCGTCCCCTATCGTCGATGCTGCCATAGTCTAGTCACCCCACACTTGGGTGCTGCCCAATGCTTCCTTCTATGGAGCTGGGAGCAAAACGTCATACTCTGACTCTCAGATTCACGCCACATGGAGTAGCCACAACGGCGGTGTCTCCCCCGGAGCCTGCAAGGCCCCGCGGCCCCTGTCGTGGGCTGCCCGGCCCTGCAGAGTGGCTCTGAAGAAGAAGATGATGATGCTTGGAGGTCGCAGGCGATGCAAGAAATCATGGTATTCGGGCATGTATGCGTTGGCAGTACATGGCAAGGTGACGACAAGGCCTGCAAGGAGCAGGTCCCAATAGGCTGGATCGGAGGCAAGGGCATGCCGGGCTGGTTGTTGTGGTACCCCTGGAAAGTCTAGCCACCCACCCACCTCCATGGTGACCTGCATGCTTCTCGAGATGGTGTGGGATGGGTGACTTGTCAAGGTGTGGCTTGATCCCGCCCCCTCAGGCCAGTCCCGGCCTCGGTCCATCGTCACAAGCACACGCCGCGGCGCAGCGGGAAAAGTGAGGCTGGCAGAAATCGACCTTCCTACCTGGGCCAGGCCCCCCCTGGCGGGCGGGCGCCAAGCCTTGAGACAATCGGAGTGGCACTTCCACTACCCTTGCACGCCTTGCTTCGTAATGTACGACATTACAGCAATGTCTCGGGCGGAGCGGAGCAAAGACTGGCAAACATAGTCTTGTGTCTGGAGCTGGACCTAACCCTGGCAGGTCTATTGAGCCGGGGAGGGGGGGCTGCAAGGGGGTGTGTGCTACCACACCCCCCAGGACATGAAATTGATAGGGCAATCCGAAATTAGAGACATTCAAGCCCGAATTGTATCCCTTGGATTTCGGGAAACCCACTCATAGCCAACATTGAACACATGGCACAGAAGGGTGGCGCTGACATGGGTTAGCATGAACATTCAAGCTGACAAGATTGGCCAGCTGGGTCGTGGGGAGGAGACATTTTTGTTGTGGGTTCTATAGGTAGCGGCAGGTTGCTATCTTCGTCCTGTCAGGCCTGTCCGGCAGCTCATCACACGGAGTGGATCCGAAGGTGACACTTGTGCGGATGGGTTTTTGTGACAGGTCGATGTCCCTTGTCGAAGAGAAACGCGATCGGTTGTCATCTCAGATTGGCGACGGCATCACTTTGAAGGATTATGCCGGAGAATGTGTCGCTAGGGGGGGGGGGGAGACATGGGAGACCAACCGCGGGTTTCGAGATCCTTAGAGATCCATGGGTGCTAAGTAGGATGCACGTCAGATTAGACGTCTCACAGAGCACAGATGCAGTATTTATACAGGATTTTGTTTCGAAGCAGCTGGCATCTCAAATCGGGAAGCAGGTGGCACACAGAGGGAAGGAGGAAGGCGAAAGGGGCAATGGCCAATGAGACGTTTTCCCGTGCAGGGGGGTGACGGGCCGTGCGTCTGCTCGTTCCGACACGGATGCAGGCAGGCATTCCGCACCGCGGCGCAGCAGTCCGTACGCAATCAATCCCACGAACACCATCTCGCGAAACATCAATGTCGGTCTCCAGCTTCTCAAGCCAGTCGTAACGTCGAACACATGAAGATAGAATCTCCAAAGAGGGCCTCACCAGCGCTGGTAGTTGGCCGCCCACACGCCGTCTCCCAAATGACCAACGCGTTCATGGAAGCTTGGCCCACGCGATCTCGACGTCTGCCATGTATCGAACATGGATCCTGCGGCTGCCGTCAACCGAAGCCCTCACAGTGGAGCATTGATCGATCGAGTCGACGCTCCAAATGAATCGTGGGCTTGGCAGCTCCTCTCGGCTCGCTCAACTGACCGCGGGACGGTGTCCCTCGACGGTGTGACGACGCGACCGAAACGCAGGCATAACTGGTTGCGTCGTGCTGGGTGTACGACTGTTACACTTCACACCCCGAGCGGTTGCCACGTTATCCAACCTGCCAAGGCACCAGGCCGTGCCCATCATCTCGAGGCCCGCCCGGGCTCCGAGCCCGAATGCGCTCCACAAACCGACCGGCCCTACTTGTTGGTCCGGTCACAACGGCCCAAGGGACCGAAACCAGCATACTCCAGGCGAGCACCATTCAAGACTAGCGCCGCAAATTCTGCCCTCTTGGCACGACCAAAATTCCTCGCTGGCCGTATAGGCCTCTTTAACAGACGCCCGGCTAGCTCAATCGGTAGAGCGTGAGACTAGATCAGATGTTACCAACCGCTTAGTATTGAATGGTTAGCTAGAAATTACTTCTCAAACTCACTTCCTATTGGTAGGACTTCTAGGGTGTACACTCACGGTTCGTGGGCATTGCCATCATGGTTTGAATGGCTGCAGTTAGCAAGTCTCAAGGTTGGGCTCGAGAGCTGCAGGTGGCTATCTGAGGTGAGTGGCTCTGCATTGCCTTATATTTATACACATAGATATATCTGTCCTGCATTTTGGCATTCCTGCACCCCACGGTCCGACCCGAGTATGTGGAACCGTGGACACCATCCATTCCGCACCCGCATTCCCATGTTCCTATATCTCATTGCACAGGCTCAGGCACCTATCCAGATCGCTTATAGTGATGAATTTTACCTCATCACCCACGATACTGACCAGCCTGCATGTAAAGAGGATCTTGCCATCGATTTCCATATTTCCTAGCTCCGTAACGTTCCTCTTCCGTCCTACTTGGGACCGCATCTGTGGCGTCGTCGGATCATTGGACTGGCTAGCCATTGCAGTCGTATGGGCGCCGAGGTCCGTAAGAGGAGGTGTCTCAGGGGTGTTATATGGATAGATGAGATCGAGAGCATCAGAGTCGGCCACGCGCACACGCTTTAGTGATCCCCCAGGTCTGGAAGGACGCGGCGCGCAAGGTGATCACCTCGGCCCGGGGCGACCTTGTCAACAGCCGATGCTGTGTGGTCACCGGCCGGTTCATGGTCGAAAATGCGCACCTTGTCCCCAAGGAAGACCAAGAGTGGTTCTCTCAGAACGCTATGGCCCAGTATGACCCTCACCCCTCAAACAGCACCAGCTGTATGAGCAACAAGATCCTTCTCGACTGCTACCTCCACAGGACGATGGATAAGCGAGTGTGGGCATTCGCGCCGCGCCACGGGCGATTTGCCGTACAGACGATGTCGATGCCCGAGCCTCTTACCTACAACCACCTATGCGAGTTCGTACATGAATACCACGGCCGACATATGGCGACCCAGGGACAGCTTGAGTTCTTGTTCTCGCGGTTCGCATGGGCTGTCTTATACCTTGTCAAGACCTTTCTTCTCATGCGACGGCCGACTACTCTACTTGCAAGGTACCGGCTATGGGAGGATGATGGCTCCTTGCAGCAGAAGGAGCAGCACCTGGCGCCCGACCAAATCGATAATCTCTTCGGCGGCGGACGCACTAGGAGTGCACGCCCACGTGCCACCCACGGCTCCAGCTCGCGGAAACGCAGCCGCCCCGAACAGGATTGCGACCCGGGGTTGGGCTCAGACAAGAGCGGGGGAAGCCGGGAGAGCTCATACGATTACGAGCTCGCGCAGCTCTGCGCGCCTGGTCTAAACGAGGACTGGCCCGAGCACAATGACACATCTTGTGGTGAAGTCAGGGGCCGCCGGAGAACACGCGAGGAGGACGACGTGAGGTGTAGCAAGCGACAACGTCTTGACGCCAGCAGGTCGAGCCCGCTGGGCCCGGTGCCGTCGCTGGTGCACGCGGGCTCTTGCTCCAGTATATCAGCACCGCCCAGCCCAGAGGTTGACGGGGACAGACTGCAAGAGAAGGAGCGTGGACAAGCATTGTCGGAACATGCATCTATGCCTGGAGAAAAGCAGGGGACATAGAAAAATCTCTAGTTTTGCTATGAGGCTATTTTCAGCTACCTTACCGCCGCTGTCTCTACTCGCTCCTGTTGTCGTTCCTTGTTGGGCTGCCAGCCCAAGTCCCAGCCGACGCAGCCACATGCCCTCATACCCACCCTGCACGCCTGCGCCGTCTGCGCCGCCCGCAAGATTCTGGGCTGGCGCGGCCTATTCGAGGTTTCTGCGCGGTGCTGCAATCGGTGTACATCATCACACATCACGCCAAGGTTGATCTGCGCTGTCATCAATTCCTTGCTGCCCCGGCCAAGGGATATCTTGGCTGAGGGTGTTGACCAGACACGCACCGCGGGATGCACCAGCGTGCAGGCCGGTAGGGAGTCATCTGGCAGTCTGGTCGTCAAGCAAACACACAGACGCATGTGAATCCGGTCAACCCAGAGTGCAAACCTGCATATGTATGTGGACGTGGACCCGGGCTCGATCCGGCTTGACAGGCTGACAGTCTGGCCCTTCGCTGCACGGCCAGTAGCCAGTCAAGCCATGGAGCTAAGGCCTGTCCTTGATCAGACGTGGTCAGAGCTTCCGCGTCTTTAGCAATACTACTCGTCATAGGAGACCTTGCTTAATAATCATACGTCACAAAACATTAATGAAGGGTCCCCAGAAGCGATGCGTTGCAAGTGGTTGCACGCATGCATTTGTTTACTTTGGGTTGCCTTGGAGACTTCCCAGGAACGGTCGGGGATCTGAGTGGTTTAGACCCCTGTCAAGCAGAATGCTAGCTGACTCCCTGCCCGTTTTGCATTCGTCCTGTATCGTAGCTTTGGCTTTGGTGCAAGATGGGAGCTTCTGGCTCAACACTGGCTTGCGGAAGTAGATTGAATGGTGAATGTTTGAAGCAATGCATAGCGAAATTAATTGCCTACAGCCTACATTGTCTCATGTCCCAGTAGGGTAATTATTGTCGTTCCGGCTTAGTAGAGGGACTTAAAGAATCCAAATAGTCTATCGTAGCTTGGGCAGGCCTATCACAGCTTCGACGGGTACTTACGTAAAACGTCCGGCCCCATAAAACCAAGGAGGCTTGCTTCCAGCCAACTCGCCTCCGCTGCATCACCCACTCTTGCCACATCATCTTGGGGATCACTTTTGCACACAAAGCACATAACCCGCGAGCACCTATCTGATGGCCGCAAGACGAATTTTAATAAGCATCTCTTCAAAGAGTAGCCACTGGGGACAGATTCGCGAGTCCCCCGAAGAGGCTATCCGGATTGCGGAGGATCTGATCAAGAAGGAGAACATCATTTCTCAGTGGGGGGAGCCGAAGCTGCTCGTAGAGGAGAGATGGGGCCGGAGAACTCATATCGTCTTTGATATCCTGCACAACGACTACAGGCCCGAAGAGGCCCATCTCCCAGGCCATGGGAATCTACCTGTTATTGCAGTATGGTTGAGCAATACAGAAGCCGTGCAAACAGCCACTATGGGTATACAAAAGAAGGTCAACAGTGAGGTCCGGGAAGTTCATAGGTTGTTTGGCTATGGAAGTGAACCGCCTTTCTTCATTGATCACTCAGACGGCAAGGTCCCGCTTTTCATGGACCCACGTACAACAGAGTAGGAAACACCCAATTCCAGAGGCATCCATACTTCCTTCTCAGGCCCTGAATTGCCCTCCTGATGATGTTGGTAAAGGGTATGCGCAGTCATTGCAGTTACCCTCTCGACGAGTTTCCACAATCGAGCCAGTCGCGTATATGGCATGGCCTCCATCTGGGCAGCTTGTACCCACGGATCTGATTTCAACCCCGCACGTTGTACAGACGTATCGTACGTAATGGCACATGATGACCTTGAATATAGTCAGATGGCCGTGTTTGCTTAGGGTGATAGGAGCTTACTTACTTGGTAAGATCAAATGGATGCGATCCCAGGCGGTGCTGATGATTTTCTGAGACGTAGAGGTTGAGGACAACAGACATGCTCTCATTCTTCCGGGGGGGTGGTGTTATATACACTTTGGACCATGGGAAAATGTCCAGAGACGAGTTGCCTAATTTGGACAAGACTGGTAGCCACTTCACGGTCAAGTGCAGCCCACACTTCCCGTGCCTGATGTGGCCCTGCTCAATCGGTCAATGTTCCGTCAAAGTGGTCGTTCTGCCATTGTGTACGGTGGTTGGACGTCCAGGGAGCTCTCTGATGGGCCAACGAGATGATGCCGATCCCGAGGTTCATCCCGCCGGCCCAACCTCATTTCGCGGAGTTGCAGGAACCAAATCTGGCGAGCATACGAGTACCCTTCGCCGGGAACGCACGAAAAGTACACAACATACAGATATTAGCCTTGGGTCTTCCGTGAAAACACTGTCTGGGCTTACCACTAAGAACCAACCGTATTGGTTGATGCGCATGGCGCACCGCACTGTTGCGTGGAGCAGCAGCACCACTAGCATGAGGACGAGCACCTTCGCGACTGCTTATTCCGGTGCATCTCAGATGCCTGGTCCATTCCTCGATATACACCCAAAACTTGCCAACACTCCCATGCGGACCAGAGTCGACAGCCGGATATTGTGAGTAAGGTCAGTACCTTAGCCCAAACTGGATGTAGCTGAGCTCGTGTAGCACTTCCAATGAGAAGACCGAGGACCAGTCCGTTGCAAATTATCGCCGCGGCGATCTTGCACTTCGGCCGTGGGTCGGTCCACATGCGGACCCAGAAAAGCCTCTAGATGATCAGTCAAGCTATCAAACATGCTTAAATAGAAAGACCTGAGCGTCTTGTGTGCCCACGTATAGTAAAATTGCTAAAATACCATCGGAGACAACATAATATATTGTTTTTATTTCCGCCAAACTTAATAAAATTTTAGCTATAAGAATAATTATATAACTACCTATAGAAATATGTAAAAGCTTTTAATAAAGCGTAGCTATTTATATTAAAGAAGCTTGTCTTAGTCTTTTTTAAAAAAGCTATACAAATCCTGACGGTTCTATTTATTGGGCAGTATAGGATAGACAGCTGTAAGTAGCATCGATAGAATAATAGGAGACAGAATCTGTCAGTAATGCCTGCGAGAAGGCACCTTTCCTACCAGAATGCAAAATTAGATGAGCCGATCCCTTTATTCTCTTAACGGGATCAACCTCAATGTGTTCCTGTTAAGTTGAATGTCCTATAGCGGCGCAAAGAGCCTCGCCTTCCTTCCCGTAGCCTCTGCAAACACTGCACTGACGGGACAAGGACAAGTCTGTGTGGTGCCCTCGTGAATACTGAGTAGCGGAGGTTTGGAGTTTAAAGAGCCAGTCCCACTAGCTGTCTATTTGAGGCTAGGAGAAGAGAAATTTTTCGGAGGCTCCGGTGAGGCGAAGGCGTTAATCCTTATGTATCAATTAGAATTTGGCGATACTGTAACTTGAGCCGCTTTATAAGGCCCAAGTGCCCTGCTAAATCCTGCTAGTGAGAATGCCTCAGCGATTTTCCATGGCGGCGTTGTTCTTTTGTAACACCTTGTGTTCCAAGCAGTGGATGTGCCATTGTACTCGACCATGACTTCCTCGGGAAGGATATTGAAGTGGTGGTGTAGCAATGCCAACCCAAAGACTTGATCCATATTGTGCTGGAGAAAGAATTCTTTAAAGATAATCTTGACCAGCTTGTTACCCTGCATGCTACAATACTTGTCTCGTGCGGAGTCAAGACTCGGAAGGCTGTGAAAATAATCGTGGGAGTATAGGCCGACAGTCACCGCCATAATGAGGTGGACAACAGGTTGTAGTGAGATTGAGCAAGATAATGGCTGACCGAGAATTATGACAGACTGGAGATTATATCTGAATGAATATTGGAACCAAGTTGCTCGAGGTCTTGGGGACTTTATATATTCGTGAAACATGCTGCTCTAGGATATGAAGGACTTGGAAACCATAGATAAAGACAGAGGTATGCTGGGCAAATGATGATGGAGGCGATCACGAATATGTGACCCCTGCAGAGGTGGTGGAGAGATGAGCGGACTATTGATGACAAGCCAGCAGCTCCTGGACCATGTCCAGACCCTGGAGGCAGGCATGGTAGAGGACCCAACGGTGTTGGCCCGACATGCCCACCCCAATTCTGACGAGCGCCCGCACGTGATCGATGTCGCCGCTCAGGACGGCCATGGCTAGAGCAATGGAGTCGTGCCCCCCTGAGACGCAGAGGTGCGGGCTGACGCCCAGCTGCGGGCTGACACCCACGTTTCGGCGGGCGATGACTCGGCTGTAGACTCGATCACCAGGCGCGATTTCTCCTTGAAGTTGAACGATGGAGCCAGATAGCGGCCGTGGGTGTAGACGAGGGGCTGAGGCTAGAGAAGAAGGGTTCTGGACAATTGCTGCTTATACAGCTCCAGAGCGCGATCGTGAGGATTCGCAAAGGTCCAGGTTCTGCTCGTGCCAGCGAGCATCAGGGTGACGGCCAGCTCCCCGTCTGCAGTCTGGAAGCTTGGTGTGCGAATGCACGTGTTCTCGTCAAGCCTCAGTGTCCACAAGTATGGAGGTGACTCTCGGCCCGCCTCGGTGAATATGCCGGCACCAGATACCGGGAAGTGGTTCCCCGATGCAATGTACAGACGTATATGCCGTTCCCAAAGTCGAATTACTCCCGTCCCCGGCCAGAAGGAAAACTCTCCCCGGAAATTATAAAGGGTGTCCATTTCGACATCCGTGATCAGGGCGAGGAAGGCGGGTTGAGACAGGCCGCGCTGCACAAGTGCCTTCCCAGCAACGAAAATGCGAGAGAGGTCCACGGACGGGTTATCACGAAAGATCAAACGGCATTGAGCTACAAGATCGGCCATATTGTTCAACCAGATAAGCTGGTCCCCCTTCCTC
This sequence comes from Diaporthe sp. PMI_573, assembly GCA_021399435.1. Taxonomy (NCBI): domain Eukaryota; kingdom Fungi; phylum Ascomycota; class Sordariomycetes; order Diaporthales; family Diaporthaceae; genus Diaporthe; species Diaporthe sp. PMI_573. The sequence continues at coordinate 457,495 of JAJTUP010000027.1, read as the reverse complement.
CCAAACTACCGCAGGCCTCACATGACTCTGGGGGTCACTTTATAATGACAGACGTGAAGACGACTCAGATTTTAATGACTTTCTCCAGACAGGCTTTCCATTTCGCCGCAATGTCAGCTTGGAACAATTCCAATTTCCGGTCTTTCTCTTAGTTTGTACCAGGCTTGGCGCCCCTTAAGCTGAGCGCCGCGGCCAGTAAAGGCGGCCACCCAGTTGGCCTATTGCAGGAGGCCATAGGGAATAATTCAAGACGGGTACAGCCCACCGAGAAAAGATGGACATAGCCCAACGAGACACCCGCGCGCTTGTTTCAGATATTTTTAGATGCTAGTCACACAAGTATAAGTAGAGGTTTCGTTTCCCATTTCCAGAGACTATTCAAACTGCAGACTTTTTAGAATTCTCTTCCTTCTTCTCCTTCCACCTTAAAATCTTCAGACTCCTCTGCCATCCTCCGTTCCAGCAGAACTCATGCCCTCTCTTATTTGCATATTCCCAGATACGGACAATCTCCCAAGCCTGTCAACAAGTTTTCCTTCCAGTGATTGCTTGCCAGCCCAAGATGAAGAGCCAAGGTCAGAAGAGCAAGTCGTCCCGACCCAAGAATTAGGACAAGTACTTGGCCAAGAAGTCCTGGCTCTAGAGGAGAAAGGGCGTCATGAACAAAAGCGAGGAGATGCGCGAACTGTTCAACGCTGATGTCGCCCTCTTCATCAAAAAGGACGGTGAACTTTATGCCTACCTCTCCCGGGACGACTTCGCAGCTGTCCCGCATGGCTGCAAGCTCAAAGCATGCAACAAATGGACACCAGATGACTACAGGAGTGGTACCGCCGAAGGATTCGACACAGCGAAGGAGGTCGGTCCTAAGGCTCAAAGCCCCTGGGGCTTCGATGAACCTATCGACAAGTGGGCCACGGATTATTTCAACATTGTCGTGTGAGAGGTGACCTATCTGGCGAGGCGGTCATGAAGGAGTTGCGATAATGTCAAGACGCTGCATGCTTTGCTATTAAGGTCTTGGACGCTACCAACTTCGGTATAACTGCTCCCTAGCTGCTGGCATTTTGCAACGAGCTCCTGCGCATTTGTACCTGCCTACCTGGGATACCGATCATGCCGGTACCGCATTTCCAGCATTGGCCCACAGCGGCCGGCCAGCATTGAGAGTGTGATTCTGAAGCTCTTTCCACAGCCTAGTGTAAATTCTACAGGCACGAAGAAAAGGACCACCCGCGATGACTCGGGGGACGATTCTGATTCCGAGACCACTCGGTATGACCTCCGATTATTATAGTTGTTGGTCGTTCGAATAATTCATCGAACCTATCAGATCGCAGTATACCAGTGAGTCAAATTGATGCGAGAACTGCCTAATCCCATAATCATCAACCACACACCAAATCTATGAGAGAACACTCGTCCTGCTGTAGTAAAGTTAGGTAGGCTACGCCGCTGCACCCAGCAATGCAAGAATGCTTTTGTTCTTTATTCCTAGTGCACGGTGCAATTCCGAAAGGGCCTACTTACGTCACCTGGTTTGTGCATGGGTTGTGGTAAACACGTCGTTGCCAAACGCGTTTGTGTGTTCATAGCTTTCCTCCATCGCCGACAATCTCCAACAATATGGATGTCATCAAGGAGAATCCTATTGGAAAGCACTTAGATGGCTTCCTTGCCTCATTTAAAGCCATTTGTAAAGAGAGGAACATTGCCTGCAACCCAGATGCAGTAGGCCAGCTGGACCAAGAAGGTAGGCAGCCAAATTCGGCAGAGCTTACTCGTACTCTTCTAACTTCTATACAGATCTTTACAACCTCACCCTTGACCTTTTGTCAGCTCTGCAAGGCCCCCGGGCTTCCCGTCTGCTGCGGTCTAAGAGTGGCAGCAAGAACCTCTCGAGTGATCTGGCCCGACTCTGTTCCTCAATCAATGATGACTTTAATTTCGAACGGGTCAATTCTCTCTTCCAAGCTGTCCTGACAAACAAGCCTGACAACGAGATCTGGGCCCAAGTTTATAAAGCTGTCACCGAGTCCACCCTGCCTCCTCAACTAGTCGCATCCTCCCTCCAACAAACGCCCTGGCTCCGCAATACGAGCAGTTTCGTGAACACCTCCGAGCACCGCAAGTACATGGATCATGTTCTTAAGGAAGAGCTCGGCGTTATGTACGTCGATATTTCTGGGTTCCGTGATGCCTTTTTTGGAGGCATTCCCGACCTACAGGCTCTGTCAGAGGCTACGTTTGAGAAATGCTGCAAAGGCCCCGATCCGCTTTTTCATAATGGTTGGAGAGGATGGCCGCAAGATACAAACGAGAAGGCTGTTTTAGGCTGGTTTTCAGACTTGATTGAGAAGCTAGCTATACTTGCAGAGAAGGACAGACTAACCCCAGCATCGTAGCGACGGCCGGTTGCAAAGCCTGCCGAGCCAATTCAGGGCTCGACTGGGGAGCGCAAGCTGGACATTGGGTTTGTTGACAACCCAAGAGCCAGCAGCGATACGAGATGCCACTGGTCACAAATCCTTATACCAGGAGAACTGAAGAGTAATCCATTACATGATGTCTCCTCTAAAGCGCGGCTCGATATTGGCAAGTACGCAAGAGAGGTGCTTGCTGCTCAGGATACCTGCCGCTTCGTTTTAGGGTTTACTCTTTGTGGGTCTCTGATGAGGCTGTGGGAGTTTGACCGGCTTGGGGCCATTGCATCTGAATAGTTGAACGTCAACTAAGATGGGCTTCAGTTTGTGTCTATAGTCCTCGGCTTTCTTCGGATGAGCAACTAAGACCTCGGTTTTGACCCTACGATTACTACAACAGTAGACGGTCGACGTTTTATCAGCATTGAACGGAATGGTTAAGCTGAGTGCTTCTTCCTTGAGTCGCCGATGAAGCGTGCGCTGTGTATTGCTGGTCGAGCAACAACTTGCTGGAAGGCCTACCGCGAAGGAGACGACCAGCGTATAATGTTTGTCGTCAAGGACTCCTGGCAGTATATAGAGCAGGACGAAGAGGGAGAGCTGCTCCGAGCGGCGACTAAGAAAGATGTGGTAAACGTGGCCCGGTACTACCATCACGAGACTGTTTGAGTGGCCAGTCATGTCGATGATGTCTACAATAATGTTCGAAAAGGCCTCGACATTACCAAGGCCTCAAATTATCGATCCAAATCGTCAGCAGCAAGGTCAAGTCTTATCGTGGGCGTTTCAAGGAAATGCCAGAGCAGCAACGTTGCTGCCGGGGTAAAGCGGTTATCTAGCCAGAGTAGTGTCATTCAGCCTCCTAACAAGCGATCCCGGCCAACATCATCAAGACAAGCCTCTAAGGAAGACCTCTCCAATTGGGTGCGCCGCCGAATTATTGTTCGTGATTACGGAAAGCCTATCTACAGGGCTACTTCCCGGTCAGCCTTGCTTGCTACTCTGGACGACTGTATTAAAGGACACAAATCGCTGTATAAGGCTGGCCTTCTCCATTGGGATATTTCTATTAACAACCTTATAATCAATAAGGATGATGGAAACCCTTCGTGGCGCTCATTTTTAATCAACCTTGACCACGCCGTTTAAGAACCGCGAGCAAGAGCCTCGGGCGGCAAGATCGGCACAAGGGCCTTCATGGCAATTGGTGTATTCTTAGGCGAGCAGCACTCGTTTATGCATGATCTCGAGTCATTCTTTTAGGTGCTTTTCTAAATCTGTGTACATTGTGATGGCCCAGACAAGTATAGAGTAATGCTATAGTTTGAGGATTGGAATTTTGTAGATACGGCAAGGCTAGTAACGCTCAAAACAAGACAAGTTGCCTATAAGGGTGATTTTATCCGGAGCGCAGAGAAGGACTTTACGCTATATTACCAGCCTCTGATCAGTTGGGTGAACAGGCTACAGAAGGCGGTATTTCCTAATGGGCTGAGGTGGAAGTTAGAGGATGCAGGACTGTATTCTCGGATGAGAGAGATCTTGCAGGATGCCCGGAGGGATACAAAGGTGCTTGGAGAGACATAGCTTTAGATGTTCGGATTGTATATAAGTCGTGGGGCTCCGAGCTGTTCCTTCAGAGAAAACGCCATGGCATATTAAAGGATTTAACCCGTTTAACGTGTTCCTTACGGCTACTTGCAAAAGCTCCAAACACATAATTTTGATCCCTGGCAATACTGAATACAAGGCATACAACGCGTTTTGCAAGCAGTATATTCATAATTCGAATAACCAGGGACAGAAAATGTTTATTTACTAAGGATATAATCATATGTATTCTGCCCGCTACAATAAGGTAACGACAGCTAGTAATGCAAGTATTCTAGCGCAGGGGGGCTAAGAGGCAATACCAGAGGGCCGCAGCCGCCTTGGCGCTTTTACGCGCCAGCGACTACAAGAACCCTACGCGCAGGTCTTCTTAGCGACATCTTATACTAGGGATGCAGAGGTATTCTATTGTGGTAGTGTTGGGCCCGCCCTCGGTATATGAAAATGCAAAAGCTCGGCCCGGGGCAGTCTGTGGTGTTTTGTGTCTTGCAGGAGATCCAGAACAAGTCTGCCGCTTAAGGCTGACTCTGCGGAAACCCGTATTTATGTATTTGTCTAAGTAAGGCACTTTTCGTAGTTATCCGACAAACTGCAGGCAAAGTCTGTCGTATTCAAGCTTAACGCTCCTCCCGTCTTTATGGCGTTATAGTCTAGAGCGCTCTTTAAATTAGCATAAGCAGAGCCGTTACACCAAAGTCTTTTAGGCAATTCTCGATAACAAGGCATTAGAACCCGAGATCGTAGCCATTAAGATTCTCCGACGTCCCTACCAATTGCCTCAGGTGGCAGAGGAGATCGTCTGAGCTGCCAGAGTGTGGTTGGGCGAATTCTCAGCACATTGAAACCTGTAGCATGTAAGTAGTCAACTCGGGCTTACATGCTCCTAGACCTAGCTAGCCAAAGCTAGCTCATCCCCGAGTACAGATACCTAGGCCCGTAGTTTGACGCCGTGGACCCTCTCGACGTGATTCTTGAAATGGTTCAAGTGCTTGAATTCTGGCGCCTCCTCTCTGCACTATAGGTGGTTGCACGACATCTGCTTCACGCCGCCGAGCTGCCCCACATGCTCCCTATCGAAGTGGTCGTACATGACCGCCGGTCGACAGTACCTAAACGTCCGTTCCTCGTAAGACAGAGCTTCGTCCCCGATGCAGCATAGACATTGCTTCCTATCCATCAGGAGCGGGAAGGGGTCCGGCATGGGTGACTCTTTTATCGTGACGTCGGCCCGCGGCCTCCGTCAGACACGGGCCCGCTTCACGGTCTCTTGTCTGCCGCACAGGGCGATTATGAGCTCGGCCGCCTGGATGCGGAGCTCGAGTAGCTCTGCATGGCTCAAGTCGTCTGGCTGGCTACAGAGGATATCGGCAAGCTGGGCACGCTCCGGTATGTATAAGTCGACGGCCGGCTCGACGTATTCTTCCTCCTCGTCCCCGTCGGCCTCGATATCCCAGGTCGGGCGGTTGTGGAAGTAGTCTTCCTGGTAAGCTTGCCGGATGGCTTTCTTCCGCTGCGCCTCCTTCGTCGCGATCAGCCTGGTCAGTTCTCGAACCCGAGCCTCGTTTTCTGTGCCTTGGATCCGGTACTGGCCACCTTTCAGCTAAGCCCTTTCCGCCTCCAGCGCGACAATCGCCGGATCGGGCGGCATGGCCTCCCAGACTGCATCGGGGACCATGTCCTGGCTCGCACGCGGGTCACGCATCAGGCCTATGTGTGAGAACATTGCGAGCAGACTGTCCTCGGTCGGCTCATCCAGGAATGCATTCTGAAGGTGAAACTTGACCTTCTCATTGATGTAGGCGCTGTTGAACGTAGCCCACTTCGGGTCGTGGCGCATCATCTAATCGCGGACGGCGCAGACGAGCTGGGGACGACGAAAAATTCGTTGCCTTAAATTGACGGCTTGTTTTATATATATGGCGCCAGTGCTGAGGTACCTGAAAACCCGAAAAAGGTACAAAAAAGTAACTTGGACGGGAATTGAGCCCGACGTGGGGGTCGAACCCACAACCTTGAGATTCTGCCAGAATCGTGAAGTTCATCTATATATCGTCAGCTGAGAGTCGTGGGCGGAGTGGGGCGTAGGAGCTCGTCTTACAAGAGTCTCACGCTCTACCGATTGAGCTAGCCGGGCGGGCTTTGATGCGCTGCTTGCCAGTCCGACCATGATAAACGCTAAACAATTTGGCGGCGAACAGAGTTGTTCTTTGCGGAGGTGACGTGCCGGCTGCTGCGCTGCATTGCTCGGTCCTCAAAATTGCCGGCCGGAGAACGCCTGAGACCGGCTGCCACAGGCATGCTCTGCCAGCATTGAGGCGCCAGTCATCTATTCCGATGGGGTTTCTGACCCGTTGACACCGTGGTTTTGCGGCAGGGGTCCCTTGCAGATACTTCGAGGTGGACCTGCCGAACAAATGAGTATGGCCGTTCCGGGTAGAATGCCACCAACACCAAGGCATCAAAACTGAGCGACCGGCGAAGCTATTCCCAGGAGAGTAGAGTCCGGTCGAAGGGGACATCTGCATCGTGCTGGGAGGCACGCTTCTTTCGTTTTTGGACGACGTCGAGATGGGAGTAGCTTCAGGGGGCAGAGAAGTTTGAAGAACGCTGCTTCAATGCTTCCTGCCCGGCTCGACATGAAAGATGCTGTTGATGCCGTTGGCTGTCGAGACGAGGCTGTGGCCGTTTCCTGTGGAATGATCCTTCAAAACATTGGAATAGCCGCTGCACAACATTCGTCGCGGGTCGATACCGGGGTCCTCCTACGTGTCGCTGGTGCAGAATTTCGGCACGCCTTCGATATCCCCATGGTCCGGCTGCGTTGTCGCAACCGGCGCGTTCACGCCGTTACTGACAAACAGACAGGCGCATGGCTTGTGTAGAGCCGAGACGGGCTATGGCGTCTTGAGCCAAACACGACCGGTTCCACTCAGGGTTCGGTGTGAATTGCTCCGATGGCGAGGACAATGGCCTTAAAGGCTTTGATCCCATGATCATTCGTGACGTCGTCACTCGGTCGGATCAATTGTCATTGCTGGTGAAGGCGACTGGCGCTGTCGACACGAGGCGTCGCGGTGTACGGACAGTGACTCAACGAGAACCTCCAGCCAGGGTGAGCTGACCTTCGGTGCTCGTCCTTCCCAGCAATGCAGACTTGTTTGGGAAGTATGGCGGAGTGCGTTACGGCCAGCACCGGAGGACACGAAGCCATCGTTTTGGCTTGATTGGGCTGGTTGAACGTCCGTCGGCTGTGGTCTTCTGCTGATCAGCTGTGTACCGCAGATTTCAAGAATGTCAAGGTACGCACTGGTCTTCTCCGTCCAGCACGTGCACCATTAGTGTGATGAATCTCTGTTCGCATCGTTTTCAACACGTGCCGGCCCCTCCGAGTCGCTGTCGTTGGACGCGGTTCGCAACTCTATCTCCAAAAGGCGGCGTGTGGGAGGCGGACACAGGATACTGACTTCCAGTGTTGAAACTTGTCGCAGTGATAGACAATCTCTGCGTGGGGCGGCCACAATTTGGTCAAGCGTTGGTCTGGTCTCGATGCTGGCTGACTAGCGCGTGTCGAGAGGATAGCATTGGACGTCGTCGCAACATCAGGTGTTGTTTGTGGGGCACCAGGCTTCAACCTGCAGGCCAAGCGCTGTGTGTTCTTGATGCTGAACTGGAGACAGAATGAATACAACAGCTTCTGGAAGTAGGGAAATCCATTGCATCCAGCTGATCCATTGAAGAGCAGCATGCCTGACCAACTCACCCGGCACCGGCGATTCAGCCTGGCGAGCTGAAGTCGGCCCATCTCGACAAGCATATCTGGAGGGCAGGCGAGGCGGAAGGTACCGAACTCGAGTGTGGAAGGCATGGTGGACGTGAGTAATGATAATATGGTATTCGTACAAATAGAAGATCTTGCTGGGGTCAGGATGGCATCACGAGCGGCTTGCAGTCCAGTTCTCAGGTCTTGCCTGAGTCCCGGTCACACCACCCAAATCGGGAAGGCAACTTCCTTTACACGTGGGAGGGGCGCACCTCCAAAGTTTTGCAGTGGGCAGAGCCTTCTGCCAATGCCATTCATCTGCTGTTCCATCGAGTCTCATTTTGATCACGGCTCACAAGTTCATGAGTCGACATGTGAGGCTCGGTCGGGCCTTTGGTGGAGGGAGACTCGTGTCTGTCTTCAGAGCTGAGACATGCCTTGCGATTAGGAAGCTGACTCCCAAACTGTCACGCTGTCTCTGTGTGGGGACTCCATTCCATTTGTGTAATTCCTATTGCCCTAAATTACCATAAAGTCACCTTGCCATGTGCAATTCTTCATTGTATCATGCGATCGACGATGGAGAATTTTGGTAAAACTGGCTGAGTCGACATCTCGGTGCCAATGGTTGCATAGGCAGTGGCAGGAAGGTGTCTTGTCATGCTAATTTCCAGAGGAGACACTGTCGAGCATGGGAGGGACTAGAATATCATGGCCGGGGCTTTTCCTTGCGCTCCGCGTTCAGTGAGCGAGGACGCACCACGAAGTTCCAATATATCGTGCTAGTTACATGCAGGTCAATCTATTTTTCTCGGCATTGTAGGTTATCTAACGCTGGGTTTTTGATCGTTTACCACGGTGTGCCATGTCCGCCTACAGCTCCATAAGAGTTTTTGGATGCCTACATGTAGGTCACTACTCAAAGGGTAAGGTTCCGTACACCCCAGGGTAAATTTCCACGGCTTCACGACTGTTGGACGCCTATTTCCTCGCATAATCATGGACTCATGACATGTTGCCATGCACTCCTGTATAATACCCATGGACGGACGGACGTACAATACCCATCGCCTCGCAAAACGTAGCTCTATTTCCCTCCAGATAGCGCAACAAGTTCGCTGTGAGCTAAATCAATTGCGTGTCTCCAGCTTCTCTCGTCCTATCTACCTGCAGGGCTCTTCCGGCAGGGTAGGCTTAGTACCCTAGGAGCGTTTGTGCAGGCGGCTGCTTTCTTGCTGCCAGTGTCAGATCCCAGCAACTCCCCCTCTCCTTTTCCTTCCTTTCACAGCCGTGCTGCCATGACCAGCTTCTTCCCAGAGCTCATATCTGCAAAATGCGATGTACGTGTCTGTGTGGCCTGGATCCCGCACGATCCAATCACGTTTGGGTCTTCGGGGGGCCGCTGTAGGGCCGAACCATAGCCGTCTTCATCCAATCAAATCTTACTCTCTCCCGACCGCTGTAGAGACTAATATACACTCGTCTTCATCGACATGGGAGAGCCTCCTGGCATGGTACTTGGACACGTCGTCCCTGGTAACTCGGGGCTTGTTCGCGCAAGTAAATGTGGCTTGCAGAAACAGCTGCCTATCTGGTTACGGATATGATGTAAAGGGTCTGATCTAATGTAGATATTCCGCGTGGTAACGCCAATAATCGAATCAGGTCGCCGGAAAGATAGAGTCAGTGGATATAAGAACGACTGTTTGTACGCAGTCATAACGTGCCCGGCCCGGATCTCGGCCCACCCCCGTTCTCGGCCGGCCCACACCCGCGTTCACGCGTGCACGCGTCTGTACCCACCCCCTATAAAATCAACGTTTTCTTCACGAGGACTTTTTTTCTGGTCACCAAACTTCTTCCAGGCATTATCCTTGTTATCATGAAGCCCTATAGTAAAATTAAGATGCACGACGCCATCATGGCGGTTAGGGATGGCATGCCCATCAGGGAGGCTTCTAGGACCTAGCATATTCCATGCTCAATACTTTAAAGTCGTCTTACCAGCTACCAAAGCCATTATATTGCCACCAACCCTCTAAGGGTTCTTTCTAACCATCAGGAGGACCAATTGGCGATGTTTTTGGTCAACCAAAGCAGCCTTAGCCATACCCTGACTTGCTAGGAAACGAGGGCCCTGGCAGCCCGTCTAGGCTCCTCGGGGAAGGAGGTTAATCCTCTCGGAAAAAAGTAGCTAAGGGCCTTCCTCCTTTATCATCCTATCCTCCGAAGCCATAAATATTAGCACGTTGAAGCAAAGCAGCTTAGGGCAGCCACCAAACAGAATGTCGGGTCGTGGTTTAACTTTATGGGGCTACCTATTGTGAAGGCGATTAAGCCGGCCAACCGATGGAACGCCGACGAGGGTGGGCTTATGGAGGGCAAGTCAGAGAAGGCCCTGACTATTAGCTATTCTAACAGTAGTAAGCTTCTTTAGAAGGACTTTAATTCGAGAGCATGGACCTTCTTCCTTAAGTATATCTCTGCTACAGGCAAGTCCCTAATTCCTCTAATTATTTTCAAGGGACTAAGCATTTAGCAGTAGTGGTTTCCTATCACCCTTAAAGATCACGACGGCTGGCAGTTCATGGCAACGAAAAAGGGGTGGATGGAGGAACCTATCGCCATCTACTAGCTTCGGAGGGTCTTCCTTCTACTGACGGCGCCGGAAGACCTTTCTAAATGGCGCCTTCTCGTAATTAATGGGCACCACATACACACAACGGTGGATTTCATATAGGAATGCTTCTCAAATAAGGTATATATCGTTTTTTTGCCAGCCTATACCTCACATATGCTTTAACTACTAGATGTAGCGGTCTTCAGCCCTCTAAAGACTACCTTCAAGAAGTATCTCGGCCAACAAGGAAGGCACGATTCATCATCAGTTGTAGCAAAGAAACGTTTCCTTTATTGCTATCACAAGGCCCAAATAGAGGCACTTACGGAGTCAAATATCTATTCTGGCTAGCAGGCAATAGGTCTTTAGCCGTTATCTAAGCATAGGGCACTTGGAAGCCACTTTATTAAAGACAACCACGTAAAGGAAGCAAAAACACTGGAATTAGCTACTAGCGATGGCTTCAGTAGCCATTTTTACACCAATAAGTGCTTTTATCTACCACGAGGGACCTTTTTTACGACCCCTAAGCAGTCTCAAGAGCTACGTGGCATGGTGGCCCGGTATGCCCGTCGGAAGCAACTAAGCCCCATACAACGACTCCTCTTCAGGAAAATTCTCAAGAGCTGGGACCAGAAAGACGTTAGTCTAACGATGTCCTTACAAAAAGCCCAGGAGCTAGAACGCCAAATTAAAGTCAGCAGGGCGGTCCGAAGGAAGAAGGTTCAACTTGACCCAAATAAGCTTTTCGCCGGCATTGAGGCTATTCGGAGGACCCAAATAGAAGCCGGCGTGGTACCAGAAGATAGCGACGGGTCAGAAGAGTCAGAAACACCATCAGAAATGGGGTCAACTATCGTGGTGGCGGTGGCGTCGGCGTCACGGCGAAGGCGGCGTGGGTGACGGAGGGCGGCCGAAAACGGGGGTGGGCCGAGATGCGGGCCGGGCACGTTACCAGGAGTTCTCGAACACAAAGCAGAAACAAATCATTAAGAACCAACGTCAACCGTACCAAGAAGCACAGAATTACAATTCGAAATGTACGTATTCGACCAATCACTACTCTTTACTTCACTTACTTTCCTGGATTTCCTTCGAGGAAGGTGTTAACATTAACCAATAGCCATCACAATACTACCACTAGTATGCCAGAGCCAACAACTTCGACGGGCAAGGACAAGAAGCCCCAGGATGGCTCTGGACAAGGGGGACCGGGGCAGGGAACAAAAGGGCAAGGGGGCTCTACGTCCACGGATGATATTCACTGCGCGGAGGAAGTAGTCGTATTGAAATAGGATATTATTCAGTCTCATTCTTGCAGGCATACTCACTTTTTGCTGAGCTCAATCTTCAAATTCAGAATCAAAATCGAACAGGCTCCCTCTAAGTATGCCTCAGCTACAAGCTAGGGTATGAAAACGCGCCTGAGGGAGGACGAGTCGTAGGCGTGTCTGTGAAGCTTGTACGCCTGAGGCGAGCCCTTTGGGCAACTTGGGTCGCTGGCAGAGGAAGAGAGATATAGGTTTATTGGTAGGAGACAGATATCTATGTGCAACAAATTTGGCACAACAGGCCGGCGCCCTGGCCTCACGCTCATTGGGCAGAGAGCGCCACGCTGTGCGGTCAAACTTACTGCGACAGGGTCTTCTGCCGTTCGTATTTTAGCCCACAACACTCAAGCCTTGCTTCCGAGGACATTGGACACTCTTAGCACATCCAGAGACTTGAGCTCCCAGAGGCTCTCAATGCATGCTTGCGAGCATGGGCGAGTCACTGTACACCCCCAAACCAACCACCCCTCCAACCCTCGCTTGGTGAGAGACTGGACCAATCAAAGTCCATTCGGAAAATCGTTCAGCTTTCCCGGAGGAATGATACCACATCATCTTAGGCGGGGTTACGAGTTCACCAAGGACAAAAACTTTCCATCCACTGATGCGCACAAAATAGCGATGCTGTCCTTCTTCGCCACATCAGAGCTGCTCAAATGCACGCGGCGGAAGGGCTGGGTTATCCGCGGAATAGAGGAACCAGAGAGTGTCGCCGATCATATGTACCAGATAGGCTTAATCTGCCTCGCTTACCCCTGGGTAGGCACTTTGACAACCCTTTCCCAACTTACGCTCACAAAGGTGCAGAGATCTGAGGACGAGCGGGCCAAAGCTATTGAGATGGCTATCGTGCATAATGCGCCGGAGGCTCTTGCTAGGAACATCACCCCATCAGACGGCGTTAGTCGAGGCAAGTATGCTCAAAGCCTGTATTAACTGCTGCATCTAACAAGTTTCTAACAGAAGCGAAGCATATGCGGGAAGAGCTGGGCTTAAATTTTCTCCAGTGTCTCGCGAGATAAGGAAACAACGAGCCACTAGCAGGTCAAATCAGGAGCCTTTGGGACAAATATAAGCAAGGTTCCACTTATATCTCTAAGGTAGTACATTAGGTTGACAAGCTTGAGGCACTACAACAAGCCTACCTATATACTATTTGTTACCCTACCCACAATTTAAGCGACTTTAAGAGCTACCGAGGCCAAATCATCAATTCCTGGCTTACACAACAAGCAGATAAGATACTATTTAGGTAGGATACTCTTAACCTATATACAAAGTCAAGTTTGATTATAGTGTTTGTAATTAGAGGACCCGGTGTGGGTAAAGGTACTCAGTGCGCACTAGCTGCCGCCCGATTTAGCTTTAAATATGTTTCAGTCGGCAAACTACTAAGAGAAGAGGAAAGTTTGCCAGAATTATTCTTTAAGGACTTTATTAAAAATAGCATATACCAGTCTGTTGTCGTACCGGCAGCTTTAACTATAATGCTTCTTGAAAAAAAGATCCAGAGCGCGTAGGAGCGAGGCAAGGCAGGAGTTCTTATTAATAGGTTCCCTCAAAGCTTAGAGCAGCTTCAAGCTTTTCAAGAACAGGTTTACAGCCCCATACCACATAGAAACACACCTAACTGTTACCAGATCACCAGTCAATTTGCAACTATTGTCATGGATTGCCCCGATGATGTTTTGTCTCAGCGACTTTCTCGCCGTGCTGGGACTTCGAAGCGGGAAGACGATGAGGAACATATCATTCAAAGAAGACTCCAAACCTTCCGAGAGTCGCAAGAGAGAATCATCAAAGTTCTGTCCCGGAATTGGCTCAGAAGGGTAAGAACTATGCATGACTTACTTGAACGAAGCTAATTTTCGCCAGATTGAGTATCATGGTTCTGTCCATGATGTGCAGGTTCTGTTTCAGCTTGCGGTACAGGACATTATTCATGATAGAACGAACTGATTCAATGTGGCGGAAGCGTGGGGCTTGGTATCTTTTGCTTGGAATGGCCCTAGGTAATAGACTGACCATAAGTAGCCTTGGATGCCTCATTGGTCGCGCATCACATCATCGGGATGGGCAGATCATAAGGTATTTCAGATCTACGTCCATAAGGCCCCTTTTCCAGGCATTATGGAAGACTCTGTCCCTCAAATAAGCTCGTCGAGACATTCCTCCACGCTCGCCCCGTGCTAGGCTCAGCTCTTGGTCGACGAGGACAACCAACTCCCCGTGATCTTTCACCTCTAATAATATCCACCTCCCTGCCGAGATCCTTTCTAAGTCGCGCCAAGGTCGCCGACGCATGCGATCAACTCCCCCATCTGTTCTTGCTGATGAATGACTCCACCTGTGCCTTATGCTGAGCAGCGCGCGATATGAAGCAAGGTGGTAGGTAGTATCCGAACAGGCCGGCTTCCGCGCCCGCGTCCTGGGGGCCTCTTCTACATGCTCTAAGCGTCGCTCGGTCCCGGGTCCACCATGTGTCCTCACCCACCAGCGGACTTGTGTGCAGGGTGTCGATGTGAGCCCAGCAGCTGTCGAGAACCGTCCCTTCTTCGCAGTGGCAGGGTTAATATCCAAAGGGGTTATTGTTGAGACCGGCTTCCTTAAAACCAGAGGGGGGCAGGCTGTAGGACTGCTCAGTGATGGCGAGATACTGCCAGGGAGGTGATGAGTCTGGTCATAAAGGAGGAGGATGGCATCGCTCGGTAAGCCCAGGCATGCATGTATCCCCTCGCCTCGATCCTTAAAGATGAAGCCGCATCTCACGACCACGGTAGGGCCGGGAGAGAAGACAACCGGCCAGCTGGCAGGATATGCCTGCTCTGCGCCAAGCCCCCCGGTTCCTCAGAGGTGCTCCCCGCCGTCTCAAGCGGGTACATGGGGCTCAACGGCAGGCGGCAAGCAGCCCAGGGAATGGACTGTAGCCGCCGACGCTACAACAGTACCTAGTACAGTGTTGGGTTCGCCACCGTGCGACCATACCGGCCTGTCTGGGCATGCACATGTTCCACATGCCTGCCTACGCGAAGGTGGTCGGGCAGGCCGCCTGGCCAATGGGAACATCAGCCGCATTTATTAATTGCTTGAGACCGTTCTACTGTTAACAGGGTGCAGGGGTTCGGCCGTCTCGCGGAGCGAAGTGCAGGTTGCCAGACTGTAGGCCATCTTCTCTATTTCTGCCAAATTCCTATCTGGCCTAAAATATATAAGCTTACCGGCAGGTTAATATCTATTTAAAGTCGGCCTTAAAGAATAATATAGTATAAAGTTATTAATTAGTTAGTTAAAACATAGCGTTTCTTATCAGCATATTTCTAAACTAGGCTCTTTATTTAGTCTAAAAAATAGGGCTAAATATTATATTAGATATAAAAAAACTCTAGGCCAAAAAACATAGTATAATTTATAAGCAGCTTAACCTTATTTTGCTGTTCTGCAAAGATGCTACTTTCTGAGGTAGCGGAAAGGTCTCCACCACGGCTGTAAGTGATCTGGGCAGCTCGTGTGATGCATGAGCAGCAATCCGATAGAATCTCGACCTGTTGAGTAGGGTTGGGGCCGTGTTGGCCATGGTGCAGAATGCAGTTACACAGCCGGTTTGGATGTATGCAGCATTGAAGGGCCAAGAACATAATACGGACTCCCGACGCCCCCCTTTTTTTCCTTCTTGCTTTTCTTTCTTGCTTTTTTGATTACTGAAAGAAGCAGGTTGCGACAATCTGGCACACTCATGTCGCCACCGGTACGTGTTTCTCAGCGCCCCGGGTCCACGGAATCATGGGCATAATGGCACTGGTGAGATCCATGGCTTATTAACCAGGGTACATGAAACTCTCATTTCGGTCCACGATTTCGTGGAGATATCCTCACTCTTGCTCGCAGACTGAAGTCTCGTACTCACAGCATATGATCTCATCCAGTGTCCACGATATAGTGGACTCAATCACATGGGAACCATCCTGCATGAAAGCGCCAATCCCTTCCGGCCCTTGTCCCGTCTTTGCATGGGTAGGGATTGATCGAGCTGCATGCAGCCGGTGGTGGGTGGCAGCCATAATAAGTGCATACTCGGAAATCACGTGTATTGCAATTTTTCAGGTGCGATATCATTCCCTCATATATTTGGCGAGACTAATCTGAAGGTCCACCGAAAAACCATTTATCACGGTCAACTTGTTCGAATGCTTTCCACACGTATAACTTGGCCCAGAAGCGACGCCATGTGTGAATACAACAAGGTAAATTCTAAGGCTACAACTGCCCCTCCCCCACCACCATTTTTGTGCATCTCCTAAGCAACTCTCTTCCCAGATTGAATATCGATGTACCCATGTGGTTTACCAAGTTTCTCAGTGGTGCCCCGTCTATAAACTACACGGTCGCTGCCCATTAAAAGGGAAACCACGCTGGACCCCCCCTCTGAGCGCGATACACCAAAGGGAATGGATATACTGGAAGGATTGTGGTACGTAGTTGTGCTAGCAACACTGCTGAATTACCAGCTTACACGAGGATCCCAGGCTCTTGTCAGCATCGCCAGCCACGGGAAACACCATGGGAGGATATGATTAAGCGGAAGAAGACTTAGCTCGTAGATATCTACACATACCTTGCAGCACATAGAAGGGACACAGTTAAGAGTCAGTGGCCTGTTCCCCTTGTTCTATGTACATCGAAAATCCTCCGTATGTCACTAGGTACTTGTACTTTCAAGATCACCAGACCTTCAAATAGCACATTTTCGACGGCTCCTTTCTCCCAATGTTTCGCGGGCTGAAAGTCCTGACGGGGCGAACTGTAGCTACTGGACAGTCTCTTGTGAGATTTTCCCTCCTGTAATGGGCTGGTGTGGATCTATCAGGCAGACCTTGGGCTCCACTGTCCTTTCAGCCTTCCCCTGATAAGTAGGGCACCGGGTGCGGATAACGGGGAGTCCCTGCTGCGGCACAAGCAAGGGGATATTTTCTGATAAGCACACCACCCCGCATGTCTAACCGGAAATACTAGGTATAATATACGAAATGGGGAATTTCCTGATATAGAGAACCCCCCTGTAGCTTTGACAGGAAGACCCCTGGTACTGCGTCTACGATAGGTATAACTCCAAGTCAGTTTTAACAAAACGAGCTTGACAATGCGGAGATTTCTTTTCTGAACTCAAGTTGAGAGAGATGTCCTGAACCCTGGTCGAAAGAGCGCGCTGTAACCAATTCCAGTCGCGGTGACGGCCGCTGCTGCTGCTACTGCTCCAATAATTACTCAGAAGATCATCTGGTACCCTCCAGTCTATACCCTTTGGATTGTCATGCGCCTGCTTCTGAGTCCGTCCGCCTATTTCTGTGTTGCCTGTCCGTGGAACAAGCATTAGCAGGTCACTTGTCTGGCTGTCCATTTCTAGCATTATCATGCCTAAGTCCTTGGATTGGATGACGGCCGTGTAGCTGTTTATAAGTGAGGAAAGGAACCTGGGCCTGACCTCAGTCTGCATGATAGCTGATAGTCGCCGGCGCTCTAGTTTCCGGCTCACATTTCTGCATACGATCGAGGCCTGCATTAGATGTTATAGGCGCGTTGGTGTGGCTCCAGAGGTTGACCAGGTCGGTGCATACATCTGGTCCTGCCATCGCATTCAGGCAACAACGCAGTGAGATTTGACACTCTACTTAGAGACAGATTCTATTTAAGATGCAAAGTATACCTACTCAGGATAGGCATAATACAAACCGCCCTGCTTTCAACTTGCTTTACATATAACAGACAACTACTTATAGACACTAGAGTCGACTATAGACATTACAGAGAAAACCTCAAGCAATTCAGCGGCGCCCCCGTTACCCTCTACCACTTCTTCGGTGAGTACTACGTAAAAGTCATAGGCTTAACTGACAAGAGGTAGGAAAAGAAGAACATGCCTGAGAAGCTTCTAACTAACTCTTAAGTCCCAGCAATTAGCACATTTGGTGAGATTGTACAGAAGCCTGAAGCAGAGATCACTTATAAGCGGTTCTGAAGCGAGAGAAACTTTTGTTTGTATATATTAAAGATGTCTACATTAGTCCAGAACTCCCGAAAAACATCTTAGTGTTGGATGTTAATTTCTAAGGGCTTCTGAGCCCAAACTGTGACACTAATAGCTAGTCAATATTAATCTCGACACATCTGGACTCTTTCGCTCACCTAGTAAGAGTAAGAGAGCGAGGGCTGCTCCTCAACATTTTCATGTAGACCTCGTGCGCGGCCTCGTTGAATGAACCGTGCATAGCAATGCGGACCAGAGCATCAATCTCATCAAACAGGGTCGCGAGAATCCATTTTCCCATGTCATCAGATGCTTCGATAGGAATGCACTTTCAGGACTCTGTGACGTTAACAAAACCAGCCGCCTCCATAAGATTTCTCAGCTGGCCCGAGGAGGTCAACCCAAAGGATCGTTCGATCATCTGGCCACATGTCCCAAATAATTTCGGCACCTCTGCCCAGGGGTGATTTGCTCTAACTGGAACATGATAGCGAGCGATATCGTGTAGCTTGTAGCTCGATGAAACCGCCGCACTTTAGTGAGCGCCAGGCTCTGTTTAAGAATCCCGACCAGTTGTTTACGCGACCATCCAGCCAGTTTCTCCTAATGAAGTCGAAAGGATTGTGAGTGAATTCAATAGGCCCACTTGCGAAGTCATAGTGCGCGAAAGAGCAGTTCGGGACGCGGGGCGCCGGGATCGGGAGAAGAGCCGGTTCAGTACCCGACACAACCACGTTCGGATGCTGAAGGGCA
This sequence comes from Diaporthe sp. PMI_573, assembly GCA_021399435.1. NCBI lineage: Eukaryota > Fungi > Ascomycota > Sordariomycetes > Diaporthales > Diaporthaceae > Diaporthe > Diaporthe sp. PMI_573. The sequence goes on along the minus strand of JAJTUP010000027.1, from coordinate 438,975 downwards.
TATTGCCTAAAAAAGGAGTGAGCAAGTGGGAATCCTTGATTTGCACATTGAACGTACTGAGTCCAGTCACCCATCCCACAGCCTACTTCGAGGACGTGCTGTTGATCAATGTACGTAATAGGAGCTGCGTGTAGTTTATGCTCGAAAACGCGTTCGTACTGCTGATATCTTGGAAGATCAACATCTTTTTTTCAAAGTAAGGCGTTGACATGATTATAAACGTACTGCAGGATCATTGTGGATTGCAAGGCTGGATCCGTTGGGGGCCTTTTCTACACAATTAGCCTCATAAAGGTTGGATCATAACCAGGGACAAACTGACCATGGACAGTATGCAGTATACTGCCGCCCATTCACAAAGGACCTCACAATCTATTTGGAGTGGGTCAAGGCCAAGATTAAAAGCAATTAAGACATCATCTTCGTCTTCACTAGTAACAGTCTCGAGATAAGCGAAGTCCGTCACCAACCCATTAGCCTCAAGCAAGGCGTTGGAGAACGGCGTGCTTGCCTTAGAGGATGCGGCGTCGGTATGAACGATGCTGCTAGTAGCGAGATCCATAAAGTCGGTCTCCAACCCATCAGGTTCAAAGGAGACATTGGAGAGCGCCATGCTTGCCTCAAAGGATGCGGCGTTGGTATAAATAATGTTGTCAAGATTAATGTCTGTTTTCGTTGCGAGTAAGCTTCTCGTTAAAAGCAGATTATAAGACGTCACAATGAACCGTTGATCAGGTCCGTGGAGCCAGCCATATTTATGCTATTTGAAGAGACCCTGTCTTGATGCGCGGGTCAGACTTTTCCGACCTATGGACTGGTCACTCATAGAACATGACCCCTCGCTGACCTCTCAATCGTCCCCAATCATACCACACATCCTCACACATTCCCACATCTCTCAGTTTTCGCTCGGTACTGTGATCAATCCAAGCTTAACATGGCCAAGCGACAGAAAGTAGGGGGGCCAGGCTTGTCACTCTTGTTCAAAAAGAAGACTGGGATGCGATAGGAACAAGCCTTGCTCAAAGTGCTTACAGATGGGAATAGAGTGCACAACGGACACACAAAACACACTTCTCGAATCAGCAACTGACAGGCAGTAAGTGTTTCGTATCCTATATTCCAATCCCTCTGACAATGATGAAAATAGAAAAGATGCTCCCGAAAGTGCATTCTCTAAGGCTCGTAGATTTGGGGGTACAGTCCGGGAGCTTCAGACTATAGTCCGGGAGCTTCAGACTATAGTCCGGGAGCTTCAACTCACAAACCGGAGCCTTGGAGCCACAAACCAAGAGCTTCAGACTACACACCAATCTCTTCAATATACAAACGAGAGCCTTCAAGCCAGAATCCAACAGCTTCATGCTGAAAAAGTTGGACTTAACAACAGCGGCCGTGAAGAAGAGGGTGGCGCCACAAATTCTAATCTACCCGCATTTTGGGTACCTGAGTATGCTGAGCAAAGACATAGAAAACTTCCAACAGAGGAGGAAAACAGAGTACATCTCGGCTATATGCGTGATGGCAACGAGGCATGGGGCTCCGCCCCAGAGGTTGATTACGGCCTTCCCCATAATGTATCCTTTGCGTACGGGACGTGTCTTGGTAACTCATCGCTGCATGCAGCTACCATGTTACAAAACTCCAGCTTACCCGTCTGTTTCGAAGAACAGGGGGGCCGGCGCGTGAATGATGAGTTACCGATTGGTGGTACTGGCGGGATGGAGTTCAAATTCTCCCAGCCTCATTAAATAAATGGCTGTAGACAAGGAGTCCCAAGGACCGGAGTCTACGATATGGTGCCGACATGTGCCAGCAGAGGGGCTGCCTGGTCGAATTAATCATTTCTGTGCTTCAATCAACGAATGGGAGGTCTATATATTCAGGGAAACACTGGTCTCCCTTATATTATTGTGACAGAGTACCAAAATGTTTCCTGAGGTATGAGTGGTAATGGTGACATCCGGGATGCATGTCCGACCTCGTTGGGAACCAGGGCCGCAAGCAGGGTTAGAGTGTGATAGGGTTTGTGGTCTTGTTCTCGATCATGTTCGGCAGGAGATTGCTGTGCGACGTGGATTTGGCAGATCCGCCACCAATTTCTAACAATGTTATGCCCTACCTAACACTGGATGAGGTGCGAGCGACCTTCGGATTCCTTTACGACTTTATGGCAATCCGATAGATGCCGAGTCCACCAGACACCCTGGTTGTCTGCAGGTTGCTTGGCGCAGCGTGGTTGGTTCTAGAATTACCAGTTTTAAAAATTGGCGCTTTGGTCTAGGTCCCAATTATAAATGGTGCACCTCTCTTTGGTTGGGTGCCGGTCACTACCCTCCTCTTGCTCCCATGTGATGGAATAGCTTTCTTTACGGGAAATTTGAGGTTTTGAGCAAGGCCATCTCGTTATAAGAGGATTATGAGATCCATGGGGACTTCTCAACCTCGAACTAGTACTATTAAAACATGGTTTCTTACTTTCGACCACCACAGGAACCCCCACAGGGGCTTTTAAAGCTTGTAGGCCTGGCCTGCTAGTCTTGTCGTCAAAGTAAGATAAGATGTGAGAGGAAAAGGCCCTGTCAGTGGTGTGTTTACAGAGGAGTAAAATGTGAAAACTCTGTACCCAAGAAACGAGGACCCAAGAAGCAAGTTAACTCTACCCTCTGCATTCTTAGTGACCTCTTCTGATTGAGAATGGAACACAGGGTCACCGAAAACGAAATAAAGACCATGCCTTAGGCGGAACCTGAGAGTCCGGTCCTCGAGGAAAGACCGATGAAGCCATCTACCCCTCAGTTAAAGCAGAGTTCGGTTCCAGAACTTCAGCGAGAGCTGATAGAGGAGATGCGGGATCTTTAGCGGCACTATATTAAACTATAGTCTACTGTTGGCGAGTTGGTAACTCAACCTTGTAGAGGAAAGGCAACAAGGTCGTACATTGGAAGACTCGGTCCGCAACTTACGGTTTAAAGTAGGGATACTTCAAAGCTAGGTGTGGGAAACGTCATAGAGCGCCGCCAGAGGACGGCCAAATCTGGGGCTTCAATTTAGTAACGCTAGCACTCAAGGTCTTACTGAAGAGGATGCTAGTGCGGCCTATATTAAGTATGGCAGAGGACTACCCTACATTGATAGTTATATGGTGATTGAGGTATAAAGTATGTATTTTCATGGAACGCTATATGACATTTTGTAAATCTACGACCTGAGCGATCTAGTTGCACGCTAGGTTGCTGTTGTTTGACTCAACACGTCATGGGCGCAAACGTTGCTCTTCGCCTCGCCGCGGTCGCCGCTCCAGCATGTTGTCAGAGAAAGCGGTGATTTACTCTGGCGCCCATGTAGCGCCACCTTCCTGGCTCCTTCTGGCTCCTTCTGGCCCGTAGTTTGTGCCCTTACGCAGCCAATGTGGGCCGGATTACACGGCCGGCCGTGTTTGTATTGTGTGTAGCTCCTACTGAGTTTAAGGTTGTATGCATAATTGAGGTTGGTGCAACCTTACTGATTGCAAAGGCGGTCTAACCTAATGGGGGTGACCGTTATTATTAACTATAGTTAAGATTTTGAGAACATAATTATGGAAATCCCAATAATTGATCCCTGCATGCTGGCGACGTCTCGAAGTGACCTATTTGGCGGCTCAGCTTCTGCAGTTCTCCGCATTATGCGTTGGGAAAGTTGCAGCCTTGCCACTCTCCAGCCATCCGTCTTCCACTCTCCTCCCCATCCCGATCCCTGGATCCGACTCTGGCGCCTAAGTGGTGCCAACAGTCCGCGGGCTAAGCAAACCCACTATGGCCAGCATTGGTCGCGACGTCAGACGACGCGCTGCTAGGGGGCAGTGTAAATTTCGCTTCTCCCCTCTTGGGCTCACCTTCACGGCTGAAGTCCCTCGCTCAGCGCTCGTCAACAATGCTGTCCCCATTGCCTCTGCCGAACACCCCTGCCATAACTTGACATCCACCAAACTGCCCGAGAGACTCCGCCATCACGGGAGAGTTCATACCAAGCGCGGTATGATCAATGCCTTTCATGGCCGCACCCAAAACCGTCTTAAGAATCGTTGAGTGACGTTACACTCGCGAACATGCCTCAATCCCAGTGTCACCTACATAGAGGGGCTTGAAATTGGGTGAGAATAATTTCTGTCGAGCGGCCATAAGGTCTTTGGTGATAATGAGTATCAACATCACGATGAACCTGGTATACAGTGGAAACGAAGCCTACAGTGGTAGCCCCTGCAATGGTGGGACCAAGGCTGTAGCCCCTATCATGTGCATCATGCTCTCAGACGTTATCCGAAATGATGTGCTACTATCCTTACTATGCAATAACATGTGCTTGACTTCCTGGTAGGTAGATAATAGGTTATCCAGGCAGAATAAAAACCTGCGCTCTACAAGCACCAGATAATTCCACGACGGGGTGATTGGAAAGCCCGCGTTGCATCATCACTACCCAACGCCCGAGTTTCTGACACGCTCCTTTCCAACCATTCCACAATTACAACCATTAGGCAGTTCGTCGCAACCATGGTTTGCCCTTTCCCTGGTTCTTCTTCGCCTTCTCGTAAAGAACGGAATATCATGGACAACACTTAAACTCCTCAGAAGAAGTGGGCCGAGACAGAGGCAGAGTATTGATATAACACAAAACAGATTCGAGCCCGAGAGGACGAGAGGATGGCTTCCAAATTCGAGGCCAAAGCGGCTCCCATAAGGCATCAACTTGACCTGCTGCTTGACGAGCGGGAGAAGCAGACAACACAGCTGGAACAGACCAAGGAGAGCCTTGACGCTGCGGCGGCGGAGCTCAACACCTTTCGCAACCAGTACAATGAGGCGAAGGATATTGTGGCTGCCGACCGGGAGGAGAAGGACAAGATCGCACGAGCCTGGTTTCGTCGCAAAGATATGCAGCCATCGCGTCAGCAGAACAGAGACGGGTGGAGACCCGTGGCGGCCAGGTCCAATTCCCCTCAGGCAGGATCCACTTTTGTGAGCGAGGATGGAAACGGCCACATTGACCAGCCTGTCTCAACGGACAGCTCCCCGTTGACAATAATGGCCGAGCCTCCAGAACAGGAGGAAGATCATGTCCTTTGCGTGAAGCACATCAGCAACGAAGACCGGTCGACCAGACAGATCATTAAAGCCCCTAATCGATGTCATGACAACATAGATCCTGGCAGTCACTTTACCCAGGAAACCGGCCACAAAGCAGTCGACAGGGACCAATTGATACATAGCTCGCTTTCCATACCGCACATCAACCAAACGGGAATGCGGGATGAACATTATACTTTTAGTAGCGAGCCCTATCGTTATGCCTCTGGAATGTATTACTTTCCGACTAGTCTCACTCTTAACAATCTATACCTCATAACTTTATTACAATACCTTACCGCGCCTACACCGCGGCTAAAACCTGTACAATAAGTCCCTTCCCATTCCAGCCATAGACCTATTAACTACTTTTAGTGGGACGTTAGGCAGATTAATAAATAGACCTCTTTCCTCCCTACCATTACATTGTTGTCTAAAGGCATAACAGGTAGCCTTTTTAATAGCATGGTTCCAGTCAGCTCCTTACCAAGCCCAAAAAGCTTGCAGGATAACCCTGAGACGGAGATAAAGCTACACTTTATCTACACTATCTGGTTACTTCCTAGGCTAAATGCACTGCAGCTGAGTGTGCCGTCAAGAACTAGACACTGGGCCACTAAAAACATGGAGCACATGTTTTTGGCGGCCATGGCCGAAAATACCATGAACGGCGGCTCGTGTGTGCGTGTCGTTGGCCTCGTCAAGTCGTCCCGCCGGTTCAGAACAAGCATGCGCTATTCCGAACACAACTCCGAAAAGATTCACTACTTGCGAGCTCGTGTGCGATACCTGCACAGTGAGCAAGGTTTCCCCGCCGCATCGCGAGACAAGAGTACAAATCTTCAAGGCAAAAACCCAGCCAAGCCACTTTGAGCCCATGTGACATGCGGACACGCGCATGCTACCCGGCAAGTGGACCAACGTGCAGGCGGCCACAAAACAAGCCGCCAATCCAAGGCAACAGGTACACCCGAGCCAAGCTGGCGGGGTTCCCACGCAACCAGACGAATGTGCTGGAAAGAGTCTGGCTGCAAGCCACTCAATCCGGATGGGCCAGATATCGTGCAGGCAGGCTGACGTGCCCGTCGCCCACCCAATCACCGACTATGTCACTCGGTGGCTGATTCAGCTACCAGGGATCTACTGTGTACAGGCCTCTCGATCCTACACTACACCTCCAACACGACAAGCGGGCACGGGAATTACACGGCAGTTGGGAGAGGGTCTGGACGAGGGAATCGGGTGATGTACAGCATAGCGTTAGAGCAGAGTTATAGGAGGATGAGCGCCCTGGTTCTCAAATCAACCATGGCTAAATCACCGTGTAGTTGTTTCAGCCATCTTGGTCCACTAGTCAGGTGCACGATGCCAGTTGCCAACTCGGGCTGTATCCCCTAAACACTCGCCATGTCACAGTCATGGGATCCGGAGGATGTCAGCGTACTCCTAGAGGCTGTCAAGACCCGCCAAAAGCTCCCTCGGACACTCGCTAGCGGTTTAGAGGCGGTCGAACGTGTCGAAAAAGAAAAGACAGAGCGTATTTTCTTCGATTGTGGTGGACCACCAGCATGGCTGGCCTATGCCCTCACCAAGAGGGGCGCCAGCACCACTGGCCATGTCCCCGGCAGAGGCAAACGCCAACGACTTATATCCCGCCTAGAACGCAGCTCCTTCGAGTCTCGTCGATCGCTCGCCACGCAGCTAACCGCGGCATTAGGACCGGACGAGAGGGCGAGGGCTGATCGCCTCCTCGAGAACATGATCCTCCATGCCCGTTTGCAGCGGAGCCGTCGTGGGACACATGGCAGTTGGGAGAGCTCCATAACGACCGAGAATCAACAAGAACCGTCCGACGATCATACAAATATCTCCGCGAATCCTACCCCGAGCGCGATCCCATCCTACAACAACCGGCCGCCACGGATAAGCATGCTGCGCGCTGCGGAATACTTTTCGGAGCATGGGCATGGGCATGTGTTTGTGGATGCTTCTGTTGTCGAGTATATAGCGATCTTCCCATTCTATCTAGGTAATGCAATCCGAAAACGGCCCAACACCAGGGGTATTTATAGCGCCGCCGTCTCTATCACACTTCCATCTGGCGGCTGGACGGACTGTCTGATGAGGATTAAAGTGATGGGGACGAAGGTCGACCAAATTGCTCGCGATATCTTTGGCGCATACATGGAAACGGAAGACAATCACCGGTTCATATTGAATCCTGACGGTTCACATCACACACCATACCCTTCTCTCTTGCTCGGCGGCTGTTTATTGTCCACAGTACGGCCCTTCTTCGGTGCGCAGATAGCCGATGGGGTTGTGGCGACCCGGAGGTGTCAGGAAGAAATGATAAATCGACAAGACCGGACTAGCTCTATCGTAATGACCGTTCCTGTTGCCATAGGCACTCCGGCCGAGATTTATATTCTTCTCCGCCTCAAGGAGGGAGCGCTGCTCAGGGAGAGGCTCTTCGATTGAGGCATCACAAAGGCTTCAGCACGCCTTCTTTTCCTCCAATATACACCTCGACCCCATGCGGGATAGTAGCCTGACCATCGCGCGTCTTGTGTTTTTTCACCGGTTCGTCAACGTTTGCACCTGTGTACTCCCAGATAAAACACTGGCGCCACGCGATCTTCTGACCAGAGCCGGTCAGCCATCTGCCGGCTGACTTGGAATCGTCGAAATCGATGGAGGGATCGAGATTTTCAATAACGAGGGACGACTGCGATCTTTAGCCTTGGACGTCGGATTTGACAACAGACTACTGACCATCTCAAGTCCTGCACACGTTTCGATTGCTGCTGTATGCTTCCTACCTGAAGTGCGATGCGATGCACCAGGACACGTTAGCTCGCAAGTAGCCACGTGACCCAAGGTCTTGAGGCTGTGCACGGGCCACTGACTTGGGCATCGGCATTCGGGAGAAGTTATCAAGTGTGACGACGCTACAGCTCAGAAGCCTTATCCCGTATTCGTTCAAACACCTTATCGACCGCCTGCTCGATAGCTTGCTCCAGTTCCCAATCCTCGACGAGACACCGGCTGTACTTTCCGCAACTTTTCTCTCCACATGGATTTCCATATTTTCCATTGTCGAATACTCTGCTATTGATTCGTGGATCCTCCGCGTGTCCTGTTGAAACTGTTCCAGCCGCTCATCGAGATAGTCCTTGAGTCTTTCAGATATGGCCTCGGAGACAGAGCTAGCGCGAGATGCTGTTTCGATGTTTGAAGCCGTGGGCGGCGATGGCGGGGCTGAGGCTGCTCCAGGCGAGGAGCTCCTGTTGGGGCGGCGTCCCACTTCAGAATGTTGCGCCCTTTCAGCCTGTTGCATAGTGGCTCTGAGCCTCGCATCCATGGCTGCGGCGGCTGCGGTTGATGCTTGCAAATCCTCAATCACTGCCGTTGCCTGGGCCCAGATTCCTTGCAGAGCATCGAGTCTCCCTGGCTTGTCCGATCCTTCACCGCCCTGACTCTGCCAAATATCATGGCCGGGGCTTGCCCGCGGTCTTTTCCGCGCCGAGGGTAACGGATCCAGCGAACCTGGTCGAACGTTCTCGTTATACGACGGGGGAGGTATGGCTGGCGGAGTGCCGATGTTGGGATCTGTACGATCACCTTGGGCAATGTCGCTGGCGACCGCATGACCGAATGCCTCGCTAGGCGGGATGAGCCTACCGCCCTTGCCACGGTAGAAGGTGTTCAGATCTAGTTGTATGCCGCTGCCATGTCGGACGAGAGGGTTAGACGACGTTGTTATATTGGCAGAGGACGGCATTTGGGGAAGATGTTCCGCCAAATCATCGCCGGGTGGCAGATAAAGATCGATTGTGGGAGATTCTGAGAGCAGTCGCATAGTTCTGAGTACTTGTTGATCAAATGATGTGGCCGGAGTCAAAGCCCTAATAGCTCGCGGGGCAATAAGCACTCCTGCCGACTGGGAAAGGACAAGTCGCAGGCGTGTCTGTAACGATTGTACGCTTGAGGCAAGCCGTTCAGGTAAATCCGGTTGCTGGCAGATAGAGAGCGATACGAGTTTATTGGTAGATATGTCGAGAAAGATATCGGTGGTGTCGGGATTGTCCCAGAGTTTGACTGAGACTCGGAGCATAAAAAAAAGAAATACTATCCTTATCATAGGAAATGTGCAGAGAAACGGGTCGCGGGAGTCCAGATACATGGGGATGACTATCATAGACGTTGACGAGGCAGTTGTCGATACGACGTTTAAAGCTTCCGTGACGAGAGAAAAGACTCGACGGCGGCGTTGCCATTGTCAGGGACTACAGGGCAGGAACACTAAAGGTATCAGCAAAGACTCTGAGTGAAAAATGATCCCCTGAGCGACACAAGCATCATCGGGTTGGATGATACAAGAACACACAGGTTGCCCACCCTCCCAGGCTTTGGATGGTGACTTCGAGCAGCCTTGGCTCTGTGATCCGACGGGCAGTATAAGGGGATAGCGGAAGCCAGCTGTGGCTCCTGCGGCCGGGCCGCGGGGCCAGCTCCTGGCGGCGCCTAGCCGGTCTGTCGTAGGCATTCCGGGGAACGAGGGCCCTAACTCTCTTCAGTGCTTGCCGCATACACACCTTCCTTCTGATAATATCTAGGGTTGCAACGGGCATGGGTTCGTCTGCCTTCCCTTATATCTATTATCGGCCAATACTTCTGCCGGGGAGACTGTTATAATGTCCCACTCAAACGTCAAGAACGAATTTGCGTCCCAGAAATGTAATCTGTCGAGTTACAAACAACAACCTGTAACGGCAACCATGAGCTTGTTGGGTCTGGCTCCGGTAATGGCAAGAAAAACCACAATGGTGGTTGGTGGGCATCAACAGAAGGTACTTGGGGCTTTCTGAAAAGCACACTAAATCTCGGGATTTCTGTAGGATCCTGGTCCATAGACGACGCTAAGCCTTACAGGAAGGAACCTGTCTGGAGGTCCCACCGAAACTGTGGACGACTCCGGGCCGCCTTTGACTTACTTTGGGCCTGGTCTTAATCGGGCATTTCACACCATTCACAGAATATCCGTTAGGTCTCGGTTCCTGAGGAGAACCGGGCCTTCACCCTAGGCCGAGAGAACAACAAGGTGATGAGTCTGGAGAATGGCACGTATGGAGTTGGGGACCGCGATGCATGCTGGCATGGGTTGACTGAATGTAAAGTCACTCCTCGCCCAATCAGGCGGAGCGTGGAATGTCAAAGCTTGCGCGGAATGAACCGGCGACCTCTCAAGATCGATGGTTCCCTGAAAAACAACCAAATCTCTGTGGCGGGACTCTGGAGTTTGGCGGCCAGCGGGAACGGAAACTTTACAGTAGATAGCATACTTCTCATCAAAGGCAACACACCACACCATCCTCCTCTCTGAGCCTTGGAAAAGAACCCCATTTTCACCTCAACGTCCTCCTCCTGGGCCATATGCCTCGTGCTATGATGATCCTCACATCTTCTGCTTTTCAACTTCCAAACCCCTTATGAGTACTCCCTTTTTCAGGCTTCTGCACAACTCCACTGAAACTGCTGACATGGCCACACGGTTTATCGGGCGCATTTTTTGTTTCCTATGCTTTGTCAATCAAGCCGGTGGCGGTTTCCACTAGGAACTTACTGAAGAAGCGGTGGATGGTGGCCGAGAAACCGCTGGGAGTGTCATCTTCTTTTCCGCAGTATTCATAAGTAAGTTGGTACTGTTGAGTAGTTGCTGAGGTAGCTAGGGAGAATTAAGGGACGATATGTTATTCTCCTACATGTCACCACTGGATGCATAAATGAGAGCCGAGTCCTAAGCGACCAACAGCTCTCTGCCAATCGAAATTCATACGTTTATTGAGTGACCCATCAAGAAGCGAGACATGAGCTGCAACCAATTTATTCTGCCAACCAATTTAAGAAGGTGTGTTGGCAATAAAAAGGCACTTGGGTTCTGTCACACATATCTCTAAGTACTGGATGTAAGCCCGCGGCGACCTTGCTGTGTTCCATAGCAAAGGGTAATCGGGAAGACCTGGATTATTCTCGGAAACCAGAATTACATCCTGGCCAACACCCCTTCCCGCATGGGGACCCCCGGGATGGCCTCTATGTAGCGCTTCTGCTTCCCCACACCACAAACACTTGGGGTCTGGCCCCATGTGGCTCGCACGAGCATCTACTTTACTGTGTAGGCCGTGTCAGGTAGGTCAACAATTCTACCATCCTCGGCCTCCTATCCCCCCGTCCCCGGCTCCATACCGGGGCAGTATTCACGGAGGCGCGTTGGGGGCACAAAAGTTTTCAGCTGTGCAAGGGTGGTTTCGAGATCTCTTCGGAGCTCGCGGGCTTTCAGTCGGAAGACATATTCAGGACTGAGGGCCCATTTGTTGTTCAGGAATGGCTGCATTATACTCAGCGTAAGTTCGTGGGCAGCCGGATGACTATTCGCTAGTGAGGTGAGACAGATTGAAGGCGCTTGATCTGAGTTTCATAAATGCATATAAACTAGGGAAGATTCACAGTCTCTGTAAACATAGAAACGCAATTCAGTCTCTCAAAACCATGCCCAGCAGCCTATATCTGCATCCCTTAGACCATATCTTCCATCTTTTGTTTTGTCCTTTCAGAGTCTTCCTTGTTGGGCAGAGACCTCTGTTGTACTGTGCTTTTGCTTGGTGTAATCACGGAGTTTGTCACTTGGGGTAGAAATATTGTTCCCGAGGAACAGCAAGGTCGGGGGTTCGTGTTTTAAGGCTTCGCCATACGGTACGGGCGTCTTGCGGGAAATCAGCTCTTCCCAAGCGACTGATCTCCGATGAGAAGGACAACGCGCTGTGGCCTGTTAGAAGCTAGATACTCTTCTCTTCCTCCCAGATTATAACCTGCTAAAACTTACAACAGAACCCCTCCTTAAAATCCGAGGATGTAATTTCTGGAGGACAGGGGCGGTGAGATTGAGCGTATTTGGGACACCATGTTTCCGCCCGATAGTAGATATGATCACAAATAAAAGTCACCTTTGTCCATCCACACATGGTCGGTGAAAGTGTCAGTGCGAATCTGCCTGAGAATGGTCCGCAGACTGGTTTGCCTGAGATGCCTTAATCTGACGTAGACTGGAGTAGAACAGCACCTTCTGTGTTTTGCCGACAGAAAAGCTGGTTGGAATCAGCAGATATGAGCCGCGGCCGAACGGCGCCGCATTTTGCAAAATGAAGCCTGCATGCAGTAGTGCCCAATAATTCAAATGCTGTGCCAACTTCTGGGCCGCCGCAATATAAACCAGCACATCAGTAGCCAGTCACCCAGCAGGCCTCTGATGCCGACTAGGGAATACTCAGTAGGTGTTATCCAAAGTGGCAAAGGCAACAGTCCCTCGCCTTCGCCATGCAAGCATGTGCCAAGGAGCGCCTCCGTTTCACCCTCTTTCTGGGTTGGCAGAGATGACCACCTTTGAAGTTGACACTAAATATCGAAGTTGGATTTTGCTTCTGTCCTCGGCAAGCTGGGCCTTGAGCGGCTCGATGCCACGACGCTCGCCAAGATGCTGCATCCAGATTACTATGAGAGTTTGGCGGACAAGGCCTCGAACCGGGGTTTTTTCAAGGATTATTGCCCTCCCGTTGCACGATGTCTGGGCTCCGCTCGCTGAAATCCATACATCGTTGAGAAGGATTGGGCAGTTCATGATCGAAGCCGACAGCACGGCTCAGCACGGCTACGTAGTCCAGCTATACGAATCGACATGCAATGATCCTTCCGCTCATTGGCCACAATCGGCATGGTGACCAGGGGTGTAGGCGGGCAGCTCGAGGTGCATGACCCCGCCTCAGTGGCCGATGCGGCGGCCCAGCGAGTCTTGGCGCGACGGTGCACTGCGCTAGCGATAGGTACTGGCTGATAAAATGCAAATGGCTGCGTGCTGAATGTCCCAAACTACTACCGCCCTGAGTACCTCTACTAGCTCAATGGTGGACCTCGGACTCAATTCGATTCTGCACGGGTACGGATGTCGAATGGGATACGTGATAGGGGATCATGGATCCTACAGGAGGGTTTGTGGGCTGCGTAGGTGATCGACCTTGGCGCTAATGCTACGGCGACGAGGAAACAGAAAATAGACAATTGCTAGACCTTCGGGTAGACCTCAACACAGCACATATCTAGTAAACCGTTTTCTAGAATTTCATCTCTCCCAAGTAGTCGGCTTTCCGAAACAGCCGTTTGCTTCTGAATTAAAAACTATATAGTACAGAGGTAATTCAACATTCTTTGCCTTACTTTTTACCTCTATTCTTAGCAATTAATGCTTACTATGTGTCAGATACTACAGGAAGCATTGGACGAAATTACAGGTCATTCATCTCCTTACGATATTTTAAGAAAATACGAAGCAGAAATACCTGTAAACAGAGTCACTCTCAAACGCGCCCGTATATGGGTTAGAATATTTAAGCAATTAGACTGGCTTAACAAAATAGCAAGCATCAACGGAAGCCCAGTCCTGAATACATTATACTGTTCAAGTTTAGACGGTTTGTGTATAAGGGTTGCTATGGTGAAGACAGTCAGGCACTGGACTGGTTGCTTATGTCAGAAAACGAAGGTTAAGCTCGACACACGTACATCGTATAAAACCCAGGCATGTGGTTTCACCCGTATAATACCTAGGTCCAGTAGCAGTTAAACTCTCTGACTATCCTGGACCAGAATAGCATCCCTATCTCTTTTGTTGTGGACGAGGGTCGAGGCGGAGCTATAGCCGGAGGACCATGACGCGGCGGGCGAGCCGGGGCTAAGAGTTGGCACCGGCGATACGGGTGAGTCCATAGTGGCCTTCGAAGAGAAAGACGATATTATCCAAAGCCCTTTCAAAATTATGACGACACAGACTTTGGAATAAAGTATTTAGATTGGTGTTATTGTGCTGTTTTATTGAGTGTCCCTTGCTGACTGTCTCTACCTCTTATCTTTTTACCATGTAGCGTAGAAGCAATCATGGGGAGAACAAGGTTCGGGTTCCAGGGACGTGAAGAAGGAAAACAGTAAACTGTTTACCAGCAGGTTGCGTTCTACCCTAATATAACCGATATACCGTAAACAATCTTTAGGATATGACCCATATGTGGGGTCTGACCCGGAATGGGGCCTGAAGCATGCCAATCAGAATCGCGCCAAGGGTTAATGGCCACTGCTTGGATTTGTGCTGGGGCTGGGGCGCGCACAGCAATTAGCCATCCTGAGCGAGCGGCTTGTCCTGAGCTACTCGAGACATATTCCTCAACATTGGGGACTACTGTCCTCCCTTCCACCAGCTTGTCCTCCACGAAGCAGGATAACGGCTTAGTCATGATGGTCTTCTCCACACACGTGCCTGGAGCAGGATCTTTAGAGACTACAGATGGCTAGAGGCTCGGTCGATGTCGGCACAGACGCTCTTTACAAGAGCGAGGTCAACTACCATGTAGCAGGGACGCTGGGAATGCTACTGCCGGTCATAGACCGATTACATGTTGCCGACCCCGAGGCTGGATGGGCACTTCTGTGCCATACTAGGGGAAAGGCTAGCGAGAAGCCTGGGAATTGCATCATTAGAGGTTGGCGGGAGAGATGTAGTTTGAATATTCACAATTAACACTGACAAGCGGTTTAAATTTGAACAACCTAATGGCCGAATAATGGGATGGGTATTAGAACAAAGGGAAGGCGAAGAAGATCAGGAACGATACGCTAGCCGGGGTTGTCGCTGAGGAAATAGCGAGACGTGTTTTAGCTTGTACTCTTTCTCTCAATAGTCTGCTTCAAATCTGATGTTCTGATTCGTAGGTGTATGTACGGGCGCCACGTAACTTGAGAGTGAGGCCGCAGCCATGACCTCCTCCGTTAGATCCTAGCTCACGCCCGACTTGAATGCAGGAGCGCAATTTTGCTCCTTGCATGCTGGCATCGTGGTCTTCAGTTTAATATTAAAAGGCCAGCCGTAGCTTGCCGTACCGATCCAGCTCGTAAAATATCTGCTGTCGACCTTGTCTGGTGAACCGCTGGCCGAGAGACGATTCTGTATTGCACTCGTCCATTGCACCCATTTCTGGAGTCTTGGTAGACCGGCTGGGGCGGGGCGCAGGCAGCTGCGAACCCCCTTCGGGTGGTAGTATATTGCGATCGTCTTTTTGATCTTTTCGGAGGTGCGCTGAATATTGCACCTTTCGAGCCTGTCTGCGAGGCGCCGGCCGCGCTTCCACGTCTGAGGATGCAGCTTCACGCTTTTCCACGATTTTCTGCTCCGAAGGAGTATCTCTCGATTCTTCTTTTGGTGGCGGAGAAAACACTTTCTGAGGTCGGATGGCGGGCGCACGTTGCCTTGACCGTCCACGTATACGCTGAGCGTAGGCGGCGCCAAACACGTCTTCGACCTCGGGATCGTCGTTTTCGAGGTTGAGCATAATCGGGCAGTAGCCAAACTCGTCCGTGTCAGAGTCATCAACCGCGGATTCTTCGTCGGAGAGTGCCGGGCTTGGTAGGCGGTTTTTGCGGAACTTTTGAATATTCCTGTCGCGCATAGCGAAAAGCAGCTTCAGATCGGTCCATTGCATCGTGTATTTGATTTTGCCATTCCTGCAATATTGCTTTTGACAGGTGCTCGTCAGGAATTTGGTTGTCGACAAGGGGCCAGGGACTGGGGCTGGGTGATTGTGCATGTAATTCGTTTGGGCTCTTATCTATCCTGGCTTTTTTGGGCACATGAGACGACGTGACATTATCCTGGCCCTCGTCGGTATTGTCAAGAAATGACCTTTTGCGCAACTGAGGGCGATTTGGCGGCGGGGAACCATCAGGCAGATTTCTGGTGCCGTGGTCCGAAAGGGGTTCAAGAGGAGCCTCACAAGCCGGCCATTTAGACATCGCGCAGGTCGTATAGCCAGTACTTAATGCAAGGAGTTTTGAAGCAGTGCAGAGTTCTGCAGTCAGTCGATGTGAATATCGTTCGTGATGGTAGCTGAGGGAGTCGTCAGATTGCATCATCTGCGTGCCGAAGCCGTCGCATCAAAGGCAAAGACACAAACCCCGCGCCTAAAACCACCTACATAGGACGGTGTGATGTGACGTGACAAGACAGATCGCTCGACTTGTTAAATAAGATTGCAATGTCGACACCGGGACCAACAACTGAAGTCAATAAAGTGGAGGGTATTGTACATTTTGCAACCTTCTCAGCCCACAATGCGGCCGCCGTCCACCTTCTGGAAGTAGTGCAAGCCAGCGGTGCATCTCCTTGTCTAGTCAGCGATGAAGACATAGTCTCGCACTACCTTGCACTTCTCTCAACGACCAATAATGATACCTTTACTCAACCTGCCGTTGATAGGTGGCGTCTCGGCGCTGGCCCATCAATAGTTCTCACCGAAAAGAGGGTCGAATACTGCAAAGCTGAACTTCTTCTATGCCTACCTGGTTATACTCCAGGTTTAAAGAAAGCCCGTTTATCCATCAAGGATGTTTACGCGGTAATTTTTTTCATCCGGCCTCTGGGTCTCTGGTACTACGAAATATTCGCAACCAGCCTATTATCTACCGGGACGGTGATGTAAATGGCCATGATCTCACTATTTACGGGGGCGTCAAAGGGCAGGACTTGTGCGTGCTTTTCAGACCACGAAATAAGATTCTTCTTGGCGAATACGAATTTGTGCTGGATTTCACCTTGGATACCAAACAAGCCGAGCAGTTTTTAGTACAGCGCAATACCCTTCTGTTGTGTACACACAACTCAACACCATCGAGGCACTTGGCGCCAGTTCCAACTAAGGACCACTCGAGGCTGTGGGACGTCAGAGTTCACCGCACATTTCAAGTACCAGATAAATCACATGACACTATGTACTACGGTGTCCAACTCCATACGGGCATACCAGTTGCCGTGAAGAGGATGCTATATGAGAAGAAGACCTCTAACAGTGTAAGGCGTGAACTCGAGGTTGCGTCCATCTTCGGGGCGGATCATATAGTTACAGGTGTTCTAGGGAGCCTCGAAAGCTGGTGTGAGCATGGGGCGTCGCCGCCATGTTGGCTCGAAAGGTGCGCAGAACTTCAGGAAGACGTCTTCTACTCAATGCCGCTTGCGGAGTGCAATTTCAAAACGATGCCTTGGGCAAAACTCGGTTTTGAGAGGCGAATCGGTTACTTATACCAGACCTTATGTGGGCTCAACGAGATTCATATGAAGGGCATGCATGATACATGGAAGGATTCGTCCTACGTCACTACTAATCTTATCACGCGAAATGTCAGTCCCAAGATCGGAACCACCCGGAAATATGCCAGAGAAAGCAAGTATATCACCAGCTGTCAGTTCCCATAAAGATGGACCAGGGTTGCGCTCTGGGTCGCATCGGAGGCTTGGAGCAGCACAAAGGACAACCCTTACACCCATGAAGCAGATGTATGGGCTCTAGCTGCTTCCTGGCTCCAAGCCTTTGCGGCTATTCCCGATGATGTTGCGACCGACGCGGGATCTTACCGGCGGATCCTCAAGACTTTGGACACTCTTCGCGCGAGTGGAAAAATCACGGACGCTTTCCAGAGTTTGTTGTTATGGATGCTTGCGTGGAGTCCCGAGGATCGGCCGAGCGTTACAGAAGCCATGTCCCACGCAGTTTGGGCGCCGGTAAGAAGGGAAATGGAGTTGCGCAGTGAGCACATCAGGCGGCAGCGAGAGGAGAAGGTTCGAGGACCAGGCGAGGAGGCTAAGAAAGTACGAATATTATCGCCTGACGTGGAATGACAACGTCTTGGATTCTAAAATATCTCAATCTCAAGAAATAGGATACCTCCCCGTTCCTGCAGCGGCCTCTACCAACTTGCTGTCCTCGTGTCCCAAACTCCCCAAAACATGAAGCTTTTCCCGAACGGCGGACTTCTCTCAAAAGATGGCATCATGCCGCCTGTCCTGATGCGCGGTGACCGCCTTGGACTGCTTGGAGCGCGCCTCGTGGTCTCCGCGACACCCTGGGTGGCACGCTCCCTGGCGAATTAGCAACGTTTGGGCCGACGTCTCCTTCACAGTGTCAAAGAAAGAGAGTTCTTACTGTCCGTCTTGGCATCTCGGCATGCCTGTTTTGCGGCTCGCTACTCCTCACACAGTGTCTCAGTTCCTGGCAACCATGCCCCCAACTTTTTGACTCTTCATGCCTGTTTCGTCGAGGATGAGCGTCTAGAGTAATGCTGAGGGCATCACAGGACTTGCGGAGGCTGTTTGGGTCCGCCATTGGTGGCATTGTGGCTTGTTTTGGCTGATGCTCCTCGGCTGTGGTGTAGTGCCAGAAGTGAAGGCGTAGTCGATGGCCCGGCAGTTTGGGATGAAACACACATAGTTTTGATGTCTGACGTGAAGATACGGATTCCGCTGAGTCTCTTACTTACTTGAACTCATCCCATCATTCCTATTTACGAGCTTTACTAAGGTGTCCGCTACCCGCTACACGGCCACGGCATCTGTGGTGGTCACCTGCTCACTGCCAAACCTCCCATGGAACAACGTCTTACGAAGTAGCCTCCCTTGGGAGAACCTCCTGCGGGAAGGCCTCCTGCGGAACAATTTTCTACGGGATAACCAACCAGACAGGAGGTGGGCCAGGCACAGGGGCTCAGCAACGACGTTTTCTTATTTTATGAATTTGGTGGTGTCACTGTAATAATGTATGTGGTGTGACGTGTTTGCTGGCCAAATCCGCTCGAGCGAAAGAACCACGGCAGTTTTCTCTCATCGCAGAGCTCCACCGCAGCGTGGTGTTGGCTCCTCGTTTGAGCGATTGGGCCTCCAGGCCGCATGTAGTCGCTCGTGGGGCCCCGCATTCTACACAATGCTGCAACCAATTGCGGCAGGCCTGCTGCGCCCCTGACATGCAGCAAGGCATTTGCAACAAGATGGGGCCGGAATGAGCTGTCAGCACTCTATGAATTGTTGACGTTGTCAACAGGCTTCGTGTACGGAATCGATCGCTGTCCTGGTGAATGTAAAAGATTTTGTCGGTCCAATCCCCACGTGCAACAATGAGGTTTCCCAGCATCAAATTGGTCAAGTCATCCAGGTCAGCTGCGTCCGTAAGCTCGGATGCGTCGACATTACTGCAAAACCCACCAGTCGGGCTCACTGTGCTTCATCCTTCGGACGACGATGGCACCGCTCTTGTTGAGTAAGTCTGGACTCACAAGCGCCAGCCCATTCTCTAACGTGTCTTCGAAAGCATCATTACGGTCCACGGGCTCTCGGGCCACCCTCAGAGCACATGGACCAACTTCGATACACAACATTATTGGCCGATGGAATCTCTTCCTGACGATGTTCCGAGAGCACGTATTATGGCATTCGGATACAGTGCTACTGTCTCTCCGTTCAACCAAAGTACTGCCATTGTGTCTGATGTTGCCAAGCAGCTGATCAGCCATCTCATCAACAAGAGGAATAGTCAGGATGTAAGCGGCATTCCTCGACTGGCCACAACTGGGGCTGAACAGCTGACATCGACCTCTAGGAGAAACAACGACCCATCATCTTTATCGCACACTCACTTGGTGGCATCGTGGTCAAGGAGGTAAGTAGTATGCAGGCTGATCTTCACAGCTGTCAAGGCCCGACATGTTCTTTCGGAGGTCGTATTATATTATAATAAAATTGAGACATTTGAGAGTGTGCTCACGAATTCCATCATCATAGTTTCTCCATGTCGCGTCGAACACTGGCCATGAGGATCTTGCCGGCTGTCTCCGCGGGATCCTCTTCCTAGGCACCCCTCACAAGGGCAGCCATCTCGCCAGTTTCATGGGTGTGATCAGCGACGTGGTGAAATCACTCCTCGGTCGCTCCGCGGATACCATAATAGAAGATCTGTCTAGCAATAGCCGGCACCTTCTAGAGCTCGATCAGCTGCTGAGGTTCAAGATGGCCAAGATTGATATCTACAGTTTCTACGAGCTACTACCATTGAAGCCGCTGAGTAGGCCCGTGAGTACTATGACAAGTGGGTCGTGCGCTACCAAACAAGACAACTTACGTGCAGCAGGTTGTAGAGCGGCATTCAGCACTGCTCAACATTCCAAGTGAGCTCGAACAAATCGGACTTGAGGCAGATCATCGGCAGATGTGCAGGCCGCCAGACCGCAATCACTTTATCTACGAAACTATCGCACAACGCATCCTTAGCATCATGAACAGACAAATACATAAAGGTGAACTCATCCGACCTGAATCACAGATCCCGAGCTGACATGGACTGACAGCACAATACGCGAGCGATCTGGTGGAGATGACCAACAACTTCGCGTCCAGACACATGGAGCACATAGCTGTGCTGACGAAACAGCTGCACGAATGCCAGATAGGCTCTGAGTTGACACCAATGGTATCCGTTCTCCAAAGTACTGTCACTCTGCAAGTCAGCCATACCAAGGTGCCGGGTAAAAGCCCTGTCTCTGGCTTTGAGGAGGTGCTCAGGTCTCTGCCCATCCACGAGATCAAGAACTTCGTCGATGGTATACAAATGCTCATGGAGCGGGCCAAGTCTCTTCAGGACTTGATACTCACGACAGAGCGTGAGAACGAAAGGAGGAGGGCGGAGGCACGCATCAAGGCAGAGCGTCAGGCCAGCGAGCAGCGCATCCGAGAGCTCGAAGCGGAAAATGCTCGTCTGAAAGCCGTGTTAAAGGAGCAGCAAAATAACGCGCATGACTCCGAGAGCCAAGTCCTGCAGCCGGCAGGCGTGGACGCGGTAAAAAGAAATAGGATGCCCGCACCAAAGTCAAGCACTCCTACTCCGAAAATAAAACCATCTGCTGCTGTCGCAAAGGATTCGTTTTCGAAGTTGCCAGGTGTTCAGAGAGACTTCCCGTATGGAGAGCGCAACTCAGGGCCGGCTGACAATGCACTAGAGGACAGCATTGGAACCCCTGGATCTCCCGGGGAAGAGATCGGATTCAGACCTAGATTGAAGTACCCACGAAAGCGACCACCACCGCCCTCGCAAGAACCAATACGGCGCTCGAAGCGGCAGACATTGTACCCCAACGGATTGACAGGGACATCCGACCCTGAAGAAGAAGAGCATTTCTTCCCGGAGCGGAGGGATTCAGATCACACCGGCTCTCCCGCTCACCTGGATGAGTTCATTGGCGATTTTCTGAGCGCGCACGAGGACAAGCCACCAGATACTTGGTCCCAGAAGGCAGAAGAGCCTTATCATTTTGGGTCGAGCCCTATGTCAGGCTCGGGCACATCTGGTGCAGCAATACCCGACGGACAACTCCCCGACCAAACGGGGCACCCCTCCGCAGCGCTCGCTCTTGACACCGCCCCTTCTCTCCAAAGCAGACTCGTGCCCAGAGAGCGCGCAAGCCGGTCTGCCGCTAAGCGGGCAGGACAGACGGCACGGGCTACACTCAACCCTAGCGGAATGCAGGCCGATGCTGCCCCGGCCGATATTGTCGAGCAGGAGCTTAAGCCCGAGAAACACGCACAACAGCTATCCGGGTCGGTGATGACCACCCAGGAATTGAGACTTGTCGAGAATATGGAGCAGATGCAGGGAGTGGTGGAAAAGCTGAGCCTCTTATTGGAGGTTGGACAGCACGCTATTGGTGCACACAAGACGGATGTTATGTCGACAGTCCAATCCTGACAATGTGAGCCTTGTCCTGTAAAGCTAAGCTAATTTCAACCGGTTTCTCTATGAGACTATGATATGAGTGCTTCATACTAGTATATTTAACTTAATACGTAGCTCCAAGTGCCTTGAACATATTCTTTCCCGCTGTGCAAGCGGATAGAGCTGAAATTTCCTGTTCACTAGTTATCCCTAAATAGGGGAATATAGTCGAGTTTTGTTGAGACGGCTCTGGAGGTAACACACCAGAAGGGGTTCAAACTTTTAAAACTTCACAATACAATCTCGTCATTGTGAATCCTTGACTACGATAGCATTGAAAGCAAGTAGTAGGTGTGATTGGCAGAGTGTTTCTCTCGCCACTTGAAGACAACGGACAAAAGATGCGAACATCAGGAAGCATGGATGGCTTCTACCAGAAATGTTCAAGTCGCCATTCTAGTCTAAATGGGCACACGTTGTCGAAGCTGCACTCTAGTCGGGAGTCTGGATTCTTCAACTGATGATTTTCGTCTTTTTTTGCTCATCGTCAAGCGCCCTCAAGAATTTTTCCAACACCGCTCTAATTCGTGAAAGTGTCCTGATACTCCAGCTCCCAAAACGTACTCAGATGATGAAAACGGAACTCGTCTCGCCAGACAAATGAGAAGCCAACAATTTTGCAACACCAACGCGCTCATAAACATCATCTGCTGACCCCGAAGGAGACACAGGACGAATTAGAAGGACATAATGTGTGGCAGCATTCTCTTCTCCAACTTTCTTCTTCCCGATCAGCACACATTTCCAGGAGCCCTCGGCGGATTCCACATCCTGCACATCAAGAACCGCCCTCGCCATCAAGTCCTTACCATCCACTCGCATCCCACTCGCATCTACGCTCATGCGCCCATCTTGCGCAGCGTCCGGGGGGCCATGTAGTTTGCCTGCCCACTCCACGCCGTCGAAAGGGATGTCTACGAACGCAATACGACCGTGGTATGCCATCCAGGACCAGGAAGGCGGCGGTGGGCCACAGCGGCCGCCATGGTGATAATCGATCCTGGTGAGTGCACCAGGCCGCGCGGCGCGCCAGAGAAGAAGGCGCTCAGGCCAGCGCCACAGCACGCCGTAGGCGGCCGCCGACCCAAACGATCGGGCAATGCGCCGTTGCAGGCCCGCGACGGCCTGGCTGCGGTCCGAGGCGTGTGACAGGCTCAGGGCCGAGTATTCCGCGTAGAAGTGCTGCACGAGCCGGATGCGCTCGTCCTTGTAAAACTGCAGACCGACTTCTGGCTGTTAGTCACCTGCTACGGAGCCTAAAGTGTTGCATTCTGGAACATTCCAAAACATGAAAGGCAGGGATCCGTAAGAGGAGAAAGAGTGATGATGCTTACAGGAGGGGAAATTGCTGTCACCGAGAAACTTGGACTGGGGACTGAGTGGGTGATCAGTCCTATGTGTGCTTTCCAAGAGCTGGGACAGATGAACTCACTTTCGCAGTTCGGCTAATGTCTCGCAGACGACGCCATTCCCGCACTCCCAGTAGACCTGAGTCGAGGTGAAGAAGATCGTGCGTCTAGATAGGGCTCGCTCCTGCAGCACCCAGCCGCGCGAGCTCAGGACACTGTCCTCGACATCGGCGCGGAAGTCATCAAGGTCCTCAGCCAGGTATAGAGGCTGCCCTCTGGGCGTCGGAAGCATGACGACGTCCCTCGGCGGCCGGTCGCTCAAGAACCCGGCCAGCGACGATGAGCCTGAGCTCGCCGCGATGGTGCAGTACGCGTGGCAGAATACGTCCTCCATCCTCCCAGACTCGGCGGCCCAGTCGGCCGGGTCCTCCTGGATAATGCATAGCGAGTCGATCCACAGATAACGCACACCCAGGGCTCGCGTGACGCGCACAGCATCCCGGAAGCTTGCAGGAAGCTCGTCGTATGCGATGCGCTCCTCCCGCTGCACGATGTTGTCTTTATATGTGCAGAAGCGCTGCTCCGGGCTGAGATCGCCCCACCGGTGGCTCAGCGCAATGTAACGGCCTGCGATGCCTGGTTGCCGTCTGGTCTCGACAAGGCGCATCGGCTCAGTATCGTCTCCGCCCACGTCGATTACTCTTGTGGGTAACTTTTCTGGGCATCCCGAGTGTTGCTGAGCTGCCATACACTCGTGAGTGTCATCACAATGATGCACGAGCGAGTTCAACAGAGTGAACTGCTCGAGACTTGCCGCATCAGGAAGCACAGGGAGCCCGAGCTGGGCGAAAGGAAGAGCGGGAGGACCAGACCCGGAGACTGAGGGGGACGGAGGTCAGCACTTGTGCAATTATTGGGAGGGCCACGAGTTGACGCACGTGGTTCGCAGTACAGCGAGATAACAGCTCGATCAACGGGATAACATTCGATCTTCGTACCGACCCGTACCAGCCTTAAAAGCTCCTGAGGTTCTGCTCCGCCGGCTGAGAGACGACGGCTAAGGAAGCCGCACAACGCACATCCCTCGGCAGATTTGCACAGATCCTGTAGATTTCGTTGGAGCTCAATGGACTGGGAGGAGAAGTCTATGGCCGCACACTCACGGCATAGGCGGCCTGGCGAGACGGCCAGTTGACGGACACCGGGCCATTCAGTCCATTTCAGGCCTCCGAGAAGCTCGCGAGATAGGCTGGAGTCCGTCACTGTCTCCCAAGTATCGACCAATTTGCTAGTCCTCTGCTTGAGTCAGCAATGAATTAACCGGCCCATGAGAAGTATAATGGCACATACTGGCTGAGAGATGTCAGTAAGACAAAAGCTAACAGTTAAGGGATGGCTCAGCGTCGGCTCACATTCTGGTAAATATGACCACAAGCGCTGTTGTTAGTCACGACAACTGACGCAGACAGAGGCCTTTGGTTGAGTACTCACGTACTATTATCACGTGGTCAGTTCTTACGAATTAGATAAGTCTTTCAGGAGAACCTACTCGCTGAGAGATGGGCATAACATAGTCATTAGTGACCTCGGCTATCGACTCCCTGCGTCTTGTCAGTTCAGTGTCTGATATATTCCACAGGTAAGAAGGATCGGCTGAACAATTGATATGCACGCCTTCTAAGCCTTTATAGAACTCCCAGACGTATTTGCGGCCCTTCTCAGGAGCAACGAGCAAACCGTTAGCCACCAGGTCCGTCAGGTCCTGCAGGGCCGGTGTCAGGTACTGGGGAAGCTCTTCTTTGATCCATCTTGTTGCCGCAGGATGCAATACGGGTTTTCTATCATCATCTTGGTCCCAGAAACGGTCGATTTTGGGCCCTGTAGCCAGGCGCTCGTTATGGAATTCTTCCTGGCCGCGATGCCCGCGCACCAGCCAGGTGATGAATTCCAGTAGAACACACCCCAGTGACCACG
Organism: Diaporthe sp. PMI_573; assembly: GCA_021399435.1. Lineage (NCBI taxonomy): Eukaryota > Fungi > Ascomycota > Sordariomycetes > Diaporthales > Diaporthaceae > Diaporthe > Diaporthe sp. PMI_573. Next base: position 413,856 of record JAJTUP010000027.1, on the reverse strand, counting down.
AGTCATACTTGCGTGAGACGGTAACGGGCTTGTAGATTTCAATCTCTGGTGGTTCGTACCGCAGCGTGCCGTTCCTGCTGGTGCTCTTGTAACCATTGACCCGCCTTTCACGAGTCTCTTCGGCGTGAAACTTGGCAATTCCCACGTCCGCGATCACCAGGTCGCCCAGTGGCAACTTATTGTCGCCGCCAAAAACTAGGATGTTCTCGGGCTTGACGTCGCCGTGGCGGGTGCCCTCCTTATTCGGCTCGCCGTGCAGGCTGCTAAGCCCGCCAGCGAGCCCCCGGATCTGATGCAAAGCCCAGCGCGTCACCTGCTGATCTGCGAGGCCTGGAACACCCTTCCAGAGCTGCCGCAGGTTTCCCCCTGGGGCCCATGGGAACACAAAGCACCGATCTGGTCCCTTCACATAGACCGAGATGGCCTCAATGAGGTGGGGGTGCCGCAGCTCTCTCATTTTCTTGAGTGTCTTTGTCTCCCTCCTGAAGAACTTTATGAGTTCTTCGTTCGTGGCACCGCCTACTCGCAGTTGCTTGACCGCAACTTCACGGGGTGCCGTTGGATCGTGCGAGACCTGAGAGTTGGGAAATCAGTCTTTGTCCGCCTTGAGATATGTACTGAACAGGCTGGAATCTTATCTTACCGGAGGCAAATACCTTCTAGAGATGGACTTCATGTGAGTTGGCTGCAACCCCAACTTGAAGACCTTGCCGAAACCACCACCTTCTGTTTTTGGCTGCGGCAAAGTGGTGTACGGAAGCGGACGGTCCAAGTGGACACAGTAACTGAAGCGGTCTTTTTTGAAGATGACCGCGAGGAATAACCACTGATTCGAGACAAAATGTCTGAGGTCTGCGATATCCCAGTTCACGTCTTCATCTTCTCCTTCAACGAAACACTGCCATGGGCGTTGGTTCTCGGCATCTGCTACCGAGTAGACCCTCCAAACACCTCCATTGTGCTGGAGTCGCACTGGAAGATGATTGTCTACAAAGTCCGCTGAGAATAAGAGCGGCAATTTCCCGACGAGTTTGGTCATAGCAAGTGTCAAGAATACCCGGGGGTTCTGGGTCGCGTATTTGACAAGAAGTCGCGTCTCGCCGGTGTCGTGGGACTTGAACTTCTTCTCTATTGTTGCCTTCACTCCGTCTTGGTGTAGAAAGTTGTCGAATGCATCTTGCCGCAGATAATCCGGGTTCTGCAATGTATCGAACACGAATTGTTTCGTACACTCGCGGTAGATAGACGTAGAAGTCACGATAGCCATGGTCCGATGAGGGCTTTGAGAAAGACGAGTTTGACCAAAAGCGTGAACGATGTTTTTGCACGCAGGTTGAAATCTTCCAACTTATCAGTGCTCAATGCTCGTCGACGGAGAGATACTCTAGAGCATGGAGACGGAGAGAGAGTCGCCAAGGTCGCAGGGTAAATGTTTCAAAATTGTCACTGTTGTAAGGAGTCAGCATTCACTCCAAATTCAGCCTTCAGGTTTCTCTTCCTGCCTTTTCTACCCAGTTTCTGTGACGGGCAATTCTTGAGAAGACACGTCATGGTCGGTCGGCGCCACTTTACATAGCATAGGGCTTTTTGATCGACAGTCGGAGACTTGAAGACGGCAACGAGTTCGACATGCAGCCTCACCTATGAAAGGAATGTAAAGCGAGAGCCTGCTGCTGTGGGGTTACACGACAGAGACTAGTTGCTGACCAGCACACAGAAAAGTTCGATGTGGCGTGCTACAGCCTCAATGTCGAGGCACTGCGAGTATCGCGCAGGTTGCCGTTGGGCCGGGTGTCGGGATTCTGGTTCCGTGACACAAACCTGCAGGAGGAAGCCTGGCTTCCGGCTGACACCCTGCCTTCAAATCCTGTAGCATTCTCAACTAGGACCACGTAGACGATCGTTCGCGAGGGCACACATTCGTTTACATAATTTGTGTTCCATTCGGGGAATGCCGAAGAACAAGCGATTGTGCCAGCATTGGGGCAATAACTATTTTCTTATTCGCCTGCTGCGGGCAAGCCCATTGCACATCCCGTCCTCGAGGCGGCCCCCTTTGTCTCCCCGCCACTGCGCCTCACTGCTTATCACCCTCACACTATATAGCTATTGGCGTTATTTTCTCAGCCTGCAGGAGTCAATTAGCCCCCAAAGCTTTCCAAGGCGAATGCTTCTCCGGATTCTTACCTCGGGAAAGAACTGTTGGTGAAAACTTGGTCGCTTGAGCCGGATGATATAGACGTCGTTCCGCATTTCCAGGCTTTCTATCTCGAAATTCTTGGCCTTACAAAATGCCTTCAGGGTGATGAGGAGGTCCTGGGGGCTCTTCACAGAGTTGGAGTGAAGATGCCGCTCAATAATGTCTGCGCGAGTGCCTCGATGAACTGACGTGGCCATGTTCGCCCTGAATTGAGCCTGCTGTTGAATTGGACACCGGTTTAGAAATTGGAATTCTAGAGAAAAAGACGAAAAGACAATTCTACAGGATTGGAGATCGCCGCCGGTTTAAAAAAAAACGGTGACTGTACACAGAGCTAAAATCTGCGCGGCCCCCATTTGGGCTGGTGCAACCAAGGTTGTGCCTGCAGTAGAGATTTGATTGCCCCTCGTGGGCATGAGACACCTCATGTGCGTACAAGAGTGTGTGAGATCATCTGAAAGTGTAAAAACTCGTATCAATCCTTCTTCAGCTCCGAAGGCTATTGGTACAGCACAGCCGCTCGGCGGTCTCCGGTACTTCACCTGGCCAAAGCACCGGACCCCAGGCTGTGCTGACAGGTGGTAATACAGAGTAACGGGCTCTTTTTTCGGCTGATACTGGCCTGCATCGGTCGCCATGGGCTTGTGTCAGCTATGCCTCCGGGCTGAAAATACGCTGACCACCTTGTTGCCTTGCGGCTCACCGTGGTACAACGGATGGACGGTGGATGCATGTGGCTAGCTCTTTTTAGATTCCCAACCGTACATTCATACTGATGAGGCTCTGCGGAGGGGTCAATCGATGTGGAAATTGCGAGGGACACAGCCAAGGAATAATCGAGCTGCAGGTTTGAGAATGGAAAGAGGATTCGGCAGGATTTTGGACGGTGGATCCAGCGGAAAAGGCGTTCTATTTCCATACTAGCTTCTCATAGTAGTGAAGCTGGCTGGCTGGTCATATACCTGAGTAACACAGCCGCGTTTGCAAAAGCTTCAGATGGCATTATTATAGCCCAAGAACTTGCCTGCTCCAAGTCGAATACATAGGCTGAAGACTCAATGTTTTCAGTCACCTTAATTGATGAGATGTAATTCATATTCTAATGTCATGGCGAAATATCCAAGCTCATCCAACTCACTGACTGACACCAGTTGACGTTTGAGAAGACACGGGCGGCACTGAGAACAAGGTTGGTACAGTCTCTATAGACATTGTGAATCACCATATATCTGCCAAATAGTAATTGCTAAAGAACAGTCTTAACCCAGAATGGAGCATGTTGGTGCTTCGGCAGACGGCTTCTGTACAAATTTGCCCACGCATAACCCAGCCAGCCAGACAAATGTTATATCTGATACGATAGATCTCGCAAAGACGGATATGTACACTGTGCGGAAGAAACTTTGGGATAGCTTCAAACCGTCGAGGTCCCGGACAGACGCTGTCGACTACGATTTTCTTCCCAGAAACGCCCTCACAGCAATCTTGACCGAGAAGACAATAGAATTGCTCATACGAGAGAACCCCAAGACCGCCCTGATCAATTTGAGCGACATCACTGGCCCTAAGAAGCGCATCAAGATATTTGCCATCCTGCTCCTGATCGAAAAGACTCAACACATTGGGCATGTTATCCAGCAGGGTATCACCGACAATGACTTACCGCTGAGGCGGGACCGCTTACAGACTTGTCTAAGAGAAGAAGCCGCAACCATCAAAGCTTTCTTGTCTTCTCAATATGAAGTGCATGTTCCTATTTGGAACTTTTCTTCACACAAAATACAGGAGGTAGAATATGATTGGGATCAGAGACTTCCAATTCTGCTAAAACGGCCACTTTCCAGTGGCGGACAAGGGGTTGTCTGGAAGGTCAAAATTCATTGTGATCACTATGAAACCAAAACTCAATCGGTAAGCTGAAGTATCTCCAGGACAGATCAGATTCTGTGATCTTGATTGACCTCTGATGTGTGTCAGAATCGCTGGGAGTGTCTGCACAAAGGTCCCGAATTCGCTCTCAAGGAGTTTACAGACGAGAATCACTTCAGAGACGAGTTGAAAGCATTGAAGCTCTTCAGCCAACATGATTCCAAGCATGCGAACTTGGTCAAGGCCCTGGCAGCATATTCACACTGCCATAGGCACTTCTTGATATTCCCTCTAGCAGAGAGCAACCTCGACAAATTCTGGCGGGAGCCAGGTCCGTCATTTCGGGATCCCCTGTGGCTGCTCACACAATGTCACGGACTCACGGAAGGCCTGGACAGAGTTCACCAATACAGTGTCAAAGACCCATCATCCAGACATAAACGACTCTTGGGTAGACACGGGGACATCAAGCCTGAGAATGTACTTCGGTTCATGGACCATTCCACAGGCAAGGACCGGCTTGTTCTCTCGGATTTCACACTGTAAGCAGTTTTTGGATACAATCCTTACTCCTCCAAGAACAAACGTACCCCATCTTTAGCCTATACAACAAACCTTTTCGGGCTGCAGGTTTTTAGACAGGCTATGACCACCTTGTGGCTTACTCCTCACTGTATTAGCATGGAGCTTCTGTTCTGGCTCTTTGACAACTGACTCTGAATGCTGTAGGATGCGTTTCCATGCCCAAGGGAGCAACAAAGATACCAGTACCACTATGTGTCGCATCGGCGGCACAAGGACGTATCGTGCACCAGAGGTGACCTTCACGTCCGGAAAACGCGTCAGCCAGAAATACGATGTGTGGAGTCTAGGTTGTGTCTTTCTGGAATTTATCAGCTGTTGTCTCGTTGGATATGACGCCACGCGTGGGGAATCCTTCAAGGGGCATGACGGGAGCGACTATCAAAGTTTTGACACAGTCCGCCTCGAGGAGGACTCTCTCGAGTCCGGAATCCTTGAAGACAAGTATTTCCTCTACAGACCAGGACAAGAAGCCGAGGTCAAAACATCTGTCAGACAGGTGGGTAACAGAAGATAAGTCGCAAATAGTTTCTCCGAACGTGCTGACCTTTTGTTTTACAGTGGTTCTTGTATCTCCATGGACAGGAACGTTGTTCTGATGCTCTGCATGACTTTTTGGACGCTATACAAGAGCATATGCTCCTGCCCAAACCAGAAAGCCGGTGGTCTGTTGAAAGAGTCCTCAAGAGATTGACCGAGATCCTAGACAAAAGCGGTCAGCACGGTGTCGCCACAGAATATTGTCGTGAGGGAAAGCCGCGCGCAATTAATAATGCCAACCAATTTCCTCCTCCATGGGGTGATGATGAACATCGCCGGCGCCGATACCGGCACTTTGACACACAGCGTTCAACACAGTCTGATACGACCTCAAGCGCCTTTTCCGGTGTATCTACCCCGTCGAGGGACACAGAACATCTGGCTGATGCTGTTGGATCGCAACACGACTTTGGACAATTTGAGAATATCTTTGCAGACCATATACCGTCCTCCCATTGTTTAGGTCCAGGTTCAATTCATTCTATGGTGGCTGCGACTGCTGCCGTACCACATGGGGACGGCGATATACCACAGAATGGCCCAAGCCACCAGGACAACCGTCCTGAGATCCCTTCAAACGAAACCACGGACTCCTCTCGGCAAACACTTTCTCTATCACCAGGTTTTGCGCGCATGGCTGGTCATTTGCTTGATCCCTCTCATGCCATCGTCGACCAGAACTCTCCATATAGGGCGCTCATGAGAGTGAATGAAAGCATCAGGGTGCCTCAGCAGCCGCCGGAGATTGAATTTCTCACCACTCCCGCGACATCTCACTGTCCTGCTTCGTCGGAGGCTCACAGCACGTACACAGAGGATCCACGGCCGTCCATGTCAAGCCGCACTGATCTGTCGATATTCGAGGTAGAAGAATGTTCCGAGCAATCACATCAACCAGAAGACTCTCATGCCACTGGGAAATACATGCCAAAGCCAGAGGCACCAGCACCTCCACTGGTCGGGGGCAGACCTTTTCTAAACGGCACGGAAAGGACAGATATTAACAGCGGAGTTGACGGTCTTGGGACGCACTCTTCGAGGAGACATGGACTGGTGTTGGTATGGAAGAAGTTGAAGTCACTACGAAGGAAAACATTCCCACCTATCCAGAGGAGAGGCCAACGGCGTGTGGAGTGTGAAGGGGCCGGATCTTAGCCGCGACATTGGTGCTTTCTGCACGCTGCCGCTACGACCTCTTAGGCGTGTATCATCTTCTACATAGTAAATATAATTGATCATGACAGCATACAGGATACAGGATCTCGTTGACGTATGAGTATTACTGATCAGCACATGGGTGGGTGGTCGCGGAAAGGGTCACCAAGTTTATTTCAAAAAGTCGCCGCTGTCACCTTTTTCCTGACATAAAGGTAACCGAATTTAGGCTCATGGCGGCATTCCATAACAGGTAAAACGGCCCCGAGAAGAAGCAAACCGATGTGAGTCGGTGCGGGTCGAGTCTGATACAATAGTCGAGGTATTCTAAATCCCGATCGCCACGCGGGTGACTGAGACGTGCATGGAGAAGTGATTGTTGCTGGGTAAGTGCCCGGGAATGCTGTCTTGCAAAAATGGATGACGAACTATGCTGTAAATTGAATGGAAAGCTACAAGACTTCATGTAGTACGCGATTGAAATTTCTGTACAACCCTGAAGGACTCTTCCCGCGGATGGCTGAATTTGCAACAAAAGTAGAGTCATCTGGAGCCGAGATTCTAGACATATCGTCACATATCAAGGACATAGAGGCAAATTGCGGGAAGATCATATATCGTCTTTGGATTCAGGGGCTCAGAGCCTACCTATTGCTATCCAGATCGCACTGTGCAATACTCAAATCTGACGGGAGCACCCGGTCCCTAAGATATGCGAGTACCTAGGTATTAGGCATTTTGCGCTGCAGTCCTGGCGGGCTCGTGTTTCTTTGAGGACAACAGGCGATTCTGGTTGTTCAGCCCAACCACACGTCGCGAGGGGCCGCAACGCGTACTGTGGTACATCATGCTTGCTTTGTACCACGCCTTTGCTTGTCAGCCTCGGTTGTGAGCACAGCCGGCGCCCAGGTCGTTTTTGGTCCGGGCGCTGGACCACTCACACCCGGCATCGCATCCTCGAGGGTCCGCGACCAGGTTATAATTTCTCTAGCGCGAGCCCTGTCGCTTGGTCGGCGTAGAGTACCTTGAGTACCTCCACTAAACAGTATGGTCACTGGCCACGATCGACTGTCATGGACGCCATGCGCCACGACAGAGCATATCATGTCGCACAGACCTGGGGCACCCCTGCCCCTTGATCCTTCGTGGCACGTGCAGAAAAGAACCCTGGTGAGGATTTCGGGACGGCAGGCCGACAGAGGTGACACTGGCACGCCGGCGATGCGTAACCTCGGGCGGTAACGGGCACTACAAGCTACAGAGTGGCAGGCTGTGTCGTGAGACCTGAGACTATCGGATGGACGAGGACAGAGGCGTGACTAAGATGCGATCCCCCGGGCATAGCCAGGCGACTGGGCTGATTGCTGATGGCCGGGGTCATTGTGATCTGTTCGCCACCGTTCGCAGGTAACTTACAACATGCCTGGCTCGCCAGGGTGGTGGTATCTGATCCGCGGCGTTGGATGGGCGGCGACCCCCTGGTTTGCCCAAGTATCGAATTTGCCAACACCCGCTGTCATAATCTCTGGCTGCGAATTTGGTCAGTCTTCCTTTTTACCCGAAGACGTGTGAGCTGTCATGTTATATGAGGCGTTGGAGGAGCCTCTATCAGCCTCTATCAGCCTCCATCAGCCTCATTCTGTAGACCCGGGTGAAGCAAGCCCTCACACAGAGTTTGTGCTTTGCGAGATACCGCGAAGGCGCGTCGGGATAGCGCTCATGAACGCGCCCCAAGCCACATTGACGGCTTACCTGACCTCGGTTCTTGGGGGAGAAGAGGCTGTCGGCGAGCTTGGCTACTGTATGGTCTATGGGCTGTCGTCGCAGCTGAAGTGGCGCCAGCCATCGTGACCGGTTTAGCGTGGGCAGCTACCCCGCAAATCGCCTAACCAAGCGGAGACAGGGTGGTAGAGGGCAGGGGCAAAGGGTCAGGGGAGAAGAAATAGGGGTCCTTTGGTAAGGCACGCAAGGGAGCTAGCTGGGGAGTAACCTATGCGCCAGTTGCGCTCAGATTGTGGCCCATTATGTTGCAGCGCCAGAGCGCCAGCAGGGGAGAAGCGATGCTTGTCCTCGGTAGGGTGGGTATCCGGGGATTTGAGAAACTCTGCCGATCATCGGTTGATGGCGAGGATTGGTGCAAGAAAATGGCCTGCCCTTGAGAGCACGGCAGACGAGTGCAAGAGTGCCGCGAAGAAAAGTGAGCACAGTGCACAAGTAGGACCGACACGGAAATGCAAAGACCTACAGTAGGGAGTATACATGACTGGGCAGTAGGCAGGTGATTACCGCGGGACGTGTGAGCCTGCAGACATTGTGGATCTACTGTGGACGGCAGTCGTTGACTGAGAAATAAATGCCCCGAGAGTCGCAATCTCCCCTGAATTAGGAGAAGTTGAGACCTCCTTATGTGAAGCGCACTAAAGAAGCGTCATATGGCTGTCGAGGCATTGGACGGCCACAGCCAGCGCCAGCAGCGGGACCGAGACGATCAGCCTTCTGGCGGTATCACGCTCACCTGTTGATTTCTCTTTTTTTTTTTTTTTTTTTTTTTTTTTTTTTTGGTCTTTGCCTCTTGTGTAGAAAGAATGAGTGTTGACAGTCCCGGATCGGGTGGTTGATTTGGAGCTCGGCGGTGTCTGCTCACAACCCCTGTTCCCAGGTGAACATGCCAGAGCTCGCCTACCGTACGTGTTCAGCAGTAGTCAAGGATAGAGCTCAAGGAGCGAGACGGGAAGGGGAAGGCGTGTTGCCAAGTCAGGCAGGAACGGGCGGGCAGCACGAATAAGAGACAGATCCACGCTCTAGCACCTTGCTCCGTTCCTGATGCTACGGCCTAGCCCTTTGTTGTTCTCCAACGGCGACCGTCGATGCGAGGGCAACGCCCGCCCTGTGCTGATGTTGGGATTTCCTCCGCATGTGTGAGTGATAAAGGGGGAGCGGCTGAGGTCTCTGACTCTGGCTCTATCCGTAGTGTAGACCGGGAGCACGGCTACGTTCACACCAAGCCCCAGCTCGACAGCGACAGCCGGGCACAGCCAGAACGGGAGGAAGAGCTTGGGTCCGCACCCGGGGCTGGGGACTGGGACTACTGGGACTGGGACTGGGACTGGGACTCATGGGGAGGATGGAGACGACGGAGATGGAGATGGGGGGGGGGGCTGGACCCATATCGGCGGAGCTGAGGGCGGATCGACCCCGTCCGGTCAGGGTCTTGATCATCTTACAGTACTGTCTCTTAGTTGTCTACTGTTGTTCACCCAGGTTAACTAACTGTGGCACACCGCAGTCCGTTGGCCCCTTCCTTCGCCTCCCTCTGGGCCAGCTGCTGTACGTGGTATTGCATATCCCAGAACTGCTTCACGGTGTGGCGCGGGACACCTCACGGGCACCTCACGGGCACCAAGATACCTAGGCGTGGTATGGCACGGGAGGGGCCAGGAACGGCTTGCATGTGGCCCAGCCAGGTGCGCAGAGATGCCGGGTCGGGACTAATAAAGGGAAGGAGCTGGGTGGCTGAAATTGGCACCCTAAATTGGAAAGAGACAGATGACTTGAAGGTCCCACGGTCCCAAGCACCCAAGCACCCAAGGTGTCTTTTAAAGGCCCAGGTCCAATGGATGGTCCACGGCCCAACTAACACTGTCTTGTCGGCTCCTCAAAAGAAACAAGCAGTCCCGAGGAAACGAATCGTGTAGATCTATCCCATCCCGCCGCCACACATCCGCTCGATTTTCTCTTCCTGTTCACTTCCGAAGTCATCAGTGCCCGACCCCGTCCCGTCTCCGTCCCCAACCCCCGTTCGTCCCCTCTCGTATCCAGCAGCCATCTTTTGAAAGCCTCCTGCCCTCGCCTCTGGCATCCTCTTTTCTGACCACCCCATCGCCTCCTGTTCGCACTGCATCACCTAACATCCATCCCGCCCGCCCGACCTACAGGTTTACATGACTTGCATAATACTCCGTGCCCTTGGTCGCTCGTCAGCAGCTCTCACACACTCACCACACTCGTTTCTTGTCCACCGCGAGACAGCCGTCCAACAACCATAACTGCACCGTCGTTCCAAAACTTGTTCAGCCGAGAGCGACATTCACGGCTCAGCCGTTTCACCCCGGCGAACCATCAATCATTGGCGGTGGAGCGAGCAATCAAAAGACCAGCGCCGGCCACCAGAAGCCCCAGACGTCATTTGCACTACGCTGCACTGCACGCGTCTCGAACGGCACTCCCGACCTAGCCGCACGCTTCCATCTCCCCGGAGGTTTGGCTGCGGAGCGCACTACCTACTTAATCCCCAAGACAAGAAGCACCTGTCCGCTGCCCAACCGAGGTGTTTTCTATCATTTACGAGCTGTCGCCAGCCGTTCTCAAGCCTGTTCGCGCCAGAGGGTTCGAGCGACGTTACGGAAACCCTGGCCATCGTCCACGGTCGCGAGAACGCCAGCAAAACGCTGTTCCATTGGTCACGTTACACCGCATCTTTGGACGAAGAAGGCCACGAAGCAGATCAGAGCATAGGGAGCAGTAGGAGTTGTCCAGCTGTCACGAGCTCTAGTCCTTGCAGGCACGGACGACCACGTTCGAACACGACCCCTCTATCGCAGCCCGCGTGCCACCACCTCGTACTGCCGTTGGATCCGGAGTCCCGACTCGATCCCAATTCCGCCTGCGATTCGAGGAACCGTCCCTGGCCTTCGCATCTTGGACTGATATAGGCTGTGGATTTTGGTATGCCACTAGCGCGTAGGCAGTGAGGGAACAAGAAGAGCCAAGGGATTTGCGAGTCCAAGACACTGTTCGATACCAACGCGAGTGACAGACGGGGAAACTGACTCTGGCGCATGTGTGGAATCATCTGTGCGGAGTGAGTTACTTTTAAGACCAGGCCAGACACACCTTGACTGGGCATCTGAACATTTTTGTGTGCACACACACACACCCACACACAAACACACACGGGCACACGACCCCTGAACTGGGCCCTTCCAAGGTTGGCTGGGGAAACAACGCGCATCTATCCACTCCCCCCTATTCGAGCCGCCCAAAAAATGGCTGCTACCCAACCGGACTCCCGAGGTGAGCAACGAAACCCTGCCCGAGTACAGCGATCTGCCCTCAACATACCCCTCCAAGTCGCAAAAGGAGCAGCAAATCTGGCACCTCCCCGGTTTCCTTTTCATTTTTAACTACAAGCCCCTTTTTGGGCCCATGGACTGGGTGGGCTCCTTGGCCTGAGGCTTTCGCGCGCAATCTGGGCGCTGCCGCCTGCAGAAAGGAGCTCCCACTCCAGGTCCCCTTAAACCAACTGGCTGGACCCCCGCTGTATCATGCAAGGAGATTGCTGTTTCATCGTCCCTATCAAAATCGTCATTTGCATGCAACCTGCCGCCTCCCCGATCAATTGACAGCCACCTCCGCTAACAATTGTCTGCTGTTGGGTTCTTAGATCAACCGTCTCCCGGTCTGACTCTCAGCTTATCTTCGAACAACCCATTTCGCAACCGTGCCGGGTCGCCCTTGCCCAAGAGTCCTTCCTCCCCTTTCGATGACCCTGCCCCTCAACAACCACCACCGTCGTCGTCGCGACCTCTCTCCAACAACCCTTTTCTTGACCCATCAAAGAACCACCATCAGAATCAGAGTCAAAACCAGAACCAGTTATTGATACCAGATCTCGACTCACCAACAGAAAAGATGGCTGACAAGAATCGCCCTGCGTCGCCCACCATTGAAGACATGTTTGTACGTGTTTCCCCCTCCTCACCTTGGTGAAACACGCAATAGCGTCAATGCAGTCGCCGCCGGCGTGGTCGCGGTGCATCGTCTTGGGACATTGCGTCATCATCAACATTGTCTCGCCTTTCTGATCGCTAATGCTAATCTTCGCTTGCAGGCTGGCATCACGATCGACACCAAAGACAAGAAGCCAGATCCGCCTCAACGACCTCCACCTATGAACCGTCCCGGCGCTCCGAGGGGGGAAAACATGCCTCCTTCTGGCCGGCGTGGGCCTCCTCCTCCAAACCACAGGCCCTCACGATCTCAAGAGGAGGCGATGCGAGCTCGTCGGCAACGCCCTAACGGTGACGGGCCCAACTCCCCTCCCCGACGCACAGGACCTGGGTCTGGGCGAGGAAGGCGGAACTCGGAGTCCTCACTTACTGAAAAGCCGGTCCTGACTGAAGAAGAGAAGAGGGCGCGCGAGAAAAGGCGCAGGGAGCGAGAGGAGCGCAAGCGACGTGAGGGCCGCGACAAGCCGCCAAAGACTCACCGAGACATGGATCTCATTGACAAACTTGATGCAACCAGCATTTACGGCACAGGCCGTAAGCCCCCACCAACCCCTGACCTCAATCCTCTGGACGCCACGCTAACCTCATCGCCAGTTTTCCACCACTCTGGCCCCTACGACGCTGTCATCGCGTCTCGTAACAAGGCTACCAGCGGTCGCGCGCCCCTGGCTGCTTTCGCCAAGGACTCTGCTAACATGTCAATCGGCGGCTCTGGCCCGCTCCAAGCCCGCGCCGACCACTCCACATTCATGGGAAATGGGACCGAGGAAGCCTTTACCGACTATGCCACCAGCATTTCAGGCGCCCCGCCCACGAAGAAGGACATGGCTCTTTTTGACCCTCACCGTCGCGCGTCCGTCATCCACGGGGACGAGACCGTGGGCTTGGGTACGTCGACATTCCTCGAGGGCACACCAGCCGCCAGGGCCGCTGTGCAAAAGGCCGAGCAGGAGTCTGCTATGCAAAACCAGGAGGGCGGGCTGCAGCGGAAGAAATCACTTGCCCAGCGCATTCGAGGCATGAACCGCCCCCCCAGGGGCGAGTACGGACCGTCTGGTCGCTTGACCAATCCCGAGGGCGTCTACCGCGACCACTCTACATCCGGCAGCATGTCTAGCGCCCGCAACGAGACGAACCCCTTCTTCGCCGAATATGAGCCGAGCAAGGACGGCGAGGAGCAAATAATGGTGCGCAAGATGAGCCAAGCCGGCCCAGGCTCCCCGGCCTCCCCACCCCTCCCGGGCAGTCTCGAGAGGCGCTCCACCACCGATGCCCTGAGTGGACCTGAGCAGCAGCCTAAGAAGAGCGGCGGTGGCCTGCTTACCCGGATGAAGAGTTTGAAGGGCGGCCCACGATCCCGTCCCTCCGACAGGGACACCGGAAACGCAGCTTAGGCGAGCAACACTTCTGGGGCAGGCACGAGCCCCCGCCACTCTTCTAGCCCTCTAGGCCTTCTCAGAATGCGCAGCATCCATGCATACCGACGTCTGCCCAGGCGATCACGCACAGACGAGACTGTAGAGTACGATTCGAGACCAGGAACTCGCGCCCCGGCAGATATACCCAAGGGCGGCTTTTAATTTGTCACGTCGAGGCACTTTGCAATTGGAAACGAGTGAATGGTCGATGATTTTTACCATTCTTGTAAATTTATTTCAGGGCGATTGGTTGGAATTGGCGTTCGAGGAAACTGTTGAGCCGCTACCTACCCTGTGTGGGCGTGGAGACTACGAAACCGAGCTAGAAGCACTCAACGACTGTCGGGACAGGTCTCAGCGGAACGATTTCGGCCTTTCCGTCCTGCGTTACGAAGAGACAGACAAATCCTCGAGATGCAATAATCAAAAAAAGATATTCAGCAACAGGTTAGCAGGCAGACATGACACATGGCGACACCAACAGTGGGAGCGTGCGTCACAATGGAACATGTTATTTAGTAGGCGGGATTGGTGGCAAGAATCGGTCCAAGTCAGGCGTGTGGAACATTTGCTCTTACGAATGGCTACGTCCGGTAGACATCAGCAGTCAGTCGGGCAATTTCCTAAGCAGATTGAATACAACTCATCCCCTAAATTTCTTGGAGTGTTGCGAGTTGCGCAGGTGACTGCAGTGTGGGCACAAGGTCGTGGCAAGGGGCGAAGGATGGGCATACGCAAATTCGGTCTCCACTTGTCAGATTCATGTTGGATCAGGATCGCCCGTCTCAAAGTCCGCGACTGCAGCTCCGAGGATATCATGATCCGCTAGTTCAAGTGCACATGCCAAATCCTGTCAAGTAGTTTTATCACTGGGTGTCTCGCATTGTTTAGAGCTGCTTCCGAGACGCTCGCAGATTAGATGGGTGCCTTGCTCTCCGACGCGCTATCAGCCAAGCACAGACGCTGACACACAATCGCGTTAGTTGACCCGCGATGACGAATTTGTTCTGACCAGACCAGCAACCGTTTATGATGTCTATCTAGTTTGACAACCGACACTTCAACATGTGCCGCCATTCATGACCGATTGGTACGCAATTCAGTGAACGGTTGGGTTCTGACCTAGGACTTCGCGATAGCAGACTGAGAGGTCTGCAGTGTGACCGGGAGCATCCGCCAGCTGTCTTGCCCTTGCAGACATTCATTCATTTACTCTTGATCCACACGAAGAAGATGCGCGACCTCAAGCAGAGCCATGCGCTGCGGTCTGACTGTCACCGCACACGATCAGCTCCCAGTCTTGAGTCCACAGGACAAACTCCGTCTTGCGAATTTGCCCGTGAAGCAAGTAATTAGCGCGCAGGAACTCTAGGGACAGCGGTCACTCGGAAAATACGCCAGGCAGGCCACGCGCCATGGAACATGCACCGCCGCAGCCATCCCAGGCCAGCTCCCACTTCCAGATCGAGCCGGTCTCGGGCGCGACCCTGTTCGAGCAGGAGACGAGGCGCAGAGACGCGCTCGCGCAGCGCGGCAGGTGTTTCACCGGGTGCCGCGAGCTGGACGACCAAGTACTCCTGGGCGGGTTCGAGAGGGGCTGCGTAGTCGGCATCAGCGCCGAGGAGGAGGATGTGGGCTTGCTGGTGAGCAGGAAATTCCCTACGAGGCATTTTGGCCGAGGATCGTGGCTGCTAACCAAACATGTCCAGATCGGGCTCCAGACCGTGGCGAGGCTGTTCGTCGCCAGTCTCAGGACTGGACAAGGCACAGCACCGCGGGCTACAATCATCACGACGCTGTCTGCCGGGACACTGCTGCCGATTTTGCGGGACACGTTCAAGGCACAGATCGTGTCGCAGGGCCAGGACCCTGGGAAGGGGAGTGAGCTTCTGAAGCGGTTTCTAGAGACGATTTCGATATCTCGCGTCTTTGACGTCTCCGGGCTGTGGGAGGCCCTCGAAGAGCTGAATAACCTGTCTTCCAGCGATGAGCCGCCTCAGGAGCCTCCCAGCAGCCAACAGGCTGTCGAGGAAGAGCATATTGCTGCCTTCCGGGCTGCCTCTACAGATCACGGGGATAGACAGGGGGAAGCAAGTACAACAGAATTGTCGTCAAGTCCGCTGTCAGACCCTCCCAGCAGTTTGCCGGATGAGATGGAGTTGGTGGAGGCAGAGTCCAGGAAGCCAGCACCGGGTGAGAGAACGGAGATCGCAGATAGTGAGGGCGAGGGCGACTCTCTGTCTCCTCTGAGCCAGCCAAAAGCGCCCCCTGAGCGAGACACAGCTGCACTAATAGTCCCCGAGGAGAATAATTCCAAGGACACCAAGAAGCAGGCAGGCTCACGGCAGCCAGACATAATACTGATTACACACATGTCTACAGTCCTGTCGTCCCTCTTTCGCCTGCGCGAGAAGGACACAGCCCACCAGACGGTCCAACTCCTCTCCTCTCACCTACGCTACGTATCGCACTCACCCGACCACGTCGGTCCGCTCATCATCATCCTCAACTCAACCACGAGCCCGCAAGAAGCCCTGTCCACTACCCAGAAGAGGTCAGACCCAGGCCAAAGCAGGCCATCCCCGCCGGCGCCTCCGCCACCAGGGGCACCAAACATGAGAGGCCCGAACAAGACCCTAGACCCCACGCTGCGCTCGATCTTCAACCCCCCACCGCTCCCGGCCACCGGCCTAGGCTACACGCACGACACACCGCTCTCACGGCGCAACAAGCCGTCCTTCGGGCTCATCTTCACGCAGATGCTGGACATACACCTGCTGTGCACGCGCGTGCCCCGGACGCGGGCGGACGCCGAGGCGCTCTTTGCGCCCCAGGGCCAGGTAGCGGGCGAGGGTGCCACCGCCACCGGCAGCGCGGTAGGTTATGGCTGGGTCGTGGAGGTGCTGCTTGACGAGGTCGGCGTGTGGGAGGGGGAGGGCGAGGGCGTCGAGGCTCGCCGTCCGCCGTGGGGCGGTGCGAGGAGGGCGTCGAGGGAGCAGCGATGGGGTGCTGTGGATGTGAGGAGGGACGGGGACGGGGCGAGGGTTGTGGATGCGTCTGGGGGCGGCCGGGAAGTGTGAGGTCTGCTGAGGTCATTGGGTACATTATATGGGAACACTAATTCCTATCCGTGTTGCGCATCTCGCGAGGCGACGGGAGTATGGATGAACATCACTTGGCATTAGCTCAATGGGCAACCTGCTATTCGGCACCATAGTGTGTGTCTGCTGGGTCTCTCGTCGTTCTTCTTCGCCTTGTTTTTTTCGAGAAGCCAAGCGAACATCGTTGCTTTCTACACTAGTTTAGGTCATGCCGGAGGACGTGTCCACAGCAGTGCCACCCTAACCGTCCCTTCTCGGGAGGGCATCGAAGATGGACAAATGCAGGTAACCTATCGTATTCCGCTGTCTCTAGAGCCGCCGACAATCAGGAACTCTGCAGCCGAGATTTAATTTCCCGAACAGTATGACGAAGCTCTAGCGGCCGACCAACCGGGGCCCTGACGATGGTGGACACAAGCACGGAGGTCTCTCAGGGGGTTCGAGTCATGAGAGGCCCACACGATACCAGCAGCACATGCCATCGGACGAACCACGCCTCCGCGGGGGTGTCGATCATTCATTGGAATTGACTTTCGGACCGAGGCACGCCATGCGGACTGTGCCAGTGAGCCAGTGAGCCAGTGAGCCAGTCTGGGGTGATGGGGCCGGTACCGCTGGGTTGGAGGCAGGGGCGAATTTGTTTCCAAGTTTCGTGTTGTCGTGAATGAATCCTCATTGGAGTCGTGAGGACCAGGGGCGGCTTTCCGGAGCTAGCCTTTGGCTAGGGGGACTTGATTCCCACTTAACGTCTGCGTATGAAGTTCCACACGCGGGAACTCGGGTCCTGACGGTACTCGCGCGTTGCAGAACTTGAGGCATCAACAGCAGACAGCCCTCGCCTCTTGGTCTCTGCCCTACAGAGGAAAAGCGGACGAGACAAGAAAGAGGCAAGGGAAGAAAAAAGACATGGCCGCCACGCAGACCATCGAAGTGCCCCACCTGGGCGGGATCAGAGCCGGGTACGCCATTTCGGGGAACGGGCAGATCGACCCGTCCAAGCCAACATGCGTTCTTGTTAATGCAATGTGCATGACTGTCGCACTCTACCGGCACCAGTTCGAGGATGAAAGGCTCACGGCCGGGTTAAACCTGCTCGCCATCGAGCCCCTTGGCCACGGCGCGACCAGCTGCCCAACCGAGCACTTCACGTACTGGGACACGGCCACAATGGCGCTTCAGGTGCTTGACAAGCTGGGCGTCGAGCGGGCGTACGCGCTGGGGACGAGCCAGGGCGGCTGGATGGTAGCCCGGATGGCCATCCTCGCGCCGGAGAGGGTATGAGCAAGCCCGCCTCCTCCTGGGGGCGCTCCCGAAACGATGCATATAAATATGCCCTGGGCTTGATGCTAAGAGACTCGATAGATTCAAGGCCTCCTCGTGCTCGGCACGTCCATGGACTATGAGTCCCAAGAATCGAGGGATAAGGGTTGCTGGGACCCGGCCACATTGCTGTCGCCCTTCCTGGAGAAGTGGTCGAGCCCCATTGCAGACTTCGTCGTCGACGACGTTTGGTGCGGAATGGTGGGTAGTGTTGGCTTCGGAGACCACGGCACCGCAGAGAAGACAGAATTCTGGACCAAGACGCTGCAGGAGGTCTACCGGGGCGACGAGGGCCGTAAGAAGGCTAAGATGGCCCTGCTGAACCTGCTGACGAGGGACGGCCTCCTCCTTAGACTGAGGGATGTCAAGTGTCCGGTCCATTGGCTGCAGGTATGGTTCTCAACTGATGCTGTGTCCCTCCCTGTATTTGCGTGCCCGTCCTGATAGTTGTGACTTGTAAATCTTGATGATGATGGAGGCTGACATTCTTCCGCGATGCGCAGGGCACGAAAGACATCCCATATGGCACAACCGTGCCTGCTGAGCACATTAAGCTGTTCACGTCTGCGCCTAGGGCAGAGCTGACTTTCATCCCTGATGGCGGCCACTACCTCAATGCGACGAATCCCGTTGAAGTTGCAGATGCCCTGCTCAAGATGATTGCTGCCGGGTAGATAGTTACTACGAGTACTAATCGCACACTTTTGAACAAAGCAAGCGACCTGTACTGGAGGCAGATGTCATCCCTGCTCACGTATGATCTGTCGTGCATTGTCTCCGTACATTTACCTTTCGATGGGTCGATTCCACGTACGGATCAGGAGCAGTCGCAAAATACAAATCATTCCCGCTTCGAACTTGACCCGTTGACCTATATCGCATGTGGTGGTATAAATCGCCCAGGGATTGCTGAATTACAACAAGCATACTTGAACAGCAAACATCTCGGTTCAAAGATCAGTCCGTCGCGAAGCTGGGCACCAGGAGCAGGCGAAAACGAAGAGCGGTCAGACGACTCGGGCAGGAATTGATGACCTGAAGTATACAGACTGACCAAATGTATCGAGTTACTTGATCTGAGACGGGATCGAGGAGATATCCGTGGAATAGCCCCTGTCTCTAGACTGTCGACCGGACGGTTCCACGCTCGAGTCATCCACCACGACCGTTGTCACAATATCCATTTGAATCCCTCCTTCAGACTGGGGTTGTTGTGAAGGGAGCGACGGTTGGCTGCTGTTGCGATCGCCTAGTCTCCACCAGCCCTTGTCCTTCTTCGAATGCCACGACTGCCTCTTCCATTTGTCCTGGCCTCCCTGCACATACACAATATTGCCGAGGTTGCGTCCTTCTGGCGTCCTCATGAAGGTAAACTGGTCAAGACCCGTGTTGCGCATGTCTGCCTTGTCGCTGAAAACGATGATATAAGACCAGAGGATGGAGTCGAGGAGGCCAGTGGCCGCGAGCACGGCACCAGCAGTACCCCTACAGCATTCAGAGTCAGCTGTCAAAGAACCAAAGAAATAGCTTCATGCTGATACGGTGAGAAGTGAGCCACAAGGTGGCCATAGCCTGTTTTAAAACCTGCAGCCCATAAAGTCTTTGCTGTATAGGCTAAAGATGGGGTATGTTTGTTCTGGAAGGGGCAAAGATCGTATCCAAAAGCTGCTTACATAAATAGCGGGATCCTTTCGAGAGTCGGAATCAGAGACCCTAGGATGAGTGGCGTCCCGGTGAATGTGTATATACAGGGATACACAAGGAATGCAGGATGGTGACCTGATGGGCGCAACGGCGTACTGTCATCTGCCCGGGCCCGGGAGCTTGAGGTGACCGAATCGGGGCGGCGAGGCATGAACCGTGATGATCGATTTTCGCGCCAGAGGCGGTAGAATATAATGGAGTAGAGAAAACAAGTCCCGGACATGGCCGTAAATCCCCAGACATAAATAGAGAGCCTCCAAAGTCGATGCTCCTCACTAACCCAGCACTACAGCAATCAATGTCAGCGGAGGACGGGTGGTAAATATCGAGCATGTCTTGGAGGCACTCACCCAGAGAACTTGTCTCTTGTAGAATTTGTCGATGTCGACGAAAAACAGTCCAAGGCTCGCAAGGAATATGGAAAGGACCCAGACGGCCGCGCACGCACTGACGACCACCAAAGTAGTCGGTTTGCGGCCGCGGATAATGCCGAGATAGCTGAAGATGGAGATGGTGAAGAGGAACCCACTGGTAGCTAGACAGCCGAAGCTAACAATCCAGCCCTGGGCGTGGCAGGTTGCAGATCCAACTTCTATCATATCCCGGTGGAGCCAGACTGCATTATTCACGTAGGCTGCAGAAAGGCATATGTCCGAGAACAGAAGGTTGTAGATTAGCAGCATGAGGGGATTGGGCGGCTTTTGGCGTCGTGATACCACAGTCTGTCCTGTGTCTCTCCTTGTGAGAGGGTCAAGGGATACTGGTGCTTGTGTCGATACTGTTGCCGCAGCCTCACTGGCAGGTTGCTTCTGTCTCGTCTGGAAGTACTGGGCTTCGGACAGCCCAAGACTCAAGTCGACTTGTGCCGCACTGGTCGAGTTCGTGGCTTGGTGGTGAGGCTGGGTTCCCTGGGGTGGCCGAGCATCGTTGATTTTCCAGAGAATAAGCCGGTATGTGATGTGAAAAAAGAGAAGGCTGGTCGTCACGAGGGAGAGCATCCCGAGGACGAGCATCGCGGCATGACACCGCCGATACAGTGCTGGTAACGGCGCTATCGAGTCGGTGGAAATCGCATCGTCCATCTTCGTTCGCCTCCGGACGGTTAAGCAGGATAAGGCAGACGGTGTTTTACAGACATCCTCAGAGTCGAATCACTCTGGTTCTGGAATGTGGTTGAGAGGACTGGAGACACGTCCAGCCGGACGCTGCACTGGAAGCGCGACACATTTACCGGCTTGCTGGCTCCTGCCCTGACTCCCCATAAGCGACGGTTTTGACGGCACAGACAGGTACTGTAGTATTGTAATAAAAGGGGCCTAACAGTATCATCCACTTGGATCCATGTTATTAACAAGGTGCCTTGCGTGTTCTCTGGGGGGTGTCATCACGGCAGCGCCCAAGAGCTCAACGGAGGATTTGCAGTTTTTGGAAAGGCTCGAGTATGTCCTTACTGTGTAGCGACTGTAAGGGCCTGGAGCAGCAACGGGCATCGTCTTCTGGGGCTTCAAGTTTCTCTCGACAGAACAATACGCAGTAGTTTTAAACCCCCCCTCCCCCTTCCGGGGACAGGACCCCTGAACAGTGTGGGAAACAACCCAGGTTCAGGGGGAGAATGCCGTCCCCACAAACCAAAGGGGACAGCCGTCAACGCTCGCTTACAGAGTGATGACCACGCGGAGTGCAACTGACTCGCTTGAATAAGCGTGGGAGATGTCGTCAAAGCAATTTTTCATGGAGCTGCGAGACTTCTATCGTCCTGCGCGCACGGCTGAAAAGGAGAAGAACGGGCCGCGTCCTCTGTGAAGGCGAGGTGAGATGAGTGTGGATTGCAAATCCCGCTCGAACCTCTGTACTGTTAGCCGCATGCCCTCGGTGGTCAGAGCAGAGAAACAGAAAGAGGTACTTGGATGTCCCATCCCTTCTCCAGAAGCATCTAGTGTGCCACAGTACTGTGTAATCGAGCCCATCGGAGGCGTTGTTCGTCGGGCCGTTGCTCGGAGGACGATCCGCTGTAATCAAGATTGTCTTGATACGCACGGGTGACTGGACCCATGTCCCCAGTTGCCGAGAATGGGTCGTTCCTTTGACAGGAGCGCTGATCCCGGCCCGACCAAGTGTTGCCATTCCCCTGGGCATCGCCCGCGGTACTGGTCGAGCGAATGGGTCAAGGCCGTACAATGACCAAACTGCGTCACTTCAACGTTGCCTCCTGCATTGGCACCCTCGTGTCTGGGCCGAAGGCTGAACGGTCTGCTCCACTGCATCAGTGGAGCAGGATGAAACCTCTTTTTGCCAATGTCCAAGGTGAGAAGAGCACCCTGCCAGTGCTCACCGCATCGCCCTGCAGTCAAGTCTGGAGCGAGCCAGGGTCAGGGTTAGTTGAAGACGACAATCCCCCCCCCCTCTCGTGACAGACATTGGTCTGATAATTGCACAGTACACCCGCACCAGCCCTCATCCTCTTGGTAACCTCAAAAGCATGCGGAGATCGCCTGCAAGATCTAAAATCTGTACACCTGGTGTGTACACGAAGATGCACGTGCCCGCTTGTGTGCCGGGTTATTTGTTGCAGAAAGACCTACATGGAGATGTCTCCATGCAATAAACCAGCCGCAGTTTGGATGCAGGCAACACTGCAGCTTCATATCTGTCCACCAAACAGCAGGCTGAGAAGAAGTCAATAATACGAGGATACAACTAAAATGTCGGGAAGGCAATAAATATATGGACAATTTGCTGTCTTAGTACCTCAACTTTTGTGATGCCATTTCACTTGCTATGACACAAGCGACCACTACAATCCTGACATCTTGGCTGACGGCACATAGCACTCTCAAACTGACGACAGTATACAACTTGCCCAGCCCAGGCATATCAACATCGGGGGCCAAGGTCTTATACAATAGTATCACTTTCACCTCTACCCTGCCCACATACTTCCTCCACGTCTCAGCACCGTCTCTGATATCTATGCACTTCTCTGCCGCGGCGCTTAGCGAGATTACGGCATCGGTAGCATCTACGGCCTCCGTGGACTCCGTAACCGGTAATGCGACCAGCCTTCTTTACGCAGACCTGGAGGACACATCCCGGACGCCATGGTTTTCTTCAGCGATCCGCTCCGAATATTTCGCAGAGTTGATTACGCTGGATGCAAGCCTGAACGAGCTGAGAGCAACGCCTGTATCGACGACGAGCAGTTCGGCGGCTACCACAATATCGGGGGCCACATCATCACCGGCACCAACATCCACGGGTATATCTGCCTCCTCGCCCTGTTCATACTAGTCTCCACAATCGTATTCTAAACCTACTGTGATCGGCATTGTTTTTTTTTTAAAAAAAAAAAAAAACGCTGGGTGTTTAAGCGTTTACCACTATATGAAGGGACCAAAAACCAGAGGCCGGGAAGTAGAAGCCGGTGTATGAAGTGTGACGAGGAAGAAATGACGGACCTTTCACGACTTTTGCATGATCGATGACAACAAAAAGAGCTCTCACAGACATGAGGAGAAGGGAGGCCGAGTACAGTCCTAAATTGGAGTGGGCACGAATCATGTGCAATTTTACAACCCAGGAACCCTCAGTACTCGTGGCCGTGAGCAGATAGGCTGCGCGACGTTCAACTATTTCAATCTGTCGCCAATAATAAGCCTCCACCCCGAAGTCTACTGCGGCCCGTCCCTTTTCACCAAGACATCCTTTGATCCCGCGACGATAACCTAAGCCCCGATCCAGTACAGGCCCTGCTGCCTCTTGTTGTTGCCATTGGCAGCAGCAAACTGTACGTTCTCATTGCCGACCACGGGAGTGAGCACGGTCTGGGCGTTGATTCCCTGGACTGCGCCGTTACCGCCCTGCATGATGCTCGCGAAGTTGTCGGAGATGAGCTGGATGCCGCTGGAAAAGCCTTGCTCGTCGAACTCGCAGTGTCCACCGTTGGGGGTGTTGTCGACGGTCTGCAAGGCGCCGACCTGCTGGGCGTTGAGCCCGGCTCCCGTGGCGAGCTGCTCATAGGCGGTGATGGCCTCCGGGATGGCGCCCTGCAGGCTGGTGAGCTCCTGCTGCGTGCTCTGGAAGTGGATCTTGGTCGTGGAGGCGACGGCGGCGGAGTTGTTGAAGTCGACCTGGGGCGCAAGAGCGCCGCACATAAGGAGGACACCGGTGCCGGCGAAGTTGGCCATGTGAGCGGGCACGAAGAAGCCCGAGAGCGTGAGGGAGCCGCCGGACACGCCTGTCATGAAGACATTGGACGAGTTGAACGCCACCATCTGCGGGAGCACCTGCTGCATCAGATCGTTGACTGCCTGGGAGTGGGCGGCGCCGTCCACACGCGAAAGGCCTTGAGGTTGGCCCTGGGACTGGCCCCAAAGGAGGTTCTCTGAGCGGATTGTGAGCCTGGGTTGCATGACGTGGTGGGGAGGCAGAGGTGACATACCAGAGGGAGCGAGAACGACGACTCCCATGAGCCCCTGCTGGACTGCTTGGTTGGGGAAATCGAAGAAGGACTGGCCACCGTCGCCATGGAGGAGGACGTTGATGCCGTTGGGCCCCTGCGCACCGGGCTGTGCGGCAGCTCCTGGAACTCCGGAGGCGGTCGTGAACTGGTCCGCCGGAGCGGAGATCTTGAACCGGAGGTCGAGGCCGCTAGGGTATGTTGTTAGCCCGTTCTCGAATGAGACCATAGAATCCGGCAGTTTTCTTACTTGACTGTGGCAGTCATGTCCAAGATCATGGAGCCATCTGTCGCCTGGGAGATGCCCTGGGGGATGGCAGCTGCCTGCTGCTGAGGCGTCTGCTGAGCCTGCTGGGTGTTGCCGCCGCCGCCGTTCCGGCTGCCTCCTTTCCTTCCACGGGCCTGTGGCACAGCCTGAACCTCACCGAAGATGGTGAGGAGGGCCACGAGAGCAAAACGAATGGTCAACATTCTGCTGAGGATACCAGTCCACAGGCAATTAAAAATGGGGTTTAAGAAGAGAAGTGGAGGGGGGAGGAGAGGAATAGAAACGGACTCGGAATCGAAGGCGAAAACCCAGTTTGTTCCCAACGACAAGATTGAACAAGCAAAAGACAAGACAAATCTTGAACAGCGGGAACATGCAGGCACTTGCAATTAAGAGAAAGAAGCCTTGAGGTGAAGAACCCAAGCAGCACCTGTGCTCTCATGGCTTCCGTGTCTTTGGACGACCCATGGCTCTTGGCGTTCCAGGCTTGGTCCAGGGCTGTTGTGGTGTTGTGCGTACAGGAGACGCTGGCTGGCTGTGCAGCGTCTGTTTTCGTGGTGCCCGCCCCCGGAGAAAGCCCATCATCAGACCGCTTGTGTATGAGAAGTTGGGTTGGAGAAGTTGGGACGGTGTCGTTGAGGCTCCATTTTGGTGTTACAAGGGCTCGAGGGATCGCTCCTGAACCTGCCACTCGGCGTGTGCCAGCGTTTCTTGGCGGCTGTTTTGGAACTCACTCACCTGTGCTTTGGCTGTGTGGCCAAACTCGTGTGTACCCATGTACCCAACAACCCATGTACCCATGTACCCCTTGCAGGAGGGGTTTGTTTTGGAGTCTGGTTCGACGCCAACTCCTCCTGTCAACCTAACTGCAGCAGGAATGACGGTTTGAGAGATCGGACCCGGGCCAAGATTGAGATGAGTTGACCTTAAATGTAAGCTTCTTTCTCTTCTGAACAAGGAGGTGGAATTGGACAAAAACAAACTGGGAGGCTGCACTCTCACCTGCTTCCTAGTCAGGGCCAAAACAGCTTTGTACCTGTCGATCACACTGGAGGGTTACATGTTTCACAAGGCCGAATGTGTGAGATTAACCGCTAGAAGCTTGTCTACGGCAAATAAGCAAGCCACTGCAGATCCTCTCCCGGCACGCTATGGACCTGGGCACAAGGGAAATATCTATAAGGCTTGCCTGCCTGCAGCAATCTGCTCAGTAGATGCTCATGTGCCAAGTATGGACAGAACCCGGGCTGAGGGAAGTCCAGCACTCCCGGCACCCCAAGCAGGCCAACACGTGGAGGAAAGTCTGAAGACGGCAATTTGGAAGGCCAACATTTGGACCCTGCTTGTGCACTTTGTTGTACCGGCAGACACACTGCTGACACGATTACCCGATCGGGAAACCTATCAGAGTTTCGCAGCGCGTGATTCGCTTCTGACATTGACACACCCTCGAGGATGTGGTTGCACCGCCAGCGAATGATATCCAGCTCTTGCCCACTCTGTGGATTTAACTCCAGCCTATATCAATTGAGCTTCTCATGTTCATAGCTACCCGGTACCAGATGTCTCCCTGGGCACGAAAACGCACAAGAATGCAGCACAAAGCTGTGGACAGCGCCAAAGGAGCCATTTGTTGGTGGCTTAGAGCTTGGCACCTTTCTTGGTCCTCGATGTCTTTTCCTGGTCCCTCAGCAGTCTGCGCAAGATCTTGCCACTGGGGCTCTTTGGAACCACTTCAAGAAATTCGATGCCGCCCTTGATCCACTTGTACGGTGCCTTGTGCTCCTCCACATGCTTCAAAATGGCCTTCACGACCTCATCTTCAGGCTTGTTGGCAACAGCCGGCGACTTCACAACAAACGCTTTCGGGACCTCGCCAGCGGAGTCGTCCGGAATTTGGATGACAGCACAGTCGGCTACGGCCGGATGTGACAACAGATGGGCCTCCAATTCTGCCGGGGCGACCTGATGGCCTGGTGAAGAACTTGATCAGTCTCCGAGTCATGTAGCCCAAAGGGGACAACATATACCTTTCACCTTGATCAACTCCTTGATTCTGTCAACAATCACAATGTGCTCGTTTCCAGATGGCGCCAGCGTCACGACCGCTTCGTCACCTGTGCGCACCCATCTCCCGTCCTCGTCGAACACAAAAGTCTCGGTCGTCGCTTTCTGGTTGTTGAGGTAACCAAGTGTTGCTGAAGGAGACTGTACCCAGAGCTCCCCAGGCGTGTCGTAGCCCTTGACTTCTGTGCCGTCTAGACCAAAGATCTTGGCTCTTGTGGCTGGGAGGAGGGAGCCGGAGGACTTGTTAAGAATATCGTCTTCACTGTTTGACGTGACAATCGTCGCGGTCTCGGTCATACCTAGAAGCATGGGTCAGTTGCCGAGCCAAACGCAGCCCCGGCCGGGACCACTTACCGTAGCCTTGAGCCACGCGCCACTTGGGCCATAATTTGTTCATGTCCAGGATTGTCTCTTCTCCTAACGGCGCTGCGCCGGAGAAAACGACCCTGACGCTGTCGAGATTGTACTTTTTGCATTCTTCCGGCACCCTGGTCATGCGTATCACAATTGGCGGAACCTAGTGATGTTGTCGTGTCAGCGGGCCGACACAGTGTGCGTGCACTTGAAGAGGTGATTCCTGCGCCCTACCAAAAAGAGATGGTTGATCTTGAACCTCTCAATGGCCAACAGATATGTCGGCATCTCAAACTTTGGCAATACCACAACCTCATCGCCTCGGTAGGTGCAATTATGTGCGATGACGACCAGGGCGTAGATATGGCTTAGCGGAAGGAGGCCCAGGACAGTCTGGGTGGAAATGCCGAGATTCTTCCTGGAGACAGATTCGTAGGCGACATGCTGCATCGCGTTCGCGATGACATTTCGATGCGAGACCATGACAGCCTTAGGCAGCCCCGAGGTCCCGCTGGAGTAGGACAAGAACGCCGCCTGCCGCTCTCCCTGGCCCTTCTTCCACTGCAGCGCGGCGAGTGGGGCCAGCTTGGCGCCCTCTGCGATCAGGTCTTCGACCGTCACAAGGCCATCGGCCTTTTCGAAGCCCGGCATCCCCATCAGCCATATCTTGTCTTTCGAGATGCCTGCAGCCTTTGCTGCCTCGAGCCCGACCTGTAGCTGGGGCCCGCCGACAAAGAGTGCCTTTGCGCCCGATGATTTGAGTTGATGGGTCAATTCGGGAGCCGAATAGGCTGCGTTTGCGGGGGTGACGATTCCATTGAGTCGATGTATCGCCCATGCAATCGTTACTTTTGATTCGGTACGCGTGTTAGTTTAGTGGCTGAACTCTACCGCGATGTCCGGGGCCAGACTCGGGGACCTCCACCTACAGTAATCAATCTGTGGTTAGAAGACGTCAGCTATCTTGATCCAAGGCTACACAAGACAGCGGGGGGCAACGAGCCTACCGTGTTAACCGAGAACATGCAGGCTACTTTGTCCCACTCAGTCTCTTCATTCGGAAGCCACCCGAGCCGCTTTCCGATAGCCCGGGCGAGACAGTCCTGCCGCTCAATGAACGAGTTCCAGTCAAACGTCTTTCCGGTCAGGCCGCACGTGAATGGATTCCTGCTTTTGGCGAGCGGGTAGCGGGCATATTTGTCGGATGTCATGAACTCCGCTATTGGGATGCTGTCGGGAGGGTCTGGGGGCTGTCAGAGGGTTCGTCGTTCTGTCCTCTGCCCGAAGCATGATTCCCACTTACCGAAGGGCAGCTCTGGCACCCAGCTCGGCGGTTCGAAAACCATCTTGGCTCGGGCTTCTATCTAGGGACGGAGGTGCTATACGCTTTTTTGGTGCTGGGCGACTCCTGGTCTTTTTTGGCGGGACAATCTCGCTCGTGGGATAACGTAGGCACAAATGGGGCTCGACGGCGGGAGGGAAAGGCGCAACAGGGCAGATTCCGTAGGACGTAGGAGAGAAGAGCAGAGAAAAGAAGACCTTGGCGGGAAGGGTTCACCGACTCGACACGACAGTCTGGCTGAAGCTGCGCTAATTATCAGAGACAGCACAAAGAGCACTTTACCTCGGGACTGTGCACATCTACTCCACCCTGGGAAGGCTGCCCGGGAGTTGGGGAGCACGACATCATCGCCCAGCTTCCGAGGCCTCTCGGCGATTCCCCCGCACTCAACCCTGTTGCACCTGCCCCTGAGCCTGTCTGGTGTGAGTGGACACGGCGCGATGGCTGCCCTGAGAGGAATCCTGTATATCCGGTATCTCCGTCTTCCAACCTCTGGTCCTCGCGGTGCTTCTCACAAGCGCTTCATGACCCAGCAGAACACAATGCTAACAGTTCATGGTTGCAGGCATTCATCTTCGCGTCTCCAATTTCTTCCATTTCTGGGGAGGCAACAATTTTCATCACAGTCAGAACGTCCTTCCCTCGGCCTCTTGCGACTCCCTTTCTCCCCCTCCCCCCACCCCAATAATTTACAATATTCTTTGGCGAGTACACGATGACCTTGAGGGTCCCACAGCAGAGGTCTCCCGCCTGTTGCTGGTTCTCCAGTTGGCTCATCAATGCATCTCATCTGAGATTTTGGGGTTTTAAGACAGACATTCCTCGGTATCAATTCGCATGAAGTACTTGTTATATCTAATGTCGTCAACCTTGCTCTAATGCTGAGCTTCTCCCAACGATGTTACCTTATTGATGAGATACTTATACAGCTGGCGCTGGATGACGAGGCGAGCAAGCGAATCCCGTTTCCTATTGCCGTAGTTTCTTCCAAGGTTTCCAATTCCAAGCATTTGCTGACTCGACAAACCTGAACGATCAAACCATGCAATTGGATCATACAAAAGAGTACAGCTTTCTCGAAAACCCCCAGCTTTGCACAATGCCTGTCTTCTCCCCATGGGGCATCACAGATAGTCTCTGACCTCGGGAGTAATGCTTTTGTCATTTCAATATATATATAATGCTATGAGAAAATTTGAGTACAAGATGCCCCAGTGACTACTACAGGATGATGATTATGATTTAATCTCATGATTCAAGAACTGCAACACAACTGTGCCTGTGAACAAAATTCTTTCTTTTGAGGGGACAAGAATTCAAAGCCGCTCCTAGCGACCAGGTGTACCGATGCACACAGCTGCCCAGGTGGTTCACAGAAATTCGTCCCATAC
Source organism: Diaporthe sp. PMI_573 (assembly GCA_021399435.1). Taxonomy (NCBI): domain Eukaryota; kingdom Fungi; phylum Ascomycota; class Sordariomycetes; order Diaporthales; family Diaporthaceae; genus Diaporthe; species Diaporthe sp. PMI_573. The sequence continues at coordinate 384,300 of JAJTUP010000027.1, read as the reverse complement.
GTCGCTCGTCCCAAGTCTTCACAATGGTCTCGAGACATTGATTAGTGAGCAAGCAACACGACAAGAAATTGCCAAGTGTCACCAGCAGAAAGTCGTTCTTTTGATATTCGACTACTTTCTTTCTGAGCTGCCAACACTCATTGCCCTTCCCTTCTTTGCTCTCCCGATCTCTCACCGTTACCAACTTACTGCCTCCAAAGGCCTTCGACATGCAAGAAGTTTCCACCAGAAGCAAATCACCACAAGTGAGACTCGAGCGTGCTATTTGACAGGGTTGCACTCTCTGCAAGCCGGTGGCAACATCTCCAGCTCCGGCTTCACACCAGAACCAGTCCGGCCACAGCTTACATCTGTCAAATACCGTGGGCAAGTACTTCCTCTAGTTGATTCGGTGGAAAGAGACCTCTAAGTGGTCCGTGTTCACGCTAGCGCCATCGGACTCTCGCTCTGGGCAGCCTCCTTCCACTTGGGAGGGCACGCCTCATCTTTGGAAGGAACAGACAGACAGCAGCTTTTCGCCCTTCTTCGGCAGGCAAAAAGATCACATCACGGATTGGCCCAACCCTCCTCCTGCGACCTTCTCGTAAGTTGAGCACTTCTTCCTTCTTTCAGTCTGCCTCTTCAGAGCACACCACGAAACCTTCTTTCCAGCTTCTATTCAGACCTCACAGGACCCTTTGCGCATGAGTAGTCATCAAGCGCCACGTTCACAGATCTCTTTCAGCCTTGATATGCAACGGGACGTACTCCCCATTCAGTCAAGGTCAAGGCATACAGACATCAAATTCCCACACGGATTCCCGCATTTATGTTCTTTAGTTGAACACTGGAGTCTCACATGTGCATGAACCAGGACTCCAAACATCTCCTCAGCAATCATGTCTTCAGAGGCAGGAATCAAGCATTACTATCCTACCGACAAGGCTATTGAGCCTACCTCCACCCCGTCGACTCCAGCTGTCTCGGAAACACCCACCATCCCGCCAGCACCCCCGGGGGCACCATCTGTCCCGGCGACGCCGTCCATCTCAGCAACTCCATCCACTGCTGTTTCGGCTTCCTTGAAGCGTAGGGGACCTCAAGCTCCCCAATCTGATTCGAAACAAAAGCGTTTGCGAACAAGAGTTGCCACTAGGGAGAGTGGTACATCCACAGCCTCTGTTGATCCTGAGGATGACTTTCCCGATGGACCAGTAACAGTCTGGGCAATGACGAGGGGAGACCTCTGCAGTTCGCAGCAGACCTTCCAGCAATACCAGTCAGGTACTCAAACCAAAAATAATGTGGTCACTGCAGTGTACATCAACAAATTTACTGAGCCTCGGGACTTCATCGGCCAGAACAAGCTCATCACTTGCAAGTAAGTATTGCTCAGTGGCCTCCTGCCATACTCTTGCTGACTCCTTTGTAGTGGTGGTGGCCGTACAAAGGATCCTATAACGGGTACCTTTCTTCGCAAGGATATCAAGCCGCGTGTTGTTCCCCAATGGGAGGCTGCGCTCAATACTCTTGTTGTCGTCATCATGGGTGGGTCTTCTTCTGCGTTCCCCCTCCGAATGTGATATTAACATGATAGTTCTGCAGGCAAGGAACACCCGGCATTCTCAAGCCTCAATCTGCCAAGTGTTGTGCGCGAACGTGGCGCCTTTGTTGAGCTGGGAACATTCATGGTGACCAAGATTTGGAGTGAGGAGGTGCAGAACACCGAATTGCCAGACGAAGTCCGGACGTACAAAGTCTGGAAAATCATGCTCCAGACTTTGGATCCTACTTCCAAGCCATGGTACTGGAAGGAAACCATTCCGAACATCATGGCCATTGATGATACTCAGCAGACAGGTGCACCAACCAGCAACATCACCCAGTCAACTGCCGCTAGGCTTGTGGAGGCGGCTTGCGTAAGCTGTAGGAGCACAAGTCCAAAGATCTTCGAGAACGCACCCTGGGTCTGCCTCAAGGATGACTGCCACGCATTCTTCAAGATCGGTAACAACAGCTTGCGCCAAATTGGAAACGACGGCAAGGAGCTTCGGTACACCGAGGGTTTCATCGACCATATCACCGCGTACAAGGAGATCAAAGACATTCCTACCATGTTTGAGCCGCTCCCAAAGGCTTTGGTACAGGGCGGTGCGACTTTCGGAACAGAGGTTGCTCTCCGTAGTGGCATGACTTGCCCCTACTGTCGTTGCGCCAGCACCCGGAAGTTTTGGGACAGACTGGTTTGCCGGAACTGCGGTTTTGAGCACAACGCACCTCCTCTTCCATACCCTTTGAGCTTGGTTGAGAAGGAGACTCAGGCTCACACAGAGATACATCATGTTAAGGATGGAGTGACCATCAAGCTTGTCGAAGATCACGTCAAGAAGTTTGTCGAGGAGGACGAGGACGGCATGTCCACAAGATTTGTCTACATGATCAAGGACCCCAATGGGGACTTGATTGGAACACTTGTGGTTGAGCGTCCCAGCGATCTCGCAAAGAAAGCACCGGGTGGCGCAGATGATCTCTACACCAGCATTGAAGCACAGGGCGGCAGCATGAAGCTCCAGCGAAACCCTGCTCGCTGTCCAAACAGTCAGTCCCACTTCGAGACCTGGCAACATCCACCATTTATTTTCTTTACTGATAATGTGCAGGTGTTAACGAGCTGCTGACTCGCCACTTCCAGTCCAACTTTGTAAGTTTAGATTGAGATATGATTGTTCTTCTCCATCAAACTAATGATAGCAAGGGTGCTCTATATGAGTTTGGCCCGAAGGGAATAGACACAGAGCACTTTGAGAACGCCCCTGATGTGGTCCTGCAGTCGCTCGTTTACTTGAAGCACTTTGGAGAGAAGGCGCTGCAGAGCTCTCAGAACATCGCTTCTAGAGAGAACTACCGATCCATTGCTGGCTCCACTCTCCACATGTCTCAGAAGCCATTTAACGAATTACTCGCTCTCGCATACCGAGAGACAGACAAAATCAGCGTAAGTTGTTCATCACAAGCCCGCTCAGGAGTTTTTCATATTGACATGATATTTGAAGTGGCATGATGATGGAGAGGACCAGTTGACCGGTGTCATCAGCACCGCCTCTTTCGGATCGCCCGGGAAGATGTCATTGCGATTCAAGGCAGACAACAAAATCCTCAAGGGCAAAAAGAAGGTCACAAAGGAGGTCACAAAGGAGGTCACAAAGAAGGTCACAAAGAAGGGCAAAACGAAAGTCAAACAGGAGGGCACAGAGAAGGACGCAGAGAAGAACGAAACGATCCTCGAAGTCCAGCTTCGCCACGGAGACGTCGCCACCATGTGTGACACTCGGCTCCAAGCCCTTACTGATGTAAGTTTTCACACTGCAGGGTCAAAGTCGTAGTGATCTGCACTAACAGCAAATCAAGCACGCCGTCGACCCCAAGGGTATGCGTCGCTATGCAATGACCAGCCGGACCATCAATTTCGATCACTACAGACAGCCCAAGGAGGAGAAGAAGCTGGTTCAGAAAGGTCTGACCGTCGACGAGATGGAGAAAGCAGCACGAATCCCAGACCGTGCTCTCCATTTTGCCTACAATGGCACCACGTTGGACGACCAAAGGGAGGAGGCTGCCTAGATGTGGGCACATGTCAGCTTCTTTCTCTTCCATGCTCATGCCTATCAGCCTTATGCCCTAGCCCAATGTTTGCTATTGGTGGGAGATGGGCTGAGAGCACTCAGACTGATCTATGAGTTGAGTAGATGGTAAGACTCACCGGACAGAGTCTTTTTTTTTTTCCCTTCTTTCTTGGGGATACTAAGAATATGGCACAAGTTTGTGGAGACAGCCGTCCACGACGATTTGCTCTCAAGATGGGGATGTTTATCTTGGGGCTTGAGAGCCTGGATCTTAAGCCTCACGGGCCTGTCAGCCCAGATTGGCTTTCATCGGTTTATTTGCTTTTTGGGGTTGAGGATGTTTGTGGTGGTTCACAGGAGATGCCCTGGTCATGCCATTTTGGCTGGATTGGTGGGCAATGTTGTGAACATTGCGCCACTCCCGCATGACCGCTTGAGGTCAAGGCCAGGATCAGATCAGAGAAGACCGTTATTAGCTTTCAGAGGAATCTTATCAAAGAAGCATTCTCTAGAACCAAGAAGATGTGTAATGTGTCCAAGTCTTGCTGGGCATAAGGAACCTGTCTGATTGTCTGGATGGCATTGTCCGAAGCTTGTCAGCTACCTACCAGGCCCCTTTCCCTGAGACCAGGAGCACTGTGCTCCCCAGCTGTCTACGCAAGTCTTCCTTCTCTACATCATGGGTATCCTCAACCTCTCCCCACTTGCCCGTTTGCCAATCCACCTCCAAGCTCGACGCCTTTGCCGCCTCCTCTACCCCAAATATCCTCTTGTGATTCTTCTGTGTCTCTCGACTGAGAGCAGCATCCCTTACAGCACGGCCTGCGCTTCCTTCGCTCCACTCTACCACCAGCCTGGCCGCACCGAGCAAGCTCTTCCCAGCAAGAGCCGCCCTCTCCAGCCCAGCCAGGTCCCAGGCATCAAGGCCCATCACCCACCCCTGGATGACCTCCCTGACGCCAGGCTTCTGCTCCTTGGGCAACAGAAACCCCTCGTCCAGCACGGGCCCAATCTCCACACCAGGCCAGACGTGCGTGCTAAGGTACCCAATGATCTCGCCGGCCGTGCGCTCCTGGAGCTCCCTCAGTGGGACCTCATCCGGGGCGGGCGGCTCGTTGGGGTGTGGCGCCCAGCAGAGCAGTGAGTCGGTGTCGAGGTAGCGCATGAGGACCTCGGTGACTGCGGTGCGGACGGGCGAGAAGCTGCTGCTGCCACCTTGGTGCTTGGCGTCGTCTTCTGCGATGTCCAGGGCGCGGCATACGAGCGACGTCAGCGGGATCAGGTGGTTCTTGGTCGCCTGCTGGGCCGAGGTCAGGAGGTCCCACTCGAGGGCGATGGCGTGCGCCAGGTACGGCTTCGAGAGCGGCACGTTGACTATTGTCTTGTTTGTCGGGTGGCGGAGGGGACGGGAGTCGAGGTAGATCTGGAAGGCGCCTGTCCGAACGCGGTTCCGGTCAGTATATATCATGACTCCGAAGAAGGAGGGCCTGGGCGGGGGGAGGCGGGAGGGGGGTAGGAGGATGTGTGCGCGCACCATCGACCTCCTTGATGTGGACGTCCTGCCAGAAGCGCTTCTTGAGAGGCGACTTCCCGGGGCTCTTCCCGCTGCTTGTGTCCCGCAGGTCCTTGGCGTTCTTGAGCAGCTCAGCCTGCTTCCTCTTCCTCTCCGCCTTGGCGTAGGGGTGCTCCGCGGCGGGCTGTGGTGGTTCCGGTGGGGGGCCGGTCGCGCAGAAGGGGGCGACATTGGCTGGGTCGGCGGCTGAGTAGTGGAGGGCTCTGGAGGCGATGGGCTGGGATTTCAGGCAGCTGGATCGGCTGGTGACGAAGAGCCGGGGCAGGGCCTGGCTGACAAGCCCCGTGGGTGGCTTCATGTTGGGGAGGCTGGTGATGGGACGTGGTGGTTATAAGCACCTTGATGATGAAGCGCGCGTAGGACGTTTTCAACGGCTACAGGGGGTGGTAAGATCTGGGGCCCGATTTACAGGGGTCCTCGCCAAATATCCGATTGGCTGGCCCGGCCACTTGTCAGAGACACCAACCAGACCAACCCACTTGGACGAGAGCCCTGGGGCGACCCACCATTCTCACAAAAACCGGTCCGGAAGAGCATGCGATGCCACACTTGTTCACCGTTCACAGCTGCCAGACTGGCTGTTCGGCAGCATTGTCAGCCGGCCGGTGCATTCAGTTGTTATTCTGGCTGCACTTCCGCCGATGATACCCACACAACATGACTTCATCTACCATCGAGGAAATGGCTCCCTGATTGATAGTCACGCATGCCAGCGGTTTTGCTTGTGGCTTGGCAGGGGAGCTTTTGCTCTCTCGGATCCAAGTGCTACAGCGCCCGACTCCCAAGACGCGACGGCTTCATGCCATGCCGGAACACTTCATTACTGAGAGCTTTTCTCACGAGATCAGGGCACCTTTCCAAGGGAGAGTATCGAGATGAGATCCACAAGGTACGTTGATGGCTGGATCTAACCGAGGCCCTTCAGTTCGTGCTCCTCAAGCCATAATCGCCAACCATAACTTGAGCGGACATGCATTATTAACTGGGCTGCAAGCTCAGTACACGCCGATGATTTCGCCGACAACACTCCTGAAAACCCCCTTGGGGTCAAAATCCTCCCGCACGGCCTTGAATCTAGCAATGTGCTGTTATAGCGTCAGCGAGGTCTGCCCAGTGCTCGACATGCGCAGTGGGTGATACTTACGTCTGGGTCAAGGTTCTTGACAGACTGCGTGAGCACTTCCCGCGTGTTCTTGGTCCAGTGAGGCCTGCAGGGGAACTCGTTGATGAGTGTCTGCGACAGGTTGTGGTCTGTGGGTGGTCAGCGAGCGTCCGTTGCTTCCGCAGTCAAAAGATCATCGCAGACTCACAGAATGGCTCATTGAAACGCAGTTGGTCGCCGATGTTTGGCCTGAAGCTCGGGAAGTCGAACATGATCGCGCCTCTGCTCCAGTCTGCCCCGTCTGAGGTGTTTGTGGTCACCTGTCCGAGCAGATCGTAGTGCGGCTTGCCAAACTTGATGTTGATGCTGAGGACGGGGGACACCATGTCAGTAACTGTCCTGCCTCGAAGGGGATTTCCGACTCTGCCTACCCGCTTCGATATGTCGAGGTCATCACAATCAGCTTCTCCTTCCACTGGGCATCGAACAGCTCCCTCACCCGCTTCAACATCTTGTTGGCTTGGGTGACGGGGAACGCCAGCTCCAAGGTGTAGCCGCGGAGGTTATAATCCCACTCTGCCTTCTGGTCTGGGTACAAGCCACCGATGAGGACGTCATCTATGATGTGTTAGTGGCCCAGAATCCTTCAAATGTCTTGTTGCGGTGGTGTCTGTGAGAGCAGGGGGCCCGGTCAGGCTACTACGTACAGTTATATCCCGTCACAGGCCATGTAGTGAGCTCCTTATTGGTGTCCTTTGTGTGGAAGTTGGGCTTCTCCCAGATTCCGAAGAAGATCTCCTCGGCAAGCATATTGGATGTCGCGAGAGCCTTGCCCGTGTTGAGGATGGAGATGGCGGCAGCAGCTTCGATTGCGGTCAAGGAGAAGGTCGACTGCAGGCCGTTCTGGTTCACGTCATCGGGGCCGACAACGTCGTAGTATCTCTGGTGGAACTTCTTCTTGTAAGGCCCTGCAACGTGTCAGTGGTAACTTCTACAGGGTCTGGGGTGGCGCATGCTAGGAACTTTCCGGGGCACAAGCTCCTTGAAATGGGGATAAACCTACACCACTTTCGGCATGTCAGCATTGAGTCTAATTCAAATCAAATGGGCGGATCGACTTACCCAGAGATTTGCAGTCAGGTATGGTGCTATGAGTGCTTCAATATCGCCGTTCAGGACGTCCGCCTCGTCAAGCCTTCACCGCATCAGCCCAGTATTCATGAAGAGCGTTGGCACATCGCGGTGACTCACGTCTTTTGCATCGCATAGAGCACAGTCTCGGGGTAGATCTTCATCTTGAGCCTGGCGACGATGCCTAAAAGCCCCAGCGAGGTTGAGGCAGCTAGCCTAAGTATTACGTTAGTCCTGCTACGGATCCTAAAGTGGTGCGTTCTGGGACATTCCAAAAATGAAAGACGGGGATCCGTAGAAGGAGAAGGGTGATGCTTACCACTCGTCGTTGGACTCATCTCGCTCGATGGTCCTGATAGTTCCGGTCCCGTCGATGATGTCCATGGACAAGACGCCGCCCACCACCACGGCGTCCTCCCTGAGCGAGGTCCGATGGGCGCCCATCGCCACGCTGCCGCCCAGGGAGATGTTCCAGTTGACGAGACCGGTGCCAATGTTGGCACCGCGAGCGTGGAGGTAGTCTGCCAGCTGGAAGAAGGTCGCGCCCGCCTCAACAACCACGGTGCCTGATTCGGCTCCTTCTGGGAGGTCAAAGTCGGAGATCTGGTTCACAAGCTCTGTCCGGATGATCTCGGTCGGCAGGTCGGCACACTGGGTGTCATACCCTATGTTCCGCAGTGTCAGTAGCGTCTTGTTCTTGGGCAGGGGTTCCGGAAACTCAGGTGAGGGTTGTATCAATCTGAGGTGAGGGTATCCTCATGGAACCGTGGTGGCCCACTGAGGGCCCCACGGAAGAAGATTCATAATGATCTCGAGATACTACTCACACATATGACCCTTGCCTCCTGCGCGAACCTGCTTTCCTGAGGCAGCAGCGGCCTGGACGAGGGATACCACTATGAGAGTTCTCGTCAGCCTCTTTCGGGAAGGTCTTTCGAGCGGGCGACTGCATCCAGCCCAGATGTCATCTCAAACTCACTTTCGTCCACACTCGTGGCATTGTGCACTGCCGTGACATCGTAGCAGGTGGGAAAGCCAGGCCCGTCGAAAGAGTTGTACTCGGCAGCTCTGGCACCGCCCGCAAGAGCGAGCGCCAGCGTGACAAGATTGCTCGAAGACCTCATTGTAGCGGCTGTCGTCAGGCGGTTTGGGTTCCCTCGGCACGTCGACAGCCTGTGCTCAGCCAAGCTGGGGACTTGCCCCAAGAAATACTTCAGGTCCGCGGTCGTGGACGTGACGTCTGCTCCATGCTCCATCCTCCCCCGAGCACGAGGAGCGTGACCTCGGGATGAACAGCCCTCCTTCCCTGTGTTTGTCAACGTGCCCGCGCTGGTGTCACATCAACCCACCCTCCCGCGTGACGAACCAGCCGCCCGCGGACGCCGCACCTGTGCGGCATCGCGGGTCCCTGACCTGCGCCCTCGCGCTGCAGACTCGCCTTGCTGGGTTGCTGTGCGGAGAAGCCAAGAACGCCCCCTGGACAGCGACAGGGAAGAGGCCTGTGAGGAGTTGGGACGGATTTGAGTTGCCTAAAGCGGACGCGCTCGGGGCTGTCATTGGGCGGTTCCTTGGTAGGCCTCTTGACCGACCGTACAATTTCGAGTGTGCTGTTGGGGGAGGTGGGCCACGGATTGTCGGCGGACCATTTGAGTCTGGGGGGCAGTTGGTCGATCAGCTTTTCGTTGTTCCGAGGAGCCCATGGGAATGTTCACCTTGCCCCAAATCGGGCAAGCTATTCAGCTTACAAGCCCTATTCTAGACAAGGCTCTTGGCAGCCTGTGACGATGCATTTCCCCACCGGGACTACAGCTACGCCGAAGTTTCTCTCTCATATTTTCAGCCATGCAACGGGGATGCTCTTCCCACGCTGTATAGAGCAGAGATTTACGCTCATGTGCCCATGACAACGCGGCAGATTCACATTCATGCCCCGTCAAATTTCCAGTCACCGTCTCGTCTATGTTACAAAAGTGGTACTTCTATATTGGGTGCTCCCATGACGAGGTGGACAAGGACTTCCTGAGAGGCAGGCATTGAAATGGGATCGGCGGACTTTACAGCTGCCGATGCCGTCAACTCAGACACGTTGGGGAAATTTGCTTGGTTTTTTTAGCCAACCAAATACCGAGTGCCAGTCATGATTCTGCCAAGCCAATATAGCGACGAACTAAGTGACCAATGCTCTGGTCGCCCAGGCATAGCCTACCACTCCTCAAATCCGGGTTCTACCCCCAGAACAAGCGACAGCCAATGCTTCACCGCTAACTGCTTCAGCCAAGGCCGCATTATGTCTCTATTCACAATAAACACTGACTACGACTAGCGTCAGAAACATTCCCCTGGGGCTTGTTCTGGTTTGTCCAAACGGTACTGGAATCTCCTATATTTAACGGTGGCAAGTTGATTATTGCTTGCAGGAATGTGTGTACCTACCTAATTGTTCTGTCCCTTTCTTTCATTTGGATTCTTCTTACCTTTCGGTTGTATTCCTTTGCAATTGCGGTTTTAACAGCAGCAGTTTGGCTCCTAGAAGAGTGCAAAGTCGTGTTTATGTCACAAGCCAAGAGGAAAATTGTGTGTGTTACAGCTGTAGTTTAAGTAAAAGCTTTGTTTTCATATACTACACAGCATGTAGGCTCCTTCCTGTGCCTGCTAAAGTTCAGTCCCTGTAAACGAGAAGAGATTCAGAGACAAAGCTCCTGACCTCAACAAATCAGCTGAAGCGCCAGTGTAAATTAGTCAGTTCAATGCGGCCGACCACAAACACATGCTCTCAATCTAGATCTTCCAAGGAATCCATGATCCAGTTAGCCCAGCCGTCTGGGTACTCCTCAAGGACTTCTAAAAGGGTCTGGTGGCCAAACCTGTTCTCCAGATTCCTGAGGATTCCCAATGCGGCCATGTTTGCATTGTGGGCCAAAGGTGGATACTCTTCCTCCCCCTCTGTTATTTCAAGCCAGTCATAAAAGCTAAACAGACGATACTGGCAGAGGTACAGGTCTTGCTCTTCACAGATCTCTTCAGAGAGAAACTCCCTATTCTCGTTAAACCAAGTGGTGACAACTTTAAACACCTTGAGTCGGATGAGGTCCATACTGATGTCGAAATAGCTGTCTGCCCTGATGATGCCGAGAACTAAATCCACGCCTACCCGGCCCAGCGACCACAGGTTGTGCTCTTCAAGTGGGCAGGCAGGTCGCTGAGCGCCATCCGAGGCGATCGCGCTCATGAAACATCCCAGATTAGTGAAACTAGCAAGCGTTGGGTCAATGTCAGCAGAAGTCGTGTCGCCATCTTGGATGAATTCCAAGAGCTGGGTACCAAGGTTTACCAAGCGGCTGCCAATCTCGAAGACGAGTGTTTGGACATTGAGTGTACCCGTCGGGTTTTCAGGGGACACAAACAAGTGGAGGCAAAGCTGCACAAGCAGATTTTGCTGATAGCTTGCAGAAAGCGCTTCTGCAGCTTTTTGCTGCATTACTCGAGCAACAACTTCGTCAAAGAGTTCTCCTTTCAAACCCTTGCTCTCAGGATTCTCAGACAGGGATCTAGTAAAGCCTAGATATACCACGTAAATCTCGGCGGCAAAGTTTGCTGCGAGAGATGAATTGGCATAAGAAATATAGCGGATGAAGATGACATTGACCCTCTGGTGAAGGCGCGAGAAGACTTGGCTTGTACGGAGGGTCGCCATGTTAGTTCCGACTGCTTGCTTGTGAACGATTCGAGACTCACAATATGAGAGCAAATGGTTCTATAATCCAAGAGAGGGAATGAATGGGGATGCTGCATTTGGTCTCCAGGTCTGGATTGGAATGGGACAGCATAATATCGACTGAGTCGAAGAAGGCTACCTGTATATATTAAGTTAGAGCTCCGCACAATGCACAATTGAGGTACCGACAACCACGCATGGGAAGCCATCGGTCATAACAAAGCTTCAATACAATTTGTTGTTCATTCTCCCGCAAGTCTTTGTTACAATTGACAATAGCACTATATTTTAGTCTAGCGACACAAGAAGTCTAAGTGAAAGACAAGCAGAAGTTGTCTTTCAAGGCTTTAGTATCAACAAAATACCGGCAGTACAACCTGTTGAGGATTCTGAGACTTCTTTGTGTATCTGTCCTCGGATAATTAACATGATCAGGGAAATTCCGGGAAAGGAACCCCGTCCACAAGCAAATGTAAGTTACAGGTGTGTGTCTTGGGGAAAGGTAGCCTTGATACCAAAGTACCTTAATATCGTGGCTGACCTTTGATGCCAGAGCACATGCACGGCACTTTCAATGAGCTCAACCTGTGCTATTGATGATTACTGGTCAAGCATTTTGTGTAGTCGCAGAAGAATAGAATGCTAGGCTATTTGCGCCTTCAATTAAGTCTTCGTGCAGCGCAGTCTCCATTCATATCGGAGCTTGAAACGGCTACGGTATTTGTAAAATTGGTGTGGCCGTCAGGCTCAGATCAAGACCTCAAAGTTCGGTTCCTCCTTGGACTTTGCAAACCAGTCCCATGCCTTCGCTGCGATGTTTGCAGGGTTCCAGTTGTAGAAGATACACTCGGGCTTGCCGAGCTGAGCGTTGATGTATTCCAACGTCTTTAGAAGGGTGTCGCTGTCGAAAACGTCCACAGCGTACGTCTGCACGTTGACATGGGCGCCGACGGCTTCTTCAACGGCCTTTTGATCGGGTTTCAGCTGCTCTGAGCGCCTTGCAATGAGGGTCACATTGTTGTAGCGATTCTTTGCAAACAGCGTCGTGACTGCGCGACCATTGCCGGGTCCTGACCCGATGACGATGAGGGCCTTGCCTTTTGATGCCATTTCCTAAAACAAGAAGTTTGTGCGGCTACAGAAGGAGGCGCTTCCGTCGACGGATTAGTAATTAGTAGCAAAGACGGCTGTTGTAAAGTGAGGAGAGAGCGGTGGTCTCAGCCGCTCCGAAGAGCGTCGGACAGGTGTTTAAATTATGGTGAGATGACCTGGATAGACTCAGCCCAATTGGCAATCGCGACCAGACCTCAGTTGAGCACTTCTTTGCCTTAGGGTCCTGCACCGGTTGGCTCAAGTGATCAAGTGTTGGGATCTATTTCCGTGCCTTGCCCTTTTCTCATTCGGTGTCTCTGCCCAGCGAATATAGACTTGGGTTGCAACCCGTCAGCGAAGCCTGCAGCACGCTGGCGACGACATGACGCTATATGCTCAATGATAAATGAATCTGAGTGCCACAGCTCGCATTCGCCCACCGCCTCCAGCACTTGTGACAGGATAATGATGAGATAGACATGCCCGTGAGCCCGCGTCAACTGGTCTTGGGCTGCTGCGCCGGCCGCCAATGTTTGACATGCTCTAGTGTCCCGTTGACCGCGTTCATGCTGACGCCCTCATCTTGGCCAGGTATGTTGGTCCGCGCAATTCCACTCCTCCCGGATCTGGTTGGTCTTGATTGGCTCGTGCTACTCAAAGAAGTCGTTAGTATACACTTAAAAGATTGGAGAACTCTGGATTTGCACTTGGAATATCCGTTTTCAAAGTAAAATTAAAAGTTTAGGAGCAATATGGACAAAAAAATCATTGAAATTCTGGAGGACAGCACTGAAATACTCCCATCGCCCGTCCTGCGGTCGTCGTCTCCACGGAAGCGAAGCTCAAGTCCTACGAAGTAGGTAGGAGACCTCCGACTGCTCGAAACATCACCTCCACACACATCCTCATACTTCTCAACACTTGGCCAGAATCTGAAACGTCCTGCTGGACGATTATCAGGCATTCTAAAGTTACACACAGCGCGAGAAACGTATCCCCTCCCCTTGCCACTCTCATCCGCTGTACTGGTCTCTTTGTAAATAGATACCCCATCACCAGCGGGAATGATCCTCCTCTGCAAACGTTGGGTTTCGAGCGAGGGGGGCACTCGTGGGGCGCCTGCCTACTTTTTGATTATCACCCCTCTCTGTGTCTGGATCTGCCTGCAATCGGATCGGGTGCTCCTGCCTTTGGTTATACCCTTTCCACCAGCTTCTCATGCTTCGTCTATACAAGAGCGCCGAAACGACACCGCACAAGACCACGACTAAACAGATAAAGCCAATAACGGACCGGTATACTATGGTGGCCTTTCCCATGCTGCAGAACACGTCGATGTGGTGGGCGTGGTCGTCGTGTCCCGCCTCGCGCAGGAGTTCTGCCCAGCGGTACTGACGCACGGCGTGCCATGCCGGCGCTGTGAAAGCGAGTTGCAGGACTGAAACAACCAACAGCATGGGCATAGATTTTCGGCGGGGCTCGGTGCTCCAACTTTCGTAGATATACACGATTACAGCGCCATTACCGAAGACTTTGACGAAATCGAAGACACAGATGGACACAATCCAGTTCCAGTTATCGCCGCGGCGTCCCCAGACTTGGAGAAAGTCATCGAGCCATGTGAAATCCTGGACGACAATAACGAAGATTATGAAACCTCCCCGGAGAGCATTCTCTTTGAAGCCCATTGTATAAGGGAGCTAATCTCCGAAACTACCATTGGCTCGCATTCCCTCACACCGTCTGACTTAAATTGTTATAGAAATCCTCAACCCATTGATTAACATGAGTTTCAAAGAATGTATTTGGGGCACGGCAACCTGGCGCAATAAGGCGGTTGTTCTAGTACTCATGGTCCTCGTAGTCTTCGCAGTCTTCCTCCACAACAACTTACAGCAGTTGCTCATTAGACAAGTTCCGGAGGAGGATAGTCAGCGGTCTTCGCGGTCCTCGTGCCGCTCGAGCCGAAATCACGACGGCGGCGGTATTGATGACGATGCGGAGACGCGCCAGCAACGTCGTCTTTATCCTTGGCAGTTCTATATAGGTATTATCTCTGCGTCGACAACCACTGGGTGTAATCTGATGCCAACTTCGTAGATAGATTGAGAATTGTCAGTTAACCATTGCAGTCTGTTCCTATATCAGATCGCCGCCACAACGCCTCCAAATATATGGAGGCACATGTTCTGATCTCCGAAACGAGTTCATGTCTACACCCTAAGTTACACAGTCATTTCGTCCTTTCCTCCTTTTCCCTCTCACTGACTTCCAACCTCTGCTTCTGAAGATTCGCCGCATCTTGAAGGTGTTCTAATGTCAGCGGTGCTTTCCTAGCAAACGCTTTCGCTAATTTCGCGCAGTTCCTGATCTGGATACCCATGAATAGTCAGTTTCTGGGTTACATATCATGGGGTTGTTTATCTTACCTGTCGTTCGTTCCACTTATTAATTACCATCTTGTCGAACTCATCGTTGGAAGCAGGTCTTAATGGCCAAGCTGCTCCAGAGTCTTTTGCCACAGCTCCTTCCGCTGGGCTTCTGTCAATGACGGGTACTCCACCGGTAAACCCACCCAGTCGACCACAACATCGTCTTTGACGTTGTAGCGGTTTTTCGTCACGATTAGCAGACCACGGTAGCTGCACGGCCATCAGCACAAGCTCCCTTTTCTATCATATCTTCTTATAGGCACATTTCGAGGAACTAGTTCGGTCTGTGCTTTGCACATGTCCCCCGTCTCTCCGTTAGGAATGTTTGTCCTAAAAAGGGGTGTTTATTGCCTGGCTATTTATATTAACATCTGAGCTCGCCAGATACGCTTGCAGAATGAATGGCCTGAATTCCTTACTTCAGTCCTGTACCCCTGAACAATGTTTTCGGACACCCGTCACATCTGACAGCAATATTAAAAAATTCTAGCAGGAACTGGAGAGACCCTGAAACTACTTTTCTCTCTGAACTACATGTATACCTGAATTCCAGAAACCAGGATGACTAACATCTATCTGCAGGCGGACATACCGTATTCCTTCTCATCCTCGCCGTATTTCTGCCACGGCTCGTTGCATTCCCGAAACGCGCCTGCGGCTCACAGCTCCTCCTAAACATCCTTCTGGACTTCTTGGGTTGGTACCCGGGGTTATTCATGCCTGGTATCTCGTTATTGCGACGCCTGGAGCACGACATTAGGACTATTCTGGGACGTTGGGCCTAGAATACCTAGATTAGTCGTTTTGCACAGGGCTTCAAAGTATCACAGTCAACTTTCCTTTGAAATTGTAGCTAATTTGCATATTACCTGCTAGATGACGGCTGATGAAGGATGACCAATGCGATGGTGTATTGTCATAAGCTTACTCCCTCGGTTTGTGGCCATTCGCAGGTTCAGTCAAGTTGCAT
Source organism: Diaporthe sp. PMI_573 (assembly GCA_021399435.1). Lineage (NCBI taxonomy): Eukaryota > Fungi > Ascomycota > Sordariomycetes > Diaporthales > Diaporthaceae > Diaporthe > Diaporthe sp. PMI_573. Next base: position 368,683 of record JAJTUP010000027.1, on the reverse strand, counting down.
AAAAAATTTCACGAAGCAAGACTTTGAGATTCTCAAGAACCACTGTGAGAACAAGAAACACAGAGCGAAGCTGCAGCTTGACGGCTCCTGAAGATATTCACGACATGGCGATCAATAAAACTATGAAGTCCACCATCGACTACCTTAGAAATATCCAGTCTTGGTCCCAAATTGACAAAAAGACATCGCAGGAGAATTCTCTGGTGGAGATATTTGTAAAGAACGGCGAAGGTATCGGTTCAACACACAGGCCCGTTCACTGTTTGTAAAACGAGAGCTTGTAGTCATCCGTAGCTTGGGAGCTGTTGAGTTCTGTGTCTGAACCAAATTCTTGATAATTGGGAGAATCTCGGCGTCGACGCTTAGGTGTATGAGATGAGGTATCTGATGTGAATGACTGCCCAAGACCGGATGTCTCCGCACGCTGCGGTCGCTTGGCGCGGGTCATACTTCGCGTTTGTACCCCTTTCGATGAACGAGTGCGCATTGAACCTTCTGTCGCCGGGTCTGAGGTATCGGCCTTGCGTTTGGAAGTTCTTGCCTGTATGCTGCTGCGATCTTGCTCATGATCCTCTCTTTGGGCTTCGAGATCTACCAGAGCCACGCTAGTCGCTGGCGATTTTGCGCCCACCGAGGCATAACTTCCGACTTCTCTGATGGGTGGACATTGCACAGCCAGCACCGATAACCACCACAGTGCCAGGTTGATTGTTAAACTACCCGTCCCATTAGCGGTCCAAGGAATGGTGCAAAACTCCAGCAAGATGCCGACACCTCGCTCCGTGTCCGCAAACGCGCCGTCTGGGTCATTCTCGGGGTCGTACGTCGAATCAATCAGCTCCCTCGCAGCCGCCGTGTCTTCTTGGGCAAGCTCTTCTAGTGACTCGATGTCCCGCTGAAATCGTGAAATGCGCATGGCTACTAATTCCTCCTCGCTGAGAACGAAGCCATAACGCGTGTCCGCCAGGCACATGTACTTGGTGAGCTGCTCCAGCACAAGATCCGCCTTCTTCTTCTCGTGGAGTCTGGGGGAGTTGATCCAATCCGCCTTCCACTTCTTTGCCGGTTTGATATCTCCCGGAAACAGATTTCCATAGTGGTCTTCGACTTCCAAATCCTCCGTCTTCTGGTACAGGCACCAGTCTGGCTTGGACACTTTACCATTTCCGTCTTTGAGATGGCCCTGCCCTCTATTTTTGGCAAAATAGATCTTTCCATCATCAAATGGACCATCTGGCAGTTTTTCATGCAATAGCCTTCGCGTTCCTTCTATGGCATGTTGCACTACTTTCTCATTCCAATGCTCTGCCAGAGATTGGACAGAGGTCTCTTCGAAAAGCTCGCACATTTCAGCATCGACATCATCTGCATTGCGTACCCGAGGCATTTCCATGGGATGCAGCAATATGTCTTTATACGTCATTCCAAAATTCTCCAAGGATAGATCCGTCCACGGCTTGACCTCGTCAGGACCGTATGACCCTGTCGTCTTGTGGTTCCTCCCATCCTTACATCGGCTTGAATCTGTTGTCGGATTTGGAAGGGTTAAATAGTCGAGAAATGATATGGCCATTGGAACATCAAGTTGACGAAGTCGGAGGCTATGATGCTACTGACCGCTGCGAGGAGAGCGATCTTCACATTGCCCATTGCAGAAGTGTCTGAGACATCATCCGGCCCCTCGACGTGCGGAGTGCGGCCTTTCCAGTGTTTTCTCTCCCCTGCAGGCTTACTGCCTAATGACTGTCCAACCCGATGCATCTCGAAAACTGTTCATATCTCATGGCTGTCCTGAGTTGCATTGCATGAGCATAGTTCGATGCAGTGGTCGACAATATTTGCATGCGGTTGGCTCAGGCCAGCATGTGATGTGTGTGCCTCAATCTGGAATGTGCAGTTGCTCCACGTATGTGCAATGTCAGACGATCAACCAGGTTTTCCCTCTTCTGCCGAGCGGGAAGACATTTGGTGCCAAATGAGTATCAAAGCTTCCCCTCTTCAGCATTCCTACTCTAAGTCTCGAATCACCACAGATTGTATCTCATGAGTTGGTATAACTCAGGAACACAACAACACACTTCATGTCAGATTTGATTCCACATATAAGGGGGCCAAAATTGGCCCCTTTCCACGGAGATATAGAGAAGTTCGAGCTCGTGCGACTTCTAGGGCCAGATCAGAGTCAAAAAAGTCATGGCTCTGGTTCTATTGGTCATAGCAGGGTATTTCAAGTGAACATCCGGCGAAAGAAATATGCTTTGAAAATCGTGAGTCACGGAAAACGCGACACCATGGTGTCTATCTGACATATCCCAAGTTTAACTTCTTCACCATCGATGAACTACGACCCGTTCGCGTATGGCCGGGAACACCTTCTGACAGACGACGTTGTGCGACATCAACGGGATCCATTCTATGCGGAGTGCCGCGCATTCGGTTTGCTTACGGAACACACCAAGGATAACGAACTGGCAGTTCGATGCCATGGCTACGCGTTTTTGCCGGCATCACTGGAGCGCCGTATCCATCAACAGTTCGGGATCAACGATTGGAATCGGCAGGAAGAACACGAAGGTCAGCCGTTGCGAGCGATTCTTAAGGACTATATTACCTACCATTCAGTCTGCGGTCGAAAGAAACTTTCAAAAATGAGAGAGAACATTACTAAGCTGAATGGACTGGGAATATACAACATGGACATTCGAGAAGACAACTACCGCGGTGGCCGACTCTTTGACTTCAGCCTTGCCATTACTTCTCCTCATATCAGCCTATCTCTAAAGATTCGAACAAGAAAGGCTATAGAGACGGACAGGCGTTATGACATTGAAGAATTCAAAGAATTAGAGGCGAGAGAAGAAAAGAGAAGGAAGGATAAAGAGAAGTCTGAGTGGGCTCGAGGGGAGAGGAGAGAAGTACGCAAGCGCGGACCCAGGACACCGAAATACAACTGATCAAGCTGTGGGAGAAGTCGTGACACTGGAACTCAACTAATCTGGTCCCTCTGTATTTCATAATAACCATAAAAGAAAAAAGAAAAAGTCTATTCAAATACAGTGCCTCTTGCCCTCGCGCCAACCAAGGCCCAAGCCTCGGTCTCTACGGATATTCAGGTCCGCCACTGTCTCTGGTCGTAGCCTGCATCGTTTGGTCATTCGAAACTATGTGACACTAGTATTATACATTCCGTGGCCAGCTCATGGGGTGTGCCGTTGCTGCCCATTGCTCTCAAACTTGACGGGTCCCGAAGGCCGTGCATATAGATACTAGTAATGCCAATTCTAATCGACTTTCAAGAGTCAACCCCACAAACTCTGGAAACCTTGCATACTCGCCTTAGAATATATGGCGTCGAATGTGCTAAGGTAGTCATGATTCCTTGATGATATGGAAGTTGTCAGGCTATGACAGTCTAAATTGGGCATATCTAGGTTTATATAAGAGAAGTTGTCCGGGGATAATATTTAGTCTTTGTAGAGACGAGATGAGCTAAACTTTGGTCAGACAACAGGGGGTGCACTGCTTGGTGGTGTTTTACTAATATTGAATGGGCGGCCAGTGGGTGGCCGTTGAATATATCCAGGAGCCGTGTTTCAAAGTCAGGAATACGCACATCACATATGTAGTGTTTTACACTTCAGCATGGGTCTCAAGCCGCCTGGTTCCCCTTTTAATTATCTTTGCACCCGGATGGTCTATCTAAATAATACGCGTAAGTTGAACTTAATGCCAAGCCTGGTCGTCGTATTCTAGCGGTGGGTCTGAGAGCTAATATCAAAGCTGGAAACAGAGGAACGGGCGAGACTTAGCAAGCAAGCCTCTCTATTGGAGGTAAGCCTCGAGCTTGCTGTCCAGAAATGGGAATACGACACTATCTTTTTGGAGCCAAGCTTACCTGCGGCTCCGATTCTGTTCCCGAAAGTATCATGAGCCTTGAAAGCTAGTGTTACTTGTAGAAATTGCAAACTGCCGGAAGCTTTTCTAATCTAGCTCACTCACTCCACTTTGCTCCACCTTGGCAGACCTCCCCAGAACCGGTCGGTCCGTGGCAGTGCAGTGAAGCTGATGATTTTATCTAGATATTTCGAGACAGCCTAAAGGAAGCGCGATCAATGCCCAAGACTGTCTGGAGATGGCCCTTCTCTCCAGGTTCGAGTCCTTTTGTCATACAAGTGGGCTATCTCACAGCCCAATTTTTATCCTCCTCGACAGATTCCAGATCAGACACTTTCGAAAAGTCCTCAACATGCTTCTCTCCGGATTCGTTCTCCTCGCATTCAGTGCGTCAAACCTTGCCCAACTACTAGGCGCAGGCAGTAGGTTTACTTCAAATTTTATGCCCATCGATTGTCGTCCGCCTGTCTGACAAGTACCAGGCCAATGTCAGTCTCCCAAGGAATGCATCACAGGAATATGTAGCTCATGTAAGAAGCCAAAATATCAACATGTCAACCCAGGTCACTGATTTTTTCCCAAAGCGACTCGCAAATGCGCTCGAGGCTCTATCGGTGGTATGTGGTCCCATAAAATGCACCCAATATATGTATTTGACACTTTGTGACCAGATGGGTGCCACTCCGGGTTCGACTGCGCTTCAAATCGTTGCACCGGTATGACAAACTTAATCGTTCAACCCTATGAAAAGCTAATCAGGGAGCAGGTGGTCAGTGTTCGTCGTGTCAGAACGGACAGGGGAGGGGCATTGCCCCTGGAAGTAGGTCATCTTCGGCCAGAGTTCGATGAGGCAAGACGCTGACAGCTCCGCCAGCTTCTTGTCCCGGCATTGCAGATACAGATCAGTGTTGCAGTAGCCATTGTCGCGGTGAGTGTGAAATTGGGGTTGGCACTGAGTGCACACTAACATGAGGCCAGTTGACGCAACGGCCCAGGGTGGCTTCAGATGCCAGTCCAATACTCAGCCTTAAAGGAACTCTGGAGGCTATTCAATAACGTCCCATGGCAACTAGTATACAGCTGACCTCCTCTGTCAATGATGCAAGACCTAACCACGTCGTCACTGATAGTAATATCTGGTCTATTGGGTTGGACTTGCTCTCAGAAAAGTACTGGCAGGGTGGACCTCTGGACGTTTTGGACATATGGGCGGTTGAACGGGCGGTGATGAACATTCACCTGCTCTAGAGATTGTTTCTAAGCATTGAGAATTGATATTTGTCAGACGCCGTTATGTCCCCATCAAATGTAAATAAACAAGTACCGCACTCGATCGCACCACTTAAAATATTCATTGGCTCGGGTTCTTGCTGAACTCAAGGACTGGGATAATGTGACATCAGGAGCTGTGAAGACCTAGGTCAAGGTTGAGGCACCAAGAGAGCCGCCATGACAGCGCCCATGAGAGTCACCCTGCTGCCCATGAGCTGTGTCCACTGTCTAGACATTGCTGACGGGGAGCTAAGAGCAGCAGCCTTCTGAAAGTCTAACGCTATGCAATCTTATTATGGTAATGGCCTTGATGATCCCCCAGATGAGGCCACTGATCACGGTGCATAACGCACATGTTTAGGGAGCCATGACTTTGATTTCTATCCTCTGGACATGTCAAGATGCCCCCGTAGAAACTTTGGATTCCCTGGCTTGGGAGTCTTTCCGGTAGGTTCCACCACAGCAGCTCGTTACTGAAATTTTGGGCTCAGATCTTATAGGGAGCCTAGGTGTAGAAAGAAAACCATGGAGGCCTCACTGGCTCAGAATATTCCAATACCAGATCTTGATGCTTCCGTTCAAACGACATCTGGGTTATGGTCACACAAGTAGGGATCCGCATGATTTCGCATAGACTCGAGAGATTACTAAGGCTGAGCAGAGCGAGTTGGCACAGGATGGGAGGACTTCTCAACACCAACATTGAATGGCAACCGATATTCTGGGCCTGAATCACCCCACAAATCAGCCGCCAAGATAATGAAAGCAGCAGAAGCTCTCAGCTCAGAACTCATCTGCGGAAATAGACATCTCATCTTTCGGCCCACCCAGACCACGGAAGTAATTCCCAGGGATGCCGACCTTGGTTTGCCTTACGAATACGTACAGATACTGCAAATTCAGGCAAGTCCCCCGACTTGGCTGCCTTGGTGAGAACCACTACCCATGACATCCATGAACCCACTCACAACGTGCCAGCACGTGTTCAGCAGAAGGACTGTGAGATCAGAACAGGCTCTTCAGGTCTGCCGCATTTCATTGTGACCAATGGGTCAAGTCATCCTATTGTACAGAATCTCAAATATTTGGAGGTATGGGATGGGCGCAAACCCTCCAACCTAGGACTACACAGCTGTCGCATCATGTGTCACTATCTGAACCAGGTTGTCTGCATTCCGCATCAAAATAGCGCAGCCTTTTCCGTTTTGTCTACCAACTCCTCCGTTCCTCTGACGTCAGCTATTATTCAGGTGACAGGCTGCCATCCATGATGGATGCACTTTTCGCACTCCGCAAGTCTCAAACAATTTGAGGTCAAAGGCAGGATTCGATTTTCCAGCAGCTTTGGGTTACTGATGAAACAGCCCTAGCCTTGGTCGTGTGGGTGTAGTAAAGTATGAAGGGCTTTCTTGGAGAGTTTAGAAGCCAAAGTCGATGAGATCCTCGCTGGAATCGATGCTGGGCTTGCGTGATGACTTGGGCTTGCCCGACTTTCCGGGAGTAGTGCGGCGATCACGTCCCTCGCCACTGGTCTCAGCGGTGGCCTCGAGTGACTGAGAAGCCATGGCTCCCTTGGTCGGTGCACTCGTTGCGTTCTTGGGGCCCGCAGCAGTCGCAATTCGTCCGTCTTTACGCAGTCCGGCCCCTGTTCCCTGAGTGACGGAAGCTGATGGATTACCCGTTCCTTGCGCGGTGAGCTTTCGCTGGTCATTATTGCGAGCAGGGGTGGTCTTGTTCTCAGCGGCCTTCTGGGCGAGCAAGACATCCCAGGCTTTCTTTCCGCTCTCAAGGCTGGCCCTGCAATTAGTGTTAGCGAGGGGCATCGACATGAACTGGACAATGGTACGACCTTCACTTACTGCTGCAAGTCCTGGGTAGTGCCACCTTTGGTGGGGTTGGGTGGCTTAGGAGAGGTCTCTGGATGCTGCTTCCCAGGCGAGGACGTGTTGCGAGGCTCGGCCTCGGCGTGTCGCGCAGAGTGTCCGACCGTCAAGCGCAGGGTATGGGTATGCTGAGGCTTGTTGACCTGAGCAAGCGCACTGAATGTCGCACGATCCTTGGCAGTAGTCGGCTTGGCGACGCTGGCCCTGGGAGTTCATTAGCCATCCTTCAGGAGAGTTGAGAATTGGAGGAAAGAATGGAAGCATCGACCAAGCTGTGACTTACGCCTTCCTTGGGCTCTCCCGGCCCTTGGTCTTGGTGGTTTTCTCGAGGGAGCTTTTGAGAGCATTAGTTGTCAGCGTCAAGATGAGAGCCCGGAAGGCTTGGTGGACTGGCAGCAGATCGGCGGTTGGGTTAAAGGTAGAGAGCGTTCAGAGGGGTTGTGACTCGACAGTCCACAGTCTCTTGGACTGTCAGTGATGATGGAAAGAAGGTGCGCAAGCGTGTTCAAGGGAGTGGTTTGAGGGAGGCAGGGAATGGTCCTGCAGGTCATGGCTGATGATGAAACCCCACCGAGGCGCTATAGACGAGGAAACATGGCCCTGAAGGGAGATGCGATGCTGCCGGGCTTGAAGGTTGGTGAAGGGGGGGGGGCTGATGAGGTGGACTTACGATGCGTTTGCAACGAATCCCTCGACGCTCCTTCTGAGCGAGCACTGCTTTGGGACTGCGTCCCGACGGATCTCGATACCCTCGCGGGCACAGGGGAAGTTTCGGTAAGGCTCGCCGAACTTGTCGGCAATGCCCTCGGCGACGATGTTGCGGACCTCGTCCGCCGCCGGGGTGGGGAGGGCGCCCAGCTTCTCGAGGGCGAGAAGCTGCTGTTAGGTTGTCAGAAGATTCGCGTTTGCATGTGCGTTTGCATGTGCGTTTGCATGTGCATTTGCTGCGGTCGGAAGGGAAGACAGGGTGTACTTACGGTCTCCAGCGCCTTCTGGAGGCCGGCCGCCTTCTTGCGGTCCTGCTCGTTGGCCGCCATCTTGACGGCTTTTTTTTTGTTGATCGCGATGGTCAGAAATTCGCGAACGGTAAACGAATCTCGAGGGGCAAGAGGTAAGTGTGTGCAGCTGCCCTCGTACATGGAAGGAGGAAGGCCTGGCATGCTAACGCACGGGCCTTTCCAAAAGGCCTTTGTCTTTCGTCCCAACCTGCCATGTGCCATGGGAGGGGAGGGGGGTCCAGCACCTCTGTGCTGGTGTGGTGGTGGCAGTATCCCAGGGGAGGGGAGGGGTAAACAAGAGAGGACTGTGCCTTGACTCAGTTGATGGGAATGGAGATGGTTAAGAAGGAAAGACTTTTTCAAGCTCTGAGCTGGGCCAGATTGCTCTCAAATAGTGACCGGCCCGCAGAATCCGCCTGCTTCCGCCTGCTTCCGCCTGCTTCCACAGGTAAAGGCGATCCTCCCGAGCACCCGTCGCGGTCTGGACTTGAACCTCACCGTCTGGGCGAGCTGGACGCAAGCTGGGAATACACAGAGCAGGGCACAGAGCACAGAGCCGCCAGATCTTCTCGCAGTGCTACTTTGGATGGCTCATTGAAAATGTGGACCTATAGTACCTTTTTTTTTTGTGGGAGTCTTTATCTGTATTGTGTTTCTCGGGTTTGTCGTGCTGGAAATGTTTGTTCACGGTCTGCCCAACTTTGGTCATGACCATGCACTTGAGGCTTGAGCTAGAGTATGTGATATTCGTTTTTTTTTTTTTGTGGTTATCCCCATAGGTCACTGCAACTGTCCTTCAAGGTCAAGAGTTTATACAGGTTATGTCTCTTCGAAGAGTTTGTTTCAGTAGCCAGCTGCCTAGTCTTGGTGTGAAAGGCCTTCCAGGTTGGTGACTGTTGAAGCACCCTGTCAACCCAATTGTCACCTGAGATTAGTCTTTGTTTTGTGCTTGATGCCCGTGGGGAAGAAAGCACTTCAACTTGGTTGTTTTCAGGGCTCTGGGGCCAGATAATGGTACCATTTTATTAGCATCTACCCAACCTCGTCAATCCATTCCAGATAAGGTCCTCAATCATTGGGCGGGACCATGGTTGTGACGATTACATGGGATTTGCTACCACAGACCTCTTCGGGGCTTGAACTCCCCTGAAAGTTGAAACCAAAAGCCAAACGGCTTTGGCTCAACAGACACTTTCCGGCTGCCCATGTACGTTTTCATTGGAGACGGTGTATTGAGCCGAGGAATTTAGAAGCTGGCTCAGAGATGGGCCGTGAGCACTTCACCTTTTGACGAAGAATCAGGTCGTGGAACGTCCGATCATGATGCGGAATGTGAGATCCGTTTCATGGGAAGAAGCTCTGTAGAGAGCGGGCAAGGGCTCGTTCCGCTTCGGGCCCGCGTGGGAGCCTCACAACTTTGAGGGCAGCAGAACACTCATTCGTCGTGCACGGGTAAATCAAGGAGACACCTGCCAAGTTTCATCGAGCCAGGGGTTGCAGAGGTTGTCTGAAGTTTCTGCTTTTCTTGTGTATCTATCAATAGCCCGAGAGATATTAGGCCCAGTCGTGACCATTGCGCACGTGTTCTCAGGTCGAGATGCAGTCCCACCAGCAAGCAATCAGACCCCACAGACAGGAGTGAGAGGAGCGCTCGAATCCAAGCCGCCACCTGAGTGGGCCTGCTTTCAGGCCTCTCCCTCGTCCTTGACCAACTCATCAGAGTCGTCCATCTTCTTCACCTCCTCATCAGAATCATCGCGGTTGTCGGGAGTCACCACCTTGCCCCTTCCACCTTTCTTTCCGCTTCCAAGCTTGGCCGGAGTGCGCTTGGTGACTCCGGTGGGCTTCTTTGGGGTGTTAGGGGCGTCCTTCCAGCCCATCTTGATGGACAGAAGGCGAAAGCGCTCCTTGGCAGACTTCTCGTTGATTCCAAGTTCCTTGGCAACGGCCTCGAACTTTGGACAAGGTAAGAATAGTGATGTCAGTTGCTGCAGATTCCCAAAAGAGGAACAAGGTTCATTAGAAGGAAGGACTTACGTCGATGTCGGGCTTGCTGTTGATGTTTCGCATCAAAAGCGCCAGGAAGTTGGTCTGGGCCTCGTTCAAGGTTGTAGATTCTTTGGTGCTTGCCATCTTGATGGGACTCCGCTCGCAGGGCTTGACGGTGAGACAAGTTAGCTTGCAGCACTTCAAACCTTGTTCATGGGGCAGAATGGTCCAAGACTGAAGATGGACAGAGACAGGGTGGCGGATGTGGAGGTTTTGCTACTCGAGGGACGCGTCGAGGTGAAAGGCCGACAGCACTGGCCGTGGAAGGTTGCAGTGACGGCTGGTACTTACGAGAATGGTTTGGAGTTCTGTAGGGGATGGGATTTGATGAAGTTCCTCGAGGTAGAGTGTGAAGACGGAAAGTAAAGGTCGTTGAACTGGAGGCAGCGCGAGGCAGCACGAGGCAGCAGAAAGGTTGGACGACACGGGGAATCCGCGCTAGGGGACCGTTTGAAGAACAATCATGCATTTCGAGTCTTCCAAGACCCTCTAGGCGCTTGAATTAATTTCCAACCGCCTGGGACCTGAATGCTGGGCTACTTGTCACGTCAAATGCTCACCTCCACCATGACTCTCTCTAGATGGACTGGAGGTAGCCTCTATCAATCACCGGTTCACGTCGGTTCACGCTTTCCCAAGCTGCAACTCAAGCTTCTTTGCTGGATCCCGGACCACTTATTTCGAATACACCGTAACCCAGACACCTCAAGTGCTCGACCCGGGAACTGGTGTTGTGTTTGTGCCTATAGAATCATCACAGCTCAGACTTGCCATCACCATCAGCGGGTGTGCCTGCCTTGTCTCCCGAGGCAGGCAGTCTCTCTTTCAGAAAAGCCTCCACGTCATCCAGCTCCTCCAAGGAGGCAGAGTGAGCCAGGCCCCTGCCCGTGAGTTAGCTAAGCCATGACAATCTTCACCAAGACCTTGCTGCTTACTCGTAGACCTTCCGCGTCACGTTCAGGCCCGTGGTGTTGAGCACCTGGTAGCTCAGCATGTTCATCTCGGGCCTCACCAGGGGGTCAGAGTCGCCGTGGCACATCAGGATTGGGGTGTTGTCGTTCATCTTCGGGCCGGCGGCTAGCACCTCGCGGAACGTCTTGCTGAGAAGCAGCCAGCCGGAGAGCGCCACTATGCCTGCGAACTTGACCTTGGCGGTCAGGCCTGTGTAGATGGACATGGCACCTCCCTGGCTGAAGCCACCCAGCACGATACGGTCCGCCGGGATGCCTGCATCGATCTCGGACTGGACCAGGGACGACAGGTAGTCTGCTGAGGTACGGATCCCTCCGGCATCTTCGTTCTCGCGCATTGACTCGACGCTGCCATCCAGTACTTTCTGTCGTGGCTGTCAGTCATGGGCCCTCGAATGAATGGCTTGCCTGGACGGGTCACCGACGATGTCGAACCAACCTGGCATCCTGAAGCCGCCCTGTGGATAAGATTAGCACCGGCTCATGCGCATAGTCGACGGCCTGGGTGCCTACATTACAAGTGACGGGGATCGCGGGCGCGTGCGGCAGGATGAACTTGACCTCGTCAAGACGCTGTCGCCGCCGCCAGTTCTCCACGGCGGATGCCCAGCCGTGACCGGTATCACCCAGACCGTGAGCGAAGATGACGGTGGCTGTGTGGCTCTTTACAGCGGGAAATATGAGGGGTTGGGTGTATCTGAGAGCCATGCCGACAGCGTCTGTAGTGCTGATCCAGGTGAGGCTTGCGGCTTTGCGGCTTTGCGGCTTGCGGCTTGCGATATCCCTCAGTCTTGTACTTTTGTGGGGTCAAACGGAAAGGTGAGGTTGCGCTGGCGTTACCCCTGACGCCTAATGCAGGTTCAGGCCGCAGCGACGGTGTGGGTGGGTCTCAGGTCCACCGCCGTCCGCAGACTGGCCCGGGTTGGGGTCGTTCAGCCTTGCACGATCCCTCTCACGCTTTTGTAAGCACGCGCGGAAACCCACCCGGGATTACCTAAACATCTTGACCTCAGACCATACAAATAAGGAGTGAGCTCTGTTCCAGACCGCCCTGGGCTCTCTTCACCATGAGCCTAAATCTTGCCATTTACTCGTCTAGATGGCTACCCAAGGACCCTTCAGGGTTGTCATTGCCATAGTATCGATTGTTGTCGCCTTGGTGGCAGCGTTCTACGCCTCATTGCTCCCCGGGCTGCCGGCGCCCTCGCAAGTCTCCAAGGCGGCCACGGCCGCGGCCCTTTGGAGATCGAGATCGAGGTCCCAGAGCGGACTTTCCAACACGAGAGTGACCATATCTTCTAGGCCACCCGTCTATTTCTTTAGCCATGGAGGCGTAGGTTTCGAAGTCCCATCCTTTCCTTTTCTGAAGGCTAAAGCCAACGTTGAAATCAGCCAGATGTAATGTACAATAAGGAACACGCTGTTTATCCGGTGCTCCAGAACATCGGAAAAGAGATCACCCAAAAGGTGAAGCCAAAGGCAGTCGTCGTCTTCAGCGCTCATTGGCAGGCGAAGCCCGATCTTATCCTGATAAATAGTGTCGTTGAGAACGATCTGATATACGAGTGCGTCTGGCCTTGTACATATTGATCCTCCGCATGCAACTGACCGAGCAACAGTTTCTACGGTTTTCCTGACTACATGTATCAGGCGAAATACCCCAGCAAGGGAGATCCAACACTAGCAAGCCATATCCTGGACTTGCTCTCGTCAGCAGGCATCAAGGCCCAAGGTGTGAAACGAGGACTAGATCATGGAGTCTGGGCCGGATTTCACGTTGGTGTGTGGATGAGACTCTAGAAGTAAATGGGCCACGAGCCATGATGCTGATGGCTATTAGCATTCGATCCGGTTGAGAACCCCCTCAACGTCCCCCTGGTCCAAGTCTCCCTCTTCAAGTCCGACGACCCAGACCAGCATTACCGCCTTGGGCAGGCTGTCGCTTCTCTTCGAGACGAAGGTGTTGTCATAATTGGTGCAGGCATGTCTGTTCATAATCTTGAGGACACGTGGGACGTAATGACTTCAGACGACCCGAAAAAACCACTTCCTTACGCTGTGTCTTTCGACAACGCACTGAAGGAGGCTGTGGAGGCGCCCGTGGAGCAAAGGCAAATGATGCTGGCCGCCGTGTGTGGCCGTGCTGACTCTAAGCAAGCCCACCCGTGGATGGATCACTTGATGCCTGTGCACGTAGCCGCCGGTGCTGCTGGCCTGGACGTCGGGAAACAGATCTGGACTCTGCAGGAGGGAAATTTTGCCTGGGCACAATATCGCTTTGGGTAGCTATCCGACTGGGAGCCCTAGCTGGTAGTGATTCCGGTCCGCCCGGGGATTCGTGCTTTCTAACCCGCACTAGACTGGATCACTTGACCATATCTGATCCGCCTTGGAAGCCCAGACGATGGCAAAATTTCGACCCAGACAAGAACGCAGAAACAGAAAGAAACAAAAAGATCCGGACCAAATTTACACACGCACGAGATTCCAAAATTTCCAGTTCTAATCCCAAAGCCTCGCCCCGAAACAAGAAACTTCGGTTTTCAACTCGCATCTTTACCACTGCCTATCAGTTTGCCCACTGACAAAGACGGGCCTAGTGTCCTCAGCACAGCGCAAAGTTGACATTCGTGCTACAGATGGATGCGGCTACAGACGCCATGGTCGATCCTTATTTCGAAGAAGATTTCCTTGATCTCAGAAAGAAAGTCCTGGCACGCCTCAATATATACTCAGAGCTCCGAAATAATGCCATCGAATCCAGAAAAAGGATCGTGGGGTTCAAAAGATATGATCTTGCCCAAGATTATATGCAGAACCTGCCCGTCGAGCTGTGGATCGTGATCCTCAGTTTCCTCCCCGACAAAAAGGACGTTCCCCCCCCCCATCTTCTTTCCTTATGCTATGTATTCACGAATGTTTCCGTCTGCACCTTTTGTTTGACCTGTTTGTCAGTTATTAATACTGCCAAACAGGAATGTAAACTGAAAGAACCTGATTGCCAACATGCTTGGTATGGCTTCTGGCGTGCTGGGCGAGGCAGCTTGCGCCGTGAGCTTTCCTATTGATTACACCTGTGCGTAGCAGCCATATGTCAGTGCGGACAGTACAGTCGAGGAAGCCCTCGGGGAGCTTCAGCCAAACTAGGTTCATGCTATGCGAGCGTGCGGTTTTATGGGACCTGCCGTTTCCTGTGAGGCTTTGTGTCTTCACCAAATTGGCACTATCCTTGACAGGCATCAGGAACCAATATCTCACGAGCCGCTGCGGCTTCTGGGAGGTCTCCAGGCTGGAGAAGCTACACCACGCCGTGCGCACGCTCGCAGATGTCTGCATCGAACAGTGCGCGGCGTAACCAGGCGCTCTCGAAGAAGCTACAGGAGCGCCCCGCCAAACGTGCAGAGCGGGGTGCGCACCGAGAGGGCCCTATACCGCTTCGAGATCTTTCGCCAGGCGTTCGGGTCGTTTGAGGGATTGTGGACCGAGGACACAATCCGTACACTCTTCCACCGTGATTGGCTCGACAATCCCGTCCCGGACTTCATCCAGGAGTTCAAGCAGTACTTCGACACGGTCGAGCTCATAGTGGAACACCTGGTTATTCTTCACGGCCTGGCCTCTTGTGAGATTAAACTGTTGTAGAATGGTTGACCTCCCTTGGGAACCTCTCCTGTGGAAAACCCCCGGGTGGAAAACCCTCGTATAGGATAGTAATCAAGCTATAGGGGGCTCTGCAGTACTGCTCTTGTATTCTTTGAGGGTGCGGCTCTGTTACTGTAAAAACGTATGCAATTGTAGTAAGGGTCAGAAACCTCACAGTCTATCTCGACTAAATCGCCAACGCTCCTGGGGCGATGCGTTCAATTAATAGTGACCCGAATGCCCTTGCTGCCAGCCTTGACCATTGGTATGAACATGTCATGATCGTATAGCACGTCATCCTCAGTTGTCTCAAACAGGGTCATGTGAGGAAAGACCCGGACAGCCAGGGCCGCAACGACAAAGTGGATCTCGCAGAGTGCCAGGCTAGTCCAGTCACTGGTCAGCACCGGTTCAAGGTATCGAGGTATCTACGTAGAGCACAACATACTTCATGGCTAAACACTTTCGGCTGCCCTTCGAGAAAGCCATTTGACCCTTCTCGACCTCCTTGCGGCGTTGGTTCTGCTCGTCAAGCCACCGCTCGGGGATGAACTCGTCGGAGCTGGGGAAGACCGCCTCGTCGTGGTGCGCGATATAAGCCGACATCCCAACGGCGTAGCCCCGCGGGATGACGTGCTCCACTGGCTTCTTGTTCCATTCCCCTCGGTAGATCAGATCCTCCTCGGTGGCTATTCGGGCGGTGCGAGACGCCACTCCATACGAGAGACGCAGGCCCTCCTGGATCACAGCGCCGAGGTAGGGTAGTCTTTCCAAGTCAGGGAAGGTCGGCAGTTCCCGCGGGGACTTTGTGATGCCGAATTGCTCGAGCTCCGACGTCAGTTTCCCAAGGAGGTGAGGCTTTGTTAGCAGGTGGTACGTGATGACGGCCAAGGCGGAAGCGGTCGTCTCTGTGCCGGCGCCGAGGATGGCAAAGCCCTCGGCTGCAAGCCTTTTGGTGCCCTTCTCGGTGGACTGCAACTCCTCCTCCAGAAGCAAAGACCCAAATATGGTTGGCCTCTTTTCGGACCTGATGAGGCCGGCCTCTACGTTCTCCCTGGTCTGGTTGATACTGGCTGGGATCTCGATCTGCAAAGTCCGGACGAAGAGGGCTACGTCCTCTGGGAGGTAGTCCACAAACCAGGTCGCCAGCTGGTCCAGGTGCTTTAGGAATGGGAAGAACCTGAAGAAATGCGAGGTCTGCAGGGCAGCTTCAGTCGGGTCCTTGAAGTTGGGGTACCATCCCTCCTGGTCGAGAAAGCCAAAGCTCTGGCCGAAAGAGTAGGCTCCACGGGAGCGCGTCAGTATTTTTGAGACGCTGTTAAACTTCGCAAGGACACGGCGTTCCCCTCTGGACAGGAATACGGATTACTCACAAGATATCACATCAGCTGTGAAGCAGCTGTATGCGGTCTTGACGTCGAACGGCTCCTTGCCGTTCTGCCTGAGCAGCTTGTCGCACAGCACCTGGACGTGCTCCTTGATCTCACCCTCCAGCTTCGCGACATTGCCGCGAGAGAAGAACCTAGCCACAGGGGCACGCCTTGCCCTACTATATATTACGTTAGTCCTGCTATGGGTCCTGAAGTGATGCGTTGTGGAACATTGCAAAACATGAAAGACGGGGATCCGTAGGAGAAGAGTGATACTGACTGAAGGTCATGATCGATCGTTCCGAACTCGGACAAGTTGATCCTGATACGATGCTTATATGAGTCACGGCCGAGTGAGATGGGGAGGATCACTTACACCGTCCCACCGACCTGATGCGCTGGCTTATCGCGTTTGCGGCCGCCACCAGCGTAGATTTCGTCGCTGAAGTTGATATCGCTGCAGTGGATTTCATAAGGGTTAATTCGGACGAGCGGGCCATAATTCTTGTGCATCTCCTTAATCTCCCTCGTGTACCGACCAAACTTGATCACATCGTAGTAGAACTCGGGCAGGTAGGTTGCCGCCGCCAGCTTTGGGCCTGGGACGTGGCTGAGGGGGTGGAAGGGAGACACGTTGTAGAGGGCCTTGAGGATCTGGTAGGCCAGCCAAGCGACAGTCAACAGGACCACGGTCTGGATGGTGATGATGTTGGATGGAGACCAACCTCCAGCATCAAAAAACCCCAGAGGAGACATGATTGCAGCCTCACACTCGCCTCGAGACTCCGCCCAGGAATCTGAATGATTTGTGTATATATCTTTTCAAAAATATTCGAGACTGAAATCCTTCCTTTGCCATCTGGGTCCGAGAACCTCGGCTGCACAAGGAATTCCTGCAGGCTTCAGAATAGAGAGTTCACGATTGGCTTGTTTCAACCCACAGCCCCGTACTTCGTACTAGCGCAAGGGAGGCAGAACAGTGCCAACGCTTGGAAATAACACTGCAAAGCCAAAAGGGTCGCTAGGTTTCATGATGACCTGCCGGGCCGTGTACTCGTTGATGGTTCCCCAAGAGGGGCCCAAGAGGGGGGGTAATCATTGTTTTCGGGCACATTCTCCAAATCAGACGAGTGGTTTTGACCGCCCTATGTGCGATGGGATGAGATTTGTCATTCAGTGGTGTTTTCAAAGGGTACACACACGACTACCCAAGACGATATATATATATTAAAAAAAAAAGCATTTCCCCCATCTGTGGCAGTTCCCAGCAAAGAGCCAGAAAATAGCCTACTTCTTGCTCCTCTGTCACAGAATCATGGCCGATCGAGCTCGACCCGGTGCGGCACGGGCAGGTTTTGGCTTGCCGTCTTACTTAGGCAGATATCGACTCCTAAAGACGTTGCTGATTGTACTGCCGATTGTGTTTCCTCCCTGCATCTTACTAGCCAGCGCTTCCTCCAAGGCTGACTGAGTCACTGAAGCATCTGCGACGGGGAGATCAGCATCGTAGGACATGACGAATTCTTGCAGGAGACTTACCGTCCAGGTCACTAAAGCTGCTGCCCATGCTTGGCGTGCCGTCACTTCCCTCTCTCGAATACACTTTCTGCTTCAGTTCGGCCGTTCTGCGCGGTGATAGCGGCCCCGAAGGATGTCTGCGGCCACTAGATGACGGCTTGGACATGAAGGCCGCCGAATTCTCCGACGAATCGGAGTTGGATGACTTTTGAAGTATGCGCTCCCTCTCTTTCCCCTTCCCCTTGCTCTGGTCACTAGGGTCAGGGCCGGTGACATTCTGCAATCTCCTCGCGGCATTGGAAGCAAAGTCACGAGGGTCCCCTCGTAACGTGGCACTGGGGTCCGTGTATTGGTCGCTGCCGTCGCCACCACTGCCGCCAGCTTCGATGGGCGTGGAAGTCTTCGCCCTGAAAGGCAAGAACGCAGGCTCTGCTTCGTCATCGTCGTCATCATCGACAAACCCAGATGCAACACCACCCTGGTCCTGCTGTTTTTGTTGAAAGCGAGGAGGTCGTCGGATGATCCGTGATTGTGCGGGGCTGGATGAGGCTGAAGATTCCGGAGAGGGCGAGTCGGCCGGGCCCGGGGAGGTCGGTTCGATAGCTTGCTGGGCAGGAGATGCCATGCCGGCGGTATCCGTCGCCGAAGAGGGTACGGTTGGCAAAGAAGGCAGGCGCTGTCTATTTTGTGAGCGGGGCGAGGTTGGCACCGCTCCTGGTCTGTGTCTCAACGATCCCGCTGTGCTACCCATACTCCCAACCTGTGCTGTTGTGCCAGAAGACGAGTTCCGTGATGCGTGGGGTCGACCCGGAGGGCCGAAACCAGCGGGTCCAGCTGCCGAAGCCCCTATCCTGGGAGTGTCAGGGGCGCCGGCGTCGTTCTTTGGCATGGGCGAGTCCTTTCGGATGGAAAGGGACGAGGGGGCTCTCGTATGGCCGTATGCTCCTTGGGACGAGCCGGTCCTCCTCATTGCCTCGAGGGCAGCATTCGAGTCCGAGCCAGGGACGGGCGATGGCGCGGCTGAGCTCCTCGCCGCAGCAGTAGCCTTGCGCATCTGGGCTCGGACCTGTGAAGCATGGCGTTCAGTGAGGTAGGTGACTTGTTGGAGCAGAAAGTCCACGGTGACCTCAAACCTCGCAGCTCTGGAAGGTCACGAAGAACCAGAGTGTGAGCTTGTTTACCAAAGGCAGAATCATGGTGGGATTCGTGGACTCTGTCTGGATTTGTTACTTACAACTCGACCCCTGAAAGCAGTCCAGGTTAGCAGATGATTGGGTTGAGGTCAAGAATTGCAGTCAAACCAGGCAGAAGGACTCACAATCAATCTCTGTCTTTGCGACACCTGAGAGGATTTTCCAAAGGGATTCATCTTTCGAGGCATCCCATCTCACCTGATGGGGATGAGTGCTGATCAGTATGGTGAGATGGATCATGCCGGCGCAGGCTCGGGCTACTTACGGGCGGCGGATCGACAAAGTCGCCTCTGGGGAAGGGCAGCCGGATGTAGACGGTGTAGCTCGGCTCACCATCCATGGCAGCCGAGACTTTGTGTGCAGGCTGTTTGGCAAGGGGAGACGGGCACAGAGTCGACGACGATATGAGATGAGATCAGATGGGTGCCACAAGGATGGTGCAAAGCAGCAGTCTGCATGTGTGTATGTGTGTAAGTTCAAGCAGAGCAGTCAGTACGGCCAGTACTCGGCACAGTAGGTAGGTATGTGCTGTACAGTACAGTGGAGGGTCCGCAAAGGAGCAGTAGCCTTAGGGGTGGCCGTGGTCAGCTCCTATCGATAAGCTCAGTGACGGGGAAGAGCTTGGTAGGCATGGGCCCCTGCCTAGCAGGCAAGGCAGGCAGGGCAGGCAGGGCAGGGCGAGGCAGCCCCCCCTGCTTGGTAGGCCACCTGTTGCTGGGGCCCCCAGAGGCAGAATTTCAATCGCGTCGCATGGCCGAGTCCACAACCTGACCTGAGCCGCATCAGAACGGCATAGAAAACCACCCAACATCCCACCTGCTCCATACTCCTTCGTCCTGGTTCACTTTCCGCAAAGGGGCATTGAAGTTTACCAATCGCACTCGGGTACGCCCGGATCAGACTCGCTCCACTTTGCTCGCCCGGATTCGAGGAGCGTGCAGCAACACAACATGGCGCCTCTCATTCTACACAATGTCCCCGACGAGGAGCAGTACATCGGGGAGGATGGCGTCCAGAGACCCTACGCAATGATATGGCCACAGTATGCCTCTACTGCTCTGTGTCCCCACTGTCTCCAGCACCCGGGCAGCTGACAAGATTCTCCCCAGGCAAGACGGCAACCCAACCAACGTTCGAGCACGGCGAGGAGTACCCGAGACAGGAGCATTTGGCAAGTCGACGCGACGTTCTAGGTCAAAAACAGCAACCCCAGCTAGGCGCGAGGACCCCACGATACAGTCAGCCGGCAAGGTCTTCGCCGCTTTCTTCGAGCAGCAGTCCTCACAGGGCGGGGACGCGACAGAAGAGCCCTCTTCAGCAACCCCGCGACAGCGAAGGGCCTCCACCGTCCAGCCCCTACTACCACCATCGACCTCGACAAAAGACCCAGCAGACGACTCCGCCGCGGCCGCCACGCCCGCAACAGTCCGCAATATACCCAATGTGCCCACCGAGGTCATCCTGCGCGGCTTCAGGCACACCGACCAGCAGTACGCAGCCATCAACCACTACGAGCAGCTCGCGGGGCGTATTTGCGAGGACTATCCGCGGGACCCGCCCTTCGAGATCAGGCGCTACAAATCGGAACTGCGCGACCCGGCCTACTCGCGGCGGCGCGCCCTGACCCCGGAGGAGCGGGCCAAGGTGAACAAGGCGGACGGCGGCTCGCACTGGGTGAAGGTGACGTTCGAGTCGAGCCAGGCGGCCGAGGCGGCCCTGTTCTCGAGCCCCCAGGCCATTCTGGGCCACCTGGTATATGCGGAGCCCTACCGCGGCCTGCCGCCGCTGCGCGACGAGCCCGTCCCGGACGCCACCACCGCGGCCCTGGGCGACGAGGTGCCCGCGCCGTGGAGACGCCCCGGCCACGGCGGGAACAGGACCGCCGGCGAGCTAAGGCCCACCTTCCCAGGCGGCGGGCTGCCGTCCGAGGTCGTCGTCGTCGACGGCGCCATGGACGTGGACATGTCGCCGCCTCAGTCCCAGGCCAGCAGCCGCACCATCGAGAGCGGCACCATCAACGGCTCCTCGTCGGCGTCCAACAACACCGTGACGGAGCTCCCAGACCAGCTCCAGGTGACGGCAGCAGCAGCCACCGAGAACAGTGTGTATTGTAAGAGGATACCCACTGCGCGGAAGGTTGTGCTCCTGCCGGCCGAGCAGGCGCTGCGGCCGCAGCAGTCGTACGCCCAGCGGTTCCTCGGCCGCATTCCCTTCATCAAGTGGTTCAGCGGGTCCATGATCGGGAACGAGGTGCCGCGCACGCAGGAGGGCGAGTTCGACTGGGTCAACGCGTCGCTCTACTGGAAGCTCATCTGTTGGCTGGACCTGGTGTTCCGCCTGTTCGGCGGCGAGATTGTCAGCGCTGACAAAGATGATTGAGACGACGTATGTTTAGGACAGTTCAGGAAAGGGAACACAATTGGCAAATATGTTGGTCTTGTAAAGAGCAAGGTAGATAGACCCAGTGCTTACCGCTTTCGACAGGGGCGACTCTACAACATGGAAGGTCTCCCGTTTCGTGGCGCGAGGCACAGCCAAGGAGCAGTTCATGAGGATGTGTCCTGCTCGCGCACCCAAAGATGTCGGGCGATTTGGATGATAATGCATATAGCGTCTTTGACATAGGCGTTTTTTTTTCTTCTTGTTGTTTTTTTCTTCTTTTTGCGAGGACTGGCGTGTGGCGTGCGGCGTGCGTGGGTCAAACGAGGGGAAAAGTGTTCATACAACCGTCTTATGTATCATATACCTATTTGAAAGAAAAGGGAAAGAGAATACCACGAGAGAACACCACCCTGTAATTTCACCACAAGACCCAAAACACCAATGCTTCTATACCAAACCGTGACGCCTAGCTTGTTAACATGAATTGAACGACTGGTACCGCCGGCCCCACCCTTCTCATGAAAGAGGGCGGGGGTTCACGAATCTATTCCATCCCGTCATCGGTAGCATTCCACCTCCTTTCCCTCTCGTCGGGATCCGACGCCGCGGACGAGATCCTCTTACTACCCCAGGGGTGATCGTCCTCGTCACCGCTCATGGGCAGCGACAGGTCCGTGTGCGATGGCATGCGGAAGCCGTCGGCAGATGCTGACCTCCCGCCGTTGCGTATCGTGGCGGGTGACGCGGGCCCGTCGTCGTCGCTCGTCACGTTTGAGCTGGCGCCGCCCTGGAAGTGGTCGTCGGCGCCACCCATCACCTCGTCCGGGTTGACCCTCACCGGCTGCGGCGAGAAGGGCCGCGTCATCCTGGGCCTGCCGTTGCTGGCAAAGTCGGCCGAGAAGATGCTGATGTTGTCGGTGTCGGGCACCACCCTGAGCTCGGGGCTGGTGACGGCGCCAGCCAGGCTCTGGTACGGCTCGGATACGACACCGAGGCTGTCTGCCCTCTCGTGCCCCTTCCGGCCGCCAACACCGCCCATCACCCTTGCTAGCCCCATGCCCGAGTCGGAGGCCGTGTCGGCGAGGATGCTCTTTGGCGGCAGGATGCTGAACAGCTTGCTCGTGTCGGTCTCGGCCTCGGCGGTGGCCGGCTCGGTGGCGAAGAGGTCGGTTCCCTTTTCCAGGAGCTCGTCCAGCCCGCCGCCGGACCAGCCCTTGCGCGCGAGGGACTCGAAGATGTCGACCTCGGCCCGGACGAGGCTGCAGCTCGACTCGAGGATTTTGACGCTCGTGTCCTGGCTCTCGCGCAGCAGGGTGCGGCTGTGCTCGGCGTGCATGCTAGTCAGGCCGTCCAGCTTGGTGGTCAGCTCGACCAGGTGGGTGCGGAACTTGGAGACATTCCTGGGCCCGCGCTGGCGGTGCAGCTTCATGCCCTCCTTCTCGAGGCGGCGGATCTCTTGCGACTGGCGCCTGACCGCCGCCAGATAAGTTGCCTCCTCGTCCTCAACATCGCGGCGCCACTTGTCCAGCTCGTGGAGGAGGGGCACTTCGAAGCTCCTGTATACCGTCTCGGACAGGATGTGCTCGTGGTTGGCGATAAGGTGGTGCACGCCCGCGGCGGCCAGCAGGCTGTCCGCGGTGCAGCCGCTGTTGGAGGTGACAGCAGCGGTGGGAGCATTGCCCAGATGTACGGAGTCGGAGGTAGCTTCCTTCAAGCGGGCGCATGACTCGAGGGCGGAGCCGAAGGAGGAGGCGGCGTTGGACAGGGCGGCGAGGGCTAGGCGATATGTCTTTGCGGAGGACAGCAGGTCGGCGTATGACTTCTGGCTGGCGGCGAGGTCGGCTTTGGTAAGGACGGCTTCCGCTGCTGGGGGTGGCGGGGGCAGGGGCAGGTTGAAGCTCGAGATGCTCATGTTTGCCGAGGGCTGGTTCGTGGTTGACGCGTACGAGTAGGTTGGCGATGCGGGCACCGGCGGGAGCTGGGACGGCGAGGGCGACGGTGGCCGGTTGGCGACGGGCTGGTGCTGGACGGTCGTCATGGTGGACGAGATGATTCGCAGCGGCAGCAGCAACAAAGAGGAAGAGGGCGAGCGGCAGGAGGGGCGTGCGTCCCGAGACAAACTCTTTTTTTTTTTTTTTTTTTTGGTTTGGTTTGGTTTGGTTTGTTTACACTTGGGGTTGAATCGTCTGATACGATGTTAGCTGCAGATCGCCCGCATCCGCATGTGCAGCACGTTCGTCCGCTCAACACCGTCAGCGCAGACGAGATGGGGATAGTGAGTGGCGCTTGGCTGCTGCGGACGGCTGTGTGGCACCTGCGGGTGTCTGACAGGCTGACAGGATGGCGACACACCTCAGGAGTCCCCGGGGCCCAGGCGGGGTGGAGCTGCCTCCTGGTAGCGTTGAAACAACTCAGCAATATTGTCGGGTAGTGGAGCAGGTACGTGTGTTGTACGTCAAGAGGCCAGGTTACCTGGCTGTAAAAGAAGTGACTGGTCTGCCTTGGCCAAGATTCGGGCATAACACCAACACGTTCGGCACCCAGGGGACCCGTTTGGGTGACCCATTTTATTCCAGACGTTTTTCGCCCACCATGGCTTTTCCGCCCAGGAAAAACAATGGAATCCGGGGTACTGGCGACAGTGTTTTCCTACGCTTATTCTTTGTCCGCTTTGCTGCCCCCCTGGCTGGCAATTGAATAAAGAACCCCCGGCTGGCAATTGAATGTTAAGCGCCGCAGGCCCCAAGAAAAAACAAGAAGTCGAGCAAAATTGGTGCTCCCCGGAGCGCAGCGTAGGGCCGTAGCGCCAATTTTGGCGAAGCGGACTCGACTTCTTGTACTAATACAGCGGCTCGCAGCATTATGGTGCCAGCACTGGGACCACAGGGCCGGCCGGGCCGCAGACCTACTCCAGCAGATAACCAACCAGGAGCTATTTGCTTAGAGCCTCTCGGATCGGAACGGATTTCAATGAGTGTTGGTGGCATTTGTTTGTATTCCACCATGAGGTATGAGATAGCCTGGTTGTAGTCAGCATCCATCTTTTGCGCCTATGTGATAATATGGTTCAAGAGTAGCAATAATGAGTTCCATGTGTAGAAAGAGTACACAGAATATCCCACCCTCCTAGGCTTTTTGTTAGCCAAGGGTGATGGTAGAAACGAAGAGTAGCCTTGACTCTACGATATCTGGCTTCCGGAGCGCGGGGTCTAAGGGCAGGCGGGGCCGGCAGTACTATGCATGGAAGTTTTGGCAGAGTTGGACCGCAGAGAAGACGCAAGCTTGGAAAGAATGAGAAGACAACTGGTGCACAGACGAGGTGGGATCTCCTTAAGGCGGGACGGTCCTTTATGCTGCAGCAGAGTACAGCCAAACGAGCAGTGTTGCCCATTGACTGATAGGCTGACTACAGCTTCAAGAGACCAGTCTGACCCCCAGCCCCAGCACAGGAACAGTAGTCCAGGGTCAGGCCAGAGTTAACAAATGCCATAAATGATTAAAGGCTGGGAAACCAGGACTCGCGAAACCACGTGATTGCTGGATCGGCAGGCATACCATGGATTAGCAAGGTGTGCAGCGTGGTCCGTGACCGATAAGGCATGTCGGCGCGATAAGGACATTACTTTCAAGTCTGTTGTCTCTCGAGTCTTTGCTTCCCTTCTCTCCACCCGACACAAGCAACAACACGACAACGGGTCGTGTATTGCAGAACACACAC
This sequence comes from Diaporthe sp. PMI_573, assembly GCA_021399435.1. Lineage (NCBI taxonomy): Eukaryota > Fungi > Ascomycota > Sordariomycetes > Diaporthales > Diaporthaceae > Diaporthe > Diaporthe sp. PMI_573. Next base: position 343,793 of record JAJTUP010000027.1, on the reverse strand, counting down.
ACACACACAGCCTTCAAAGCACTCATTCACTTACCCACTCGGTCACCATGTCTGACAACACGCAACAGCTCCAGCTGGCCGTACTTGGCTTTTCTGACCAGCCTAGCCTTGTCGGCAACATTGTCGACGGCAATGGTCCTCCTGCCATTTCCCAGCACTGGTTTGTCTACCGTGATGGCCAGTTCCACCCTGCAGCTCCCACCATGGGCCAGTTCCACCCTGCGACCCCCACCATAGGCCCCAATCTTGATTCCCCTGCTGATTCCGATTCCCATCCCAACCGTCAGCCAAACATCCGTTTTGTCACCGTTGCTCTTCTTTCTGGACCTATTTCAGCATACTACACCAACGAACTTGACACCTATATTGACATCATCGAAATGGGTCCATTTGTCACCAAGATGGTCGAGATGGTTCCCGACAAGGTGGCCGAGATGGTTTTCAGCAAGGTGGCCGAGATGGTTTCCAGCAAGGTGGCCAAGATTGGTTCTGGCGCTTTTGCCAACAACACAATCAGCATCAACGTGAACCCCCCGCAACTCTTGGCCTCCTCCTAGGATGGGGTCGCCAAAGTTGTCAGGGAGCTCTCCAGCGACCACGACCTATTTGCTGTCCACACCGACGGCTCCCTACTGATCTGCACCAACGGCAATGGCAATGGTACTAATACTAGTACTGGCACCGAGGCCGTCCTGCGTGCCCTGGACCGCTCTGCCGACCGCGCAAACCGCTCTGCCGACCGCGCCATCGACCAGTTCACCCAGGTCACCATCGCCATCGTCGTCGTCATCGTCGTCATCACCTGGCTCATCTTGGCTGCTGCCAGTCGAGGCTAGTCCAACATCAGTCAATCTGCCGCCTGCCAGAGAAACTTGAGACTGTAAGTTGCTCCCCTACCAGCCTGCCTGCTTGTCTCGTGGTATATGCATACCTTGCCTGTCTGACCGCCTGTCTGACCGCCCGTCTGCAGCTTTTGTCACAATGCGAAAGGCACCGCCGCTACCGCTACCACCACCACCACCAACCCTCTTTTCGACCATCAGGCTATCCCCCCTCCAATCTATGTGGTCAAGTCGTCGGGATGTACGGAAACAACAGTCGGTGTCAACAGCTAGGTGGTGGGTATCGGTGGTTTTATTAGTGCAGGGCGGAGGGAGCACAAGAAGCAGCAGGAGTAGATAGGGAGCAGGAGGTTGGTACTTGGTACTTCGTCGAGAATGGTGGAAAAGATCACACACATCTGCACTCACACCCGCATATGTCAGAGGTGAACTAGTATCATGTGAACTGTAAGCAAGCGAAGAACGACCGGAGTTTCTTGCGAGACCATGCTCCTAGCGGAGCTTTAATCTAAGAAGAATTCTTGATTTCTAAGGGGGGACCCCCTAGGACCCCCTAGCCTACGGCGTAAAGCCTGCGGCGCTTTAAAGTGCTAGCAGTATTGTCTGTAGTGTTGTAAATTTGGTGCTGTGAATTTGGTGCTGTGAATTTGGTGTTGTAAATTTGGTGCTGTAGATTCTTATCGATAAAAACCGCTTAACCAATCCCCATAGGAGAAACATATTTAGATCAAGCGTAGCAAAGAGCACCCCTCGCAAGCTCGGGTCACTCTTCGCTACGTTTAATGAATTGGAGACGCTCTTCCAAGCCATCCGGGTGGGCCGGTGGGCCGGTGGGCCGGTGGTCCCGCGTTAAGCTCATTCGCGAACAGCTAGGCGTGGATTGGATGCATTTCTGGCAACAGTATTAGGAATGGCGCCAGGCGGTTGAGGCCAAGGCATCGCAGCTGAGGGCGGCGGGGCGTGCAGCCGATGCGCACTCCATCATCCAGAAACTTCTCACAGACCGTAATTTCAACTACGGCGAGTTTACTATCAACGCCGGCCTTCCTTTCGGGGAAGAGGCGTTGACATTAATCGGACAGGACCCCCTGTGGCTGTAAGCCGCTGGCCTTCCAGTGCCTGGAGAGGAGTCGGTACCTAGAGAGGGGTCAGTACCTGGGGAGAGTTTAGCAACCGATGCCCCAATGTGCAACGCCTGCCCTAGAGGCGGGTCGCTGGCGACTCGTCGGCGACGCACACCCCATCCGATCTCTACGAGCTGCGCCTGCGGCACAAGGCCGAGATTATGGAGCTCAAGTCACAGCAAGCTGCCGCGCTTGGGGCCTATCGGGCACAGTCTTACGCAACACTGTTGGAGAAGAGGAAGGAGCATAACAAAGCCATCAAGGAGATGAGTTCCCAGCGGACAAAGTTTCGCAAAGAGCTGGAGCATGAGTATAAGTTGCTCGACAAGGAGCGTAAGGAGCACTAGAAGACAATGAGGAAGCTCAGCCAGCAGTACGCCTAGAAGCGGCTCGAGACGGCCTACTTATGTCTCTCCGACCAGCAGACCACGCGCTGGTCCCAGATAGAGGCCTTGAATGGCGTTTAACGTAAACTGCGGGAGGCACAGCTTGACTGCAAGAAGATGGCCAATACTTACGCTGAGGTGGTCTTTGCCCGTGACGGATGGTAGAGATATTCCATATGTCTCGATGAGCGTTACTAGAAAGACCGGAAGAGGTGGGATGAGAAGTGACAAGACGAGATACGCGACCTTGAGCAAAGGCTTAGGGGCCAGTAGACTAGCTCCTCGCGTAGCGCATGAGGTCTAATGCCGAACTTGCCATCCTCGAAGCAAAGCTGTCTGATGTCAGCAAGGAGAGAGACATGCTATGCGAGTCTCTCGAGCAGTCCCTGCATACGGACATCGTATCTTCTTTGGTACGTACGGCTGAGGTTGTTGAGGAAAGGAACCGGCTTTGCCTTACGCTGGACCTGTACCGAGAGAGGGGGGCAGAGTTGCAAGCACAGGCGGCCGAGGACAAGGCCGAGACGGACAGGCTCGGCGAGGAGCTTGCAGCCTTGCTGGCACAGACGAGGGCGGTCGAGGAGGACAAGGAAAGACTACAGGCAGCAGCGTACACAAGATCGCCAGAAGCAAGCTGCTAGAGAGGGCGAGCAGGCAGAGGAGGCGCGAGCCACTTTGGCTTACAGGGCCTCCATCGACGCAGGTGAGCTTACTGATCCCGTCCGTGTTGGAAATGCCGATTTTGCAAAGGACTGCGAGGCAGAAGTTAAGGTGTGTAGGCGTGAAATTAAGTGGGTTGAGGATGCAGGGACGTGATTCACAAAATAACGCATAGACGTAATGGTAACTTTTACTGTACTGTCTCTACATTAGGGCGATGAGCGGCCACAATTTCATGGAGCCGATGCGATCTTGGGCGGGGTGGTCAGGGGGTACGGATCTAGCCGAGCTAGCTAGCACGGTGGCAATCCTGTACTCTACTGGTGCGGTTGCCAAACCAGCTTCCGATAAACAATGTCCCAGTGAATCGGCTGACAAGCAACACCCTACCCACAACTTGCAACGTTATGATGGTTCGCCTGCCAGCCATTTAACGACAACGTGAGCCCTCTGACAAAGTCACGATGGACGAACCTGGCAACCGCTTCGCCCCCCAACGTCTAGAAGACTATATCGCATCATATGCCGATATTTCTCTAGACGCAATCACAAATAAGATCGACACTAACCCGGGAACAACAACTAAGGGTCCCATTACCGACCCAGAGGGGCGCCTTGCCCCAGCCAAGCTGGTACCGTGGTCAGATGGCTTTGAGGTCCTCGACGACATCTTTCTTTGCTTGCGCGCACTTGCTGCCCCTGAAAACAACAACACTCCTCTTTATTTTCCCTATCGCGATCATGTCATTCAAACTGGCCACGAGTTGTCCGCCGTCAATAGTGAGGCCGCAGTGCATCTCTTCGATGTGGATACCATCTACAAGCCGGCCAAGCGGATCATCGATGCTGCTCTGGAACGGCCCTCGTCCCTGCGCCTCTCCATCACGCCCCTTTTACAACGCCGAGGATATACAACAAACGGGGCACTTCCGGACGGTCAGGTCGTCTTCTCCGCCCACAGCAGGACCATCAACGTCCCGTCTCACATCGCCGGTCTCAAGAGAAAGAGACCGGCATCCCAGTCGCCATCAGGGTCAGACCAACACAAGTCTGAAAACGAGGAGGATTTGGACAATTCTCAAGATGAAATCCAAGTCTCTATGAGCGATGCACCCGCGCTCAACGAAGCCAATGATATCGGCGGTAGGGCTCGTACCGAGCCTGACACCATCAAGACAAAGTCTGGCCCTGGCAACTACTTCTGCTCCTTTGTATCAAACACGATTTCGGAAGATCGCTTCTGTCGCCAACTCATGGTTGGAGAGGCTAAAGCTCCTCACAAACTCACCCGTGAGCTCGTTGAGAGCGCCCTTGGCCAAAGCACTATCACGATCGACACAAGACGGCTCATACAGCCACACAGATCCCACACACCGAGCAGAGATGCCCCTGTCGATATATTTTCCAGAACTTCGGACAGCCACGCCAACGACAGTGTGGATCAGAGATGGCTTGCTGCGGTTGCCACACAACTATACTCTACGCTTGTAAAAATGGAACTGCGGTATGGCTATGTTACCACTGGCCAAAGCTACATCCTCGTCCGTATTCATCCCGGCGATCCGACGACACTCGACTACTTGCTCTTGCCTATCCTTACCAAGCAGCCCATTCGGCAGGAACAAGGCCAGACAGACGCAACCTGGCTGGACTGGCTAGCTGCGACACCTCTGTCGCGCCTGAGCTGTCTTGCCTTGTTGTCACTTTTTGCCGATGGGCAGCTGTCACCAGCTGAAGCAGCCCAAGCCCAGGCTGCCACAACGACGGCAATATGGCGGACGCCACGGCATCGGGAGCAATCTTTTGATTCCAAGAGGTCTACATCAGGAACAAGCAGTAACACAAAGAGCTTTGGCGACCAGGAGTGGACAGAACTTGGCCAGAACACTCGCAAGCGGACGTGTCCTACAAACAACCCAGAAGGCGATCAGCACAGCATGTTTAAACGCCTCAGGAAACCAGTTCTACAGTCTGTCGAGAGCAAGCCTTTCCAGCCTGCAGTATACCTCACCCCGCCTCCATATCAATCGTGTGTACAGGAGCCAGCTACCTTTGTCTCCAAGACAGACGCTATCAGATCGGTGCCGTTTTGCACTTCTCTCTGTATCCATTCCCTTGCTTGCAGGACAGACGGATCCGTTTACGATGGGGACCCACTATGTCCGAACTGGGCAGTCCACACACAACAGAACCAGCAGTCTCCACCTCCCTCCCCGTCCCGCCTACGAGCTCTTGCGCGACAGTGCATCAAGCTTCCTCTCTACATAATCAACGACTTCTTTCCAGAAGACTTCCCTCCACGCGTCTTGGACGAGCACCGTCAGAATTGCATGTATATGGGTAGATATGGCGCGGTCTCAGCTCTGTTCAAGGTCCATATCCAGCCTGGCGGCTATGTGCTGGTCGCAAAAGCTGCTAGAACCACCGACGAGTATACTGATGTGGAAGTAGTCGATCGCCTACGTCATGAGGCTTCAGTGTATGCAAAGCTTTCTGCTTTACAGGGCCGGGTCATTCCTGTGTGTTTGGGCCTGGTAAATTACCTGACCGGGCCAGGCGGCAGTGAGATTCCTAGGAAAGGCGACAACCTGCGTCGCTTCTCAGGAGTCTTGCTGCTCAGCTGGGCCGGGCACTCATTACAAGCCAAAGGCCCCAATATGACGATGGACACGGAAGCCAAGCGGGCATGGTTTGAGCGGGTGAGGGCCAGTATGGTTTCCGGCCTAGACGCGATCCATGGGCTAGGCAGGCTGCATGGGGATGCCGCGGCGCGGAATTTTGTGATGTCCGACGACGGAAACGTGACCTTGCTGGACTTCGAGAGGTCTATCAGCCAGCGGCGCTTTTCTCGTCCACTCATCAGGCAAGGTCTGAAAGCGACGGATGATATGGAGACCAGGTTTCAGCACGCTTGTCTGAGGGAGACTGATGAATGTCTTGGAGAACTAGATGCGTGGTCCGAAAGGATCCTGTCCCGGAAGGATGCCGAGGTACCTTGATCAGGTCAGTCAGGTCTGCATCTGCTGTCTAGCAGCTATTGGCCATGTAGACATGTTTGTTAAATTAGTGTGGCCCTGGTCTCGCCCTGAGGCCTGTTCCTCTGGTCAGTCTTCCCCTGCGCTTGTTTTTAGCTTCTGCATGGGTGTGCACGGCTTCCTTGCTAATCCGCATCGGAACCCGGGACACTTGGTTCCCCACATGGTCGAGCGTCTTCACAGTAGAACGCCACGGCTCACTGGGCAATCCTGGGGTGGACGGCTTTGGCGCCAGGGGGCCACAGCCTGCGGGCCACGGGTAAGTCGTGCATTCACAACGCAGGTGCCAAGACCAGGACATGCTGCCGATCTGTCTCCCGCGATCAATGTTCGTGCAGTCCGCAATCCACATTGAAAAAGATGGGACTGGCTCGAGGACTGGGTCAGTGCCTGACCGGCCCTGCCCGCTCAAAACCGCCCGCCATCAACCCGGCAGCCGACTTCAGACATGCGCTAGGAATCACTCATTTACCAAAAGCTCGCACTGGCTTCGACACATGCGCTACTCGCCCACGCGTGGAGCCCTGAAGTAGCGTGCTTTTGGTTTTCTCTGAGCGTACATGGACTTGGTTGGGGGTTTGGCGGGACACGGTTGTCGGTCTCTCCAGAATGTTTGCTCACTGCAGTGGGCCTGCATCGGCATGGTGCAACGCTTGACGTGCCAATGCAGACAAGGGTCATGCAGACGTTGCTGAGGATCCCGCTACCACCGACAAGGAGATCCTCGAGCTGGAGGAGGACACAGATCATTGCAGCGAGTCTGACAGCGATGATGATCTCGAGACCCTCATCGAGGACGAGGAACACATGCTCCGGCTCACGGCCGACAACGGGGTAGGTGATGTCAACGACCATGCCGCCCTCTACGACGGTAACCTAGCCCTGCCTGAATTACAAACCAGAAGCGTCAGAACTGTTCCATGACGCTCGAGGATCTCAAACTCCAGATTGAGACGACGCTTAGTACGACGGAAAAAGAGGTTTAGGCTGGGTGAATGCCGGGTCCTGGCTGTGACATATCTTCTCCTCCTCGCACCTGCTGGGTCCCGGCCAGAGTCTATCCTCGAGATGAAGTTCGTATGCCCTGTGGCACATTGCTGACGAGCTCACATACAGGCGAGCTCCGGATCCATCCCAGTGGAAACAAATTACCGTTAAGTCTCAAAGAAGAGATGAGAGACCAGTATATCTTCCGACAGACGGAGAAAACACCTATAGGATTTGTCATGTCTCAGAACCGTATCTCGCAGGCCACGATGAGTGACTGGGTCAAGAGAATCGGAGTTCTCCTTAGATTTAAGCGCAATACCATTTCCTACAATCTACGGTATATAGCTGGCAACAAGATGGACCAAAATAATAAGCTTACTCTCAGAACCATCTACCACTCAGCCTATCCCGTATGCCTGTCCCGGAGGCTTGTGTGTCGCACTGTCTCGTTCCTCGACCCCGTCATCTATAGGTATCCTTTGTACATGCCATCGCTGCCCCAGACATCCCACGCTAGACTAACATAACGGTAATCAGGAAACGTCAGCAATGCTCTTCGTAATCTTGTCATGGACCACACACCTGGCTCGGATACCTTCCAAAAGCACTACCTGAATCGCAATGTCAATGCCGACCTATAGGCCATTCATCGCTCACTCCAGCCGCAGACAGCCCTGATCAACCAGATCGTGAGCCGCGGTGGCTCGAGGAACACGAGACGTCCGATCAAGCTCACGAAAGAGCAGCTTGACTCCTGCAAATCCGAACACCAGTTCGTAGAGTTGACGCGACAACTTACTCGGCTCAAGAAAGGGACAGAGGAGTACGACACCATCAGGAAGCGACGCAAGCAGGTGCTGGCGAAATCTAGGAACAAGAAGCTTGCCAGCGTCCGGGCAGGATGGAATGACAGCCAGGCCGTAGACGATATCGAGCGACAACTCGACGGACAGCCCTTTCAGCCAGACTATGGCCGGTCATCGCGACCAATGAGTGTAGGTCAGCAAAGGATGTTTCGAAGCACTGCAAGCGCCTCTGATCAACGATCTCACGGCCCAAGTCAATCGACGGACCAAGGCTATCAACGCTCTCGTTGCTTATTGTGATGTCGAGGAGCCCCTGATTACCGAGGTCCTAAAGGCAAGCAGAACCGCCTCCACCAACTGAAATCACGAGGCAGCTGGAGCCCATAGACAGGGCTCGCGAGTTTAGATCGTCAGTTACGGGCCCAGTTTATAAGGTAAGTAGGCACATCTCCTCTCCCTCAGACTGTGTCTGAGTCCATGACCCCTGCTTGCTGCCTGCCCAGCCCATCGGGTATTTCTACCCTCTGTCCACACACTGATTTGCATCTAGGTCTTGCGATGCTTCTTCTGTATTGCCAAGGCAATGACTCTCTATGCGGATGATCCAAACATGGATACCCTGACGCGCAATTTCTACGATCACACATCTCTGTCTAATCACTTTATCAAAAGTCACCTCAAGCTCCTGGCTGACGATGTGAAGATGACGTGTCCTATCTGCCCAGGAGTGGCGCTCTTCGACAAGACTCATCTGCGGAATCATTCGGAGGGCGTCCATGGTATCGGGACTGACGAGAAGAGGAAGAGAGCAAAAATGTGAACTGATATAAATCTCAGCCCTGATCCGGCCGAACGAACCAGAAATTTGCCCGGGGTTTCCGCAAACTAGATCCAGCAGGGGCTGATGGACCTTGCAGTTCCATGCTGGCTCATTGCGACCAAGCAGGGTTGATTCAGCAGCCACGAGCTGGATCGACACCAACTGGTTGAGCTGAGCAAGGAGTGTCGCCTTCTGTTCGTCCTCAGTCTCGCCAGCCTGTAACTCGGGCTTGAAAAACAACTCATCGGTCACAGCGTCCGCGTCGCCCCCGCAGGCGCGCAGAAATTCTTCTTTGACAGGGGCCGGTACAGTTCCCGAGGCAGCTGGCCCTGGACCGCTGCGATTGAGGGTGGAGGGGTCGTCGGCATTTCGGTAGCCTTGTGTTGTCGGAGGCTAGAGTTTGAGCTGCTGGAACGTCTCTTCCGCTTGCGCTGGTGTGTAGCCCTGTCACCTTCGTGTCCGCCTTGATCCTGAAGCAAGGCGTCGACGTCGGTCTCTTGGTGTACAGAGCCAAGCCACTCCGTAATCCACTGGTGTTGTGAGAGCATTGGTGAAGAACCTGAGCGAAGAGCATGTGTGAGGTATGAAAGCGTATTTATGACCAGTGTAGGAATCAGCTAGAGGGAGGTCTGTTTAAGCCTGAGGTGGACGGGTATTTAGGTCCTGCTGTATGCTGTATGTTACCGGAGTAACCAGTCAGCCCCATGGGGCAATAATTCACATCCATGTGCACTCCCATGATGTAAGCATCCAACCCGCGGCCCAAAGGTGCCCTGCCCACTTCTGACAGACGCCGTATATCACCTGCTAATGGCCCGTAGCCCGCGCTCGAGCATACTCACTGTTGCTCTCTCCATTGCTGGGCAGTAGCACCTCTCGATCTTGCCAACTTCTGTCCAATCCGTCCTGTCTGACCAACCTCTCTTCTTCAACTTGACAAGCTCCTCACAATCCTCGGGCGCCCATCGCCTTGCCCTCAATGCCCCCGTGCCCGTGCCCGTACCCGTGCCGGATTTCGTTCTTTTCCGGCTTGGTTTGTCACTGTCTAAACCAGAGTCTAACCGGCTGGGCTCTTCGTGTAGCAGTCTTTGTGGCCTCGGCCATAGCGGCTTTTATCGCTTTTTCCACGACCTTGCCCATCTCTTTGCTTAGGACCTTTAGTCACAACCTTCCCTGTCGCTTCCAATAAATTCTTAAACGGGTAGCTGCCCATAGCGGGACGTATACCGGCGGCAAGTACTTCGGCGCGAGAGAGATTCTCGAGATGCTCGCTTGTCGTCTTCGGAAGTAATTTACGTCAGGGTTGAGATCGCCCAGGGGGCTGGCTGGCTGCGCGGCCTACCACGTCTGCCTCGTGCCCTGCCTCACCGTCCGGTGCGGCCTTGTCGCCCGAGTCTTTGTCGCCCGAGTCTCCGTCATCCAAATCTTCATCTACGGTACGTACAACTGCCTAATTACTGTCCGGCAGTTGGGAAATCGGCAAAAGCGGCAGCGCGGACCCAGTCCCAGGTTTTACTGGCCGGGCAAGATTAAGCGAGCCCAGCCAAACTCGGTGAAGCTCAGTTTAGACTCACCCCACCTCACCAACACAAAGGGTGAATATTCAGGTACTGTAGTTAGGTACTCGGGTATGCAGTTACATGATGGAGAGGAGAGCTGTTGTTTGCATCCATCCGCCCCCCCCCCCCCGGGGTGGTGGGATGGATGGAAGGAATGTCTGTCTTCAGGTGGCCTCAAGACGTTGGCCAGAGTACCAGAGTACATTGTTTATTTGATATCATGTAAAAAATGCACCCATCTCCCGAACATGTGTGCGTGTTTGCGACAGAAACACTAGGATCCCCTTTTTGTGGGCATATTATGTATGTATCTGGTACAGGCCATCCTGCACTTCCGGCTCAAATCCCATCCCACCCAGTCTCGACGGCGAGCAGTATCTTGCTCTGGTATCTTCCCATCCTGTGTCGTGCCTCATTATTGATAATAATATAGTACAATAAACTCAGAAAAGAAAAGGGGACAGGTGCCACCTCGTCCCGTGATCGGCCGCAATGCACTCTCGTCGTGCCTCGCCCTTGCCGCTGCCTCGTCCTCCTGTCTTTACTGCTCAAAAGGCCCCTCACAAGGCATAGTTCTCCGAATGCAAGTAGATCTCCTCCAGCATGGGGTCGCCCCAGATCTCGGCCTGAAGTCTGGCCACGGTGGTCGCAACGCCCACACGCATGCTCGGTGGGCCGCACACGAAGACCGCTGTCCTCCGGCCCAGTATTCCCCGCCCGTCGCTCCCGCCCGTTGCCCACTCCTTGAGCATGAACCCGAGGTCCGGCCGCCCGTACTCGACGCTCCAGCCCCCGTCAATCTCGTGTGGCACCGGGAACGCGAACCGCATCAGACTCTTCTGGAACTCGGTCGGCGTCTCGGGGAACCCGAACTCGAACCCGGACGGCGGGCCAAACGTGCTCGTCGGCCGCGGCCGGCTCAGCGTGCCCACGTCAGTGCGGAGGTGCGCCAGCTCCGGCACATCAGGTGCCCGTGGCACGTCTGAGGATGCCTGGTGGGTCGACTCGGGGTGCGATCCTGCCTGTGGCGGTTCAAGGAGCTGGCTGAACCGCTTATTGCCCGGCGAATTGGGCGGTGCGTAGTTGAAATACGGACCGTCCGCCTTGGGCTTCAAGGGAGGAAAGTGGAAGTCCTTCTGCTTGCCCTTGTCGTTGGGCAGCTCGGACGCGCCGCCGTCCTTGGTGTCTCTCGACTCTTCGTTGTCGCCGTTGCCTTCGAGGCGACGCAGCGCATCGTCTGTGTATGATTGCCGATTGCTCGGCGGTGGGTTCGGCGGTGGTGGTGGGATGTTGTGCGGCTGCAGGTATTTCTGCTGAGGCAGCGCGGTGAAACGATCCTGCTGCTCCGCTCTAAGCTCTGCCTCTCTGGCTGGATCGCCTTGCGCGACATCCGCGATCAATGCTGAGTTGCGTTTTGAGGCAATCCCTGCAACGAAGCCGTCCAGCCGGTCATGAAACATATTCGATATCGGCCGGGGCGCACGAGCACCCGCACCGCCTACACCGCCATGTGAGTTCCGAGTCGCTGCTGTCACGAAGAATTTGCAAGTGACGCTGTCCGGCGGCGCGGCTTCGCGGCAGATACGCAGCTCCTCGCGAAACCAGTCCATGGCCTCGAGGCGCTTCAACGACCATACCACGACAATCTTCTTGGTGATGGCCTTTCCGTCCCGCATGCGCTTGATCAAGTTGAGCAGTTGTGACATCAGCGATGTGATACCACTTCCTCCCGCAATCAAGATGCAGGTATCAAAAGCCGCAAGATCCCGGCGCATGCCCCCGTAAGGCCCATCCAGAAAAGCGCGGTAAGTGTGGAACGGTCCCTTCTCTATTGCGGTCTCGAGCACCTTCTTCGTGAATCCGCCGTATGGTCTGAAAACTAGCACGCAGTCCCGGTATTGTTCGCCGTATTCCGAGGGAAAGTCTTCGCTGCACAGTGATGTGACAGTAAATGGATGGTTCTCGAGCAATGAAATGCCCGGCATGCGCAAGTAAAAGTACTGGCCCGGTGACCACCGCAGCTGAGTTGGAATGGTGATCTTGATCGTGTTCTCTGTCATGATTTGGATGGCTGCCTCATCCCCAACCATAAACGCCATTCTCCATGGCTTCGTCCAGTTCAGCTTGCAAAATCGCCAGATGTTACAGATCACAATGATGGCGATGGACGCGAATAGATAGTCCCACGACATCAGAAAGTTCTTGGTGTGCCAGAACAGGAGGCCAATGTAGATGTACCCAACAGGGGCATGAAGGATCGAGAACAGTTCGTACAGGTGTCGTCTCAACACCGGGAGGGAGAGCACACATAGCCAGCAGAGAGGAACAAAGCAAGCTATGCCACTGCCGTAGATAATGCCACTCCCCGGGGGAAATAGCTTGTTGAACACTGCCATTCCCCCATCCTCCCATACCGGCTGTATGAAGAATGGAATCATGTGAACCAGGGACAGGAATAGGCACAAGTAGCCTGCCCATCGGTGGAAAACGTTCAGCCGATCAGCGGCTATGCCTGTGATGAGGCTCAGGATGTTCGCCTTCATGCTCGTGGCAATGATCCACGGCGTCATGGCCTGCGCGATCATGCCGGCTCGGATGGCGAGCGGTGGTGAGCCATATCGAATGCTGGCCCAGTACAGTGGCTGCTGGAGGAAGCAGTACAAGGAGACAAACACCAATGCAACGAAGCCGACCGTCAACACCGACAATGAGGAGAAGGTGAACCTGTGTTTTCGCCACCTGATATCCGGGATCGGTCGGTAAAATGTCCATCGGAACAAGGCCAAAGTGTCATTGATGAAGCCAATGGAAGACATGTTGGATTTGGGGCGGAAAGCTGTTTCGGCCTTCTCTTCCTCGGGGAAGAAGTGCCGCGCGGTGGCTGGTTGCCCAGTGAGTTGTCCAGACTGCGAAGGTGTTTGGCCCCATTCAGTCTCCGGGTTGTAGAGGTTCTGGTAATATTGCTCGACTTCTTGCTTGTAGATGGCTTGCCTGATCTTGTCTTGCCAGAAATGCCACACTCTGACCACCACAACCGACATCATCAGTGCTACTGAAAAGTACGTCCATCCCAATCCATACTTCCCAGCCTTGGTCCAAGGATCGACCGTGTTCGCTTGCACCAAGCCCGGTGGACTTGTCAGCGTCAGTGGAATGTTGATCCGCCTAAGAAGCTCTCCTAATCTTCGAGTGGCAGACGATGCTGCGTCGCGAAGGGCGGGCTGTACTTGCGAAGCCATGGTCGACACGGTGGGGACAGTCCAGCTGTGTGCGAAAGTGCCGGTGTACGTACAATGCGACTACGCGCAGTGACGTCGAGTGGTTGACATGGACCCTTCAGCGAGTGCTTGCTTATCCTCGAGGATCTTGACGTGTTGTGTTTGTTACAGAGCAAAAGAGAACTGTATCCATGCAAGCGAGTACCATAAACTTGTTGGATGGAAGGCGGTAAGACCAGGCTGGAAGGTAACACAGGTAGGCGGTAGAGTTGCCAGAAAACTTCTCTTGGCCGTCTCGCTGTAGGTACCACAGCATAGATCAACTAAACGACACCCAGAACCAGGTTGCCGCGAAAGGATCCGGCAGTCACCAGCGGGAGGGGTACCGATATATGACAATTGGACAGGCCAGGGCGTCAAGAGATGGCCGCGTTCGTAGTGTGGTCGATCGGAATTGGGTCACCGTATGCAGTCCCAACACGAAGGGTTAGATTGATACCAAGCAGGTGTTCGCAAGGTGAGCTGCAGTTCAATAGCCGCCGGGCACGGGGCTTACTTTGGGGGATAAGGTGTTGGCGTGCGGTAGCGTGGTCGAAGTAGATCTCGCACGAGGATCCGAAATGTCAACCCACGCCGGCCGATGTTCTTGAAAAGGCAGGGTGTGCCTGGAGTAAGTGAGTTCAGGGTCGGACGGCAAGATGTGAAGAGATAGGGAGGCCCAGCGGTAGACCAGACTTTGATATTGGCTGGTCGTTCTTTCTGGCCTGTTCCCCGCCAATGCATGTCACACACAACGGGCCACGCGTGGGGAACAACAGCGCAGGCGAGCCGAAGAAAAGGGTCGTCGACCGCACTTGCTGGACTGGGTGACTGGGTGACTGGTTGAAAAGAATGGTCGTCAAGGATGTCGTAGGTGTGGACCCTGTCAGTGGGCAAGCATCGATCAATTCGGCAAGGAAGTGCATGCAGATATTGTGGTCCTCGATGCAAGGGGGCCGGGCAGCGCACTATCACACAGACAGACCGATCGATGGCCCAGTACGGAAGCTTGTTGTTTGCCGTGCTTTTATCCAGGAGACGGACAGAACCAACAAGTGGGTGATATCGACCAGCAACACAAAGCGATGTGATCACACCTGTCGCTGGTCACTCGATAGTGCGTAGATGTGTCGAGGAGGACTGATGATACACACAGGCTCTAGTGGTCCGCGAGGACAAGGTGAGTGGCCTCCCCGGGCGGGTGGGCGGCCGCTGTGCTCCGTGGGTGGTGCGTGGGTCTCTGGCCGTACTCGTGCGCGGTAACAGTCAAAGATATCCTCAGTCGAACGAACGTGAGAGGGAGTGAGAGATTTGCACGTGCGGAGGCTACGAGGACCAATAAGGCCGGTGAGCCAAGCATGAGGGCAGAAATGGCCTCGGGCTTGTTGCCCGCAAAGCTTTCTTGACCCCTCTCTGCGGTCAGTGATTCGCCGTCGGTGACAATGGGGAAGAGATGATATCTGGGCCAGGTGAGGAGAGGTGGTGCTTGGCCCTTTGGGCGCTGCGGTGGGACGAGGTGCAACTGCAACCAACCCCACCCACCATGCCCACTGCGCATCCCATGCATTGTGGCCCATCTCGGTACAGCAGGTCCAGGGCTGTCCGGGTCGCATTGGGGGCCACGGGGGCCGAGGACGGTTAGGCGGGATGGTGGGATGGTGGGATGCAATCTCGACGGGCCCTGTTAGTGATGGGTGGACGAGCAATTGGATCAATGGTAGTCGAGCGCATCGGAACTTAAATGCGGGCGGCTATGTATGTTGGCTGATTGGCCCTTGGCGCTGCGGAGTGGGCCAACATGCTCTGCGTCTGTGTGCCCAAAGCCCTGTTCCCCTGTCGCTCCTTGGCCTTCACATCTCGATTCGGCATCGGTGGCATTCGCTGACGGACCTGACGACGACGGCTGTCCAGCTTCGTCCACGTCTGTTTGTGTCCCCGGGGCCGACCATGGTATGACTATTGCCACAAGTCGAATGATGGCGGAGGGAGCATGCTCGCTTGGAGTTCGACTTCTTACCAGGTCTCGGACTGTCCTATCTCCGCCCTTGTCAGCAATTCCTCGCAGAGGTACAGTATCTGAGCAACGGCCATGCGACGTGAACGAATATGCAAGTGCAGGAAAGCACCTTTGGCGACCGACGTCTTTGTCACATTGATCTCGCACCTGAGTGGGTAAGCCAGCACCGACAGGCTGGATCGCTGCCGCCGTCCTGGGTCCGCGCTGAACCTTCACACAATGGTTCAATTCGGCTTCCCTGATAGGCAAGCCAGGAGACCTCGCCACCTTTGCCGGCTTCGTCTCGTTCACCTGGTCCCTCCCGGGTAGCCAGAGGGTTTCTTTCTTCCCCCATGTTACTCAACATGGTACACAGTAGTCTGCTGTCTCCCATACTGTGTAGGCCGGTCTAGCCATGTGATTAGGTTCCAGCTAACGCCGCTTCGGAATCATCCGTGGCGACGATCCCCGTTCCCGTCCATTCAACCTCACCTCCTCTTCCCGCGCCTCCCTCGCCATATCTAGCAAGCTGTGCGGAGGCGCGCGGACTGCAGATGGCGTTGGATTACAAGGCACGAAGTTGTCATGGCATAACTTCAACGCATCCTGCACAAGTGCCGGACGGACAACAGGTCCAGTGTGCTGTATTTAGCCCCATCGTTGGAGGCAATGCGTAAAGGGGGCTGACTGCTCAGTCTACCGTAGCCAGTTCCGAATCCATCCATTATGAAAGTGCCCGAATCCTATCCGAGAACCATTAAAATGCTGCTATTATCGTCCAGCCAGGCCGGCCAGACATCCAATGGGTTTTGTAGAAGGGTAGTGATCTGTCCTCATGAGAACCACGGCAGTGGCAGAAGGAAACATGCAGTGTCACCACAACACGAGTGAGCTCACATCAGCGCTAATGCGGCGCCCTTGTGCCATCTCCGCGAGTACTTTTCCAGTTCCAAGAGAGAGGGAAATACCCCACGGTCCGTGACCTGCAGCCAGGAATACGCCGCCTTCTGCATCAGGACGCGTCGCGATGTCTTCCTCTAGGTGCAGATCGTCGATCCTGGAGATGATTGGGGTGCCGAAGGGCGTGACCGGCCGGAAACAAAGACCCTCTCTCACAACCTCAAGATCATCGACCGTGCCTCCCTCTGGGCCGAGGAGGTTGGCAGCCACTTTCTTGAGCTCGTTGATAGCCTCTCCAGAGATTGGTTTCTCCGTCGCCAGTTTAGGCAAGGGGATCGCGTCTGTGTTCAGCCCAGCAACGTAAAGCTGACCCCCGATGCGTGAGAATATCTCGGGCGAGAACCCGGTCTTGCTCGTCGGATAGAGAGCGTGGCATCCTCGCCTCTCTAATTCCGCGGTCCATCGGGGTGACTTGAGGACCAATGAATGGCCTGCCAGGCTAGTGATGGGCAGCTCGCTCTGTGATTTGGAGAAGAGCTATCTCCAGAGTACGGGGTCAGCTTTTGAAGAGTCCACAACGGAGCTGTTCTGCTCGTGGTATAGACGCCAAACTGCCGGCCTATGGCCCGATCTTGGAGCTGCAACCCCGATGGAGACGAACACCGCCAAGACGAGTCGCAAGATGGCAAGAAAAGATAGGAACACGTTGAACGAGAGATGGAAGTGGTCTCGGTGCGCTAACCTCTTGAAATACTCGGGGTGACCACGGACCGGCTGTGATAATCAGCCTGGTGCAGGGAACGTCGGTCTCGGTGGACGATTGTGTGTCGGCGATCCTGATGCTGGAAAGCTCGCCCCGGACGTCTTTCATGATGGCGATGGCCTTGGCGGGCTGGGAGAGGCGGACGCCGCTTTCGAGGCACTGTTTGAGCAGGAAGTGGCACAACTGGAGCGGATCGACCTGGGCGGTCGTCTTGTCATTGCCTATCGGCTTTACCGTGTCGCCATCCTCGCGCCGCAACCAGGGCGGCAGCACACCATCGTCGTCGAAGCCAATGGTTGCAAAGCCAGCAGAGGCATCAGACCTGCTTCTCCCAAAGCGCAGCCAGCCCTCTGCCCTCTGACTCTTCCTCCCGGGGGTCTGGGAGGCGGCGGTGTAGCTGAGGGAGGTGCTCCTGGAGTAGCCCCATTTGGAGGCACCGTCGTGAAGCTCGGCTAGTCTCTTGTGCTCATCGAAGCTCAGGGCAGCAAGGGAGGCGACGCCGGTGCCAAACCAGTCTCTAGCTAGGAAACCACCTGCATTGCCGCTTGCCGAGGCGAAGAGCTCTGGGGAGGAATCGACGAGGTGGATGGTCCTGCCCGGCTGGTGCTTGGAAAGGTAGTATGCCGTAGACACGCCGATTATGCCAGCGCCGAGGATGACGGTGTCTGCCATTTCAGGATCTGGGTGTTGGTGGGAAACCGGTCGCATCAGAGGACGGGCTATGAAGGCCGTTGAGGAAGCTGCTGGGGAAAGACCAACAGCGACGCCGGCCCGCCTGAGGATAGACGGCAACTGCGTTCTGCGCCTGCGTATTCGAGTCGATGATTGGGCTACCTGCCCGGCACGGCAAGCCGACTACGCGTGCCTGCTTGTCATTTATCAATTTCCATTTGATGGGCTGTCGGTCGTTGGGCTGGGAGAAGGGCGAGCCGAGGGGTGGCTCGGTGGGTTGCGGTGGGTTGAGATGAGTAACAGCGACTGCGGCCATCGAGGTCTCGCCACACGCCGGGGGGTGTGTGCGTTGCCTGCTGCCGCATATTATTACGCATTTTACTGCACGCTCGCCCTCTCCCAAGGCTCAGTCCCGTGGCACGACCTCACACGCGGCAGCGATCTGCACCAAGCTATACCACTCCTTCATCTGCCTGCATCTTCGGTGGATGCAGGCTTAGCATGACAGCTGCAGGCTAAGCATGACAGCTGCTGGCGCACTCTCCCCGGTCCAGAGTGGCGTGAGGACATGTCACCTTGTGCCCGCTTGGGTCCTTCGAAGAAGCACGGGTGGTAGTCCGAGACAGACGGCCATATTCTTACAGTCTCACCATAATCCACAGGCAGATCGCCTCGCTCTGTGCAGCGCCGGAGCAAGGCGACTGCATCCAGGAGCTCGGAGATGGCAGCGAGGCGGAAGGGGACGAAAGAACGGGTACCAATGTTGCTCGTCAGAGGGGCTGACAGCATCAGGCGACGTTGAAGCACCCGAGATGCGAGGCGACGGAAACAAATATCCGAGGGAGGCAGGTCTGGTACCATCCGACCCGCATATTCCGCTCGTGCGTGGCTTATATCAAGCTTTCTACGGTTCCTACCTGCCGATCGCCCACTGATTCACCTTGCCCTTGTCTTCGCCGCTATATCGCCGAATGGCGAATCCCGATCTTACACGCCAGCCGAGACTGGCCGTCAGTGTACAATGGAGGAGCTTCCGCGGCCAACTTTTCATTCAGAGCGCCTCGTCATCAAGCGCCGATGCCGTCGAGCGTACTACGCAGGAGGTCCGATGTCTCGCTTACAACATCCATGGATTGGGCTGCGGCTGGACAAGGGATACGTGAATGCAAGCTTAGTGGCCATGCCTTGCAAAAGACTCTGGCTCGAGGGATATGCTGTACAGCCGCATCCTTCGATGGACAGAACAGCTCGGTGTCACGGCTCATGCGGTGTCGCTTTGTCCTGGACGCCACTCAGCCTCCATGCATTAGAGCAAGACTCTGTCAGAAGACGTGAGATGTAAGGCCGGAAAGGTTTTATTTACTTTAGCTGTACAGCATAGATTTTCACTACCAGCCGTATGGGCATTGAGTTGATACGACGACGAACTCGACGAGAACGAGAGCCAGAAACCTCTCGTTCTTGGTGTGTTTGGCTATATGGTCCGTTATATCATACTCCTTTTGTAATTTGAAACTTTTATTTCATTTTTGATTGTTTTTCAAAAAGAAATCCCACGTTGTCATGGATTTTGTGTCAGAAGACATGGATGCTTTGCATCGCAGGCTATCAATTTGTGCTCGGCGTAAATCATCCGGGTGTTCCGGATCATTTCCTTGTCCCCCAGAGGCTGGCAGGGTCACGATAACACAACCAGACCTCGGTCCTCTCGACGAATTCTCTGCTCTTAGCTTCTTTCACCTGCTACTGAAGAGATTCAAAGGTCCCTTGCATCATCAGATAGCGAGAAATTTGTCAGACCGAGGACCACCGCAGAGCTCTAGGTCTGCGAGAGCTTGGTCGCGCCCGAATTTCTTCAGAATACTACCTACACATGTGTTGTTTCCTGCGAAGGAACCACCCTTCCAGGACAGGCATTCCTGCTGTTGTTTCTTTTTTTATTAGGTCTAACGGTGAGACAGATATCAGTTGATGACAGGCTTGGATTGATGTTTAAATTTATCGCCAAGTGGTACTAGTGCTTTGAGCAATATAGAGTTGCAGAGGACAATGTTATTGATCGTCTCAACTGGGTTTTCTTAACACACCTTATCCTTTGTCAGTTCCGAGTGTTGTCACAATATCCTGATGACCCTAATTGCTCTGGCAAGAGCATACTCAGGCCCAGTTGCGCTGGAAGTCATTGATCTCCAATAATATTCATAGCTGTGAGAACGAGTGCCTCGTTCTGGGACGAACACATTGTGGCACTGGTACTCGTCCATTGTCAAGCTATGCACATTCACTGTTGACGCGCATACACGGAGCCCATGCCCGTAATGTAGCACCTGGAGCACGAGCCATGTAGACTCGGACCTCGAATGTCCAAGATATGTACAATATAATGCGACCTCTGAGATAAGCTTGTGGGGCGTTGCTGGGAATCTGCGGGCGCCAATTCCACAAAAAGGGTCATGGCCTGCAAGATCATAGTGTAGAATAAGAGCACACATTTCCTAGCCTGTTGGCTCCTACCCCCTTGTTGTTGAGTCGTATCCAAGTTCTAGGACGATTCTACCGAGTGCTGCATTATACAAGTTGCTCACATTCACAAATTATGCAGTATGACGAGCACAATGCAGACTTGAACTCGCCAATGTAATTTGCCAAGTGACCGTTCATAAAAAGTTGCCTAACTAGACCCGCAAGCTACGCCGCGAAGGGGAGACAGGAGACGCGACGCAGCAAAAAGACAAAAAAAAACCATGATCAAGAAGCCCCCGCCCCTATTTGACGCTTACAGCAAGCCTCATTTCCTAACGGCGCGGCCTAGAAGCTGCTAAGTATTACGCCAAGCCCACGATCCTCCTGAACGAGAACAGACGTTTTCCTACCCCTCCCCCCCCCCACCCCTTATTGTTACTTTCGGATCCCAAGACGCAATCGCACCACAACGTCAGCGACATCGAGCCACCCAGAAATTCCAAGAAGGTGATATGATTTAGGAGGAATGAGATGCCCCATCTCATCTTAGCCCTCCGCGCGTCTTGGCCCTCCGCCTGGGCGATGACTGACTCCTGGCAAGCGGGCCGAGTTCAACTCTGTAGAGACATGCGTGCGTCTTCGAACATGTAAGGTATGGCAACAAGTGTGACTGAGTAGATAGATACACACTAGTCTTGGACCAATTTGAGGCCGCAGGTCAACGGCCCAACGAAAAAGCAAGCTTGCCAATGCCCAGCCAAGCGGGACGGACCTAGGCGGCTCGCCCGGGAGGCCACGGACGCCATTGACGAAGGCGGCTGAGTAGCGGCGGGCCGATGGACCGACCTCGTCTCTCAAACTCATTGGGAGCTCAGACACACAGGCAGACAGAGTCGGCAGTATGCATCTCAAGTAGCACGTAGTGATCACGGTGGGGGCAAGCGACGAAGAGCTCGAAAATTGTCATGAACTTCAAAGAGAAGTGGTATTACAGGGACAACCAAAATGGTGTGGCCCTGATGGATATATACGAGAGCTGCGTACAGCATGGCTATTGTACAGGCGAATGCCTTCTATCTCCTCTAAGGCTCTTTCCATCTTCTTGGCCAAAATGAACAGACCTTCCATAACTCCAAGCGCAATGCATCTGGGGATATTCGCGAATGGCTGCGATGACACCTCCTCCATATCTGTGAGACTGGAGATTACCCTCAACTCGCTGCTGCTCCAGCTTCCTCAACTCTCCCTTGTCAGCCAGATGTTGTGAAATGCAAAATATAAACAGGAACGCAGCAAGGCTGTAAGGCTGTAGACCACCAAAAAAAAATCTATATCACCAAGAAAAAATTCACCAATATGACGGTGCTGGGAACCAGTCATAAAGATGCTAGAAGAAGAGAAACTCCGTCGATCAGGCCGTAAATCGTAAACCATGGCATCGTGACTGTTGTTTCTGTTTCCAGGTCGGAAAAGAGACTCGAACACGAATTTACCAGGTGAAGCTTTCCTCGAAAAAGTCGACGACGGTGTTCTCATCCTGCACCTGGCGCACGCCGGATCTGACATCGTCGGCCAGCGCGCCAGGCCCACAGACAGTCACAGCCATGGCGCCCACTTGCTCATGGACCTCCTTACGAATCAGGAGCGGGACGTTGGGCCGGCCGGGGAACATCTGCACGGTGGTGCTGGCGGAGACGATCTCTTTGGCATTCTTCGGTCTCGTGATAAAGAGCTTGATGGTCAGAATCTCCTTACGATTCGGCATCCTAAGCACTTCGTCCATCCAGGGCCTGATCCATTCGAGTGACTCGTAGTCACGGACGATCCAGATCAGTGTGATGCGACGAGTGGCAACGCTGCCATTGTTGAAGCCTTCGATGAGCGGCCTGAGATAGCTGAGCTGGTGTGTGATACCAGTCGCACCAGCAACCAGGACGGCGTGTCCGTAGCTGTCCAAATCGTGGTGGCCACCGTACGGGCCCTCGAAGGCGGCCCTCATCTTGACTGCGCGGGTGCCGGCCTCGGCGGCCCTGTTGTAGAGGTCTCGTGTGAGGCCGGTCTGGGCACCAATGACGAATGAAACCGATGTTGTTGTGTTCCTGCGCAGGATCATGGGCTCCTTCTCGTCCAAGGGAAGCTCCTCCGCGTGGTGGTCGATCCATGCAATTGAGAAGGGGTGGTTCTCCCACGGCTTGATCCCTGCAAATCGGATGTAGGCGTGCGAGCCGGGCTTGATCTCGACGTGGCGAGGCAGGTGCATGGTGACTCGGGTGCACTCGCCTGGCATTGCCTCGACGATCGCCTCGGTGAATCCCCGGTGGGACCAGTTGCAGTAGGTGAGGCGGATCATCCGGGCCAGGCGGTCGAACATCCAGATTGCGAAAATTGCAATGACCCAAGGAAGCTGGGGCAGACCGGTGGGGATCTCGGTGGGCGTAAGGCAGTGAATCAGAGTGCACACGAAGGTGATGAAAGCGAGAATGATGTGTGTGTTGAGGAAGGTCTCGTAGAAGGCGTGGCGGATAGGCGAGAAAGACAAGATCAGCAGGATGAGCATCGCCCAGGTACCTGCAGTTCCGGACGCAATGAACGGGTCATACAGGCAGCGATCCATCAGTCCTGACCACCCAGTAGCGGCCATTTGCACAATGGCCCAAACCAGGAAGTGGATGATGATCTCGACCACTGAAAGACGACCAAGCCAACGGTGGAAGAGGTTGTAGGTGTCGAAGCTGATCTTGAGCCACGAGATCATGGGGTTGTTGCGACCGGCAAAAATGATCAGAGGGACCATGTTGACCGCGCCGAGGGTTCCTGACCGTCCTCGAATTTCTGCACACAGCGCGTACTTGTTCTCGTTGGCCCAGTTCAGGTAGAACATGTAGACCAGGTTGCTGACTGTGTAGATGAAAAGGAGGATGAAGTGCAGCCTCGAGGGCAGTGTGCCCATGTTCATGGCCTTGGAGAGGCGAATCTCCCGGTTGTGTCGCTTGCCCCATAGCGGTGCGTAGATGAAGTCCTTCTTGAAGCTGGGCATCCAATGGGACTGGGCATACTTCCAGTAAGTTTGTCTGTCACCCTGGACCGACATTGCTGAGACCTGGCGGATGTGGCCCCAGACGACTTGAAATATTCTGACGGCCAGAATCGTGAAGCCGAAGATACCCAGTGTCCACCACAGCATGTCCACAAAGACCAGGTTGTTAACCTGGTTGACACCGTTGAGGCCATGGGCATACGGAGAGATGGTTGACATCGGGTCGGAGGCGCTCTCGGTCGAGGCGGCTTCGGCCTCTCGAGGGAAGAGAGTTGGGGTGGGGTTCATGTGCGCGAGGGCGGCGAACCTGCGCCGATGGAATTCCATCTTTGTTAGGTGGGTAGGGCGGTGAGACGGATGGAATTCGGGTTGTTTATGGGAAATAGTTTCGATCCTTGTCCGTCAGGTCCTCGAGGCGAACGGGGGTGGTGCTCCGAATCTATAGCAAGACTCGCGCGAAACGTCCTGCCCAGAGCCTCCCGAATCAAAAAGGGCTATTGTCTTTGGGACGGAGTGGCGGACAATAGCATTATGAAGAGGGACAAAAAGGAGGGGGACAACAGGGTCGGGATGGTCCTTTGTGGCGATTGTCTCACACGAGGGCGATGAGACAATATGGAAAGTCAGCCTACTGGGACAAAGAGTCGAGTCACGCCCTGTGAATACCGCAGCAAGCAGGGCAGAGAGCAGTCAGGTCGGATGTCCAGGCCGTGGTAGGCTGGGCGAGGCGGCGGCGGCGGATATTGGTAACGAGATGCCAAGGCCGTCAAGGTCGATGTTAATGAGAGGCTAGGTGGTCCGGGCCGGCGGATAAGATGGTTGATTGCTGGCAGTGCAGGTGTGGCAGAAAGGACCGTGATTGCTCAAATCAGCGCGGGGAGCCGATATTGAGTCGATATGAATGTCGTCCAGGGGAGTGGTTCGCCTGTGAAAGTGGGCCTTGCCGTGGCGTGACGCTGTATATGAATAGCGGGCGAAGCTGTAGACAATCGGCGGTTTTTCAGACAGGTGCGGTCGGCAGTCGCAAGGCAAGAACAAATAAGGGCGGGTTTTCGAGTGAGGGAGTGAAAAGCTAGCACCACAAGAGCAGTGGATAGCTGGTTGGAATGGGTGAGGTGACGTCGAACGAATGTAACCGCCGCAAACGACGAGCAAGGTGAGGCTGCTGGGACTGCGTGATGGCGGTTGACGGGTGTGTGAGAGTTGAGTGGTCGGGTGAGGTAAAAGGGTGAGAACAATAGTCAAATGAGTAATGACAATTGGCAGGGCGAGGGAAGATTCGGATGGCCGTCCAAGACAAGGGGCAAGTTATCCACCGTCCAGCGAAGATCAACAGAGCTCAGGCCAAGTCTTGCTTTTTTTTGGTCGAAGAAGGGATGTTTTTTTGGGAGGGGGGGAGGGGGCGGTTGAAGATGATCCAGATCAACAGATCAAATGTGCGTGTGTGCTGGTTTGTCTGCGAGCAAAGAAGATTTGACGTGCCACCAATGATATCGCTTCTCAATACGGGACACAGCAGAGCACAGCAGAGCAGGGCCACACACACGAGAATCGAACTGACCAGGAGGTCCACAGAATTAAAAAGCGAAAGAGAGGCTTGGTCGGGGAGTGCAAGGGAAGACGAGGGGATCGCCGTGGGTTAAGAACAAGAATAGATGAAGAAGCTGGGAGGCCAGGGGTACCAACAGGTGGGCAGTTTTCCACTCGGCGTCACCCGAGATGCAGCCAAAGTCAGTAGACCCAAGCCAAACCCGAGCTGTGCAGTGCTGGAGAGCAAATGTGCCGTCAGGACCGTATGGGTATGGGCCAGATGGACCAAGATGGGCCAAGATGGGCCAAATGGACCAAATGGACCAAATGGACCACATGGACCAAATGGACCATGTGGGCCCTGCCAGTGGGAAGGGGAAAAGGGACTACGGCGTCAAGGGAGACGAGATGGAGGGAGGCAAGGGACTGGTCCGCACCCATGCTCGGTGGAGTCCCAACGGTGAGCCAACCTGCTCCTCGCATGTTAGCGCAGCTGCGGTCGCTGGCTGTGTAACGGGGGGGCATCTGCGGGAGGAACGGAGGCAGGGAGGTGCAAGACACGGTGTGCTGCGTTTGTGCCTGTTTCTTGCACAGACAGCGAGCCCCCATGCCCCCTGTTCCTGGCCCTCTCTGCCCCTCTCTGCCCCTCTCTGCCCCTCTCTGCCCCTCTGGAGCCCTCTAGAGCCCTCTGCAGCACCTCGGGGCTTTTTCCTGACGCTGCAGCAAGGACAGTCGACGACCTATGGATCCGGCTGCACTGAGGCCTAGGACGAACCCATCCAAGCCGTCCCGGCGTGCGTCTCGACGAGTCGTTGGAGCAGCACCCGCACCGACGGGACGATCAATACCACGCAGTAGGGATGCACACGCTGGACAGGCCCTGGACCGCGTCGAGGCATTGGCTGGCATCGCTTGTCAGTCGGACACGGCAGGTCGACGGCGACTCAGCAGAGCCAATCAATGCGCCCCAGCCCCTGGTCAGGGGTCAGGGATCTGAGGTTACCTTGCAGGAAAAAAGGGGGCCGCCCGAGAAACCTCAAACATTTATCACCAGGGCGCCATCACCAAGCTAGAACGGAACAGAGCCAGCTGACAGGAACAACCGGTCGAAACATATGATCTCTCGACTTGTTTACCACCGCCGATCTGCAAACATCAGATGGAAACAACACCACGTTGTGTCATCTCCCCGCACCCGCCTCAACCTCGCCGAATCCCTGGGCCTCGGCGGAGAGCCCCTTGATATCCCCAGGAACCGGGACCACAACGGGACTGGGCAGCACGATAACGCGGTCAGTCATCTTGACAAGCCGTCAGGATCGCGGCAGATGGCTATCATCAGGCGACGGTGCTGCGACTCTGCCTGCCCAAGCCGCGCAAGATCCGTCGCCATGGCACAACGGGGCTTGATGAAGGACGGTCGCGCCCCGTCAGTATTTCTCCGTTTGGCCCGAACGTGAATTATTCCGGCCGACCTCACCTTGTCTCTGCCATGCCTCCGTCATGCTCTGCCCTGCTTGCGTCCATCCCTCGCAGTCCGGTTGCCCCTTGTGCAGAACCTCAGACAAAGCGAGATGGACCTGGGGTGGCCCAAGGCGCTTGGTGGTCCTTCGTCATGGTCCTTTTTCGGAAGGAACCCGCCTAGCCAGCAGCCCGGCGCTCTCGGCAAGCTCGGAATACGAAGGCTGGAAGAAGCAATCCAAGATCCAACACCGCTGGGCCGGAATCCTCCCAAGATATGAGGCCTTGACAGTCGCCTTGGCTCTTTTCGGCACCGTCCAGCCGCATTGGGGCCTGGCCATTGCTCAATCTTGCCGTTGCCACGTTCTTGCGTTCCCTGGGCCACGCTGCGCGGCGTGGAGGCTCCGCACGGCAGGGTACGAGCAGTCTGTCAAACGCAGTCAAGTCTGAAGATCCCCACTTCGTATCTTCGGGTTGAGTGCTTCTCATAATCTAGGACTGCCTCAATTTAATCTCGCTGAGAGCCTCCCGCCTCGCTGCCCCCTGTCCACAAGCCCCGAACCCTGCACAACCCCTTGGGCAGGGCCGGCCAGGCTGCCAGGCCTGCTTGCGATAAGGCCCTGTCATGCGAGAGCATATCTTGAAAAAGAAAAATCAAAAGGATGGGCGGGAGCCCGGATTACCTCCCAAACAGGGGACATTGTCGCGTCCTCGGCCAATAGTCGTCAGCAGTGCCCAGGTCGCTGCTTGGACCCGAGATGCTGGGGACAGAGCCTCGCTTTGACAGAGATCTTATGATTAAGCGACTAGATCTCACGTTTCCTCTCTTGGCGCTCCCACGTTGTGATTTTGTCCAACATGTCTTTCCCCAACCCCTTGTCGATGATCATTTTACCGCTCCAGTCTAAGTGTGAAAACTCGGATGCTACCGAGGTTGGCGGCAGATCACATAACCGCCCCCCCCCCACCCATGATAGAACTCATACTCAGTACTGTGCAGCACAATCTCCCTCGCAATTTACCAGCTCTCCGGGTTGGCAGCTACTGCGCAGCTGGACCGAGGCACCGCAAGACTGGTACTCGTGTTGATCTCGGAGAAATTGTTAGCCACTGGCTCATTTAAACGTATTGAAACCTTCAAAAATGGCTCCAGGCGCTGGTCAACCTGAAGTAAAGAAGAGGCTATTCCACCAGGACTCTGGACCTGGGAAGGGACAATATGGTACACCTAGCTAATTCACATAAACAAACCTGACGGTCCATGCCAGCTCTCGCGACGACGATGGTTTCATCGAGTGAGTACAAATTGTAGCTTGTACCACAGTAATAATCTGCCCCTCACATGAGGCCATTCTCACTCCCGGCCGTAGGAGTCTGTCCATGATGGGATTTGAATCTTCATGAGGACTAGCAACTATCCCATGTCCTGCCTGAAGTGCTTCTTTAAGGAGACTTCCCAAGCAACGTGATCATCTCAGATTCCAAAAACCGTTCTCAACGGGATGCACTGCTACAAGCGAGTCAGGGCTTAACCCTGCAGGAAATGACAACCCCCACCAAAGCTCACCCGTCAGGGTTGGGGTCAGCGAGACGTCATTCCGAAATTTGCCTGTGTGATACGCCGCCGCAGCAGGCAAGCCGGAGAGCCAAACCGTCTTGACGTACGCGCAGACTGCCCTCCCAAAGACAGCCATTGACGAGCAACAAGATGGGCGCGAACTCGTCCAAACCGTCCGGCACACAGCCGCCACACGTGTGGAAGGGGTAAGCCCACCCAACCTCGCGCCCGCCCCATTTCCTCTTTGTATGACCCCCGATCTGGACGCGCTTACTGACGACGGGCACCGGCTTGCCGGGGGTCTCCAGGTCATCGCCCGCCAGCGTATCACACGAGATGGTCGAGTCGCTACAGTCGAGCCCAGAGGTGCGTGAAACTCCTCTTCATCCGCTATTCTTAGCCCCCCTGAGTGCCGGAACTGTGCCCAAAACGCTGACCGGGGACCGCCAAACCGAACAGACCGACGCATCCCGCGCCCAGCTGGCCGAGCTCCAGGTCCAGGCCCGCGTCGCCTCGGAGCTGCGCAAGCTGCAGCAGGAGGAGGACAGGCGGCTCAGGGAGCTGACGGACAAGCTGGCCTCGGCGCCGGGCGACGACAGCAAGCAGCCGTCCATGACGCGGCACGAGGTGTCCAAGGAGGTGCGGGAGCTGCGGGCGAAGCTGGAGCAGAGGAAGGGCGTGCGCGAGGTGCCCGAGGCCGTCGAGGCCGCCCGTGGGGACGTTGTGCGCTGCCTGCGCGAGAACGACCGCCGGCCGCTGGACTGCTGGAGGGAGGTGGAGCGGTTTAAGGAGGAGGTGCGCCGGCTTGAGAAGGGGTGGGTTGAGAAGGTTATCTCATGAAGGGGGAAAGGAGCGGCATGTCCATGCGCCTACTTGGAAGGGTGACTCGGGTTGATGAAGTGCAAAATGCATCTGTGGGAGCGTGTATTATATGGGAGCTTGTTCTTGACGCGTCAAAAGGGAGAGAATATACTACAGTCCCAGGGCCCCCGACCACAGTGGGAATTCCAGCAAAGCTTAAAGCGGTGTCGGAATTATTGCATTTGTTCTAGCGAGTCCAGACCTGGAGCATCATCAGCCTCGCTATTTTGCTGCTGTTGCTGTTGCTCTTTGATCTTCCTGGCCTCCGCCGCCCTCTTCAGACCTTCGAGCCTCTTCCTCTCCCTCCTGACCTCGGCGCTCTCCCACTCACCGCCGCCATCCCCTTTCCTCGTCTTCCGCCTTTCGCCTGCCATGGCCTCCTTCAGGTATGCCCTGAACCGCGAGATCCGCCTCGTATTCTCGGCGAACCTCTCGTTGGCGATCTTCACCAGCGCCCGCAGGTACTCCGCTGACACGGTGCAGTGCTTGGTCCCGTTCGTCTCCCGCCCGATCAGGCTCTCCATCCCCAGCCCCATGGAGCGGATCGCCACGATGGGCGTTGCTGCTGCTGCTGATGCGTCGTGGGTCGCCGTTGTCGGCGGGATGAGGTTGATGGCGCCGCTTTCGCGGAAGCCGGCCTGCAGGCCGCAGCGAAGTATGAGCTGGGCGTGCCGTGGCGACGCGGTGAGGACATGTAGAATCTGAGGATATTGTTTGTTAGCACCAGGCAACAGACGCAGGAATAGAGATTCAGAGGAGCAAAATAAGAAGCAACGAGGCAAACGTACCATGGGCTCAAATTTGAAATGAATCAACCTGCTCTCCACCATCTCCTCCGCCGAACTGCCCTCCCTCCCGTCAAAGATAGGCTCCTCCATGCCAAGAAGGGCAGCCACAATGTTGGGCTCGCTGTCCAGCTTACCCCGCGAGTCGACAGGCTCATGAGAGACAAACAGCCACCGGCCGCCACCACCTTTGCCCCCTACGCCCGCGACAGTCTCCGCCGATGCCGAGGCCATGGCCGGCGGCTCATCCCTCGAACCATCGCCTCCACTGGGCATGTGCCCAGGCTGTACAGCACCGGCAGCCGCAGCAACACCGTCCTCCTCCCCCCGTGCCTGCCCCTGATCCCCCACCCCATCCCCCCCTGCGCCGTCCTCCACAGCGAGATGATGGCCCGGCAGCAGCAGACTCCCCTCGTCCGCGGCCACTGGACCGCCCCGGCCGGCTCTGCGGCCCTCGAGAAAGACGCTGACGCGGCCGGCGCAGCTGCTGGTGGTGACGAGCCCGTCGAGCCCATTGATCTCGTCGATCAGGTCCCTGATGCCCGCATCCACCGTGCCCTTGGGGCTCAGGTCCGTGTACTCATCGTCCGGGACCGCGAGCTGCGCCAGGATGGCCTCCTTGCGGCGGGCGAAGGAGGGCGGTATCGGCGCTGTTGGTGCTACTGCTGCTGAAGAAGGAACTTGTGAAGACGAGTGCTTGGGGCTGTTGCTGTGCCCAGCCACCGCGTCTCGCTGCTGCTGCTGGTCCTGAGGTGGTTGGTGCATGATGGCGATGGTTCTGGTTCGTTGTCCTCGGCCTTCTCTAAAAAGGGCACCGTTCGCCAGCGACACTGAGGGGTTGTCTGCTGGGCTGGTGGACGATGTCGGCGGTTGATGTATAGCTGAGTTCGCGATGGTTCCCGAGAGACGAAGATGACGTTCCCTTCTTTTGATACTCGGATCTTTTAGAGGTTTGGCCGACTTGTCTTAAAATTTTCTTTCGTCGACCTCTGGGGTTTGGCCTGAGGGGTGTCACGTGGGCACGGCTTCCGCATGGGTCGCTAGGTCGCTGAGAAAAGGCCGCAAAAGCTTCGCATGTGAATGCGTGCCACAAGCCTTTACCTCTACCGAAAGGACGGTGTACATACAGCATAGGGAAGGGGCCGCTCATCGGTCCTTTGCCCTCGCCCTACATGGCGGGCGAGCATGTTGCCTCGCCAAGTTCTGGGGTCACCGGCAACATATGATGTCAGGGCCCACCACCACCCCGTCTATTCACAATCATAGGGACCGCGTCGAGACGATTTAAGTCTTCGCCGTATACCTAATTGCCCTACTTGCTGTGGCAGATTAGTCTTGGGCTACATGTGTCGACGGTTCTAGTCTATGGCGCCGCCAGAAGCGGTTCTCACTAGCCTTGTCTGTGTGGCTGTCACAAGGCTGTCTATGTTTTCTGGGCCACATGCCACAGACAATCGTATTCCAAACCCACTGTTATCGGCATTGTTTTTTTTTTTTTTTTTTTTTAAAAAAAAAAAAAAAGCTGGGGTGTTTAAGCGTTTACCACTGTATGAAGGGACCGCCTACATACTGCTTAAGAAGCGTACGTACACGGATTAAAAACGAAACCACCTAGTTGTTCAACGCCCGCACTGGAGTGTGCGCGGACCACATTTCGCCCTGGAGCACGCAAGTCCCGCTGAGCTTACCGTGCTATAATAAACTACGACCACACCACAAACGGCCGCCCTTCTCCGTTAAAGTCGCACATCACATTAGAAATCCGCCAATAGTTGCGTCTATCAGAATTCACAGTCTTCAATCAAAGCCTTGCCGGCTGCAGGGGAAAGGGGGGGGGGTATTTGGGGTTGTGATTTCGCTACCATATTACGAGCTATATTGAACTGTGGTCACTCGACCAGGCAGCTCGGCATCGTCTATCCTCAAAGTCTCGGGCCATATTTTTTCATTCCCAGCAAAGCAAACCAGACACAGCAAGCGCTTCCCACACCTCGCCGCTTGCCAGAAATCCAGACTGGCCCATGTTGTATGGACAGAGCTCGGGCATCAAAATATGCTCCCTGACCAGGGAACCATCCCCGTGTAGCTGCGCTCTCATCTCTTCTCCTATCCCGTCCCAGGACGTTGTGCCGGAAAGTCTTCCCATTGCCAGAAAGTATCCTCCGCTCCTGAAACGCCCGGTATGGCCTCTGTCCACTTGGACAACAAAAAGAGACCCACCCGGGGCTCGGCCTTCCTCTTGTCTTATCCCTTGCCTTTCCTTTCCTGACTCCGTTTTGTGACAGTCGTCTCTACATGACGTTCGATTTGCCCGGCCGTAGCAGGTCAATACATGATTCTCTATTCACCTTGCCTCCTGGTCTGGAATATTGAGGATGGTCTCTTCGAATAGGCAAGATAACAAAAGCAGCAGTGGCTTCCAAAGTGTTGTAAGTGTAGTGTCATGGGGTATTGGGGGTGTGTTTCGACTCCAGTTGCGGGCGTATGGACTTGTACACACATGCCGCCGCTGTTCCTTGGTGTCATTGGTGATGTGATGATTTCTGGATGGGGATTGGGGGGGGGGGGTGGATCGCATGATGCTGCGCTCTTCCGCTCGACCAGGGCTCTCTTGCCTCCCGCCACGAGGTGAGGGCACAGGGGCAAGAGCGAGTCGTGTCGTGCTCATTGATCATGAGGCTGTCATTAAAAAGGCGAAAATGATGGTGGGGTGGGGCTGGGGTGGAGCGCTACGACGGGAGCATGGCTCACGTCGTCATTGTGTTGGCGGTACCACCAACCTGACGCTTGACCTGTTCGCGAGCCCAGCGGGCTGTCTCTATGGTACGAGCCTGGAAGTCGCGGTTGGTCCGTGTCTCCTTGATCATCGCAGCAACCCAGTCCTGGCGGAAGGCTTCGACCAGCTCTCCGTTGGGGTACGCGTCCGCGAGATCGCCGATAACGCCCATGGACGCCCGCATCAGAGCTTCGCTGCGGTTCATGTCGTTGGCGATGACATTCAGGAGCTGAAAGATAGAGGTAACGTGTTCTTGGAGTATTTGAGCTGTAGAATCATGGTTAGCGCAATACTTTTCTGGAGCAACCCCCCCCCTCCCACCAACACACGCACCAAAAAAAGGAAAGGAAAAAAAAAGAATGCTCACTCTTGGAACTGGTCTTCATAGCACCAATAATACCGCCCCAAGCATCCATAATGCCCTCCCGTAGAGAGATGACATAGTCGTACATCTCGTAGCTACCCTCGGGACTGGCAGTAACAGTCGCTGCTTGCTGAAGGACCTGAGCTACGACAGACAAATACTTCTCAAAGTGGCCGCCAATAGCACTCGCAATGTCGCCAAAGCATTGGAGGATGGCGGGCTTGAACTGGTTGGACAGAGCCGTAGACCTCAAGTTGTTGAGCAGGTAGTTCATGAAGCTGTCGCAGTATGGCGCACTCTGCTCTCCCATCGATCGGGTAATGTCGCTCACAAGGCCGATAGCCATAGAGCACAGGCTTGGCTCTTCCTGGTTGCCCAGCGCGTTATAGAGGAACGGAGTGAAGGCATCCATGTACTTGACGAAGTCCTCCTCCATCGCATTGGAAAGCGCGCTGATGGCAGCAAAAGCGGCCTCGGGCACGCTGGACTTGGCGCCAGCAGAGCTCAGGATCTGGAGGAGGATCTGCATGATCCGGTCACCCTGGGGAACAATCTCCTTGTCCAGTCGCTGAACGATAGCCTGGAGCACGGAGCAAAGACTCGTCTGCATGTCCTCGAGAGTGATCTTGTCTTCGACACTGACGACCTGGCTCTGCATGGGAATCGTGTTCTCCAGACGCTCGAGGATGACGGAGGAGAGCTGTGCAACTGGCTGAACAGAGTCTTCTGCTGCATTCTGGACAAAGATGTTGAGAACTTCGTAGGCTGCCGTACGGACCGTGTTGTCACAATCCGGCCGAGCAGTGACGGTCAGAAGGGACTGAATGCTGTCGTTGAAGTGCCCGGTGAGAGCATTGGTCTGCGTGCCAGGCTCGCCGGCGAAGCGCTCAGCGAGGTTCATGAGCGCCCAGCAGCACGAAGGTGCCATCTTGGGGTTGGTCTGCAGACCAGAGAAGAGCGAGCGAATCAAAGGATCCAGGTGCGTCGCGGGATCGATGGCGTCTGAGCACGCCTCCGTAATGCGGCCGAGAGCGTAAGCTGTCGAGTCCCGGACATGAACAGACGAGTCTTCCATCATCTGGATAAGAATTTGGAGCGCAGACTTGACTATTGGCTCGAGCACCTTCTCATCAGGTCCCTCCATTATGGCGCCGAAAGCAGAGACTGCGGCATCTCGGTTGTGCCAGTCGTCTGAGCGTAGATTGCCCTCCACGAATGCGATCACGGGGGGTATGATAGTCGCCTGCACTGCCTGAGCGTAGAGCTGCAGGCACTGATAAGCAGCACGGGAGATGTTGTACTCGTCATCAGCTGCGTCCTCATCCTGCTTTGTGAGCAGGTTCAGTAGGACTGGCACGACCTCGTTGGTTGCGACACGGGCAAAGTTGTAGAAGGGTCGCATTTGGTCCGAGCTGTCGACCTAGAAGAATGTCAGTTCCTGCACCCTCCCTGCACGGTATGCTGGAGGCACCCGGCTTACCTGTGCGTTATCATCCTCGATTGCAATCTCCTCCTCGCAGACAGTGCTCCAGAACTCCACGGCAAGCTTGGCGACGTCCTCATCCTCGCTCTTCATGCCGAGGATGGTCAGACCAAACAGAGCCTTCTCCATGTAGAAACGCATCTTGTCGTAGTAGAGTGCCATGATCCGGTTTAGACAGCCAAAAGCACCCTGCTGTATGCGAGCGTCCGAGGCTTGGGTGGCCTCGCACACCACCTGCATGATGTAATTCCGTTCGCCTTCGTGCTTGAAGTTGTTCTCGACGAACTCCAGAGAATCACCCAGCGCGGTGATAGCGGCGAGCCGGATCTCGTTGTTTGTCTCCTCCTTCCGGGCGCCTTGCACGACGGCTGTCAAGATGGCGTTCGAGTGGCCGACCAGAGCCGCTCGCAGATCGGCATCCTGGCTCTCGCAGATGAAACCGATGGTTGTCAGAGAGGCTTGCTTCTGGTGTGGGTTGCCCTCGCTGACACTGCGGACCAAGGCGCCCATGAGGTCGGCCCACTGGTTACGAGGTAGCTCGATAGCAGCGATGGAGGCAACGACCTGGGCAGCCGCCTGGCCGGCCTGGGAGTTGCTGGAAGACAAGGTCTGGACGGCCAGATCCTTGACGCGGGTCTTTGTCTCATCGTCGGTTTGCTGGAGCCACTTTTGTTGTAATGTTGCTTGTCTTGCAAATTCTCTGGCGGTGAATGCGTTCTTCAAGGCGATACCGGCGGCTGCTCGGATGGGGCCTTCGGCGTTCTCATCTGCCAGTGCCTGTACGAGGGTCGCGAGGTACAGTGACTAAGTGAGGGGCATATGGTTAGTGAGGCTCGTCACCAAAGTACAGGCAGCACACAGGCGCTCGGTGGGGGTTGTGGATGGGTTTTTCCCCCTTACAAAATTGTTCTCGGCAGCTTGTGTGAGCTGTTGCTCGGCAGCATTTCGAAGGTTCGCGTCTGCGGGGTGGTCAGCAGGTCTGTCCTCGGCGGGCGCATCGCATCGTGACGCGACGGCACGGTGTGGACGGCGTTTGCGGGCGACGTGGACCGGGTCGAAGGGGAGGACTCACCGGGAGAGAGCGAGTTCAAAAGCACCTCGTTGATCTGAGGGGCCCCTTCCGCCATGGTTGCGGGTTTTCAAGAGGTTGATATGTGCGTAGGGCGGGTTGCAGAGAGGTGTAAAGGTGGGTGTGGGTTACCTGGGGGGGAAGAAAAACATGAGTTTGTTGGTCGTAATAATTTGTTTGCAGCAGCGGGGGGAAGGCTGAAGTGCGGCTCGCATCACATTCACAGGCTTGTTCTCGACCGCACTGGAGTAGGTATGTGGTGCAGGCTACCTTAGGTAGGTGTTGTAGGTAGCAGGCCCAGGTGCTGGGCATGTGGAAAAGGTAAGGTTCCTGAGTCGAACTTGGGCCCGATCGACCCCTCCGCCTGGAGCTTGCACCGCGCACCTTACGTACCGGTTTTGATCTAAACAACAACGGCACAACGATCTGATGTCCCAATGACTCAACGGTGCGGCTGCAGACCAAGGAGACACAGGACAGTGCACAAGCCTTGCGAGCCTGCTGATTGCTCTGGGGAGGTACAAAGGAGCGTGGAGACGGATGGTCCACTAAAGAAAGGTGCCCGTCCTTCTACTTTATGTCTCGTCTGTGCGCGCGGTGCTGCGAGGTAAATCGCGTCCAAGGATTGCTGGTCAGTCGTCGTGGATTCTGAGAGAAGCACTGGAAGATGTCGCCGCCGCGGGGGTTAGGTTCTTCTCGTCCGAGGGGCAAGTATTGTGCGAGGAGAGGGACGTCGGCCAGACGAGCAGGAATGCGGATTCGGCGGTGTTGACGTCCGTCCCTCCTGTGGTTGCCGGCTGCAGCCCAGCGCCCAGCACAGCAGCCTTGGGGAAAAGAGGGCCGCCGCTTGTAGAGTTAGCGCCCTTTGCCCCTCGTACCTTTGATCCCCTCCCGCAGATTTCATTCGCTGGGCTCGCGTCCCACCTGCAGGGTTCACTGCGTGCCTGCCTGCCAGCCTGCCAGCCTGCCTACGCCCCCAAGGAGCAGCCACACCTGCTGTCAGCCAGCATTGCTCCACGCTAGGGGTCCTTTTTGTTGTCTAGATAGTCAGTCTACCTGCAGCAGATTGCCTACTAGATTGCCCGCTATCATGGAAGATCCAAGAACCCCCTCCCCCAGGCAGTGCCATGCCCCTGAGAGACGCATCTGACCTGCCGATAAGCAGGGCTTGGTCAGCGCTGGGACAGGCAGGTACCGAGAACCATCCACCGGCGCATCTTCTGGACGTCTTTCGATGAGGATGCAAGAGGGAGTATCCCCTCGATCAAAGGCGAAGATAGCAAACAATATGACGTTGGAGGGACTCACCAAGGGACCGACACCGTTGTTTCAGGTCGCTACAGTCCCAAGCCGAGGTGGCAACGCTTCCGGAAGCGGGCAGTGCTTACTTAGTACCGGGGCACCCTGCCTGCCTGGCATTATATTGAAGTGTCGGTGTCCGCTTCAAGCATCAACACCATAGACTGTGATGAGATCCAGAGTAAAATCAACGGGAGATGGTTATGCTACAGGCCTGCATTCCTGTCAGGGTACCTAGGTAGCTTCAGCCTCGGCCCAAAATCGCTGTGATTACTTTTCCTAGCCCCAATAATTCAGCACGTCGCCTGCCCCCCCATTTACTATCTACAAGCACCGTGGCCATTTTTAATGGTGGGTGGTGGTGTCATGAGATTGAGAACCACGCCAGATGCAATTTGCTTTTATGTCGTCCAACTCTGTCTGGCTCTCCGACGGTGAGCTACTACATTCTTCCTTCCCGCAATCTCGCTAGGCTCGGTTGGCAGAGGCAGACACATTTACATCTCATCCGCAGCAGACTCCAGGCGGTTTATAAGGTCCTTCCCATTAGCCTTACCGTTGCCCCCGATTTGTTTGTCGCTCAGGTTCCTCAAGATGGGGCTGCTAGGACGGGACAGAACAAACTGTAGAGCCGGTAGGGGTTTGCGTCAGCCGGGTACCAAATCCAATTCATCAGAGACGGGGCTTGAACAATCTGAGAACTTTCAAAGGCAAGGGGCTTGTGCTTGTGCTTGTGCTTGGGTCGGGACCACTCTGAAGGTCACTCACGTTACTAGCCGCGCTCAGCAGCGCCACCAGCGAGCTCTGTACGACATCCTCGTGGATGCCCACACCCCAAACCTTGCTCTGGCTTGACCCGGAAGCCGTGCATTCTATGTACGTAGCGGCCTTGACATCACGGCCCTTGCCTACGGCGTGCTCCTTGTAGTCGTTCACGTCAATGTCCACGCCGACGCTGCGCAACGCGTCCGACAGGGACGACAGCGGGCCGTTGCCGCGCCCGCGCAGCTTGTACTCCTTGCCATCGACGGAGAGGACGCCCTCGAACACACGGGGCAGGGACATGGTGTCGGGCGTCTTGCCCGGCTCCGGCGGCGCGGGGCTGCGCGACCGGTCGGGCGAGATGCTGTAGTCCACAATCGTGAAGCGCGGGTTGTCGCGCAGGAAGTAGGTCTTCTCGAACAGCTCCGTAATCTCCACCGGCAGGAGTTCGCGGCTGCGTTCCTCAGCTGCCTTCTGCACGACCCGGCTGAAGTCGACCTGCAGGCCACGGGGCAAGTCGAGGTGAAGGTGTTGTTGGATGATCCACGCGGCGCCGCCCTTTCCACTCTGAGAGTTGACACGGATGACGGCTTGGTAGTCGCGGCCGATATCCTTGGGATCCAGAGGCAGGTAAGGGACTTGCCAGTAGTCGTCGTACTGAGCGCCAGCCTGGTCCCGGGCCTGGAAGCCCTTCTTGATGGCGTCCTGGTGGGAACCGCTGAAAGCGCAAACGACCAAGGAGCCGCCATATGGAGCGCGAGGGTGTATGGGTATCTTATTGCACACCTCCACCGTCCGGATGACTTCCTGCAGGTCGGAGAAGTCGATGTGCGGGTTGACGCCCTGTGTGTAGAGATTCAGAGCCAGGGTGACCAGGTCTACGTTGCCAGTGCGCTCTCCATTTCCAAAAAGGCAGCCTTCAACTCGGTCTGCGCCGGCCATTTGCGCCAGTTCTGCTGCCGCGACCGCACAGCCGCGGTCGTTGTGAGGGTGAAGAGACACGCACACCTTCTCGCGCTCTGTGATGTTCCTGCAAAAGTACTCGATCTGGTCGGCGTAGACATTGGGCGTGGACATCTCCACTGTCGCAGGAAGGTTGAAGATGATGGGGTTCTTCTCGGTTGGCTCCCACTCGCTCTTGACCGCCTCACAGATCTTGACCGCAAAGTCCAAGCCAGTATCGCTGAACGTCTCGGGGCTGAACTCGAACGCCCAGTCAGTGCCCTGTTGCGAGGGGTCGTCCTTGGTCAGCTGGCGGACCAGGCGAGCGCACTTCTTGGCCAGCTCTATACTCTCCTCTTCGGTGAATCCGAAGACTATGCGCCGGAAGCACTCGCTCGTGGCAAGATAGATATGTACTATGGCCTTCTTGGCGCCCTTGAGGGACTCGACTGTCCTGCGGATGAGGTCCTCGCGGCAGGGCGACAGGACTTGCAGGTAGACATCATCGGGCACGGCGCCAGGCGTCTCGATCAAGCGGCGGGTGAAGTCGAAATCGGTCTGCGAGGCGGAGGGAAAGGAGACTTCGATCTCCTTGTAACCCAGGTCGCACAACATCTTGAAGTAATCCCACTTCTCATTGCCATTCTGGAGAGCCCGTTGCTTAGCGAGGAGGGCCAATTGGGAATGTCCAAATGCCAAAAGACGTACCATTGGGTCAACCAGACTTTGGTTTCCGTCCCTGAGATCCGTTGCCAGCCACCTGGGCGCCTTGTCCAGGACCTTTGAGGGCCATTGTCGGTCTGGCAGGTTGACTGTTGGGAAAGACCTGTACTTCTTGGACGGATCCTTGAGCCTGTAGAGAAGGGGTGCGACATTATTCAGCTGACTCTTCGTGTCTGAGAGGTAAAGATGGCATCGTGTCGAATTTGCGACGAGCGACTTACATGGGCATCTTGACGTACTGCGGCAGTGTCGGTGCCTCGCTTTTTCTCTTCTGATCACACACAACTTTGACGTCGGGAACTGAGGGGCACTTTTGGCTTTTTTTGGAGGGGCTGCGACTGGGGCACTCTTTGTCAAACTGCCCAGGAGGTGACTGCTTGGCAAGTGGCGGGTGTGGTGCAAGATAGACGAGTTCTCCTTGAAGGATCAAGAAGTGATTAAATATGTGAGGACAAGGGAGTGGGTTTTTGAGTCAACAATTGAGTCACCTCTGCCACGAAAGATCATCATCGCGATGCTGCTTGCTGCAACCCTGCCCGATGTCGTCCAATTTTCTGGGGTAGACGAGTGCAACTGCACCGACAGGGGTTCCAATTGACATTTGGTACTCTCCAAAGGGCCTGTGCCACAGTCTGCCAGTGCGCCACTGAGCGCGGCCATGGCCTGGGCGAGTTCGGCCGATCTATCCTTCCCCCCCCCCTCCCTCCTCTTTCTCTCTAGTCCTTCCTGCTAATTCATCAGACTGGCTAAATAATCCTTGGCCAGATTTTACCGATGGCTGACGCATGTGTATAACCTACAACCTGCTCCACATGATAACGCGATGTACAAACAGCTCCCTACATATGACATACAGCTTCTGAGGTTGAAAATCTAACTAACCTTGGCCTCCCTTGAGACTCTTCGGTAAGTCACGAGGCTTGCAAATTTGGCATGGGAACCTATTTTGCAACATTTTATCCATTGGCTACGTAAAAGCGTTTATCCACTTTCTACGTGCAAAGCGGCCAGTCAAGACAGGAGATGTATTCAGCCCTCCACATCTTTCCGTTGCAAGCCGAACCTCGATGTCGGCCGGCCCGGTAAACACCTGGGCACCTTGTCTGCATGTTTGTCCTTATCACGATACCTAGTATCACAAGCAGATTCTGCTTGACCGGAACGCTTGCCCGTAGCCACAGTGCGACGGAGTGCCCCAGAACACAGGCATCTGTCCGGACACGATGGTAATTATTTTCTGATTGCTCAAGCTATCTTTCCGTGCATGTTTGGC
Source organism: Diaporthe sp. PMI_573 (assembly GCA_021399435.1). Taxonomy (NCBI): domain Eukaryota; kingdom Fungi; phylum Ascomycota; class Sordariomycetes; order Diaporthales; family Diaporthaceae; genus Diaporthe; species Diaporthe sp. PMI_573. Next base: position 303,597 of record JAJTUP010000027.1, on the reverse strand, counting down.
CCCATCATTCATTGCCCCACCGGCCCAATCCACATTGGGATTTAAAGACATTACCAGGGTCATGTTGCTTTCTCTGAGTCACCCTTTTTCCCAGATGCTTTTCTCGAAAACAGTCTGCCTACAAGCCACCCATAGCCTTCTAAAAGTGGTGTACCAGCCCAGCGTCTCTGACCTTGATGAACAGTCGATCAGTATCCGTACATTCCTGCACCAGTGCCAACCCATCCATGCACGCTTGGCGCTCCATCGATGTAGAACTGTAGCTCGTTCTCATATCCGTCATTGCCGGGCATGGCCGTGCCTGGCTGTCCGTAGTAGCCGGCCTGGCTTGCAGCGAGGCTGGGGTCGTATGGCTGACCTGCGCCTGCTGCTGCCATGCTCGGTCCTTGGTGAGTGTCAAAGGCCTCGAGAAGCAGTCCCAAGCCGTCGGTAGCAGGCCGGTCTCCGAGCTGTTGCTGCTGCATCCCAGCCATGGCCTGTGCTGCCTGTGACTGCGGTATTTGCCCTTGACCCTGTGACATCCGCATACTCGGATCGATATACATCATCGGTGTCGGGACCTGGGGTGGCGCTTGCATCACAGCACTGGAAGGGGTCTCGCCGTTGCGGGCTTGCTGGTTGCTAGCATCCTGGTTGGCTGGTTGGTTCGTCCCAGTTCCATTTCTGGAGGGAGGTCGCGCGAGTGCCGCTTGCAGAGCCTCGGGTACAGGATCACGCTGTCTGCCCGTTAGCGATTCGAATCCGTACATAATGGTCAAACAGGGGGCAGCAACGTTTTCTAGAAGTTGGGTGACACGCACGCTGTCGTCCATGCTTCCCTCTATGCCAGGTATGGCACCCTTGTTATCACGGTAGAACTTCTCCAGGTTCTCAAGCCATCGAGCAGCTAGTGGCCACACCTGGGATGCCTCCGTGAGGATCTGCATAGCCCTTTGCAGCATGATGGGTCCATCTCGGCTGATCATGGGATCCGGACAGACTTGGACAGTGTTAGCAGAATAGCACTTCTGAACTTCGATGCTGGGCTTGATGGGACAAACCGTTTGGGTATTTGCATAGATACGTAGCCATGTGGCCGCAGCTAAAAACGCAGAATAACTGAGGAAAAGTTAGCAGGGTGGATGGAAGGGGTGCGCGAGGGTTTGAACCACATACAGCCATCTGAGCGCCCAGGCTGTCGTCAGCCACTCTCTCCATGAATTGCGTTTCTATCTGCTCATAGAGGAGCTTGACATTCTTGAACAGCTCGAGGGACATGTTGGACCAGAAGGTCTGCAGTTGAGCGTCCGATTGGTCGAGGTTGATCATTCTGTGTTCTCGTCAGCATCATCCAGACTCGGGGAAATCAGCCGAGGCACAACATACTCGCTCAGATAGGCCTTCCGCAGAACGATGTTGCACAACCGGGTAGAGTTTGTGATGCTAAGATAGGCCTGTGACAATGGTCAGTACAAGTTGCCACACGACTCCTCAGAGTGACCTACCAAGTCTTGGCCCCCAGCCTTGTAGCCTTTGAGCAGGACGGGGCTCCACATGTGCTCGTGTGGCAGATTGCTTTCCCACTCGTGAAGCTTCGCGACTAGCTCTGCGTACTCGCTCGTGTCATCCCACGGTCGAGAGCTTCTATCATACTTGACAGCCCTGCGGGAAACCCTGCCCCAGAAGTAGTGAGTCTGGATCAGAGTTGCGAAGAGGGACCGCCTCGGGTCGGATATTAGTTTAGAATTTTCTATCGCAGGAGGCGTGTCTTCAAGTGCTGCCCGGGAAGGTGGCTCCTGGCCTTTGGCGAAGTCCTCCTCGCTGCATGGAAGGAGGGCTGTGATATCACCAGCTGCTAGAGAGACAGGAGACTCGGGACCAGAATGTAGGTTGTCTTGGCCTGCAAGACGATTGGTTAAAGTCAAGTCCGGCGTATATGGATTAGACGACTTACTGTGAAGCATCCACAGAGTGCGGCGTGCCGACTCAGCAGCGATAACCATTTCCTTTGAAGGATTCTGAAGCGCGTACGTTTCTTCTCGATGCAGCCGCATCAGAGCGGCCATTCTCATGGCGATACCCATGTTGATCTGGTCAGTAGTTAGCAATGCTGTGTTCTGTATGTACAGATTGCAAATAGCACGGGTTGACATACGTAGCTCTTATTCTTCATCCCACTGCCCTGCTGGGCGATACTGAGCAGGTAGAAGGCCTGACACCTCTCCAGACTGGGCACTTGGTAGAGCTCTGACAATGCCACGGCCGTTGCCCTGTCCATGAAGGTCTCGGCAGCCTTCATGCCGCCGCCGTGCCGTTCCACAAGAGACGGGGTGAAGCGCGCCGATATGCTGAGGATGCTGAGCAAGAGGAAGACGCTGATAGATCGAGAGTCGGTCCGCAGGCGCTCGGGGAAGGCCAGCTTGGGGATGAACCCTAGCTGGAAGTAGTTCCGCGTGAACTGGTTGACAGCCTCGATGGTGTCCGGCAGAGGTGGCAGGTAGTCCCACTCGTCGACGCCCTTGATGTTCTTGAGCGGAGCAGGTGAGGGAATGACGGGGGCGTCGAGGATGTCGCGACGCATCTTGGCCGAGTCTCTCTTCTGGCTCTTGTCGGCCCGCAACCGCGGGTGGCGGTATTCGCGGTCATTGTCAGACTGGCCACGAACTGGGAATATGCTGAGGGGCGGGGCCATTCATCAGTACGGCGAGCAACATGCGGGATGGCGTTGCGGCCCGGGGACGGCCGGGTGGACGAGGAGCAAAGAATGATCTCGGTGTGGGATGGGAACGGGATGGGATGTGGCATGATGGCAGCAGAGCGAGGAGCGGAAGACATACCAGTCCGCGGGACCAAGGCCAGCCTCCCGGCAGGCGGTACATGGTGGTTTGGCCTTGTCGTGCAGGCATTTACTCCTCATGCGGCGACACCTACAGGAGGGGGAGGAGGGCGAGAGTCAGTATAGCTGCACACAAGGACGGGCGACGGTCGCGGCACGGCGCGTCTGTTCGTGGCGTTGACCCACCTCCGGCATGCAATTGGGGAGCGCCGTTTGATGACGGGCGCGGGCGCAGAAGGCGCGGGCGCGGGCGCAGGTGCAGAGGTGGCGGCAGGCGACGGCAGACTCAGGTCGGTGCCCACATTCTGTATGGGTTTCGTGTCTGTGAAATCCATGGGGAGCTGTTCCTCACGACTCGAAGCCGGAATGGATCTTGGTCGAGGTCGAGTTGCTTGTTGCTGCTGTCGTGGCGGCAGGCAGTCGACGGTCGCCACAAGACCTCGGGAAGCGCCTCCCAGTCGAGAAAAAAAAACGGGCTAGGGGAGGGAGTCTTCGGTAAGCAGGTCTGGGTCTGGCCTGTCAGGCTGGCGGGACGGCGGGCAGGCGGGCGGGCACTGGGCACTGGGCACTGGGCACTGGGCACTGGGCACCGGGCAAGGGCGGAGGTGGAGGTGGAGGTGGAGGCGGACCTTTCCAAGTTTGTGGCCTGTGGAGCCCTGACGAGCACTAACGGTCGATCTGGCTGACGGCTTGCTGTGAATCTCCCGCTGGGGCTAGAACTCGGGCGGAAACGAGGCAGGGTATCCGCAGCAGCGGTCGGTGAGTCTGGGGAATTCAAGATTCACTCGGGCATTCCATTCACTCAGCCGCCCTCCGCGCCGTCTCGGTTGAGATGAGAGTTGGTGTTGGTGTTGGATTGGGTGTCTCAGGAGGCTGGCTGCAGCTGCCTAACACTCACCCAGCCAGCCAGCCAAGCCTGACCTCTCTGGCCTCTGGCCTCTGCCCTCTGGCCTCTGCCCTTGCCCCTCCTCGCCCCCCTCCTCGCCCCTCGTTCCTCCGCTCCTCGCCCTGGCTCGGCATCTCTTTCTTCACCACCTGAGATGGGTAAGCCAGATAGCCTTCCCCGCTCCCCCTCACCAACAACTTTCCCATACAGAAGGGAGGAAAACCGTGGATGCCGCGGTCCCGCATCCATAGCTGTCTGTATGACGCAGACGGGGCACAGCTCGGAGCAGGCGCTCCTCTGGGCCAAACACCCCGCACTGAAACAGCTTCCGAGACCTCCCCGGCGCACGCAAGATCCAACCGCGCAAACCTCCAACCTCATCTCATGCCGTCACCACCTGCGCAGCACCCAACGGCACAACTGCCGGGCCCATCATCTCCCCAAACCTGTTTCGTCCTCGAGGCCCAACAGCCTCGCCTCGTTATGGTGTTGTTGGACACAGTCGTCCCGCCCGGAATCCTCCAGTCTGCAGAGTCCGTTGTCCGCATCCACCTTCAGACCATCATATATATATACCTACATATATATATAAAATGAAATTGAGAGAGAGAGAGAGAGAGACATTCTGAACAAGACTTATCCGTGCCACCGCCTCTTGTCCACCAACACTGGTCCACTTCCAAGCTAAAGGTCTCATGCTTCAAGCTTTGCGGGTCCCAGTCGAGTGCCACGCTTTCATCCCAGAACCCATCATCCTTGACGGTTGCCCAGTTGGGGCCAACATTACGAGATATCACGGCATTGTGAGAGCCAACCAGCTCGTCCGTCCTGCTGCCTTCAAGTGAATATCGCCCACACGGACAACCCCAATCCTGACCCCTCGGTCCAGCTCCAGCTCCAGCTCCAGTTCCAGCTCCAGATCCAGGATTAACGTCTCTGAGGGAAAAGGGGGGGGGATGCTCTGGAACTGCTTTCCACGTCCCGTCCACGCATCCTCATCCCCGTCCCTCATACTCGCCACATACACCGTCCACCCGTCCTCCGTCCCTCCTCCGTCCTCCGCCCATGGGTCCCACCATCCACATCCAACCATCCAGTCCCCACTGTCCGATCCTACAGTGAAGGTATCCCTGGCCTGACTTGAACTGGCCTGACAACTTGCTGGCCTGACCTGGACTCGCCTGACCCGTTCTGGCCTGATTTTGGTGAGCCTGGTGTGGCATCGCGCTGCCTCCCTGCTACCGGGACCTGGCTGCCTCGTGCCGAAAGTGTGCGCACACACGCGCGCGCACACACACACGCACCCACACACACACACACATACATACATACATACATACATACATACATACTCTCTATCCCGTCCCTCACTTCCCAGGCCATCCATGGCCATGACGCGACCCCCCGGGCCAGAGTGGGCCAGTCATGGCCTCCGCCATCCTCAGCCTCCTGCCAGCTGTCCGTCAGCTCTAGTTTGGACTTGCAGACCGACTATCTGGCGTCCAGTCGGCACGTGGTTGCATCGGATCCCAAAGCGCTGCCCGGCTCGCAAGCCCAACGGCCCGGGCAGCCATGCCTTCGCCGGACTGATGTGCGAAAGGTGTGCTCTCCGTCACTTGGCACCACACAATGTCACCAATGCGCGCTCGTCTCACGTCGGATCCAAGGAACGCATTGTCACATGAGCGCCGTGATTAGATGCAGACATGACTCTGCTGCACGCTCCCCTTCCGCCTGCTGTGCGTCGCTCCCTCAGCTAATGCTGGTTTACAGTTTCCGATACTTCAAGGTCGCATCCATGGAACATGGGGAGACCACGATCCGGTCTTAGCTAGGGGAAGTACATGATTCATCTGCTGCCTTCCTGACAAGCTTCCAGAACTTTTCCACGGCCTTCTCCCGTGCAGTGCAACGCTTCCCTGGATGGGTCATCGTTGGGCCAGCGCAACACTGCATCGAAAAGATTGGGCCACCCTGCAGCACGCCTTGACCAACGTGGTTAGCCTCCTGTCAACCACGGGGAATCCACGCCTTGGAAATGCGGCCCCAAACTTAATGAGGGAAAACTGAAGGAAATCTCTACAACAAGCTTGCTGGAGAAACCGGCCTGCGGATCCGCGAACCTCTGCGTGCTGCTGCCCTTACAGGCTCTGATCGCAGATTGCAGAATGCACGAGGCAAACTCGGCAGTCCGACCGCTGCATCAGGGTGAGGGGCTTGCTCTCAAGTGCCATGTTCGAGGCCCGGGAAGGCACTCTCAGGTGAGGCCTTCCCTCCCCTGCAGGGGCGCCACTGCCCGAGGCTGCTTGCTACTATTGTATTATGGCGGACCCAGGTGACGACCTTGCCGCTGTCAGGAGGAGATAACTGCCCAACTGGAGGGAAGCCAAGTCAGAGCTGACCGCTTCATGGCTTTGTGACGACCAAGTCAGATATCTCCCCACACCTCCCTCTCGTCGTGAGCACTATGGACCTGCGACTTTTCATAGGCCTTCCACGTCGCCGTCAAGTAGTTTGCTGATGATGAGTCAAAACACCTTCAGACGGTAGCCGGTCCCGCTTATTGAGTTGTACGCTCAGCTGCATAATCACTGGGTCGCGACTGCCGCGAGTAAGGTCAGCAAGTCCAGTTTTCTTACGACATGAATCAGTAGATAATCTTCAAGACCTCCCTTGGGTTCAATATGCCTTCTTCTGTCCAGAGTCTGGACCCTTGGTTGCTGTTCCCAATTCTCATTCCACACCACCAACCCCAGGCCAAGATGCTGCTTCAGGCTGGCCCGACGAACGACCTCAAGGTTGCCCTGGGCGCCTTTCTCGTCTTGCTCTTCATCTGGCTGTCCTCCACCCTCTACTATCGCAAACGTCTGTCGTACCCGCTGCCCCCGGGGCCACCGGGAAAGTTCCTGGTTGGGAACCTTGGCAGTATCAGTGAGCACCCGGAGCTGGACTACATCCGATGGGGCAAGGAGTACAGTGAGTCCTCGATGGAGAGCCCACTCGGCCACAGGCGAGGAGGACCAGAACAACTGGCTGAGACTTGTCCAGACTCCGATGTTATCCATGTCAACGTTTTAGGACAGCACATGATATGCCTCAACAGCGTCAAGGCGGCGACTGACCTCCTCGACCGCCGTGGGGCCAACTACTGCGACAGGCCTCGCTTCACCCTGTTCGAAATGTAGGTGACAACAGGCCACTGTACCGGGAAACAGGACAAAGCACTGATGGTTGTGGACAGCATGGGCTGGGGCCTGACACTGACCTTCCTCCGCTGGGGTCCGCAGTTCAAACTTCACCGCCGCCTCTTTCAGCACACCTTCACGCAGTCCGCCGTCAAGACGTTCCGGCCGATGCAAACCCACGAAGCCCGCAAGGCTGTACGCTCTCTCCTCGCTAATCCCCAGGACTGGCGTAACACTGCCCTGCTTCTCACCACTAGCGTCATTTTCCGCATCGCCTACGGCCAGGAGATCAAGGACAAGAACTCGCCCTACACGGCCATGGCTCACGACGCCAACAAAGTCACCACAAACGGCGGCATTGCAGGTTCGTCGGTCGTGGACCTCTTCCCACCGGCGAGGTATTTCTTGCCCTCAAGTCTATCCGCTCCTCTCCGGCATGCTAGGGAAAGCCGTGGAGCGATCAAGACGATCCACGAGGTCCCATGGGCAGATAGCATGCGCGACATCGAGGCTGGGACTGCCTCTCCATCGTTCATGAAGTCACACTGGGAGCGCTACGTGGCAAACGAGAAGGCCGGCGTTTGGCAGGAGACCACCGTTGCAGACCTCAAGGGCGCTACCGCAGCGGTGTTCATCGCCGGCGGGAACAGCACCTGGGGTACTGTGCTCAGTGCCATGCTGTTCCTCACTAAATACCCCGACGTCCAGCGGCGCCTCAAGCAGGAAATTGACGATGTGGTCGGCACCGACCGGCTGCCGACCTTCGACGACAGACCCAAGCTCGAATACTTCAACCGCTTCATGAATGAGGTCATGCGCGCCTTGCCTCTCAACCCGCTAGTTATCCCGCACCAGAGCATCAAAGACGACGTCTACAATGGAATGTTCATTCCCGCTGGCACCGTCGTGTTCGCCAACACCAAGGCGATGTGCTCCAACCCCGACACCTACCGCGACCCAGACAAGTTCGACCCGGACCGATACGAGCGTGGCGAGCCCTACCCGGTCGGCAACTTCGGCTTTGGGAGGAGGAAGTGCCCCGGGAACCACCTCGCCACGGCGACGGTCTTCATCTTCATCGCCACCATGCTGGCAACCTTCGACCTCGACAAGGTCATCGGCCCCAACGGCGAGATGGTCGAGCCCGAGGCTTCGCTGACGGTTGGACTCGGCGGACACCCGGCGCCGTTTGAGTGCCAGCTCAGGGTGAGGAGCGAGGAGCGGGCTAGGCTGCTGAAGGAAGAGGAGAGCATGGTCCAAAAGACGGAGGAAAAGTGATATTTTTTCGTGGGATTTCCTTCCTTCTGCTTCACGACCACTGATGACTTACGACTTGCATACCCAACCTTGCATGGCTTTGCATGCTTGCATTGATGATACCGAACCTTAGACTTAGAGGAGGGGGGTTTTTTTTTCTTCTTCTTTTTTTTGGGGGGCATGGCGTTGCATTTCTACTCTTCCGTAGACTTTAGAAACACACTCGCAGAGCTTTACAGCCATAATGGAGCCATTGGCGTTATTCAAAGGCTACTATTTGCTTTCCTGTTCGGATGTTTTATGTCCACCCTCAACTACACTGTTCCTGGACTTCTCATGTCACGACGTGAAGTCACCAGCATGATGAAAAAAAAGTGTTGGTGGTTTATCGGCGAGCTAATTGTTCTCATCCTCGGTGCAGATGTCTCTCGAATGCCCGAAGGCAACAGAGAAAGAGGACAGGAAAGTTTTACAACATCGACAGAGCTTCTCGGTTTTATATACTGCAATTTGTTAGCTCGGTGAGCCTCCAAAGCCTTGGCGGACGAGTCGGCTTGGTGCAGAAGGCGGCACTTGATGAGCTTAAATGGCAAGACGCACGTCTGGGCCCGCACCATGATCACTTGAATGGTCACTGGCTTTCATACGGGCATTCACTGATCGTCAATGGTCCATTTGTGGGTCAGGCTGGTTTCTGTAGCCCTCGACCCGAAACCCCCAATGGAACAGCTGGGAGAGACAAGAGACAGAAATACACACAAATGTCACGAACAGTTGATTTTATTGCTAGGATGAAAAACGAAGCATGGGACACCTATAACAATGCGGTCTAGAGCTCATAAACTGCACCGCAAGTATACCCGCCCAATCCTTGCCGAACCCGGATCCTCAACGCCGTCCAGATGCAAAAGGAGATGTATTGCCCTGCGGCAAATGTGGCCGAAAAGGCCACTCACTTAATTGTGCCGTGCAGCCGCTGCGGCGAACTGCTCGGCCTGGATCTTCTCAAGCTCCTCCATAGACAGACCGCTCTGGTCGAACTTGTTAAGCTTCTTCTCCCGTCCCTGGGTTTTTTGAATCCTGTCAGCAAACATGCCAGGGCCCTCTGCGATTTGCTGTGGAAGTGCGGGGCGACGCAATCATACCTTCTGTTGTTCCTTGTGCTCCGAGGCGGCTTCGATGACTGCTGACACGTACTCGGCGAACCCGAGCTGTTCCAGGGCCTTTGTGATGTGGTCACATGCGATCGTCTTCTTTGCCTCCTTCTCTGAAATCTCGTTGGCCTCCGACGAGACAAGCGTAATGAACTCGACGCAGCACTCGATCAGCAGATCTCGGGCCTCCTTTGCAAATGCCACGCCATTAGCGGGCGGGAGAATCTCTGTGACGATTTTCTGGACCGTTGCTGCCATGGGCTGTCAGCTTGGAGCCATGCGGCAGGCGGGGAAGAGGTTCGCGTCGACGAGCTGGAGGCGGCTGCCAGCATGATCTGGGCGCGAGGCTTGAACTAGCCCCAAGATATGCAGGCAATAATCCCAACATGTCTCCGTCTCGCAAGAATGGACATTCACTCACCCTTTGGGAGCGACAGGTCGTCATTTGCTATTTACATGTTAGCGTCTCTGGACAAGGGTGTGTGAAGTGGATAACCCGCACAATCCGCCAAAGTGGGCATGTTGAGGGCTGTGTAATACAAGACAGACACATGGAGTCCAGTACTTTCATGGACGATATTTGGAGGTGCAGCATTCGAGAACTGCCAGGGACGTGTAAGGCCTCATCGTATGGTGATGAAGGTACGACGACTGGGTCTTTACCTGCCCATACTTCACTTGAGCAGCCTGTCGATCCGCTTGAAGCGACGGAGCATTTGCTGAACAGTTCCGTCCTTGTTAACTTGGCTGCACTTGCAGCCTCTAGCTGCATTTCTGAAGATAGCCTCGCGTTCGACCAACTTTCAGGCAGTGAGTGCATGGGCTGCCATCGCCGGGTACAACTGGAAACTCACCTCCGAACTCGTGATCAGACATGGTGGACGAGTGGCGCTGCTCGATGAGAAGTTGCAGTGACTTATTGTAGTCGGGTATGAGCGGCCGGCGACTGGGTGTTTTTGGATGCCCAAATGAGAATCAAGCTGATGGGGGGGTGAGAGTCGACTGTCTTTTTAAATCATATCATGCCCTTCATCCTTACGACCTTGGCGGCTGCGACATGCTGGAGCGAGTTCGAGGTGATATGGTCCTTTTGGGAAGGCAAGGCCCCCCCCGTCCCACAAGCTTGGAGGAGCTGCCTTAGCCAGCCTTTAAGTACTCCGAGTCGCCTAATTCACGCCTCCAGCGAAGGGAAACGTCGCACTTTGGGGGCGCTTGCCGCTTTGGCAACAGGTGTGGCTCAGCCTATCGGCTGCCTTGCTTATCGGGGACAGTCTAGCCGTTTCGGGTACTAAGCGGGCAGGCCTCACAAAGCGCAACAAAAATCGAAGATTTTTTTTGTCGATAAAAGCGCGTCCCTACTCGCTATCTCTCACCTCTTCGCTCCTGCAGACCACCCTCGACACAACCTCTGCATTGTTGTACAAACACTCCTCGACGGCCTCGCTGTTGATCCCAGCAGGTTCTGCTGTCTGTCTACCCAGTCAGGCTCACAAAGGTTTGTGATGCCCCACCAGTTTCCCCTTCACCAGCACAAAATGATGAACTTGTTGTCGCCCCAGGCATACTTAACCATGGTGATTGACTCGTCCTAAGCCAAACGGACTATCTCTGATACATATCCTTCACGCTTCTTCTTGCCCACGTACACTTTCCTGGACTGGCATTGACTAACAGCGCTGATAGGTTTGTTCTCAAGTCCCTTCGCCCTCGCCACGACCACCCCAACATCACGCCTGCCATGATGTCCAAAATGTAGTACTATCAAATACCGACCACGACATGACGGAATTTTTTTAAATTTTTTTTCAATACCTGAGCACAAAGCATTCTGGTCAGCGTTTGCAGAACAAGGAGACGGCGTGGGGATGCTGACCGCTTTGGGTGCAGTCACTGCCCATGGCAAAACATGGGAACAACAAACTGGGAGATGTTCAAGGTGGGTTAGACTTCTGTCACTCTGGAATCCATGTTCGTCGGAGGAGGAGCCTATGATTACAAAAATCATTCCATGCTAAAACTGAATCACCGTGTGGAAGAAAATGTACTGCTTTTCATCTTTCGAATGAGGCTCCTCTATGCAACTGGATATTCTTCTCCTGTCTACTGCCAGAGTCACCTGCTGACTTACTTCACCAGTGAACTCGATCAGTCGCGGTACGAAGCCAACTCCGGACCATTCCATCTGCGCGTGTGGTTAGCACTGTACAAATTGATGCAAATCATGGTGGACTCACTGCAGAAATTGACCGCTCAAGTCGAGCGTGCCCTCTAGCGCGAGCTTGGCGATCACGTTCCCAGGACCCTCGGGTGGGTTTAGCTTGCCCTCCTCGAATGCAGACACGAAGCTGGCGTAATCATTGTCAGCCATGAAGCCCTTGCCCTGCTCTCGCAAGAGCTTCTGCATGCCTGTATCGGTCCTTCCCGGGCTGAGAGATACGGAAACGATGTCCTTCTCCTCGACCGCCAAGTGTTGTACAAGCGAGAGAAGGGCAGCTTTGGAAGACCCGTACGGACCCCAAGCCTTGTAGCCCTTTGTTGCGGCGCCCGAGGAGGTGACGATGATGCGGCCCTTGGTCTGTCGCAGTTGTGGGATGACTGCCTGGACCAAGGCAAGTGGGCTGAAGAAGTTGATGTCATAAATAGTCCTCCACTCATCAACAGCGGAGTCTGCAATGGGCTTGATGGGCTCAAGTGCTCCGTGGTTGATGACGATTCCGTCGACCTTCCCGCCGAGCTTCACAGCAAGGTCTGTGACCTTCGTAGCATTCTGTATATATTCACGTCAATTAAACATCTTCTCTGATACCCTCATTGTCCTCTTTAAAAGCATACCTCTAGCTTCGTCAGATCACCGGCCAGATACTCGACTTGAGCTGGGTACTGCTTCTTGAGAGCTTCAAGCTCGGTTTCTGTTCGTGCCACCAGCACCACCTTGTGTGAGTTCTGCAGGAGATACTGGGACACTGCCAGGCCGATCCCTCGGCCAGCGCCAGTCACGATGATTGTCTTCGCTGCCATCTTCTTTGTCGCTTCCTGCTTCGAGAACTGGTAACAATGCTGACGGGCGAATTGGCAGTCTCTGTACTTGACACCATCAAATCGAGCAGGTTTTTTGAGGACATTGGCGGGGCGCGAGTTTGATGGCGCTTATATAATCAACCATCAGTAACCACATGGCCCCTTGAATCATAGCAGGAGCAGGGACTAGACAAGTGACGATGACTGACCTGCACGTCAGTCTCTATTACCTTACCTCTCGAGAGAGAAAAAATCCGGAACTCATTTCGACCGAATGAGTTGTGCTACGATGCATGGGGCCAAAGTTGACTGATAATTCAAATGTACATCCTCGGGCAACTTGCATTTGCGGAAGTCCAACGTGATACTTCGGGCATATCGGCAATCCTTTACCATGACTTGTACTGTGTGTGCATAATGAGAAAAGATGAAGACAGACATAATGGCTGCGACCATATTGGTCTCCAGGCTGGATTGTCTAAACATTGAAGACTTGGCGAGGAAGGAGGCTCTTGTACAGGTCTTTTGAGGGGCTTTTGCCAAGATGGCACGGATATCACATGAAATCCCAGACTTACCCAGTATCCTAATGCTATCTTTTCAGGAGCTCCTGGATTTCATAAATCCAAGCTGGCTGTCAAAGACTCGTAGTGATGTTGAGCAGTTGAAGCCAGCTCACACACAAGACCAGAACAAACAAATCTGAACCGATGGTAAACATAAGTTTACATGGTATATATATAGGAAAGCTGGATGTTAGTAAAACTTTACCACTCTAGGACAATGCTATCCCACATGAATCCCTTCCAGGTCGTGTTCCGAGTCATCTCGAACGTAACCGTATTCCACCCGGCGGTCAACAACCCGGCGTCGAAGGGAAACTCGAAGTACCTCCACTCGCCAGCCACCGTAGCAGACCGGTACAGGCCCGGATCGTTCAGCAGCTGCGGGGTCCCGCTCGTCAGGTTGCCGATGACCCTGTCATTGGTATAGACGTTGGAGCTGGCGCCCGTGCTGTACCCGGCGAGGGAGACGATGAGCACCGCCTGCCCGGCCCCTGCAGCCGACGCGCTGGCGTTGGCAGGGACCTCGAAGCGGATGGTCCAGTTCCCGAGCCACGTCTGCCCGAAGCACCAGTCCGCAGGGTCTGAGGTCCCGACCGTGTACGTGAGGCTGGCCGGGCACGAGGCTACGAGCCCGTGCTGGTACGGCGCGCCGCCGTTGTTGAAACCGTACGCGTACCGGTCAAAGTCGCCCACCTGGAACAGCCTGGCGCGCCCCGAGACGCTCCACTCCACCTCGCCGAGGTTCAAGTCCTCTCCGGCTGTGACATCGACGCCGTTTCGGAGCAGCGACGTCGTTACGTCCCCAATGGCGCTGCCGTTCGACCACGCCTGTAGCCCGTACGTCGCGGCGCGCACGTCCGAGAAGGCAAAGTTGCCGTTGGAATCCGCGTACCCGGTGTAATAATAATCACTTCCCTGGTCAAGCGCCGTCTTGTCGGGCTCGTTGTCGCCCAGGAACACGGCCGCGTGGGCGGCGGGCCGCCCGTCCGAGAGCACCAGGCGCCCGCTGACGCTGCCGCGGCTCTGGTAGGCCTCGTCCTCAAACCAGGCGTACGGCCACGCGGCGAACTCGTCCTGCGCTCGGGCCTCAGCGTCCTCGGCGGACCCGTCGTTCAGGTACCACTACAGTAGATTGACGTTAGTCCTGCTACTGATCCTAAAGTGTTGCATTCTAGAACATTCCAAACATGACATGAAATACGGGGATCCGTGACAGGAGAAGAATGAGCTTACCAGCCAAGGGCCCCAGACCTTGCCGACGGGGAACGCATCCTGGCTGCTGACCTGGAAGTGGGTGCCATGGATCATGTTGAGCTGGACCGCGTCGCCCGTGGCGCTCTCGCGGTGGACCATGAGCTCCTGCTTGAGGTGGTTCCCGTTGTAGTAATCCTTCCCCGGGTTTACGTACCAGCTGCCGAAGCCCTCGCCATACACGCCATAGGCTGTCTGCTCGCGCACAAAGGCCGAAAAATCGTACTTGGTGATGTATCCGGTTCCGTCCGGTCGCAGCCACGTCTCGTCCTGCACCTTGAGCTCGGGCAGGTAATCGGACAGCGGGGGCAGGGCCTCGTCGCGCCGGCTGGTGTGCCCCCGCGGGAAGGTCGTGTTGTCGAGCCGCCAGAGCGTGCGAAACTCGCCCAGCACGGGCACCGCGCGATTCACAAAGTACTGGTAAGCTCCTGCCAGCCCGGTGTGGATCACCCAATGCATATCACCCTCGATAGCGGTGAAGGACACATCGATCCAGGGGCCAGCCTCGTCCGTCCCGGATGAGGTGATCGAGGCGGTTGTCCAGTTGAGATTAGACGCCGCACCGTCTGGAGAGTCCAAGTCAGCGCCTATGGTTGATGCCAAGCCGAGGCCATTAGGTAGGAGGGAAGTTGGGGGAGAGATACTTACTGTAGGACACATAATGGCCGACAGCGTCGCCAACAAGATCACGCCCCTTGTAAAACAGCTTCACGCCGTAGGTGCGCTGCTGCGTCAGGTTCCACATTTCGTTGCCGATGACCCACGTCTCGTTGTCGACCTGGGAGAGGAACGGCCCAGCGGCGCGCTCCACGACTGGATGCGCCGTCGTCAAGACGCCCGCAAGGAGCAGGATAGCGTATGAGAAAAGGCCCGTCATGGTGGATGAGGGGCGAGCCAGGGCGTTTGGTCACGGATGAACGACCAGCCCGCGCCGCCCTCCCCGCGAGTTGGATGTTCCAACATCCTTATACGAGATCATTGACGCCGTCGGCGGGGAACGCTTCGCGCCGTGATTGTGCGCTGAGGCGTGCAATAACGGCAAAATGGTCCCGAGATCTGAAAAGAGCCTGAAAAGGGCCAGGTTCGGGCCATTGATCCCACGAGATGTGCGAACAGAAAAGGCTTGGCGCGAACTGGTTGACGAACAGGGCCGGCAGGGGCTCTGACTAGCTCACCACCCAAACAGTTGCCTGCTGCCGGCCCCTCTGGATACCTTGAGATCACTCGGCCGGCAACTTCATGTAGGTATAGGAATTGATTCGCTGACTCTATGGGTTGAAAAGAAGAGTTTCAAGAAAACTCGGGGTATAAGGGGGGTCACACATTACATGGGCGATAAGTATCAAGTCAAGAAACTCCATCTCTCTGTTTGATGTCCAATATCCGCCACCTCAATCGCCGAGGCTGATGCAACGCTTCGAAAATATGATAACCAAGAAAGGAAGAATGCGGAAAATAGGAAAATGGAAGCAGACAAGGAGCGCGTGGCAGTGATAAGTCCACCAGAGCTCTCATGCCGTCGGCGGGCGGGCCTCGTTCCTCAGCGCACTCGGTCCTTGAAAACCAGATTGCGGCCGCACCTCGTCCAGCTCTACACCTTCTTGCTGTTGTTCTTTTGCCTTGCGCCGGCGCTCCTTGATTTTCAAGTTTGCCAATCGCTGGTCTCCCTCATTATGTCTCCTTTTGAAGTGGTAATATGTTGGTGGCCGGGGACGGCACAGCACAACGACCCAATTCGTAAACCAGTTCCCCTGGGTAAAGGCCCTGTATCGGTCCTTCTTGAGGAACTTGTGGCTGTTGAGGAACTCGCGCGTCGTCTCTCCGCGCGCCATAAGGAACATATGATAGCCCATCAGTGCAGCCGGATACAGGAAGGCGATAAAGCCATATATCACCATGGCAAACGGCACTGCATCGTGGTTTATCGCCTGAGCGAACGTGACACCCTCCATGTTCATGTATACAAAAATCTGGGCCAGAGAGACCCCGATCAGGTACAATGAGAGCAGGGTGGCCGAGGAGACAAACGTGAAAAAGTAACGGTAGTTGCGCCGACCCACGCAGTTGTTGAGCCAGACACAGTGGTGGTCTGCCGTTTCGATACAGTTGTCGCACATCCGGCAGTGGTGAGTGCGAGGGGGGCGCCAAATTTGGCAGGTCTTGCAGTACTTGGTCGGCACTTCCATTGCGGCTGTCGATGACTCGGCCGACTTGATCAATGTCCAGTCAGTGCTGGGAGGCGCCAGCCTCAAGGGGTCCTCATTGATATCGGGAGGCGGGTTTTGATGAAGTTTGCGAGGCAGTATCTATCTCCCAGGTCAGTTGGTTCCCTTCCCGAATTTGAGCAGAGCGGGGAACGACTTACACCAGGGTCCGAAGTTGAGGCGTGGAGGAAAGACGAGACACAGATGAAGGCCAAGTAGGCAAAAATAAGCGGGACAGCCGGCGAAACATCGTACCACAGGTCATGCGCAGAGAATACAAAGAACAGAACGCAAGGCAGCACGACAAAAGCTCCCGTGGCAATGTTGACGGGACGGGCTTTGGTGTTCTGGAGCCTACCGCCCATGCAAAACACGGTGTTCCCAAGAAAGTACTCCCAATTGCGGCCCATGTCCTGTGTGCCAGCTTTTGGAGCAACAGCCGTGTTTGGTCTTGGATCGGTAGCTCCATCACCGAATCGCGGGGACGAGGCGACGGACTCGAGCTTCTCCCCCCCTTGCATGTTGCGGTTCGATGCATTCTCTCCCTGATTGCTTCTCCCAGGCAGCAGGAAACTGGACCTGAACGATCGAGGAGTCAAGGGGGAGGCCTGCCCGGAATTCTTGTAGCTCTTGTCCAGATTCACAGCCAGCCCCTTGTTCTCTGCCGTTTCCCTCTGCTTGTTCAGAGGACGAACACTGTCGGACACGCTGCCTTGCGGGTAGTGGCCGTTCGCACTGGTGTTCGCCGTGGCGCGATCGAAAGTTTCGGGTGCGGTCACTTCGGTTCCTCGTGACGGAGGGGGGTGCTCGTCTCCGGTATAGCGGCGCGCCGAAGTCGACTGGGACTGGATGCTGTGTCGTACGACATTAGCTCCGATAGTTGTGGCGCTGGCTTCCTGTGATAGTGTCTCGGCCGTCTCCGGTGGGCGGCTCATGGTTGAAGGCCTCGCGACACCGCGTTGCGCCTGCAGCTTCTGGGAGCTCATGGGGCGGAAGAAAGAGTGCGAGGAGACGGACGGGACATGGCTCCGGCCAGCAGCACTGGCAGGTCGGCCGGCCGTCGCGACAGAGCTAGAGCCGATGCTGGCAGCCACGCTGCCTCGTTTCCCAGAGAGGCCGCGACGAAGGGGTGTTGGCTGCGGCCAGGCGCCGGGTGCCCTCTGCGATGAAATCTGCGACCTGACCGTGCCGGTTTGCGAGGTGGCCATGCTCTGCCTGTTTGGGTCCTGCGCCTCGATCTCGCGCCCGTCCTCTGTACCAATGTCGGTCATTCTCGAGGATATTATGCTGGGCGGGCCGGTCGTCCTGCCGGGATACTGAGGGAAGCTGGCATCGTCGTCGCCGGTACTGGCAGCGCCAGCCGGGGTGTTGGACCTCGAGCCCTCCTGCGATGCCATGGCGCCGGGTGGGCCGTGTCGGTGGTCCTGATCTCGGTGTGATGGGGTGTGTCGGGGCCGGGATGGGGTGAGTGGGCAGGGTCAACGGTCGGTTATATCATAGTTCCCACGGGTTGACCAGAAGACATCAAAGGGGCGCAGGAGAGGCAAAGGGCGGACAGTGGCACAGTGGTTGACAGGTGCCTTGGCTCAATGCTAAGGTTCGTTCGGGACGTGGAGAATCGGGGTGGTGTGCAGGGCACCTCCTGGGTTGCAAGCACGGAAATTGCGGCGATGTCGTTGAGTGTGTGGACGCGATTCGACGAGGCGGCCAGCGGCGGACCAGGAATAGGGACTGGGCTGGAACAGGACCAGGACTTTGGATAGTTCGGCACGAGGCGGGAAAGAGAGCGAAATTAGATTAGGGATGCGTGGGGTTGAGATTGTGGCATTGTATCAAAGGAGTGGCAGCGCAAAGACAAGGCAGCAAAAGGAGCGACAGAAGTTGGCAAGGAAAAGGTTGGCGGCGAAAAGAAAGGGAGGGTGTGACACAGCAGAGACGGAGAGGAGGCCTGAGCAAGAGGAGAGAGTCTGAGCAAAGTCCGAGATGCTTTTTCAAGGTTCCGGCGGATTCCTCCCTCCCTCCCGTCCAGTCTGATCCAGTCAATGCCAGCACATACCTACCTAGGTTGGTAGGTAGTACAGGGCTGACTGGTGCAATTGCGAGTCCGAACACTGGGGACTGGAGACTGCAGGTGCCAGCCTGTCTGCGTCCCACCTGCAATGGGCCATGCGGCCATTGCAGCAACTTCTGCAGTGTCTGCACTACCAGCCGGGTACCTACCGCACAGGCTGTGCCGTAATCCCGCTGGGGGATTGATATCACTGTAGCCTCATGCGGCCTAGGTTCCGACCATGCCTGCCCAGCCGCTCTGTCGAGGGAGATTACGGTGCCGCTGCCTTATGTCAGCCTCGCCGGAGCATTGGCCAATGCAAAAAGTGCCCCCCAGCGACCAGCCGGCCAATCACGCCCCGTTCGTCATAATCCCGCCTGCTGGCCGGCAGCTCCATTCTCTGCACACCCGAATCGAATCATACGAGACCTCCACCGTCGAAAGTTGTTAGACGAACCCTCCCCATTCGACCGCAACCACAACCTCCACCACGACCGTTCACAACCCGATCCCGCCCTCACCATCACCCGTCACCGCAACCCCCCAGCAGAAGCCATGGCGTCCAGAATTGCCACCCGTGCTTTCTCCACCACAGCCCGCCGGCTGCAGAGCGAGCACGTCCTGAAGCAGGAGACCAAGCGAAACCCCGAGCTTATGGTGCGTCGAGACCAGGCCGATGCGGCACCCACGCCGACGCACACGTCCCCCCGGCCTGCTGGTTCAGCAACAGCCCCGGAGCTGGACACTAGCTGACGCAGAACACATTGACAGATCCTCGGCGCCGTCATGGTCGCCGCTTTCGGTGGCGCTGGGCTCTACTTTGGTACGTCATGACGGCCATCGCTGAAACTAGTCGGCAGCAGCCGGAGGACACAGCTAGGGAGAGAATACTGAGAGAGACCTCGGACAGGACGCTCACCCACCTCCTCCACCTCCGAGCAGAAGGTGCCCCACGCCGGCAACCCCTGGGAGACCGGCGGCACGGGCAAGTACCAGTACTACCCAGGCGGCGACAGGTCCGCCGAGCCCAAGGACGCCCCCAGCGCCGTCAACACCGTCGTTGTGCCCAACGTCAACTTACCAAAGGTACGAACCAGAATATCGCATGTCCCGGCGAGCGGCCACGCGCGGGCCACTGTCGTCGTGGAACAGGGAGGTAATACCGCATGTCGAGACGAGAGAAGCTGACGCGGTGACAACCACAGGAGCTGCACGAGAAGTACAACAAGTGGGGCAAGGACGGTTACTAGATGGGCTGTGCCGAAGTGGGAGAAGACGGGTCGCGCGAGCTTCGACATCCGGGAAGCGCTGTGTAGATAGACGGTCAGCAATGGAAAGATTCCACCGCCAGCTCTAAATCTGTTTCCACTGCGTTCTATGTCCACACTGCGCAACTGGGCACAGCACGCCGTATCCTGTAGCCCGAGGACATGCCGAACGAAGCAAAGCACGGTTTCACATTCAACCCCAGAGGAGAGGTCTGCAGTCCTCAATGACCTGTGTGATGTGACCATTCGACATTTTAAATGCAAAATGAGTCTGTTCTGCAGACTTTACGGCTGAGTCTGGCTTCCGCGTCAACTCAAGTGTTATCATTCAAGTGTGATTCTACAGTACTCGAGTGTCCAAGAGCCATTAACATTATCATATAGACCAATTTTTTCCGGGAGATTTACTTGCTCCTTCCAGCCTTCCAGGCGATTAAGTATTTGCTTTTCGTGGAACCTGCCCGTGGGTTGAAAGTTCCCACAGAACAGACACGGGAAGGGAAGGCTTCGCCCTATCTGGTACCAGTCCTCCAAAAGGACATCTACAACCCTGCCAACAGCGCGGCACCTCCTACAGCACCCAGGATAGCAGCGGTGGGCAGGGCGGCGAATACACCAGCACCACCAGTCATGCCGCCCGCCGTGATGGTCGTGGTGGGCATGACACCAGAGGTGAATGGCGCCTCCTGCACGGGCGTTGCCCCGGAGAAAGCGGGTGTCTGGGTTGTGGCAGTTGGATTTGGCGTGGCACCAGCCATCATAGGGTTGAGCACGCTGAAGAAGGGAAGAAAAGACCAAGTCAGCAAGTTGTTCCTCTGAAGAGGGGCAGGGATGAGAAAGCCTCACTTGTCTATAACGTGGATCACGCCGTTGGCAACGATGATGTCGGCAGTGGTCACCATTGCAGAATTGACAAAGACCTTGCCATTTTCCACTACGTATTACGTTAGTCCTGCTACGGGTCCTGAAGTGAGGCGCTCTGGAACATTCCAAAACATGAAAGACGGGGATTTGCAGAAGGAGATGAGTGATACTGACTGCGGACGTTAATGTTGCCACCTTGGAGCGTAGCAAAAGTCATTGGCGTGCTGGTCATCGACTGCCTTCGCATTGGCATATTTTCCATGCCGGGCACGGCCATCGTGGTCCCAGACATGGCGCTGCCACCCATCAGCAGGTTAGTCGAGAACATGGCCGAATCGCCGCCGTGGAGGACATGGTAGCTCAGAATGGTCGACAGATCCATCACCGAGGCGCTCTCGGCTGTAGAACCGATATTCTCAAAGGCTTGGTTTGATGGCGCAAAGATTGTTACGTCCGTTAAGCTGTCTACGGCCATTACCATGTTGGTCTTCGTCAGCGCGCCAGCCAGAGAGGTCAGGCCCACTTGCAGCATTCAGAGTCAGTTATCAGAGCACCAAGGGAGTAGTTTCATACAAACAGGGGAAACAAAGGGCCACAGAGGGGAGGTGTTTCGTCTGGAAGGGGTTAACATTGTATCTAGAAGCTGCTTACTGTTGGTAGCTGTCACGGACGGGGAACTTGGGATGGTGAGGACCTTGTCGACTGGGAGCATGTTAGTAGCTGGAGTTTCAAAACTTCACCAAATAGGCAAGAGGAGCAACCCATAAACTGCCACTGTCACTTACTGACGTGCACCACGCCGCCGTCAAAGGCAATGTCGGCCTTGGTGACACTGCTCATCTGCTTGAAGCCAGAGAAGATCATGGCCATATTGTTCATCTTCAGCAGCTCAACCTTCTGGTTGCCAGTAACCACTACAACATTTAAGAGTCAGTCATCAAAGAACCAAAGAAGTAGCTTTATACCGATACAGTAAGAGGTAAGCCACAAGGTAGCCACAGCTAGATTCAAAACCTGCAGCCTGTAAAATGTCTGTTATATAGGCTGAGGAGAGGGCATATTTGTTCTTAAAAGACGTAAAGATTACATCCAAAAGCTGCTTACTGGAGAATGGCATTCCCATGACTACATATTGAGTTAGTCCAGCGACTGGTCCTGAATAGGTCCTGAAGTAATGTGTTCCGGAATATTCCAAAACATAAAAGACAGGTATCTGTAGAAGGAGAAGAATAATACTGACAAGTGCTAACAAACTGGGGCATCTCGGTAAAAGCTGTTCCCATCATGACTCCAGACAAGACATGGTATTGCAGCAGGGCGGTAAACATGTTCATATCGTTTCTCAAATTTGGCATCTCCTTCATAGCCTGTTCGAAGGCGTCGTTGGACGGGGCAAGGATTGTGATGTTGCTAATTGTCGTCAGGGCCTGTGTGAACTGCGGCATGCCGGCCAGAATAGCTACGGTTTACGAATCAGCCATCTTTCCCTTGACTGTGGTTGACTTGTCGGGATCACATCTTACAGTTCAGGGTGCTCAGCGTGTTGTTGTTTGCGGCGAGCACGTTTGCTAGTGGCTCGGCGGTGATAACGCCGGCCGCGATGGCGGTGGACAATACTTGTGAGAAACGCATCTTCGCGGAAGACGACTGGGGGAAAATGGTACCGGACCTGTGGAAGAAGAAGAAGAGAAGAAGAAGAAGAAGACGGACGAGAGACGAAGCTATCACGCTCATACAACACCCTTCCTCGCCCACGAAGAGGGCCTCGAACATCATATATATCCGCGTATCTCTCCAACGCCCCTAGCCTGGAGCCCTCCCTGGAACCTAGTGACACCCTCAACACAGCCCCTCATGTCCTGCAGGTTTCCAGCCTGAAGTCTACAACCTTGACAAGGCCCGGGTAGCGAAGCTGCCGTTGGACACCACCAGCATCTAGACTACCCCATTAGACCGGCTGATCTCGGTGCAGCAGAGTCTGGGGTGCGGACACGACTCGTCTCACGCGGGACCCCTTGCCCACGATCTGGATATCACACCCACAAGGCCTCCCTGCTCCGCAGCCTAGTGATCGACGGAGCTTGGGGATTTAAGCTTGAATGTTTGACAGGGTGGGCGGGCGCTGCGGTTCGCCAATGGGGAGCTCGGACGGAGGTAAAACGGCCGCTTCATCTGGAAAGTAGAGCTAGCACTCGGAAGATCTGACCGAGGGGGGAAGGCCGTGGCCATGGTGGGTTCGTCGATATCCAAACGTGTTCGAAACAGGGAGACGGGAAACACTTTGGCTGTTTAAGCTCCGAGGACATCTTTACAGCTCACATTATCTTCAATCGCTTTGTGTTCTTGGAAGTAGGGTCGCAAGCTATGATGTGTGGACGAGAGTCGAGTCTGCTACAGATGGGCTGCAGACCGAAGACCTGACAAGACTGAACTTGTTTATGATTGCCCAATCGCACTTGTGGGCACCGGTAGGGTTTTCCGGTAGGGGAATTACAACAGCACATATGAACGCATTTAATGGTCAATCCGATAGGATGGACGGTGATGCTGTCCATGGAGGTTTCTCCCAAACTTTCGTGCAGCATCTTGGCGCGGGAAGAAGCTCTTCCGATCAGGCCAAGACAGGCAAGGAGACCCTTACCTATAGTTTTTTGTGGGCTGTTTGCCAACACATTGCACTAAAAAGGACAAAACAGGGACGGCCGTGGATCGAGCACAGGACCCCAAGACCTGTCTCATCTGAACAAAAAGGGGGACGAAGGGCAAAAAGCAGATGCCGTGGTTCGAACACGGGACCCCAAGATGACCTGAAGACTGTCTTCATTGCAATCTTATGCTCTACCACTGAGCTACACCTGCCAAATGGTATACAATGGTCATTTTTGACTTGCTACGGAGCCCGGATGTGTACTTTTAAGAACCTCATCGAAACCTCTT
Organism: Diaporthe sp. PMI_573; assembly: GCA_021399435.1. NCBI lineage: Eukaryota > Fungi > Ascomycota > Sordariomycetes > Diaporthales > Diaporthaceae > Diaporthe > Diaporthe sp. PMI_573. The sequence continues at coordinate 280,142 of JAJTUP010000027.1, read as the reverse complement.
TGCCCCCCTTGATGCCTGGTATTTATACACCTCTGGCTACCTAAAAGGCACCAGAATTTATACTTTTAAGACTATTTTGTCACCTATTATATTTGTTCTGAAGGTTAGTGCCTTCAGCAGTGTGTGTGTGTGGCAGGGTCGCAGCAGGGTGCCTGGAGGCGAGTTGGGACGATTGAGAGTGGTTCGGACAACTTTGCATTGAATTTGAGTGGGCTTCTGTCAGCCCTCCTCACAGTCCCTCTGACATCATCTCACCCGCAGACACACGTAGGTTGGCTCTGGTGCGCAGAAAGGGAGGCCGGAAAATTCGGCCCTCGGACCCACTATCTTTGACTTTAAATAACCAGCCAACCCTAACCCTGACAGTAACCAAACTAAATACAGATAAACTTCAGAAATCAGGCTATCTAATGAACTAGGTTACATACTTTTTTGGTAAGAAATAAGGGTAATGCAGAGGTATGAAGTTAGGGTCTTAAAACAGCCTAAAAAATCGACTCACGGCCACTAAACTCATCTTTCGGCGCGTACGCCACTAGCACTAAGTCTAGGGTAACTCCTTACGTGAAGTCTAGGGTAACTCCCTACGTGTAGTGCCTACACCTTAATGAGCGTTTCCGTTTAACATATGTCTCCATCTAGATCTTGATAGTAGAAACATAGCCAGCGGGATTGAATATTGTGGGTGTCATCGGACTTGATGTTGGAATAGCTTATACACCGGACGCTTTGACAGCCAACCGGCTACACCCTTCATTCTACAGACCTCGGTAGGAGCCGTAGCGCACCTGGCCATCGCGCGTGTTGGTCAGCCACGCGTCTATCCCCAAGCGGCAGCCGCGCCCCCTCCCACCTGGCACAGTGCGGCCCGAAAACGCGCACGTGCTCGGAACGAGGCAGGCTGAGGTTTTGTGTGGGTGGCACTGGCAGACTGGGTGGTACCACCCGTCAAACCGCAGGCGCAGGCACAGGCACACACCCCAATGGCGCAATCCACACCAAGTTATGCATCTTTTCCCCCGATAGCCGTGCAGCCGATCGGTGCGGCTCTGCGAACAGCACATGTGGGCTCCCCGAGACCCGTCCGCTTGCCGCCGGGAAGCTGTCTCCACCGCCGACGTCCTCTCTTTTTCTTCCCGCCACCCGGTAAAGGACCGCCAGAGGGCCATCGCTCGACCAACCCCCGGCATCACGACATCGACCGACCGAGCCATCCGCCCCCTAGTTCGATGGCGACATTTGACACAAGAGTGAGCACGCACTACCCAACCCTAGGGTTTCTAGTCGGATGGGGACGTGTGTGCGTGACTGGAGTCCCCCTCCAGCGGGCGGGCGGCCGGGTGGTGTGAGGCCGAGGTGTATGGACGGCTAGGCTGCCTGTCCACTCCCATGGTGTTGAGTCACAGAAACTCACTTGATGGCGCGATGGGGCGCACTCTTTGGTAGGTAAAAAGATAATTTTTTGCTTTTGTCTGTTCTTCTTGACTGCTCTATAAATATTTCTATGAGCCATCCATCTCGGGACGATGTGCTATGAGAGAAGGCATGGCATGGGAATCAACAATTATGCACCAAACGCCAGACCATGTATGGACCATCCCGAAACCCTCCCCCCCCCGAGACTCCTAAACGCGGTTGCCCTGCGGCGCGAGGATACCACCGCACAAAACAAAGAAAGCCAGTGCTATGCTCGTTGAAATTCATCATCAAAGTCGTTGTCTGGGCGAGAGATACACCCATTCAGACGAAGGTGTGCCCGGGGGTCAAGCTACGATGAGACTTGGACGGCGGGCGAGACTGCAGTCTGCCGCTCCGTATTCTCCTGGAAAGCCTGGGCCAGCGCCTCCTCCTTGCGCTTGCGCTCCAGCTCCTCGAGGTACTCGGTGTAGCGGGACTTCTTGTTGTGGATGCCGCACTCGGTCTTGTTCTGGCCCTTCCATCGGCCGGCCCGCTCATCCTCGCCCGCCTTGACGGGCGAGGTCGAGTGCCAGTCGCCGACGGACTTGTACCCCTGGTCGAGGAGCGCGTTGTAGGGCACGTCGTTCTCCTTGATGTATTGCTGCACCTGGTCGAAGCTCCAGTTCACCATGGGGTTGATCTTGACAACGCCTCTCTCGTCGTCGATCTCGATCACGGGGATCTGGTCGCGCTGTCCGCCCTGCGACCGCCTCCGGCCCGTGAGGGTGGCGGCGACGTTGAGCTCCGTGTATGAGCGCTGCTGCGGCTCCACCTTGGCGTACCAGTCGTACAGCTCGGACGCGACCTCCCACAGCTTCTCGCCGTACGTGGCCTCGAAGTCCTGCACGGTGTCGCATCCGTCGGGCTTGAAGATGTGGAGCTTGACGTTGGGGTATCTTGCTCGCACCCGGTCTATGAGTTCGTGCGTCTCCTTGAAGTGGTACAGGGTGTCGAGGAAGATCATGTCGACATTCTGGGAGTTGGGGTTCTCCTTTTGCAGCTTGGACAGCATGTCCAGTGTGACGAGCCCCGTGAGGCCGAATGCCGTTGATTGGTAAAGGTTGGGGAAGAGAACCTTGACGAAGCGTAGGATGTCCATGGGGTGCATGCTCTCCAGCTGGCTGTTCAGCCACTTCAGGTGGTAGGGGGAGAAGGACACGGCGGGCAGCGTCATTGTGGATGACGTTGCGGATGCGTAGCCGGATTCGATGTCCTCGGTAGATGATGATGATGATGATGATTGTGTGTCGGATTTTGTGTCGAGGGCGCTCAAGCGAGGCGAGGTCCCCAGGGAGGACAGGGAGGAGGAGGAGGAGTCTGAGTGGGAGAAGTTGCCCATGTCGAAATGCCTACTCTTCTGATTCCTCGATTCTCTGACAAAGAAGAGGAGTATCTGAAAAATCGAATATGGGGTTTGTGGAGTTAAGACACAGGCCTGGGTCCCGGATCGTGGAAGCACAGCAGCAAGTGTTGGCGAGGCAGCTCAGAGCTGAGTGTATGATTTTATGAAGGGAGGTTGTTGGGCAATATGATCTCGCAGGTGAATGGAACAGAGGAAGAATCCAGCAGCAGTCGTGCTTCTTCTTAAGGGGTTTTTCTTTTTTAACTTCGGTCGCTTGGGTCCGCACAAGACGAGAACAGGCAGGAATGGGATTAGACGGGGGGTGAGAAATCACAAATCAACCTATTTGGTTCCGGAATTACGCCTACTCTAATATTGGGCCATGGTCCCCATGGGAGGAGCGGCTCGCGCCCGACGGAGAACAGACACAGGCCAGGCAGACTTAGACACAACGTTCCAGCATGAATAATGGGCCTCCCCCCCCCTGGGCGGCCGAGAGCAGTGAAGAGAAGGCGCTGGATCGAGTACAAACCTGATACAGGACATGGCCCGAATCGTGCCCGCAGCGAGGTACTGTGAGGGGCGTGGGCGAGTGAAGCAGGCCGAGCGATGGCGCAATCTGGCCAGGACAGGCTGTGGCAGGCGACGATGGCACGGCGATGCGATGTGAGTTCATCAGGGCCATCGATGGTGCAATCCGCGCTATTCCTTTCGTGATCAGGCCGCTGGCGCTGATTGGCCAGAGGGTCAAAATCTGCCACGGTACCTCGAAGTGACAAGCAGCCGGTGCTGGGCTGAAAGGGGTCCTTCTGCGAAAAAGGCGTGGCAAGTGGGCTCGCCGGGCTGTTTTGCGAGTGTGACAAGTCCGGGGCCGCGGGAGGCATTACTTGACTAGATCTGCAACTGCCGCGTGAACTCGCCCAACAGATCTGGGGAACCTCGCGTCGTTATGAAGAGGCATGTCGTCGCGCGACAAGTACACCTCTGGTTTGGGGGGAGCCGGGGCGGGAAAGGCTGGATCTGGTCTGGCCGGCTCGGACGGGCCTGACGGGACGCGGCAAGATTTGCTGTGCCCGCCAGAGCTCTGCGTCGTATTGGTCCTGACGTGCTCCACTGAAAACGGTTTCGGGCTGGAGTATTCCATGAAATCCCTGCCTTCCGAACAAGCGCGCTGGGATTTCTGGCACTGTCCTCGCCCCGTCTCACACCCTCCGTCTCCCGCCCAGCCGTCGTTACCTCATCCCGTTGGAGATGCTCAATTGTTTTGTAAGCAGCCGGATTTGTGACCACATTTCTCAGCATCCCATCGTGTCACTGCTGCTGCTGCTGGGATTTGCATACTTTGGCGTTCATGTTCCTGGACCCAGTCTGCTCTTTGCCTACCTTGTAGTAGTGTCGTTGACAGACGGTGTCCGTGGAACGTAAGTATTGATCAACTGCCGCACAACAACATGCCTTCCCCGGATTCTTCCCACGCTGCCGGTCTAGACTCGTAATTTAGTTGCGAGCACGCGACCGCACACGCGCCCTACCGCCAAGGCGGACAGGCCTTCCCGATATCAGTCTGCCGTTGCTCTTGTGTAACCGTCCAAGCCTATCAGCTTCAATGTGTGCGTCTGCAGTGCAGGTCGGCGTGTCTCTATTCAGCCGAGTGAGTCAAGAAGGTTCGTAGTACATGACGACAGTTGGTGTGGAGGACTGCGCACCACCGGATGTCCCAGGGCTTCTCGTCGTGGTGGTGTGTCGGCTAATTGTTGGTCCATTTGAGACACAGCCAGGCGGCCTGTCAATGTGTGCCTGTCCAATCGGTGCGAATCTGTGCACCCCGATTTCACCGTGGCTTTCTTGACATCTCACTCGCTTGCTGCAGGATTGAAAGGCGGTGGGTAGATGGCGGCGTTACTAACACCCGTGGACGCTCCTCTGGCCCGTCCTCTCCGTCCCGAATTCTTCTCCGTTCCGTCCGGTTTCTGCCGAGGTCGGGCAGACTTGGGGAGCTGCTCCGTGGCCCGAGCTCCCCCAGCTGGCGTTTTCTCCAGCAGAGCTCCGGCCAGCTTCGAAGCGCAGAACCCGGCTGAGATCCCCTTTTTTTTTTTTTGAGGTATTTGTTTTGACTAGATAGGAAGACGAGGCCGACAGCTGCTCCGACTGACTCTGATTTGCCCCAATTCCCATTCCTTTTCTTTTAGCGCAGAATGCTTTCTTCGGCTGTACGATCATCATGCGCCTCCGGCTCCGCCATGCGCGGGCTGGCTAGGCCGAGGGGTAACGGCCTGAGGGCCATGAGCACATGCTTCCCGAGCTCCGCAGCCTCCCACTCCGCGCCTGTGGTTGGCCGCCAACAGCGAGGCAATGAGCCTGCCGTCTCCTCCTCTTCTCGAGCCGCAACTGTTCCGTTCACCTCCACGAGACAATTCCACGCCTCGTCCCTAAGAATGGCTGCCTCCACCAGAACCGAGAGCGATGCCTTTGGCGAGATCCAGGTCCCCGCCGACAAGTACTGGGGCGCCCAGACCGAGCGGTCCCTCGAGAACTTCCGCATCAACCAGCCCCAGGACCGCATGCCCCCGCCCATAATCAAGGCATTCGGTATTCTCAAGGGCGCTGCGGCCAAGGTGAACGTGCGATATGGCCTCGGTATGTCGAGTCCCTGAACCAAGAACCAAAGAACCGGGAGCCAGTCCACCCCTCCGAGCTCACTCAGACTTACACCGCGGCTCTCTAGACCCCAAGATCAGCGAGGCCATCCAGCAGGCTGCCAAGGAGGTCGCCGACCTGAAGCTGCTCGACCACTTCCCCCTGGTCGTCTGGCAGACCGGCTCCGGCACCCAGTCCAACATGAACGCCAACGAGGTCATCTCCAACCGAGCCATCGAGATCCTGGGCGGCCAGATGGGCTCCAAGAAGCCCGTCCACCCCAACGACCACGTCAACCGCTCCGCCAGCTCTAACGACACCTTCCCCACCGTCATGCACATCGCCGCCGTGCTCGAGATCGAGGGCGAGCTCATCCCGAGCCTGAAGAGCCTGAGGGAAGCCCTGCAGAACAAGGTCGACGAGTTTGAGGCCAAGAAGATCATCAAGATCGGCAGGACACACTTGCAGGATGCTACCCCCCTCACGCTGGCCCAGGAGTTCTCGGGCTACGTGGCCCAGCTTGACTATAGCGTCAAGAGGGTCGAGTCCAGCCTGCCCGAGTTGCGCCAGCTGGCGCAGGGCGGCACCGCCGTCGGCACCGGCATCAACACGTTCGAGGGCTTTGCCGAGGCCATCGCCGAGGAGGTGTCCAAGGCGACGGGCACACACTTCGAGACGGCGCCAAACAAGTTCGAGTCCCTGGCGGCCCACGATGCCATCGTGCAGGCGCACGGCTCCCTCAACACCTTGGCTGCGTCGCTGAACAAGATTGCCCAGGACATCAGGTACCTGGGCAGCGGCCCTCGGTGCGGTCTTGGAGAGCTCATCCTGCCCGAGAACGAGCCTGGCTCCAGCATCATGCCTGGAAAGGTCAACCCAACCCAGTGTGAGGCCCTCACCATGGTCTGCGCGCAGGTCATGGGCAACAACGTCGCCTGCTCGATCGGTGGCATGAACGGCCAGTTCGAGCTTAACGTCTACAAGCCCCTGGTCATCCGCAACCTGCTGCACAGCACACGTCTGCTGGCGGACGGCATGCGGTCGTTTGAGAAGAACCTCGTTGCGGGCCTGCAGGCCAATGAGGAGAAGATTGGCAGCATCATGAAGGAATCGTAAGTCCATCCTGCCCCCTGGCGGAGTACCGAGAATTATACGCGGGGAGTAGCTAACGGTCCGTGTCACAAAAAAGCCTCATGCTTGTCACCTGCCTCAACCCCAAGATCGGCTACGACATGGCCAGCAAGGTCGCCAAGAACGCGCACAAGAAGGGCCTCACCCTCAAGCAGTCCGCGCTGGAGCTCAAGGCATTGACTGAGGAGGAGTTCGACACCCTCGTGAAGCCGGAGCTGATGGTCGGGCCCAGCCCATACAAGGGCTAAGCCTCAGTGCCTGTGATATACCACCTGTGAAATGCGCATTTTGGATTGAACGAGCATGCTCATAAAAGTCTTGTGCTGCACCACCATTGGGTACCCCCCCCCCCAACCCCAGAATTGGTCCTCTATATCCACCTCGCGATAGCGTCACCTTTGGAAGCGAAGAGGGGAAAGGGGGACAAGACAAGGATGCTTTAGAAACCGCCAGTGCTCTACAGCGAGTATAAGTTAGGCAATGGAAGAGAGAAGATGCGCTAGGACGGTACAACGACACTAGCAAATGTCAACGTTGATGTTGCATAAGTGTCAAGGTAGCATGCGATGTGGGTTCATTGGGTGTTCTTGTTGTGTCTAAGAATGTACCTAAAGGCCGAAGGACCTCGAACGGAGACTGTCGGGAACGAGGGCAAACTCGCTGTTTGACAATGTCCGGGTGTCTGAACGACTGTAGACGAAGGTGATGAATCACCCGGAAGTTAGCGTCTGGGCATCGATGGTGGAAACGGAGAAGCTGTCGTGCTTGCAGTTGTCTTAAGTTCCTCTATCAAAAGCTGGGGAGCCATACGAGGCGAAGATAAGTCTGCGATGGTGCCGTCGTTGTTATCGGACAAGGCTATGCCTATGGTGGTCTGGCTGGTGTCCGTTCCCGTATCCAAGCCAAGTTGTCAAGGTAGCATGCGATGTGGGTTTATTGGGTGTTCTTGTTGTGTCTAAGAATGTATGACAATAAGCCTGGGTCCGCAATTCAGCCCTACCCAGCCGGCCCAGCTGGACTGAAGATCGACATTGAACCCTGGCCCGTGCTGGACGGAGTAGTGTAGAAGCTGCCTGCGCTACACAGTAAAATAGGCAAAGCCAATTCCTCAAGTGCATGTGCGCATCGAACCACTCGACCCCTCGACCCCTCGCTCGACCCCTCAACCCCTCGACCCCTCGACCCCTCGACCCCTCTCTCTTCCCAGGTCACAGCCTGAGCCAGAGCCAGAGCAAGAGCAGCGCAAAAAGCCAAAGTCAAAAGCCAAAAAAGTCAAGGCCAATCATCATCAGTTAGTTCGTTCATTCATTCATTCATTCATTCATTCATTCATTCATTCAGTCAGTCAGTCAGTCAGTCAGTCAGTCAGTCAGTCAGTCAGTCAGTCAGTCAGTGAGCGAGTGAGCGAGTGAGCGACCCTGAAGAAGGCTTTTCAGAAACCCGCCAGGCCCAGTGTTGTCGTACCCCACAACCACATCCACGATACTGCATTGTTGTTGTACATATCCATCCGTATAATCGATAGGCCCCATCCCACTGGGCCCCCTTGCCGCCCTGCTGTCATCGGCCATATCCCTCCATCACTTCGCTCGTCAAGGGACCATCGCGTGTGCTGGCGCGGAGAGACACACAACAGCTCACCACTCTGCACACTGCAACCCTCACCATGACGACTAGTAACGACAGCCCCTCCAAGCCCGTCTCGGCCCGGCCCCGGCTCGACGCCTCCAAGAGGAGCAGCTCCTACCTGCAGGAGTTCCAGCAGTACCGCCCGCCCAACAAGCCCGAGAGCAACTTCGGCATCGACACCGTCGTCGAGGGTGCCTCGGGCAAGGCCAGAGGCCCCGCTGCCGCTGCTACCGCCGCCGACGCCAACAATCCCACTTCTCCCCCCGCCTACCGGGGCGTCCCCTCGAAAGACAACCCTCCCAGGGTCGTCGAGAGCGGCCTGAACCACGACCTGTCGCACCCCAACTGCGCACCCGCCCCCGGCGCCTCCTCGCAGAAGCTGGTGGCCACCCTCTTCTACAAGACAAGGAACAGGCGCATCTCCAACAATGCCGTGCCCTCCCCCCAGGTGCAGGCCTCGTCCAAGAAGCAGCCAGCCGCGCCCCAGCCCGAGGGCTCCGACATCCCCGCCAATATGGCGCCCACCACCGACCCCGAGTCTTTCCCCCTCGAGCCGCCGGCCGCCGAGCCGGAGCCCCTCGACCACCTCTACGGGTCGTACGTGTCGCCCCTGTGCGTCACCTCGTTCCTGCACCTCATGTCGGGCCTCCCGCTGCCGCCGGGGTCGGAAAACATGACCTCGGCCCACCGCTGCCTCGACAACAGCGAGCACCCGTTCGTCGTCGAGCTCACCCTGTCGCCCGCCCCGGCCCCGAGCTACCTGGAGCTGGCCGACCTGCGCAAGCACGAGCTCATCTACCGCTTCGAGCGAGAGTGGAACGTCGACGTCGCCCTGCAGCGCGACCTGCTGTGGCGCCGCCACCCGCGCCTGGTCGTCTTCGACATGGACAGCACCCTCATCACCCAGGAGGTCATCGACCTGCTGGCCGCCACCATCACTGACCCGCCCGACCTGGCCGCCCGCGTCGCCGACATCACCCACCGCGCCATGCTGGGCGAGCTGCAGTTCGAGAGCGCCTTCCGCGAGCGCGTCGCCCTGCTGCGCGGCCTGCCCGAGTCCATCTTCGCCGAGCTGCGCTCCGCCCTGGACATCACCCCCGGCGTGCGGCCGCTGATCCGCGCCCTCAAGAGGCTCGGCGTGCGCACCGCCGTCCTCAGCGGCGGCTTCCAGCCGCTGACGGCCTGGCTCGCCTCCGAGCTGGGCATCGACCACGCCCACGCCAACGAGGTGGTCATCGACGAGTCCGGCCGGCTGACGGGCGAGGTCAGGGGTACCATCGTCGGGCGCGAGCGCAAGGCCGAGCTGCTGGCGCAGATCGCCAAGGACGAGGGCATCGACCTCAGCCAGGTCGTCGCCGTCGGCGATGGCGCCAACGACCTCAAGATGATGGCCACCGCCGGCCTCGGCGTCGCCTGGAACGCCAAGCCCAGGGTGCAGATGGAGGCTGGTGCGAGGCTCAACGGCGAGAGCCTGCTGGACCTTTTGTATCTTTTTGGCTTCACAAGGGAGGAGGTCGAGATGTTGTGTGCTTAGTTCCCGCCCTGAGCTTTTGTTATCCTGGGAATGGAAACGGCTGTGCTGGACGGAGGGCTAGGATGGGGTTGGGGATTGGAGGCCGAGCAGGAGAAGGAAGGAAGGGCAAAATGCTTTAATTCTAGGGCTGACCAGGTAGAATGAACGACTAGATTGCGGCGACTCTCACAGGCTGGTAACAGATAGGCCCGGCCCATTTCGGCAAATAGGAGAATTTGAAAGTTTTCACATCAGACGGCGATGGATTCGGGGAGACCATGGAAACTTGTTTGAGCTCTTGCGAATCTGATGGCATAGAAGTGGATGGCCGTCTCCTCGGGCCCGTGAAAGGACTATTCCCAAAACAACATTGATTGCATATCCAGTGCTGCTGAATCACCTTTTTCTCCCTGTTGTGTCCTACATTCAAGGCCGCTTTCGCATGTCCAAACAAGACCGCCCTAAAGTAAGTCCCCTATCGAATTATCCGCTTGACCTGTAGGTACTCAATAACGTTCTCGCTCATTTGCTTTCTTGGAATTCGGCGACGAAGCGCGTAACCGCTCACTTGATCGTCATGAATACGCGGAGCAACTCATTTCTCCTCTCCGGGCCTCTCAGGTAAGCCCTGTGTCTGTGCCTCAACCCCTCCTGCTCTGATGTCGCCGGTCTGTTCCGTCTGGACGGGCTCGGTGGTCTCCCCGGTCTGGCCACTCTGGCCCGTTTCGTCGGGTTGGAGAGCCGGAGCTGCCTCGTTGGATTGGACGGGCAGAGCTGGCTCGGATGTCGCATGGTCAGTCGGAGCTGACGGAAGAGATGGTGGTGGTACGTCGTCTTCGGCCTGTTGGTTCAGACTCGTTGATAATGAACCCAGGATATCGAAGCCCCCGTCCTCCGTCACTACATCCTCAGTTCCCACCTCCTCGATATTCACACCCTGAGTTCCCGTCTCGCCGACTTGCGCGTCGTCGGTGACAACTGTGGCCTTGGCTCCAGCATCTTCGGCACCGGCAGTCTCGGCTACCACGTCTGCGGCTCCCGTGTCCTCGACGACTACGTCTGCGACACCTTCGCCCTCAGCGCGTAGGTCCTCCCCACCCCCGGACTCGGCCTTGACGTCACTGATACCTACATCCTCGATCACTTCCTTTACCTCCTCCGCCGGGACTTGTGCGACTGGCGGTGGCGAGGGCGCGGGAGCAGGCGCAGGCGCTATGATTGGAGACGGTGGTGCCGGCTCAGTAGCCGCAGGGACTTGCTGCCCCGAGATTTCAGCCGCCTGGCCGGGCATGGGTTCTTCACTGGATGGCAGTGGGACGTCTTCCTGAGGAGGCACCGTTGGGAGTTCTTCGACCTGCGGTGGTGGCTCAGCTACGGCTGATGGTTCGACCACAGGTGCGGCACCGACGGCAGGTGGTACCTCGAGCGCAGGTGGTGGTTCAGCGACAGGAGGTGCTGATGTGTCCTCGGCGGACGGGATAATCGGTTGGTGTGGGATCGGCCCCGGGCCCGTTCCTTGGGATTCGGTGTTAGTTGAGGTGACACCATCCATTCTGGAATCCTCTTCAGGGACTGTTTTCTGCGGGCGCGGGTACCGGAGCGGGTGGTTCTGCAGGATTATGGTCAACGAGATCTTGTCTAAAGAACGCCTGCGAGAGCAGAACTTGTTGCTGCGGCTCTGGCACGGATGGATGAAGGCCGAGGGTGGACTTACCCGGCACCCCAGAGAGAACAGCGTCTGTGCTCGCGGTGGTGGTTGCTGCGATTGGCGACAGGTGTGGTGAAGGGTCAGTTGGCGACCGCATCGTCACATTCTTGAGCGGGCTTCCCTCAAGCTGCACACGGTCGGTGAGCAACGGAGGCGGTGCGAGGTTCGCACCGGGTTGTGCCGCCACTGCCGACATCGTACTAGGCGGAGCCCCTGCAATAGAAGCCGAGGGCGGATGCGCAGGGGCATCCTTCATTTCCTGATCTTCCCCCTCAGCGGCAGGTGTCGCGCTCTCGTCGCCATCGCCATCGTCATCATCGCCGGATCCCTCGTCTCCGTCGTCATCGTCAAGCGCACTAGACTCGTTCATTTCCAAGTCGCCACCGGCCCGTGCGGCGTCCTCAGCCTCGATCTTGACACCCTGCGAAATTGTTAGGCATGCACGACCCAACTGCAAAAAGTGCTCACTCACATCTGGACCAACAGCCTCGGGTTTGACTTCGGTGGAACCATCTTGTTGAGGCACGGGACGAGTGGGCGCAGCCAGTGGGAGCCTTCCTCGACCTCTCCCACCACGGCCACGGCCACGGCCTTTCTTCTTCTGGGGAATCGGTGGCTTTCTTCTCGCAGGCGTCGCCACGGGCAGGACTACCTCGCCAGTCGCCTCGGGTGCAGGAACAACACTGGTGGAAATAATCTCCCCGTCGACGGCTTGTCCGTCGGGGATTATCACTTCTTGCGTATAAGGATTACCGGCAGCGTCCAACCTCTTGACTGTAGCCTTCGTGACCATAGGTCCCGTGACCTGTGTCCCGAGCTGTTTTGATGGCCTCGTGATGGTGTTCTTATGTCTTGGGGCCAGGAGGTTGATGCCTGCATCCTCAGCGCTGCGCTCCAGCCGCACCCATTTTTTAACCTTGTAGCCGTAGCCCTCACTCGCCGCCGAATCCTTCTTGTCAGGTCCAGGTATACCGTCGCCGTCGCCGTCCTCCTCCTCGGCAAGTGGTCGCTTTTTGTACAGCTTCCCGGAACGTGCCAGCCTCAGCAGTTCTTGGTTATGAGGGGTGAGCAGGTGTGTGTCCCTTGGCATCCCATGTGGTAGTTCCACGTCCCAGCGATCCTGCTTCTTGGCCTCCTCACGTTCGGGAGGGGGCGCAACATTCACCATTTGCTGGCGCCATTGTCGGACTGGGAGACCTAGCGATTGCTCGTCAGCTTGTGGTTCGGGTGTTTTATACGCGGCTTCCGGACGCTGCGCGACGGTCTTGGAGTGGTCAGGCTGCCCGGGCGCCCGAACCCAAGGCTGACGCGTATTCTGGAGGTCATTGATATCGTGTACCGACCGAGAGCCTTCACCTTCAAAGCCTTCCATGGCTCATGCGGAAGGAAGTCAGAGAGTATGGAAGACCAAACATGTCGGGTTCAGATGAATGGAGGCATGCGCAATCTCGTACCTTCAAAGTCATCGTGTTCAGCAAGTCCGCTTCGGTTTCCGCGCCTCGTGTTGGTGCCCGTTGTCCTGTACTGCGAGTTGCGCCACCGCGATCAGCACCTTCGTCGGGTATCTGGACCGGTTGGAATTGGTCTTGTGACTCACGCCAGGGGCCATAGTCGCAAAGCCGGGGCAGGAATGGCCGATGAGGCTGCGCGCTGGAGTGTAGACGGCGCCGTCGCAGCGAGCAGTGTTTCGTTCGTGAGCACTCGAATGTTGATTGAACAGCAATTAAGGTTGAACTGGCTTGTAACATTCATCTACGCCAAGCGATCGAGATGCCGACGGCTAATTTGTGGTGATAAATCTGATATGGGTCATGCGGCAATGTGATCGAGTCCAGCTATGCTCCGTCGTCGCGATACGAACATTGGGGTGACGCGCCAGTCGAGGCTGGCCCCAAAGGCTCGAAGTATACCTAGGCAGTGCTAGGGTCCCAGCTAGCCGGCCGCGGGCGGGGGCGCCTGGCCACTTTGGGTTTGGCCGTGGTGACCTGCTGCCGGAGGAGGGTTAGACCCTAGCAGCCACGCGGTACGCCCTGGACCATCATCAACCTTTGGGAGTCGCGAATTGCTGCTGCCGCTCATCCTATTCCTGCTCGTCGGGTGTTTGCTCAGAGTGGCTCTTCCCGTCTCGTCAAAAATCCATTTCTTAACTCTGATGGGACATCTGAGCGCTCTTTACGCCTCATAAACCTCGTGTCACCAGCGACTCTCTCATTACCGATTGCCGCGCCTGGGGCATATTCTGTCCTGCGCTTGAGTGCTCTCGCTTTGGGCTGGTTCATCTGAGCAACCCCAGGCTGGGCAGTGTGGGTCCATAGCGATCATGACGGGAGAAGCCTGGGATGACCTCGCCGCCTTTCGAGCCCGCCGGGGAGAATGCGCCGGGGAGGTTGCCAAGATAAAAGCCAGATGCGCTCAGGACCATCCACAGCACAAGCACGTCCTTGAATGTCGCGAGTGCTACCCACAGATCATCACTTGCATGCGCAGCTGGTTCCTGGACACGAAGAATCAAGAGTGGTTCTCCGGGCGGCAGGTCTTCCTGGGCGAGCTCAAGGCCCTATTCGCCGCCGCGCTGGATCATGCGGTCGGCTTGGTGGAGATCGATGCGCGCATCGACACGGAGCGGCGCAAATGGTACCAGGAACAGATCAAATCGTCGCCCAGCATTCGCAAAAGCCTGGAGGAGTTGACGGATCATAAGGATGTACTGGCGAAAGTGGGAAGTGGCACACCCTTCGAGGACCTCTTGGAGTCCATGCAAGCCGCTCTTGACGGCGCCAGCAGCAGGGAGGACGCCAAAAAGAGCCTCGATCGTCTGCTCGTGGCCAAATCGCCAGAGGAAAAGTACCAGCTTTACAAGGAGACGTTCTTTCACGTCTCATCGGACGAGCATATCTCCGAAAAGACACAACTATACGCCGACCGACTCCAGACTGGCGCGACCATGGACGAGATCGTGAACAAGATTTCCTTGGACCGCCGCTCCAGCATAGGGGCATCAGACCAGAAGGAGAGGAACCGCAAGCGGATAGACGAGCTCCGCAGGGCCAGGGCCGCGCACGAGCTGCAAAAGTCCAAGAAGGCGAACGGTCGCAAGGACACACAGAAACCGCAGCCTCCGAACGAAGTTTACGACCAGCCTCCGTGCAGTGTCTGCAGGAGAGATGTGGACACCAGGAGTTTCTGCCCCTGTAACGCATGTGTGGTCATGGTGGATGCGGGAATCCGGTCTAGGGCGACGGTCTATTGCTCAACCGCTTGCAGAGACAGTGACCGAGGCGAAGTGAGTTCATGAATCCCCTTACCTTATATGCCTGTGCCTGTGGGCAATCACCCTACATGAAGCGACTGAATGCAGAGTAATGAGACTCGCTATCAGAGTTTCAAAAATCCGCTACGCTTTCCTCGAAACTACATACATGGATACAGTTCCCCGGGCCATCTTTTCCTTGATGGATTCTCTGGTTGTTTGCCAGAATCTCTTTCCCTTAGCCTTGCATATCCACATTCTACTCTGCCTGTGTGCAATCTTTGCTGATGGAAATCAGGAATTCCACGTGGAAGAAAGCCACGCATGTGCAAGCGGCAACTACTGCACACAGGTCACCGATGAGGACATCGATATGGACATGGACAGCAAGCGATTACTTCTGTGCCGGGAATGCACTCATCTCCATAAGATCGAATCCATTCTCTGTTCCCTGCGATGCGCAGACAACAACTTCCGGCGCCATCGAGAAGAAGTACATATACCCGGACGAACGCGAAGATCAATACAGGTCAACAGGGACATTGACGACATCGTGTTTGACGGGGACGACAGGTCGAGATACCATGCGAGGGATATTAAGCTGCACGTGGTGCCGTTGGATGATATGCTGGAGGAATTCGCGCAGAAGAACGGGATTGGCATGCATTGAAGGCTTTTGGTTGCCTCTCTGGCCTTGCCTCATCTTATGCATCACTTGCATGTGAGAAATGGCACATGTAGACATCCCAACCAGCAAATGCCAGAGTGAGGAAGATGGCGCCGATATCAAGAGCGGCAAATATAACGAAAGCATAAGCGGCTCGCAATTTCTTGCACGTGGACTGAGGTCGAAAATTCGTGGTAAATACCCATGCAAATGATTCATTCTCAGCACGCATGCTCGTGTCCCTCCATCGCGAGCCGCCAGGAAGCCTTTGCCAGTCAATGGAGCAGTGGGTGGTCAGTCAATTTTTTATAAGCTCTATCGTGAACCTCCAACGCCAGTTCTTCTCCTGTATCGGTGTGCTTATGGCTGATCATCCTCGGCAATCGCAGTCATGGTTCCTGTGGTTACTAAGGAGCTAATATTGTGCAGCTCAGGCTCGCACAATTATGTCCAAGTCTCTGATCTTCGTAATGACAGCATGCGGCGTCCTCTCGTCTGTGTGGCATGTTTTTATTATGGAGGCCTGGCTTGTGAAAGGGAGTGGGTGTACATGGGAAGGTTGTATCAGGAAGTTTCATCTACGCTGTTTTTATTTCGAGTTTCCATATGTCGAGACAGGTGTCAAATGTCAGAAAACCAGGCACAGTATTCGCTGATGGCAATGGCCAGAGCCCGTGTGAGCTTCTCAGCACGAAGATAAGCAGAGGCGCCAATTCAGATTTCAGGAATTTTGTTATTTCAGAGGGCAGGACGGTGGGAATTCAAAATGCCAGATGTTTTTAACTTCATGTGATGTATGAATAGCCTCGGTGCAAAGACGGCTTTGAAGAGATCAGAACCCTGAGAAAGCAACTGTCAGAGACAGGCTAATTGGGTGTGTCAACATTGTGTCATGAGTTCTTCAAACTCTCGAGAATAGCCAGAGTGTTTGTGAAATTGCACCTCAACTTCTCGATAATTACACGGACAGATATCTCGCAACAGTCTCACCACATTGTGTGCTCGAGAAACAAGGTGTGTTTCAGGGCTGTCCCAATGGATGGTGCCTGTCGTCAGGGACCAAGCGAGCATGGAATCTGGAGCACTCGTACGGGCAAAACATTAGTCTGCTCCCTGTGCTCGGGCAGGCCCTCCACTAAAGTAACCGGGCAAACAACCCAGAGTGATTTCGGCTCCAACTTGAGCTCAACAGTGGCGATTGGGCGTGAATAAAGAAATCAATTATGCTATTGACCTGGTCAGCACATACACAGTAAAGTACCGAGGGAATTAAAGCTGCGTTGCCCTCTTGCGATACACGAGGGATGAGAATGGGTCAAAAGTAAGATCAGTGTTGTGGGAGGGGGGAAGTTGGCCAGAAATGCTCGTACTGTAGATGATCTACTAACAAAGAGGGATTACTGCGCCATCGGGTTTTGCCTGCTGAGCCTATCCGGCAAGGCCGAGCCCGACCCTTCTCAATGCGAGCGGCCTCGGGCCAAAAAAGTGTTGCATCATAGGCCGCGCCGGCCTCAGATTTCAAATAGCCCAGAAAATCTCCTTCCCTCCGCAACCCATCTGTCTCCATGCACAATCCCTAGCCCTCTCGAAATGTCGCTATCATCGGCGCTCAAGGGCGATTCGCCCCACCAAGTGCGGTCGCTGGTGAGTTCCTCGCGGTCCAGGCTGCAACACCGGTCTCGGGTCGCAGGCGGCGCAGAAGACGCGCGCCCCCCCCCCCCGCCTCCAAAGGGAAAAAAAAAACAGTGATATTGACCACTTTTCGTGCCAGTACCGCCAACTCCTCCGACAGAGCGAGCAATTCGCGTCCTACAATTTCAGAGAATACGCGAAAAGGCGGACACGGGACGCGTTCCGCGAGAACAAGGCGGTCGAGGACCAGAGGAAGATACAGGAGCTGGTGCAGAAGGGCCTGAAGGAGCTGCAGATGATGAAGGTGCGGCCGTGTCTCTTGCCTCGTCTCTCGGGATGGCATCCAAAACGAGTGGCCTCCGCGCCATCCGTTTCGCAGAGGATAGGGAAGCTAACATGTGGCAGCGGCAAACGGTGGTCGGCCATTTCTTCGAGCTGGATCGATTGGTGGTCGAGGGCGGTATCTCGGTATGCTGGCCATTTCCCTATGGACAACTTGGTGGGCTACGGCAGACTGACCGTCATGCAGGGCAAACAAAAGGGAAACAAGGGAGGTATCGTGCGACAAAAGGACCAAGGGTACGTTGACGCCGTTGCTCGAGTGCCCGGCCACCAAACCTTGTCCGTGAGCCCTACTGACATGCCAACTATATCAAAAGCTGGGACTGAGCCGTCTCAAACACGAGCGGCTTCACTGTGACATGGGCTCTACGAGCTGAGGGCATTCGGAGGCTGGATCAGGTACCTTGACGGGTTGGGCATTGTCTATCTATGGCGTTGCCGGGCTCGGAGAAGGCCAATGTACATCAACAGTGCCTTGTACAACAGGAGCTCAGCGGCCAGAGCAGGGGAGGAGGATACCGTAAAGGACGGGGGAAAGAGCGACAGGCCCCGCCTCGAGATGTTTGCATCCTGGAGCAGGTTGCAGTTCGTGACCGACAAATTGTGCCAGGCCGTTGTCTGGTCACGGAGGGCCTCGTGTCGCTCATCGTCGGTTAGATGCACTCCTCACTTATACACCTATGATACCATGAACGCTTTGAGCTTGCAAAATCGTTCTGAATCCAAATCCCCGTTCCCAAAAAAAAAATAAAAAAATTACCGCCGTGGGCAGTGAAAGCTGCCGGGTATGCTGTGTAAGAGTAGTATCCACCTATCGAGGTGATGGGCACTTAAGCCCTTGGGCCGCCCTCCCGCGACTTTCCAGGCCGCACCCAGCGGCCGCCCTCGTGTCGCGTTCTGCTCCGACCTCCCGCCACTTCAACTCCACCCCTCTTCCACACACAAGTCAAAATGGTGCGTCTCTACCCAATGCCGATCTGGTCGCTCCGAAGCATTGACCAAACTAACCCACCCGACATAGGCCGACAAGCTCCGCACACAACAAGAGCTCGAGCGCCTCCAGGCCAAGTACATCGGTACCGGGCACCCTGACACGACGAGCTGGGAGTGGAAGACCAACATCCAGCGCGACACCAAGGCCAGCGTCGTTGGACACACACCCTTGCTCTCCTACATGGCCCTCGCCCAGAACGAGCCCACGGCAAAGGTCAGGGCCGAGCTCATCCGACAGATGGTCCAGCCGGTCGGGCCCCCGCCGCTCAGGGAGGACGAGTTGGCGCTGCCAGCCACGGACAATGGAGGCTCATGAAAAGCTATGCGAGGCTTGTGCGACGACAAACGATGTATTCACGCAATACCTTAGCCATGCGAATGGAACACTCGATGATGAGCGGCAACGTCGACTTCAAATCACCATGCGCCGAATCTATGGGCGTATTGGCCTGCTACTACGACACCGCGGGAAATAGAACTTCCAATACAGAAGTCCGTGGGAATTGGCGGGCAGGAAATGCAAAAACAGCATTGGCTGCGTCTCGGGGTATCAAAATTCTTCTTCCATTCCAGGCATAGCCGCGCAGCTGGAGATGGATGGTCCGGGGTTCGTCCAAGGAGGGCGTTGATCTAGAAATAGCAATTGCAGATGAGCGAGAGACCATTTCTCTCTCCCTTCGTCTCCCACGTTTCAGTCTTCTTGGTCCTGATCTTCGTCAGCTTGGCGCCGCCGGCCTGATCTCCTCCTACCTGGGCCCTCGCCGTTGTCCACAGAAGCGCGCTCGTTGCCATTATTCGAGGCGCCGTCATTTGCAGCATCCCCGTTCTGTGCAGACGTCTTCTTGTCCTGGATCAGCAGGCTATTTTGCAATTTCGCCTCGAGCTCGTCGTCATCTTGCTCGCCCCAGACTTCCCTAACTACCCCGGCCACGACCTCGTCGCCTACTTCGATCTTGCCCCGCGGTCCCACGTACCATGTCGTAGCCTCCTGTTCATCGCCGTGCTGTCGCGCCTCCTTGTCGACGTTCTTGATCAGATAGCCTTGCCTCTGCAGTCTTGCCAGTGTATCTTCTGTCTTCGTGCTGTGGAAAGAGTTGGTTTCCGCGTTGAGGCGCCGTAGGTAGCGCTTCAGCCTCGAGTCGCTCATCTCGCCGCCGTTGAGGCGGATCAGCGAGATGAGCACCGTATAGAAGGCTACGTAGGCAGCCTCATCTTCCGCGCTGAGGAATTTCGAGGGCGCGATGATCTTCGAGGTCTTGTAGGTATCGGGGAGTACAGAGACGAGGACGTAGCTGTTGGAGTTCGAAGATTTGGACTTGGATTTCGCGGCTGCGGGAGTGTTTTCGTCAGAAGTGTGTGCGGACAGAAGGAATGTTCTTCCAAATACCTTTGCGCTTCTCCTCCTTGGTCAGCTTATCCCTCACGGGAAGCTCGACCATTTCCATGCCGAACACGGCGCGGAGGGTCTTCTGCGCTCCGTCGAACACCCTCCTAAATGCTCGACTGCGATCACCCAGAACTGTCTTTTCTGTCAGATCACACCATTGCAGCATCTGGAATTACCGAACCAATGTACCTCTCTCCTTGATGCCATCCCTTCGTATTGGTGCTCGAGCGAAATCACACGCCAGGGCATATCTGACAAGCCTCTTGATCAACTGGCCGTCTGCCGACTCGACCTGAACCCCGCCTTCCGCATCCTCTGAATCCTCTACATCCTCTGCATCCTCTGCATCCTCGGCGTCTTCTTCGTCGTCGTCATCGCTTTCTGGCTCGTCGCGGCGCTGGCGTTGTCGTGGCCGCTGTTCCTCGTCTGCGTCGTTGGCGATCTTGAAATTGAGTTAGCCTGACAGGCATGACGGACGCGCCGACGAGGTGACACTCACTGGGCGTGACCTTCTCGATGTAGAGGGCATGTTGGCAGTGGAGGTGACAATTGGGCTCAACCTACCGTCAACCCACAAGAATACCAATGTGTCGAGAGGATATACCAGAAATGCATGGGCCGAAATTAGCTTCCTCGCGAGGTGACGCGACCTTGCATGATTTGGGACCTTGGCGCGTTCGCGGGCCCGGTAGCACTGCCTGGCACGGATACTTTTGCTTTCCGCCTGCCTGGGAACCTGCCTGTTTGGGTAGGTACTATGGGTAGGTACTTCACTGCACCGAAGTACCCAGGTACAGTTGTAAGGTGCCTGCCGGAGGTCGTGTAAGTCGAGAGCGCCAAATAAATTTTTGGATTCTAAGCCACCAGCTTTTCCCCAGCTCTGCGTGCCACTCAACTCCTCCCGTCTCGACTTGAGGCCTCTCACGGTTTTAAATTTGCCTTCATGTTCTCTCCCTCGGCATTGGGTGGCTCGATCTGTCTCAGATGCCAAATTCGCGCCGTGGCCCGTCGAGCACCTCCACTGCTTGCCGCAGCGCCATTCCGCGGTAGGCGACGACAATGTGCCTCCGATGCCACGACCTCCCGGCCAGCGGACCTCCCGCCTACAGCCGACATAAAAGAGCATGGCCGCGAGATGGATCAGAGGCCTGACGGATCTCGGCAGCCTCAACCCGACGTGCCCTCCCCCTCCGTGGATCCTGAGCTGACTTTGTCCGATCCACCGCGGGATACTCTTGGGAACGCTCTTGATCTCCCTGAAAGGGGCGTGACCGATAATCATACTCTGAGCGGCATTGAGAGAAACGCCGAGCGGGATCAGATTTCACGAGCCGATGTCGACCCCCCAGAAACGGCGCTCACGAGCGAGCCCCAGTACAGAATACAAGACCGGGCAGATAGATGGAAGATAGATCAAGGCAAGAACTTGTCAGTGGGCCAGCCCCAGCAGGATTATCTATCCAAGGCAGCTAGCGCGCCGGCAAATCGCACATATCCTCATTGTCAAAAGGTCTTCCCCAGTCTGGCAACCCGCGGTGACCACACCAAGCAGGGCTGTGTGTCGCTGAAGCCACCAAGAGATCTCAAATGTCCGAAATGCGGGAATAGCTTTGGCACGAAGAAGCTGCTGCATCGGCACTTGGCGAAAAGCTCCTGTTCCGGAAAAGCCAAGCCCGAGAAGTTGGCTGGAAACGAGGATGGTCGGAAGATCGAGAACATTCTTACGCGGGCTGCCGCGGAATTCTCCAGAAATCCAGCCTCTGGTAGAGGGAACTCCGCTATTGCCGATGATTGGGGCCTTCCTCCGCTCTTTGACGTACATCCCCGAGCCGCTCCAGCTGGTCGCGAGCCCGAAAAGTTCACTGGAGAGGATGGTGTGGTGGACATGGAAGATAACACCAAAACCGAATCCGACATAAAGGATGAAAAGGCGGACACGGTGGGCAAGAAAGCTACCATTCAAGAGGGCACTGCCAGAGTTCGTGACATTGGGAATGAGAAGCAAGCAGAGAAAGACTTCGACGATTCCCTGATTCGGAAAATCGGTGGCACCACCAGAGGTCGGAAGAAAGAGCACAGAAGGGGCGACATGCTGCTGGTAGAAGATGCTTCGAAACTTGGCGTTGACTCTCTTGGTAAAGCAGCTGAGGTCATTGTTCTAAGGGATGGCGGTCAATGGGAAAGAAGGGCCCGTCCAGTGGAAGCCAACTCAGAGAAAGTAGCGGACGACGGCTTGAAGATGGAAGATTTCCTGGACGAACTGGACGACCTCAGCCTGGACGACGTCGTGAAAAATATCCATGGACTGAAACCGGACCGCCAAATTGTGTCCGCACGGGAGTACAAGTCCCTGTTCAACACGCTCTTGAGTGGTTTCACGATCCTTCAGCTCGAGAAATATGTGGTATGGCACCGTGAGCAGCAAATTTTGGAGACCATCAAGGATGAGGTCTTTGGCGAGGCCGAGACTTCCAGCGACGAACCGACCATACCAGCGGACGTACTTCCCAAGCGTCGACAGCGTGCTTGGATGATTGAGGAGGCACATTGGACTCCTTATGTGGACGGTGCTGTGGAAGAAGCACAATATCCCTTGTCGGGGTATATCATGAAATCGATGCCGCCAAAGCAGAGGCTAGTCGTCCAGCTCGTGCGGGAGTGCTGGGGCATGTCGATACGCGAACTCATGGACGGCAATGGCCGTGTTGACATCCGAGTGTGCGATCTGGAATTCAAACTCCTCACTCGTGAGTACAGCACCGTCGAAACAAGTCCCTGTTGCGTTACTGACAGTGAATGTTCCAGTCGGTTCTCAATTGTGGCTGCGGGAAATATCGCGACGCTTGCTGGAGGAGGGACAGCAGATCGAAGTTCGACGTTCCAGCAATCTCGTTCGCATAACAGCCCCCAAAACCGTTGCTGAGACGTGTCTAAATTGGTTGGATAATGCGCTACAGAAAATCAAGACCAAAACTCTCGAATTGGACCGGGTTTCTGTGCAAAACCTAGATGATGCGACACTGGAAGAGCTTGGAAGAATTACGAACTCGGTTGTTCAATTCGGTCCCGAAAGAGAAGCGGCAAGTAGAGCTAAAAGCCTCATTCTACATTTGGTTGGCCGGCTCGCTGACAGTGACCTGCAGATTCATGTTACCTGGATCGATGTCTGGGACGACAAGTCGCAATCTACGCTCGAGAATGTAGCGGACGAGGTTTTCCGCCTACTTTTGACAGCCAATCCACCGGCCAGAACATGGAGCAACCTCACAGTCTACCCCGATGTTGAGGGAAATGGCAAGCTTATCAACGACCACAATAACAAGGAGAAACTCTCATGGGCAAACCGGCGCAGCGAATGGGCTCGACTTTGTCTGCCACTCACGCCAGAGCAGCATCGTATAGCCAGGGCGTGGCCGCTGACGACTGACGTCCTCCAATTCAAAGTTGAGCCTACGGAAGAAGATCTTGCTCTGCCGGCCTCGACATACCAGCGCAAAGTGGACAGATTTTACGAATCAGTGAGCCCACTAGGACTTCCCAAATTGGAAGAGGAACTGCCCAAAGAACAGGTTTCAGCGCAGGAGCCAGAAGCTACGGATGCCACTCCGTCTGGTTGGCGACCTTTCAAAATTACGACCACCGCAGCATTCGGGCATGTCTTACACCTCGGTGGGCCCAAGTTTGCTGAGAGCATCGCTCGTCCGGACATACCAACCACTCTTGCCAACTGGCCGAGAACGTTCGCCCCTCTGATTCCTCACGTGGCTGAAATGGCCCTCCCCGGATGGGCCCCCTATGACGGAACCACCGAGGGCAGAGCATTAACCATTCTCATGCGTTTCGTCCCGTACTCGGAGGGCGCTGAATCCTCCATTTATACCGAGAGAGCACCGCCTCTCGAGCTGCGCCTTAGTGGTGACGACCTCGAGATCAAAGCAATCCACTCCCTCCGCGCCATAAACAGGACGAGCATCTCCGACATCCTCCTCCCTGCGGAGCACGTCGACGTCCGCACGACACAGCACGAGTACGCCGAGCTCTCCTCGAACAACATCGACTCCACCGAGGGCATGGAGCCGCTGCGCGAGTTCCTCAACAAGTCGCGCTTTGATCTCCGAAAGGGCAGGCTCAAGACACCCCCGCGGCTGCACAACCTGGGGCTGCCGAGGTGGCTCCTGGCGCCGCCCCTCGACATCGCCGCGGCCAAGACGAACTCGAGGGCGGATGCAAAGAAAATGAAGAAGGCGGCGGCGGCGGCGGCACAGCCGCCCCAGAACCTCCCGCACATGCCCGAGGGCAACGAGGTCCGGAAGGCGTCGTACGTGTTCGCGGGGCTTGAGTTCCGCTACGCGGCGGAGACGACGTACGACGGGTGGAAGCTCGTGTACACGAGCATCGAGGGCGGCGCGGGCGGCGGGCGGCGCGCCGAGCTGAGCCTCGAGGCCGTGCCGGGCTACGACGATGAGCTGCGCAGGGCCAAGGAGGCCATGAACGCCACCTTCTTCCTGCGCTCTGTCTACCAGCTGGCCACGGGCCAGCCAGGCCACCTCGTGCAGAAGGCTGACGGGGAGGAGCGGGTCAGGACTAGCATCTCATGGGTGCGATAGGTAGCCGGAGATGGGTAAAGGATAGAGAGGATAGATATCTAGATAGTGTAATGCTGTTGCCACGCACGGCCCGTGGTGGTGCATGTAGAACCCGTATACTACGAGGTCAAAGTGGAGCCAAAATCCCCATTCAACTTTTTGTTCCATGTCCAGACACGCCTTCAATAAAATACCACGGGGCACTCGAGGCAACCTACCATATCCAGCCAGATCCCTCGAGCCGGCCACAGGTGGCGGCAGCACCGAACCTAGTGAGCAGAGGCAGCGAGAGTGCAGAGAAAGACGGGCCAGGAGCCAGGATGCAGGAAACAGCTCGAGTCAATGGGGAATAAACAGGGCTGCATTTGATTTGGTCCCGGGTGAGGTCGGTCAGCATCACACGCCCGACTATCACGGAATGTAAATCAGACCTCACCCAGGTGTCATCGATGACGGCAGCAAGATACACCTCATGCGCAACGCAAAACACCAGGCAGCAACGTACAGGGGGCAGTCACGGTGGTCACAAGCATTCACAAGCAACTTGTACATGGCACATGGTTTTATACTCAAGGGAATTCCTGATTACTGCGACCCTAAATCACGTCTAAGACTCTATCTCGACCCAGGCATGAGATGGTTGTGCTCGCAGAAATCGCCTGACCATCTCCTGTCATCCATGTGATCAGCTGCACCAAGCTTGCAATGAGCTGATGGCAAATACCAAATCCGGAGCGACGCTTTTTGAGGTAGGGGTAGGTGAGGTGTGTTGATGAGCTTGCGACCTCAAACTCTTCAGAGGATGCCAGAACCGGGGGCAGTTTATTTCTTGCCAGCCTTGGCAGCGGACTTGGTGACCTTGCCAGTAGTACCGGCCGACTTCTCGACGGCCTTGATGACGCCGACAGCGACGGTTTGACGCATGTCACGGACGGCGAAACGACCCAGGGGAGGGTAGTCGGTGAAAGCCTCAACACACATGGGCTTGGAGGGAATCATCTTGACGATGGCGGCGTCACCAGACTTGATGAACTTGGGGTTGGCCTCAACGGACTTGCCGGTACGACGGTCAATCTTCTCGAGGATCTCGGAGAACTTGCAGGCGATGTGGGCAGTGTGGCAATCGAGGACGGGTGCGTAACCAGCACCGACCTGACCAGGGTGGTTGAGAACGATGACCTGGGCGGTGAAGGAAGCGGCACCCAGAGGGGGGTCGTTCTTGGAGTCACCGGCGACGTTGCCACGACGGATCTCCTTGACAGAGACGTTCTTCACGTTGAAACCAACGTTGTCACCGGGGACACCCTCGGTGAGCTGCTCGTGGTGCATCTCGACGGACTTGACCTCGGTGGTGACGTTGGCGGGGGCGAAGGTAACGACCATACCGGGCTTGATGATACCAGTCTCGATACGGCCGACGGGCACAGTTCCAATACCGCCGATCTTGTAGACATCCTGGAGGGGAAGACGCAGGGGCTTGTCGGTGGGACGCTTGGGGGGCTCAATGGCGTCGATGGCCTCGAGCAGGGTCTTGCCGGAGACCTTGCCACCCTTGCCCTCCTTCTCCCAGCCCTTGTACCAGGGGCAGTTGGGGGAGGCCTCAAGCATGTTGTCGCCGTTGAATCCGGAGATGGGGACGAAGGCAACAGTCTTGGGGTTGTAGCCGACCTTCTTGATGAAAGAGGAGGTCTCCTTGATGATCTCGTGGAACCGTTCCTCGGACCACTTGGTGGTGTCCATCTTGTTGATGGCGACGATGAGCTGCTTGACACCCAGGGTGTAGGCGAGCAGAGCGTGCTCACGGGTCTGGCCATCCTTGGAGATACCAGCCTCGAACTCACCAGTACCGGCGGCAATGATGAGAATGGCGCAGTCGGCCTGGGAGGTACCAGTGATCATGTTCTTGATGAAGTCACGGTGACCGGGAGCGTCTACAAGGCAGCAGTGTTAGCAAATGTTGTTAGACATGACATTCCTGGGCGACTAGATCCCACGTTGTGGACCAGCCGCTCAAGGCATGCGAAGTTGCGTTGGAACATACCAATGACGGTGACATAGTACTTGGGAGTCTCGAACTTCCACAGGGCAATGTCGATAGTGATACCACGCTCACGCTCGGCCTTGAGCTTGTCGAGGACCCAGGCGTACTTGAAGGAACCCTTGCCCAGCTCGGCGGCTGTGTACAAGAAATGTCAGCTTGATCTCCCCGACGCGATTCATCAGGTTGTTTTGTCGGGTTGGGGGGGGGGGGTTGATGAGACCAATAGCGGTGGTGTTGGTGGTGGCAGCAGCAAGGGAGGGAGTGGTTGATGCAACAGGGTTTTGGACGCGAGAGATAAGCCGCCTGATAAGCACCCCGCACCCGCACTGGAAATGGAAAATCCAGAGGGAGGGGTGAAAATGCCTTGACGGGTGGGACGCAGCCTCGCAAACGGCCGCGCGCCAATGACTCTGAGCTGCACATGGAGGGCAATGGAGTGTGTGGCATGGACTTTTGGTGTTTACTGACCTTCCTTCTCGAACTTCTCGATGGTACGCTTGTCGATACCTCCGCACTTGTAGATCAAGTGACCAGTGGTGGTGGACTTGCCAGAGTCGACGTGGCCGATGACCACGACGTTGATGTGAGTCTTGTCCTGTAGGGTTGTTAGTAGGCCTTCTTGTGATGCCCAGATGTGCTCGACGATGCGAGCGACAGCAGGATGCGGCGCTGCTGTCTGCTTTGGACAGCGTGGAGGAGGGGATCGTGGAGGGTAATACGTACGTCCTTGCCCATCTTGACGGTTGTGGGATTGTTGTCTTTGAGATGATTCTAGTCTCGGAAACTGTTGGGGAGTCAGATGCAAGCCTAGATGGAGGAAGAGAGGAAGTGTTCATACGTTTGCAGGATGGATCGCGGACAGGATCTCGGTGTGCAGACGAGGAAGAAAAGAAGGTCAGAAGAGATTTTGCGAGCGGCTGGGAGACAAGAGTTTTGTACTGGGGCCAGATTTTTGAGAGGCCGCACGCACGGACCATGTCTTGCTCTGGTGCCCCACTAGCTCCGTCCTTCACTAACAGGGTGGCAGTCACTCACGCCTCTGCCGCAGCCCGGTGAAAGCACGCCGTGGATGCTGTTGCTGTTGCAGTTGCAGTTGCTTGTCGCAATGCGCCACGGATAACTGAATATGCCCATTGAATCCCCGTCTGCCACAGGCCAACCTGCAGTGTTTACCTTGTATACGGCTAGCTGTGCCTTGTCCAGGTACCCAGCCTACCAAGACAGCCCACACATTAAGATGCAAAGGGGTCAGACATGCGCATCACGAGAATGCCTGTCTACATATATGTGCATCAAGGGCTGGCGAGTCCAGGCTTTAGTTGGAATGTCGAGCAGAATGGCAGAGGCCATGTCGTGCGCATGATATCTGACCATCAGTCGCGGGTGTGTACACTTGATGTGGAGCGCCACTTGAAACGCTACCTGGTGGCTGTTAAGCAGCGACCTCAAGACCGGCCGTCTTGGTGGCCCAGTTTTGGGGCACCAAGCTGCCTTACCGCCGCCCAATTCTCTACCCCTCCAATGCATCAGCTTCCAAGGCACAGCCAGTGGCCCGGTGGCCACACAGTCTACTGTCGGCATGAGTCAAACGGACGAAGGATCTTTCTTCTGGCCGTCTAGATACGACAGCCTCAGACGGCGTGAGATGCGGTCTTTTCCTACTGCCCATTAGTGCAGATTGCCATCGGGGAGACGACGAGGCAGGCAGCGACGTCGAGCGGTAGCCTTTCTGGCACATATCGAACAGCGCATTGTGGTCAGGGCCCGCTAAACGCGGGGTAAGGAGCTACGACGTCGCCACTGAAAAAGTTTTTGGCGGGCCTGGAGTTGCCCCTCGAAAGGTTTTGAAGCGGCCTTGCTTTGCAGGAGGCAGGGGGCGCGCAGGGGGCGCGCAGGGGGGGGCGACCTTCCCGGAGGTGACGCCCGGGGCCTGCCCTCGATTACCCGGCATCCACCGCGCCGTCCCAGCTGCAGGACGATGATGGCTTCAGATTACCTTGCCAGGCCATGCTCTCATTCTGAGAGCATTATGTCACAAGTCCACACTCCGTCTGCGTCACCGACAATCCGGGTTTGACCAGCCCGACCGTCCAGTCCCTCGACCCGCTTGTATGACTTAATCTAGGCAGACTGTTCCGACCCGGAAATATGTACTTGCACTCTTGCCATCACTGTTTCAGCGAGGCCCAACCTACAAAATGAATGGATGGACTCGGTGCTCAGGAACAGGCCCTCTCAGTGGCAAGCTTGATGGGCACATGGGTTACCCACTACAGTAGTCCAAACCCTTGGTTTGAAGCCGCGTTGCTGCCGCAAGGATGCGACTAAATCGTGGAGGCCCGGTTGCTACTGGCCATCGCATCCTTTCAAGCGATAGTCCTGGTCATGTCAACTCATCGAAAGACATTCTCCCGTTCTCGGGGTTCAGCAGCCTCGAAGCTCTTTAATGACTCTGGTTGAGTCGTCCGCTTCATTCCCATGTCATAATAGGGCATTCTGTCTCTTTGAGGGCACATCAGAGAGACTTGACTCCCCACTTAAACTGGCCACTCTTGAGATGTTGCCCATCTATATCAGGACTTCTTTAAACACGGCAGATCCAGTTCCTGCAATGCCGCTGAGAAAGGAGGATGAGCAAGCTACTGGGTTGGCATAATGATCAGGACTAGACGGCTGGCGCCCTTGCCTGGCTCTGTCTATTCTGGCACTCTCATTGAGCATCGTCACCAGAATGCGCCAAGTTCCTATTATGCACAGCTTCAATGTCCTTAAATGCCCCCCTTGAAGAACAGACTGCCGCCGGGCACTTGCTCACCCCTCGTGGTATAGCTTCAATTCGTGAGTCCCAAACACCAAGACGCCAAACATCGATATCAAAACAAACCGGCCGGGGCAGGCTCAGCTTCCAGTCTCCAACATCTGCTTCAGTGCTGCCTCGGAAGCCCTCCACCACCTGCCCCTCTCCTCCAGGTCATCCTCGACGCCACCCAGTGCCTGCTCCTTCCTCCTGCGCGCCTCCCTCGCCGCCGCCTGGCTGTTCTGCCTCTTGACCTCCAGGGGCTGCAGTTCGGTCTGCAGCCTCTCCATCTCCTTCCTCTTGCGCGGGACCTGCGCACGGAGCTGCTCCAGCTGCCTCTCCAGCTCGTGCCTCTGCAGCTTCTTCTCCGCGACGAGCTCCAGGGTCTTGGCCAACGGCAAGTTGAGGCTCGGGTTCTCGCCCGGCTGCAGCTGCTCCCGCAGCTCCGCGATCCTCTCCTCCAGCCCGGTGACCCTCTCGGGCATCTCCCGCAGCGTGGCCGTCTCCATCTGCACAGCCTCGTACTTCCTGCTCAGCTCTCGCCCCTTGCTCTCCAGCGCTTCGACCGTGTCGGCGACCTCCATCTTGAGCGCCTTGAGCTGCGCCTTGGCCGCGGCGTTCTGCTTCTCCAGCTCAACATTCTCCTGCGGCGTGACGATCAGGGGAGGCTCCCCGACGATGGCGCGGATGAACTTCTCCTTGGTGACCTGCTCAACGTAGGAGAAACGTAGCTTCGCAAACAGTTCCTTGTAATGCGCCAGGTCGGCCTCCAGGCTTGCCGGCGTCGCGTCCACGGACGAGCTGGACACGTCTGAGGTGCGGGTGCTGTTGGCGTCCTGGCCTGGCTGTGGCAGCACCGAGGATATTGGCTCGCTGAGTTTTATGATGGAAATTCCATGGTCTGATTGGAGGTCCTCCAGTTGGTGCAGGACCTCCGCGGCCTTTTTTGCTGCCATGGTTCGGGTTGCCCAGCTCGCGCTGGATGGCCTGGCTGGCAATCAGTGGAGTCACCCGTTTTGTCCGGGAAACCGTGTCGCAGATTCCGAGGCGTGATTGCAATCAGTTTTCAAATTAGCCTCTGTTAGTTCAGAACTCTTGCTGCGTGTTGTCTGTTGTACTGCTGCTACTGCAGTGCATCATTGTGACAAGTGAGGCTGCGCGGGGACCTCAACGGCGCGCCGAGTTTATTTACATTGCCCAAACAGGACTAGCGGGCTTTGACTGGAGTATCCTGCACGGGACGATGTCGGCAGGATCCACGCCATCGGCACCTAGTCTTGCTTCCTCAGCGAACGTAACCTTCTGTCTCGCAAATCGAGGCTACCGCATGCTCTCCTGGACAAACCCGGAATCCTCATTGCGCCTGCTTCAACATGGGAAACGACGACTTGCTTACCGACGATCACGTCGCTGAACTACTCGCAAAAGAAGCCAAGGATTGCTCCTTGAAATACTCCACCATGGGAATGGAAGCCTACACCTCATCACCCTCCAGCTCCAGGTTCGCAGGACTCGACACCTTCGCACCTCTCCCTTTCGGCCGCTGATACATCGTCTCTAGACCAGCCAACAAGGCCAAGCCTAACACCCGATTCCTGAGGAACATCATCAAGGGCACCGAACACCACAACAGGACGCTCACGGCGAAGGAACTCGCCGACTCTCAAGCGCGCTTGAAAGAGCTTGCCGACACAGAAGAGGAGAAGCGCCGAAGGTACAAGCCGACTGCCAACGAGATTCGCGGCCGTCAGCTGGGGAACATTGCTGCCCTGCTGCAAGGCCAGCCCGCCCAGAAGAGGAAGCGTGCCGCCGCCGCGGAGGAAGAAACCACAGATCTACAGAAAGCTCGGGCCGCAGAGGATGCGCGACGACTTGCCGACACGGCGACCGCCCGGAAACGAGCGCGCGATAAGGACGGCAAGCGGAGGAGGTCGCTTGAAAGGTACAAGGCGCGCAGAGGCCGAGACGACGACGATGGGAAGGACCGGTCCAGGCGGGCGAATACGTCTTCTGGCGACGAGGGCCCGGTACCCGACGATCGAGGGAGGCGGCATCGGTCTCGATCTCCCACGAGCAGCTCGAGAAAACACCGCCACCGATCACCGCTGAGGCGCAAGGGAGAGGAAAGGGGCACGCAGAGAAGGCCCAGCCGGTCAGACGACGGTACAGAGCCAGCAGAAGGCCCGTCGCGGCGTGCGCAAAAAGAGAAAGAGGACGCAGACTCAGATCCACCTGAGGATCTGATCGGCCCAGCGCCTCCCCCGAAGACGCCTCGAGGCCGCGGGGCGCTACGCGTGGTGTCGGGCATGGACAGCAGATTCTCCTCCGACTATGACCCGAAGTCCGACGTGCAGATGGAAGATGAGGATGGTCGCGATGACTGGGACGACGCCTTGGAAGCTTTAAGGGATAGAGCCCGTTACAGGCAGCAGGGTGCGGATAGGTTGCGCGAGGCCGGCTTTAACGAGGACCAGATCAAGAAGTGGGAGAAGGGCGACGAGAAGAGCATCGACGACGTACAATGGAGCAAGGCAGGGGAGAAGCGGGAATGGGATCGCGGTAAAGACGACGACGACGACAATGAGGTCGACCATTGATGCCCGCATAGAGGAGGACATAATAGCCGAACACATGGGGCGACAGCAGTTTTCTCAACTCAATGAACGTTTGACTGGTCCATTCAAAAGACAAGACTCGACACCCCGCGTGGCTCGAGTTTGGTACCAGCTCCTTACCCCCTTGCGCAGGTGTATTGAGAGGTCTGAGGCGTTCGGCGCCTGCAACCCAGTTTGTCCTGACGAAGCCTCCTGCAGCAGTTCAATCTGTTCGGTGTTACGACGAAGCAATCCAGTACGATGCTGGCTTGACCAGAACCTTGTAAAGAACAGGAAGGCACAGTCAGAATGCATCATAATAGGAATCGCATACTGCCTTTAAGATTGCCATAGCGCTCGCATGTCTCACCGAAACCGGCGGACCTGGCGGTGCATCGAACAGGGTCGGGTTTATCTTAGCGCATGACGTCGCGCCCCCGTCAGAAGTGTACAGACAGTATTTGGAGAAAACGATAGAAAACCGCGACTCCACGCGCCAGCGCAGCAGCCAGGAACCCACCCGCATACAGCATCGGACCGTCCAGAGAATTTCTTCCACATCAGAGTCCTGCGAAAACCACACCAAAAGGCAGGACCTGTGCTCTGCTGTCAATTAAAGCCTTCGGCTCCACATCATCCACAAGGACAGCCAGCGTGCAGCGCCTCGAGAGATAGCCAAGATGGTGTACGTGCGCCAGGACAAGCTTCCTGGCCTCAAGGAGTACAAGTACTCGGGCGTCGATCACTCGCTCGTGTCGAGGTACATCCTCAAGCCCTTCTACACGAATGTGGTCATCGAGTGCTTTCCCATGTGGATGGCGCCCAACCTGATCACCCTCACTGGCTTCACCTTCGTCGTCGCCAACTTCTGCACGCTGCTGTGGTACAACCCGACTCTCGACCAGGACTGCCCGATATGGGTCTACTACAGCTGGGCGATCGGCCTGTTCCTGTACCAGACCTTTGACGCGGTTGACGGCTCGCAGGCGTGAGTATTCTCGGGGGGGGGGGCGGGGGCAGGGCCTGGTATTGCTGGATGGGATCCGCGCTGACATTGCTGTCGTCCGTCCAGACGCCGAACACGACAAAGCGGGCCGCTCGGGGAGCTGTTCGACCATGGCGTCGATGCGCTCAACACCTCCTTGGAGGTTCTCCTTTTCGCGGGAAGCCAGAACATGGGCCAAGGTTGGACGACAGTAGCAATGTTATTCTGCTGTAGGTCACGCGATACAAGCATTCCGGCTCGCTTCTGCCAGGGCAAATATTTTCGGAACACATTATGGGACCTCAGCTGACCTGGTGTCGTCACAGCACTCCTCACCTTCTACGTCCAAACCTGGGATGAATACCACACCAAGACCCTGACTCTGGGCATCGTCAGTGGACCCGTCGAGGGCATCTTGATCATCTGCACAATTTACGCGATGACTGGCTATCTTGGCGGCGGGCACATCTGGACGTACTCGGCCCTGGAGACCATCGGCGTTCCTCGACTGCCCTACATCCCAGAGTTTGTCTACAACATGTCCTTCTCGCACTGGTACATGGTCCAGGGCTTCGTGGTGCTCTGCTTCAACACCGTCGAGTCGTGCCGCAACGTCATCAAGGCGAGACGGGCCCGCGGTGACCGCAGCCGGTACGCGCTGGTCGGTCTGGTGCCTTTCTTCATCACCTGGGCACTGATAATCGTGTACCTGCTTCTGCAGCCTAACATCCTGCACAACCACCTGGTCCCCTTCGCCATGTTCTGCGGCATCGTCAACGCCTACTCGGTTGGGCAGATGATCACGGCGCACCTCGTGAAGCTCGACTTCCCTTACACCAACGTTCTGGTGTTGCCGCTGGCCTACGGCGTTTTCGACTCGCTGGGCCCGTGGTTGCAATTCGAGTTCGGACACCCGTGGCTCGGGTGGCCCAGTGCGCTCGGCGATGATGTGTACCAGGTGGCGTATATGTTCCTCATGCTGGGTGTCTCTATTGGTGTATACGGCTCGTTTGTCGTCGACGTCATTGTTACTATCTGTGACTACCTCGACATCTGGTGCCTGACGATCAAGCACCCATACGTGGAACCCCCGGCGAACGGCAAGAAGACAAAGTGAATAAAGGGCCGAGGTAGCGTGTCATGAGGCCGGTCTTGATAGGCTAGATCGGCCTTCTGGCATTGTACACTATGGCCATGAGTAGCATGCTCTGTGGTTGTGGCAATGGTTGGTCGGCTTCTTTGGACTGAGACTTGCTGATGGCCGACGAAGGAACGCTTTTAGTTTGTACACGAGATATCATGACTGGTGGGGGGGGGGGGGTTGAAGCTGGTAACGCACTCACGGCTCTGCGACGGAAACTATCGGTGGGAATTGTGGCGTCGGGTGTCTGAAAAGGGGTTACCGGACGATTTTGGGTTCTGCTTGGGTAGAGGCACTTGGAGTGCATCTTGTACTGCGTCGAGCGGATTTCTGACTTACGATACCACTTAATACGAGACGAATGCCATCATTATTTCAACAAAAACGGCAAATGGCCACCAGCCTTCCGCACGGTGCAATTACCAACGCTTGTACTCGAGGGTCTCCAGGCAGGCTACATTTCTCAGTCACTGGTTTCAGAAACCCCTTCTATCACGGCAAGAAGAGGACAAAACAATTCGGCATCGCTCCCTGAGAAAGAATTACTGCTAAAAGAATTTTGACCCAGCCCATATCAAGGTTTCCCAGAAAATATGCCCAAATAGAATGCTCCCAAAAGACTCGAGTATCTCGAGAAGTTCACGCCCATGACAACCGATCCCGCCCCTTCCCTTCAGATCCTTCCACGAGCCGGGTCTAGGTATGCAACCAAAGCCATATGTTTCCCATTCCCATGCTTACCGTCCTGGCGAGTGGATCGCCCGTGTGCGTTATACTCAGTTCAAAGCATTCGGACGACGATCACGCTCTGACGCCGACTGGCTGTGTGTGTGTGTGTGTGTGTGTGTGTGTGTGTGTGTGTGTGTGTGTGTGCCTGCTAACTTCTCAAGCTCCATGCCAAAAGTCCAAGCGCCTTGCACGCCCGCGTTGATCATGAGGGATCACCGGAAATATCCCAGACCGCTCTCCCGCGGCAAACGCCCCCTCATTAATACGACCTCGAAACCCCGTGCAGTCCCGATGCGACTGGGACTAACGGCTGGGTAGTGAAGCCTTAAAGCAGTTCGTCGCTCCCGGAGGCGACGCTCTGCTCGATGGCCTCGAGGATGGCCTTCTCCTCAAATACAGGCCCCTGCCCGTCACACTTGGCCAGGTGCTTCAGCCGGTTACTGATGTCCGCGATGTCAACCAGGCCCCTCTTGTACAGGTCATGGCCGATGATGTAGTCCCACGTCGCCCCCGCCGCGTAGAGCCGCTCGCCGCTGTCGCTGGTGACGATGCGGTGGCTCGGCGTCTTGTTCGGGTGTTGGGACAGGACGTTTGTGTAAAAGTCCGTGGGGTTGTACTCCAGGGGCCCGGTCGTCACCGGCGCGCCGCCGTGGCCGGGCGAATGGCCACCGTTGATTGAGGACGTCGCCTTCAGGATCTCATTCTCGGTGCTCATCTTCTGGAGATCGCGCTTCAGCTTTTCGTTCTCGGAGGCAGTCTCGTGCTGTGCGGCTTCCAGGGAGGCAAGCTTCGCCTCGAGGTCCTTGACATGCCGCTCTTTCCGCTCCCTGAAGGCTCGCTGGCTACAACGGGGCGACACGAAGTCAGCATACTCATGCGCGAAGGACCGGGGACGCAGTAAGACAGAGGGGAATTCTCGTCCGGATATTCCCCCGAGACAGAACACACAGGATGCGTCAACTCCTGCAGGGCAGTTTGGTGGCGGTAGCACTTACGCAGCACGGTTCTGAGCCTTGCGCCTCGACTGAGCGGGTGTGAGGTCATCTTCCTCTGCTGAGTTCGACCCTTGTCGGCCAGCTTCAGGATCCGCGATTGGATCCGGCTTGGTGCTCAGGGGCAATCCATCGGCCTGTGATGGCTTGACCACGGCGGCGGCAGCGCCATTTACGCCGCGGTGCGAATGAGAATGGCCATTGTGGACGGCAGGATGTTGGTTTGGCGGCGTAGGGGGCCCAGGGAAGGCAGGCGGTGGGTTGAACTGGGCTGCGTATTGATCAAAGTTCTGGAACTGTTCGCTGGGGTAGTGATCGAAGGCATCCTGAGTAAGAGATGTGTAAGCCATGTGAGCCAGCAACATGAGGCGCTAGTGATGCGGGTTCCAGAGGAAAAGTAGCAGGACAGGCCCGGGAAAAGCGGGCTCGAACAGAGCCGCATCATGTACAAGTACATTGGAGACGACGAGACATGCTTCCGGGGACTCACTGGAGGCGATGTGGTGTTGAAGTCCTCAGAGCCAGCGGAGTTGGAATGCGAGGGCGTCAGAGGAGGAATGCTGATGGGGAACTGGTGATAGGGCGCCTGGGCCCCCGCGAAGTAGGCTGCCTGCGAGTAGTCCATGTTTGCCCACGAACGAAAGGCTCCAGGATACAGTGACCTTCTGGCCTCTCTCCTCTGGAACACAAGGGGGGTGATGAGGAGTCGCGAGGAGCCGTCCTTGACGACAGTGAGCGGATATTGCTGGTCAGCGATGCGTCGTTCAGCCCGTCAGTCAGAAGCAGTTGTCCGAAATACGGCTAGATCTCCGGGGTAGGCTGCAGGTGGTGGGGAGGGATGATTTATGCGCTGGGCATTCCACTTAGATATAGACTACTCCACCGCCCCGGCAGAGGGAAACGTGCCTATGCGCCAGTCACCCAGTCTAGCTCCTGGACGCCGGCACCCTGGAAACTAGGAGAAACCACCATCTAACCTTAAACCTGCCCCTGTACCTGGCCCTTGCGGGACCATGTGCTGCTCATGGACTCGGTTCTTCCTCCGGGCCCTGAGCCTCGACAATTGTCCGGCCTCTGCCAATTCCAACAAGACTGGCGGCCATGTAGACGGCTGCCTGGATGCCTCGAGGTCGGAGGAAGCAGAGTTCGCCACGCGCCTATTCTGAACGCTGCTGTGAAGTCAGCCAGCCGCCCGCAAGGCGTTCCCCGACAGGATTCTCATGCGCGCCGCACAGCGGACCGTGTCTCTGGTACGCCGTCGTCCCACTGGGTTGTACAGAGTAGGTGGGACATTGATGCACCTCAGAAGCAGGCCTAACGCCTATAACCAGCACGTGTGGCACGGGAACTACATCGCAGGTGCACAAGCCCCCGGTGGAGATTAGCTCCAGAGTTCGGTTGGACAGCTCGTGTCTCGCCCTAAAAGCTTCTGCCTTTCGATCCCCTGTGCTTACGAGACCCCGGGTTATGTCAGAGGCACCTGAGACTGCATGTGGGGAGCCTGGTGAACTGAAGTGCAAGTGTATTTGACCGCTCGGATCTAGAAACACATGCACGGCAACGCGCTGAGCCAACCACCAACATTGCAGGATGACTGCCAGCCAGGCCTCGGCACGGCGCCCTCGAAGTCCAGAATGACGCCAGTCCTCACCGCGCACTGCAGCGGCCCTGGGATGCGAAACGCAGTCATCAGGTCCGACAAGCCTGGATCGCACGTTGCTAGACGGTACGGTGGCCCGACTGCGTGTGACCCAATCCCAAGCTGGAGACTTCGCTTGGGCTTGAAGAGGACGGCCCCGAACTATGGGCACCTCCGCCTAGCAAGGCTGTCTGTCCCTGGGCGAGCGGCAGCCAGGAGCTGGAACCTTGAAAGGATGCAGCCATCTCGACCGCCATTGGTCCCGGGTAAACTCAGCATGGCACCACTTGCCTGGATTGTGTTGTAGCAGGATAGGTTAGGGATTCTTCCCTAAACCTTACAGCGATTCAGTCGTACAGTAGTTGGTGCTGTGCCGTATCATCCTTCCCAACTGCTCGCTAGTCTTGTCGCGAGCCCTATGTCCAATTCAGAATCTCCATGTACCGTCTCTGATCGACGGTGCCCGGGTTTGTGGAGCCTGGGGGAGACAGGCTATCGATGAGTTGATCATCAACCAACTCACCTAGGTGCCAAGATCCTAGCTGTCCCAACTTGAAGTCCCATGCCGCATCTGGTGGCGGCGTCTCGACCTTTTGTGCTTACTCATACATCCAGACATGTTCTTGCACAGACAACGGTATGCGTGAACAATAACGGTTCGATCCGCCAGGATGTGAAAGCTGGACGGGGTTGCTCATCCAGGGAATCCTTTTTTCCCCTCCCCCTCGAATGCTTGTTTCTTCAGCAGATGCAGTGCATTGCATTGCAGTAAGCAAGGCGTGTTTCCTCGAAAAAGGACCCACGGTGAGGGGCTTTCTTCTGTCGCTGAGCCCTTCCGTCTAGGCACTTCTGGCTCGAAGCGATATACGGTATGCTGTGGTCGAGACAGCCACTTGGGCTGTGACCATTCCAGGCGTGGAAAAAACGAGCTTCTGGGCCCACAAAGGAAGCAGGCCACTAATAGGAGGGCCAGCGCGTAATGACGAAGGTGCTGCTGGTAATGGAGCAGAGCGACACGGTGGACACTGGCAGAAGTCTGTCTCATCGTCAGCAACTCACGGGGCCAACTCGAAAGCGGAGCGACATGATCTCAAGCAGCAGCTTCTATGGCACAATCTCCCATGGGACGCGTATGGGACGCGTATGGGACGCAACGCTCTTTGGTGGTACTTGATTGTTGCTCCGACAACCTCAAAACTTTTGTTGGCATCGTCTCTGCACCAGCTCCTGTGCATCAAGGTCACTTGGGCCTGTACTGTTGGCAAGTGTCAATGATGCTGCTTCTCTGGCACCAATTCTCCGCGGCCTCGTGACACTGGCTGGTGGATAGCAATTGTGATGGAGTCTTTCCTCTCCATGAAAGCTGGCAGAAGGTAAGTCGTCTGTCCGCAAGGAAGTTTGCACTGCGGTTGGAAAGGTGGAAGGGGCTGCCTCCAAGGAGCGTTCAGCCACTGGGAGGAGTTGGGCAGCGAAGCGGCAGGTGCTGCCACGGCCCGGGGGAGGGAGGGCTTGACGGACAGCTTGAGGTTGAGCTCTCAGAGGCCGTCCTCTGTGATAGCCTGGGCCAATTCACTCACTTCACTCCAACTGCAGTGATTTGTACAGGGCCCTTGCCTAGGTACTTGGACCTTCCAGAGCATAAGGAGTAAAGTGACAAGTCCTCGGAAGTCACCCAGGGGGAGGCACACCATCTGTTGTTTCGGAAGGCGGACTTTGCAGGTCTCTGGTTTCCAATTGACACTTTGGAATCCAGTATCAACTTTGTCTCTCCTCAACCCAAGCAGCCGGCTACTCCCCGTTCTGGACCGTGTTCCCTCCCCTGCCTTGTTGTCTCCTTCTCTGGGTTTCGGTGATCTCTTCGTCCACCCGCTCAAGGTCAGTCAGTCCCTTTTGCCTCTACCTTGCTCCTTCTTCCCCCATCCTCTTTTCTCTGTGACGGCTCGCTCAAATCTAACATTGTCTAGTCCAGCTTTGAAGGGCGCTGCCGTCCGTCCCCCTTCGACTCCGTCTTGTCAGTGACTCTTTCCACCTACCTGTTCTGCTTTCCCCGCCGACTTCCCGCTCTCTGTCGCAGCAGTTGTGTAGGTTGCAGTGGCCCTGTCATGACCAGAAATCCCACCTAACCGAAGGTAGGAACAGACAGTCCTGAGAGCAGAACATGACAACGCCCATGTCTACCTCCAGCACTACGACCATCCCTCCCGAGGGAAAAGCCGCACAGCAAACAGTCTACACTACTGCTGGTACCGTCTACAATCCGACGGCTCCTCCCCTTCAACCGCCCTCCCGGAGAGGTCGTGCTTCGAGGTGGGCTCCCCCTTCTCAGGCGGAACTGGCCCTCTTGAACAAGTCTGTCCTGGCCAGCTTCCCTTACAACCCACACCGCTCTCCTCCCACCACGGCTTCGAGCCTGAAACACTACACTCCCCTGCAGCAGAACAGTGATCGTGCCATTGAGCCTCTCATGGGCCCATCGGCCTCGGGACAAACCCTTTCCGAGTCTTCTTCCACCCTGTCGCTCAACAGTGGGCCATCGCAAGGCAACACAAACAGCCTCAACACCAACGGCCGCTGTCTCGACGACATGCGTCTCACAGATGATGAGAAGGACGAGGAGGAGCTGACCAGAATGAATAACCTGCCTGTCAGAACAATCACCAACCTGGCCTCCTACCCAAACCCATCCCAGAAGCTGGCCCAGAAGGCTCTCGATCGCGCACGAGAGACCTTCAAGACAGCCGCCGAGACCGATCGGTCTTCGACCCCCAATTTCTCTCAGCAGGGTACTCAGAGACGCGTGGGACCCGGTGCCAGATCAGATTCTGCCAGTCTAGACCGAGACGGTCCTGCTACTTCTGGCTGGATCTCCAAGCATGACCATTCGAGTAACGCTACCAGATCCAATGTCCTCTCCAGTGGCCCCGGAGCGCCCCAGCCCTTGACCGCTGGCCCACCAGGTCAGAGACAGTACAAGCCTTCCACTTTAGAGGCTACGTTCCGAGCTTTGCAGTCGGGCGCTCAGAAGCCTTCCTCCTCCGCAACCGACGAGAAGCTCCTCAACAATGGCTTTTCCTCGATGAACATGAACATGGGAAAGCCGGAGACATCCACACTGCCGTCTCGACCTCAGTCGCCACGTCAGGCTCCCCTGCCTGCCAAGGACTACTTCGAGACCTGTATGCCGGCTGTCAAGCCTACTACCAACATGGTCATCCGGTATGATTCCACTCAATCACGTCGACGCACGCACGATACGCTCTCTGCCGAGGCAGTCAGAGGATACTTTCCCGATGGATATCCTCCAGATCTTGGTCCACCAACCGTTCCATTGCTTTCAAACAGCGCCGGACGCCCAGAGGGCCGCTTTCCTCCCACTCCAGATGAGCTTCGTTTGAGGGACGCTCGCTCAAAAGCCGCCTTTTACAGTACCTATCAGGGTTTGACAAAGACTCTGGACATGAGAATCGCAGAGGCGCAGGGAAAGATTCGAGACCTTGAGCTCGGCATCAACACCAAGCGCGAGCGTACCGCAGCCCGCAATGCAGAAATTGACGTCTTGATCAACTCTTCCACGCTTGGACAACCAAGGGATGACATTCACGTGGAAGTTGCGAATATGTTGCCAACCCATGAGGCAGCCACCCCGCTTCTCAACATGGCCTTCTCGACTCTGCTCAACTACTGGGCCGATGGTCAGCTCATGGAAATTCCAACCGGCTTCGAAAAGATGGAGCACAAGAAGATCTAAGCCCGCAGTAAGGGCATATCTGCTGCCCCCAGCATTGACGGGCCTGGTGGACTCAAATTGACAATATGTCAAGGAGTTGATTAGGGACGCCACAGGAGGATAGTTGAGAAGAAGAAATTGCTCGATGTTCAATGGACAACAGAAAGATCTGTTGGTCATGAGGTAGCGAAGGGACAGACACTTTTGGAACAAGGACAGACTGATAGGGATGATTTTCTTGGGCGTTTCAACCCTTCGTTGAGCCATCAAGATACAGGGCTTGAGGGGCTCCGGCACAAGAAGAGCTGGTAAAGGGCTGGTCAGAGCTTTGCTGCTCCATCTCGCCCGAGATTCTTCACACCCTCCCATTTGGAATAGGTGAGCATTCAATACGGTTCACAAAAGCAGAGTTGAGGAATACAGGAAGAGCAAATAGGAAACAGACAGCTTACAGCAATCAATACCCAGATAAAATCTGAGACTGTGTTTCCGCATGAACAGCCATCCCCAACATTGACCGCGAGCAACTTCTCGGGATTCTGTTGTATCTGTGTAGATATTGCTTCCATGGATCGCCCGCGGCACGCTCCAATATTAGTGTGGAGGAATCGATATCTCCATCAGGTAACTTGTGCTACAATCCACATGAGTAAACACATACATTTCTGTCCAACTGTAGGAGTGAATGCGGCTATAAAACCCAACTCCCCATACGGTGAGAGATGATTCCCGGCTACTCAAATGGCACACTTCGATTTGGGCGTTAATTTAGGACAGTCATGCACCTCTCGGAAGGACGTCACTCTCTCAATGAGCATCACAGACTTGGCAAGGCTGAAGGGGTAATCCAGTAATCTGTGTCGAAGCACACAGACGGACGGATTGAAGCAGGACATAGCACACGCCTCTCGGTGATGACTTAAAGTAGTACGTTCATATCCACGTACAGGTGTGTCGGGTGATTTCCCGCGCACGGGGGCAGGCCCGTTT
This sequence comes from Diaporthe sp. PMI_573, assembly GCA_021399435.1. Classification (NCBI taxonomy): domain Eukaryota; kingdom Fungi; phylum Ascomycota; class Sordariomycetes; order Diaporthales; family Diaporthaceae; genus Diaporthe; species Diaporthe sp. PMI_573. The sequence continues at coordinate 238,232 of JAJTUP010000027.1, read as the reverse complement.
CTAGGCCACCAAGTCACATCATACAATGCTCCCAATATTCATTCTACCATAATAACTCCTGCGTAAGCATCGGCCATCATCATGACTTGGGCCCTCAACAAATTACTAAACTTGGTTTCGTTTTTCTCAAGCCTGTCTATCCTGCCTGTTGCTCGTCGGGACCTCAGGCTCGGCAGCCAAAGACCTCTCCAGGAGTTCCTGAGCAAGCACCGCATCTCCATTGAACCTGTCCAACCCCGTACCACAACCATCTCCCCTGCTCGTGCGAGATATTCCACCACAGGCCGATGCCATTCACTCTCCACACATTGTTGAGGGAAGCGATTAGCTTCATTGTCTAATCCGCCTCCACCTAGTTCCTGCTCTTTCATCTTGGTATGGGAATCGTTGAGGCTAACATGCCTCCCAGGATGAAGAGAAGACAAAAAGAACAAAAGAGAAACCATGTCAAGTTTAAGCCGCGGAGAGGTCTAGGGAAAACATGGAACCGTCCCAGCTATCCAGCATCGTGTGAAAAAGGGAGACGAGCTATGTCGAGATCCAAAGCCGGTGCCAGCGAATATGCAAAGGTGGTGCCGGGAAGTCGGTATTCAGGTTGAAGTTTTGGTCGAAAGTGTGCCCCCTTGTCGTGGGGGTCTGATGCATCATCCCTTTAAACGCCAACGTGGATAAATTCAAGTGAAAAGGGGAAATTGAGAAACGCCTGTCATAATCCGCAAAATGCCGCCCAGCTTGACCTTGCTCCAGCCCGACCCTGACAGGACTGAGACCCTGAAGCTTCAAGACGCGGAACAAGATCGCCGGACGAGCCGAATGGGTATATATATATGGCCCTGGCTAGGAGCTGATTAAGACCGAAGTGGACAGTGAACTCCAACCAAGCTATATGGCGAGGCAAGGTTCCTGAGATGCCAATGCCATGAAAATGAGCCAAGCAACCGAGGTCTATGGTCAAGGTAGAAAGATGTTGGGGAGAAGTGTATGAGTGAATCGAAGGGTCGTTGTCGTGCTTGATACGACGTTGATCACAAGCCTCCAGGGTAGGCGCCACCCCCGCGACCAGGCCCACGTCCTCCACGGCTAGCCGCGCCGGGTAACATGAAGTCGGGATTTCCGTCTAACAGGACATCACGCGGCGGCTGGACTGGTCTCCGAGGTGGCATTGCACCGAAGCCACCCATCATTGCTGGCGGTGGGTTGTTCCCAGGCCAGTTGGGATTGATACCTCGCTGCGATATCGAGGTGAACGTTGACCGTTCAGACTCGGCAGGGCTGCGAGCTCCTTCAGGAATGCTGTCATAAGAGTTGTCAGTCTCGAGAGCCGGAGGTGTCGGTCTTTGAGCGGGAGTGGCCACCATTGGAGGCTCGGCAAAACGAGGATCTATGTCTTCGACATAAGATGTCTCTTGCGGAGCCGGACGAGGACTTCCGGTGTTTTGTCTCGGATTGGTAGCTGGGGGCCGCAGTGGAGACGGCACTGCTGACTGATGTTGAGCGCTGTTCTGGTTCCACCCAGTACGAACCGGGACGTATTGGCTTCACAGTTGTCAGCATTATGCATTGCACCACTACACGCCACATTGAGATCACTTACTCGTCTGGCTGACTATATCTGCTGGTCTCGCTCATGACCGTATCGTGGCGGCGTGCTGTGTCTCGTCCTTGCTGCAATCCCACCATTCCTGCAATGTCGGCGTCACTGCCACTGAGACCAAAGCCCTGCTGGTCATGTGAGGGACTACCAGGCGCACGCATCGGCGAGGCCCGCCTAGAGATATCGTTCTCGGCCCCAGGCAGCGGTGGTGGCGACTCTGCCCTTGGGAGGTCGCTTTCTCTGCCGGGGGTGTACGCTTCGTAACTGTTTCCAGTCGACACGCTGGGCATAGATGGGTTCAAGCTGTTCATCTGGTAGCCAGGCGCTGATGGAGGACCTGGAGACTGCTGGCGGGCGCCGTAAGGGCCACCGTAGTCCGCAGCGGGTGAGCCCCTGCGATCGTATGGCCCAGAGTCGTAGCTTGGTGGAGGTGGTGGCGGGCGGCCTCCTCGCATCATAGGCCCGCCATAACCACGTGGTGGTGGCCCATAACCCCCTCTGTTTGGAGGCGGCCCGTAGCCCCCTCGGCCACCTGGTGGGCCGTATCCTCCCCTCCCTGGGCCAGGACCATACCCGCCTCTTGGAGGGCCATACCCGCCGCGGCCGCGGTAACCACCGGGGGGCATGCCACCACGCCCTCGAGATCGTTGGGTTTCCGTAGATGGTCTTCGCATGCCATAAGCGTCAGGAGGTGGGTTGATAGGGTTACCGAACTGATCCCTCGACGGGGCTCGGCGGGGGCCAGGGCCGATAGGGCCGTTATACATGGTTTCCGCGTTATTCAATTCCATGGGCACATTGTTCGGTGACCTATCGGAAGGGCTGCGCGCTGTCAACGGAATACGCTCATCGCTGATGCGGTCGTCCTTCTTTTCGAATGATGCGAAGGCGGGCAGCTTGTCGTTGGCAGCGCCGTTTGCTCCGCTGACAACGGGCATGGTTGGTTGGGCGCTACTCGGGATTGGTGCCTCCTTGGCCTGCCGGTTATAAAAGTTCTCCCCACTCATCTCCGCGTTCTCGTCGATCCTCTTCTTCCTCGCCTTCCTGTTGACAATTGTCCTCCGCATGGCACATGATACCAAAGTGCTCAACGCCACCAGGATGGTTGCTGCAAGAACAAGGTATGAACCAAAGGCCATATGCGGAACAAAGAGTAATACATCGATAAGGAAGGAAAGCAGACAGACAATCAAGTCGATGATACTGAGGATGAATACTAGAAGCAGATACCTAGAAGAGTGGGAGGGGGAGTGAAGGTGAGATACCAGGGCGAGAACGGACATGACGAGAGTGATCAAAGCAGCGACTGGATGCACGATGAGGATAGCCGACAGTGTCGACCTCGTCGAGCTGGGCAGGTCGAAATCCCCTTCGTTGCCATTCTGGTTGATTGCAGCTGCGGAACAGGTCAGTGTTCGGAGACAAGCGCTGTGGGGCGAGGGGACTCTTGGTTTAAGGCCGGCCTGTGACTTACAAGTGTCGTAGCCTATCTCGATGGGACTGCATGTGGTACCTCTACACCAGCCGAAAACGCCGAAACTGATGCCACCAAACTCGCCAAGTGGTATCTGCTGTATGATCGGGGTTGACAGGACCGAGATCAAGAGCAGGCCAAAAGCCAAGAGGAGCAGGATCGATAAGGGTGTTGCCGGCCGCAGCATCGTGGCAGATGTTGGCCGTCGGCTCGAGGCTCAAGTGGATGTGGGAGAACCGGAGGCCCGGGCCAGCGCCGTCAAGACGCGGCAAGAAGAGTAGACGCCAGTGAATCCAGAATCGGGGCGAGGTTCTATTGCAAGCGGTCGGTGCTCTGGGCTGTAACGTGGAGTGGAATCGGGGCGGTGGTGAGGGCAGCGCGTGGCGATAACATGGAGAGCGTTTCCTTGTCGAATAATTTGACAAGAGACTGCTTCTGCCGGCCTTCCAACGACTTGTGGCCCAGCGAGACCGTGGCTTCGCTGTGATGAATTGAATGCTGTGTAGAGAAGGCGACAGAGATGGAGAGCGAGCGAGGGTCGGAAGTCAGAGGGGGGCTGTGTTTCGGTTTCGCGTCGCCTCCCCTCGCGATGCCGCACTGTCTTGCCGAATTCCCGTGATCCAGCCTCCTGGGAACGACGTGTTGGCAAGGGGCGTCGGGGTCGCTCTTCGCACGGGTGACGAAGGGATTGGGAGCGGCGGGATTGATGGCGACCTCTCGTCCGGGTCGTGGTCGTGGGAGGGAGGGAGGGAGGGAGAGATCCGGGAGAGTGTCACAGATGGCGCAAGGTTGAGAGGGACGGGTAGCGGTAGCAGGAGGAGAAACGCACCGACGCTCAGGAGACCGGGCGAGTGCAACAGGGAATAGTGGGAGCCCGGAGTGCTACCAGGCTCAATGCGGGAACTCACCCCCAGTGGGGCCAAGTGGGTCAGGACCCTGGTTGGGGCCCAGATTGTCTGGATTGTCCCAGTGTCGTACCGCGCGCGGTAAATTTAGCAGGGAGTGATACTTGAGACTTGAGGCGCTACACAAGTACCCGGGGCAGTACCACAAGTACCCTGAGCGCAGTGCGTAGTACGTACCCAGCAACACGCCCTTGTGCCGCAGGAAACAGAAATAAGATTCCAGATTCATGTCCTCATGTCCACGCGGTGGTTTGTCATACTCTTGACCGAGAGGCAATCGGGCATGGCTGGCATGGGCACAACACTCGGACCTGTTGCTTGCTGCGAACGATGTTGCCGTCGACAGCTCACACTTTGGTGACACTGTACCACACATTGGCTGACCAAGCAACAGCGGCCGAGTCTATCACGAGTCTGCTGCTGCGCCTGCAGGTCACGTCACTCTGTGCAGCATTAGTGAGAATGGACGCATTAACAACGCCGGCGGGCACATGGCTCTCTTTTCTTTTTTGCTGCCCTCTCCCAGTCTGTCGGGTCTGTGGTCAATGACAAGAAGCAACTCATCACAGAGCATCGTGCCCAGAGCCTACCAAGCCGATCCGTCATCTTGAACAAGCAAACAGGCAGACACACAGACAGGTCACGGACCTGCAAGATCCCTCTGGCCTTGTGGGTGGGGAGCGAGGAGGCTATGCCCCAGTCCGGATCCCGCGCCGTGCAACCTCCGAGATACTATCACCAATCCCGCCAATTACCTAGGAGCATGGGGCAAAAGAAGGTTGCCACGATACTCCAAGGTTATTTCAACCGCTCCTCACCTCCCGCTGGCAGAGATTGCGATCCTGTCCGATCCCACTAGCCTCGACTCGACCCAAACCCAACCCAACCTGACCTTGACCTGGCCTGCATCGTGTTGGTTCGCTTCCCACTCTTCCCTCGTGCCCTTCTGCAGCTCTGCCACAGACCTGCCAGCCGTATCCTATCAACCCAGTAGCCCCCCCTCCCACCCGTTGCGTGTCAGCCTGTCTGGCGTGGCTGTACGCGTCTAGGCGTCTTCGAGAAGCACCTCGGCCACCCGGGGAGAGAGAGAGAGAGAGAAGGCGCACGGGAGAAGTGAATGCAACTATCGGGACGTTAGGGGCCTTCTCTCTCACAGTCGCCATCAATCCCAAACAAACCCACCGGTACCATTGCGTACTGCAGCGTGACTCTCCGGCTATCTGCGCGTCATATTCTCCCTCTGCCAGGGGACCTCCGACCGGGAATTCATGCTCGACTGCCATTGCCCTGCCCAAAACAGCGCCTGCAAATTCTCGCCCAATTTTAGAGAAAACCCCTGGCCCCGACTCTCCTGCCGATCAAGCAGAGGAAATTGCACAAATCTTGCGGTTCTGGATAAATGGGTGTCGCATTCAGGATCCCCGTCCCTTATCGCCGCCCGCCAGCCCGCTCGACGTTGGCGTCTCCCAAAGGACCGAGGATTTTGTTAGCTCCTGAGCCATAAGATTCTGGATCTTCCCATGGCGACGCAACATCGCGAGCCGCCTCTTTGGGTAAGGCTTGTCAATCTCCCGTGCGCTCTTGGTCTTGGCCGTGGCCCTCCCTACTGTGTATTCAACCACAAGGGCCTTTTTTTTGGGTCCCAATGTTGCTGGTCCCCCCGGGGGGGCCGGGTTTTTTTTTCCTTTTCCTTTTCCAACAGTTGGCTCTCGCGAGGATTCGAGATGCTAGCGTCCAAGTCATGAGAGATCGCCCGTGTGAACGATCACAATAGCCAGAGCAAGGATTCTCCGTTACCGCGATCTCGGAAATCGCCTCAGAGATTGCGTTGCTGTCCTAAGCCCACTGTCTGGTTGTGGCCTCAGGCTGTGTCTCCATCAATTGTTCCTTGGCCCCTTCTTTCCTGAAGCCCATCACGATAACTTCAGGGCTGCAAACTGACGAGAGGCTCATCTGCGGCGGCCCGATATTATGACACCCCCCATGTGACGCCCACACCGTTACAGCCAGCCGGCCAGCCCAGAAACAGAAACTCTACGCTAGATCTGACGCGGCATGAACCCCAAGATGCGCCCGCCTCATCTCTGCTACATGTGCTGTCTGTCCTTGCCGCCCGGGAACTAACGCCGAGGGCAGATTGATCTTTTGTCACGACTGTGGTCGTGGGAAGGACGCTCGTCAAGTCAGTTGCCCTTTTGCTCTAGTTTGAGCGTGGACCTAGACGAACCTTTGGGGAGCCTGCAAGCGTCTCTCGTGCACCCTGCCGCATGCTCGCCGTTAAATCCTTGAGGCTGATCCTTGGTCCTGAAATATCGTTGGGTAACGCCCGTGGATCATGATGTCTTAAACACTGCCATATCAAAGTAAAAATAGAGAACGAACCGGTTATCTGGGGAAGGAAAGGGGGGGGGGGCAACGGGCCCTGACACGTTGGCCGCAACGCTCTCATCACCAACCCCCAGATGGACAAGGAAACGGGGTTTCAGCCTGACCACGTCTTCCGTGTGGCTGTGAGCTGCGTCATAACCGGACTGCCGGAGCCCAGCAAACTCGACCACCTCCCTCCCGGGGTTGATGCTGTGTCTCAGAATGTCGTAGCTGCGGAAGCATCCATCACAGGGCCTTGTCCAATTAGCGCCGCGTCTGTTCTTTTTGCGCGGCGAGTCTGAGGACGGAGACAAGAAAAGATACGTGAAGGTCTGTCATGCGAGAGGTGGCAGCAAGCCCGGGTCGACGACGGCCACGTGCGGGAGCTCACTCTAGCTGTCGCAGACCAATGTTTCGCTTGTCACTGCTCAGAAGATTTAAGCTTTCAATTAGGAATGCCAGACCCTAGTGTGCCTCATCTGTCTCTGGCATCAGCACCTACACTAAAAATATGTCAGGCAGCGGAAGCAGCTCGGAGCTGGACGTGGCTGAGAGAGGTAGGCCTTCAGTGTCCGTCACAGCCGGCCCGTGAGGTCCAACTGTCAATCGAAACGAGCAGAACGGGCATTGCGGCAGAGGCTGGACTGAATAGACCACGGGATGGCATGAATGCGCCCGCCTGGGCCTCGGCTTGTCCCGGCCGGAACGGTTGCCAAAAAGGCGCCAAGGCGTCGGCGACAAGGCGGGTTTCCCCCAAAGGCCGACTTTCGTCATCGATTCCCCGAAATCCCTGAGATCCTTCCAGACCCGACAAAGAACGACCTGTCATCACTCCGGCCCAGTGCCCCAGCATGCTCGCCTTCGCCCTGCCACGCTGAACCGACAGATCCCAGCCGGCAGCTATGTTGCGACAGAGCATAGCACGCCTTCGCCGGCTACCGAGGCTGTCGTGTCCGCGGCCGGCGTCCCACGCGACCAGCGGGCCAGTCGCAAGCCGGGGCCCCATCGAGTGGGCTGCCCGACCGCCCCGACCGCTCTCCAACACCAGGCCTCTCCTCCCGCGCCGCCGCTCCCTCCAGACCTCGGCGCCCTTCCAGCCCCTCTACGGCCCTCCGGCGCCATCCTCGCTCGGCGCACCGCGCGCGGCGCGATCCTTCACCCGCTCGCGCACATGGCTCCGGCGCCTGCTCGTCCTCGCCGCGGCCGGCGGCGTGGTTTACGTGGTGGACAGCCAGGTCTACGCGTCCGGGCTCGGCCGTAGCCTGCGTACCTTCGGCACGGGCGTGCTGGTCGCCCTGGATTACAAGATCAATTTTCGAGCCAGGCCACTGCCGTTTATCGGCAGCGACGGCGGCATCCCCGAGCTGCACAGGCGCTCCGCCGAGCGCATGTTCGACCTGCTGCGCCATAACGGCGGGCTCTACCTCAAGATCGGCCAGGCCATCGCCATGCAGAGCGCAATCATGCCTCCCGAGTTCCAGAAGATGTTCTCGCGCATGTTCGACGACGCGCCGCAGAACAGCTGGGACGAGGTCGAGAAGGTCATACGGGAGGACTTTGGGGGCCGGAGCGTGCAGGAGGTATTTGGGGTCAGCTTCGCCGGCGAGGAGGCAAGGGGCGTCATCGAGAGGACGGCTAGGGCGTCAGCTAGTGTTGCGCAGGTGCACTGGGCGAGGCTTCCGGACGGCCGGGAGGTTGCGCTGAAGATACAGAAGCCCGAGATTGCGAAGCAGATTGGCTGGGACCTGTGGGCTTTCAAGTAAGTCTGGATACTACGTGCGAGGGCGACGTCTCTTCCCCGCTCTTTTCGGCATGCTGACCGAAGGCTGCAAAGGGTTGTGACATGGGTCTACAGCAGGTGGTTTGACCTGCCCCTGTACAGCCTGGTCCCATTCATCACGGAACGGCTTGAGCTGGAGACGGACTTCGTCAACGAGGCCAAGAATTCCGAGACAATGCGCAAGCTCATCAACGATGAGCCGTCCCTGAAGGGCCGCGTCTACGTGCCCATCGTCTACCCCGAGCTCTCCTCCAAGCGCGTTCTGACCACCGAGTGGATCGAGGGCATCCGCCTGTGGGACAAGGCGACCATGACGAGGCCGTGGCTCGGCGGCTACGGCGCAGGGTCCCCCGGCGTCCACGGCAAGCAGCTTGACGCGCCCGACATGGCGCGGATCCGGCGGGAGCTGCGGCAGAGCCCCGGCGCCAGCGGCGCACAACTCAAGCCAGAGCGCAACGAGTGGAAAGGCCCCCGCGGCAGGGGCGGGCTTGGGCTGTCGGCCAAGGAGGTGATGACCACGATGGTCGACCTCTTCAGCGCACAGATATTCAAGTGGGGGGTCGTGCACTGCGACCCTCACCCCGGCAACATCTTCATCCGGCGGCTCCCCAACGGGCGCGCGGAGCTGGTGCTCATCGACCACGGGCTGTACGTGTACATGAGCCCCAAGTTCAGGCGCGAGTACGGGACGTTCTGGAAGTCGCTCATGACCTTCGACAACGACAAGATCAAGGAGGTAACAGAGGAGTGGGGCATCAAGGCCGCAGACATCTTTGCGTCCGCGACGCTGATGCGGCCGTACGAGGGCGGCGACCAGGAGTTCAAGCGCGGGCTCATGATGGAGGGCATGACCCCCAGCGAGAGGAGCTACGCGATGCAGCGGCGGATGAAGCAGGGCATCCGGGATATCCTTGCTGACGAGGACAAGTGGCCCAAGGAGCTCATCTTTATCGGCCGGAATATGCGGATCGTGCAGGGCAACAACCAATACATGGGATCCCCCGTCAACAGGGTCAAGATGATGGGGGAGTGGGCGTCCAGGAGCCTCTTCATGGACCCGAACCTACCCTGGCCGGAACGGCTCAGGTACCGGTGGCGACACTTGCTCTTCAAGGCAGTGCTCTGGGGTTCGGATGTCCTGTTCTACTTCTTCAAGATACGCCAATGGTTGGGCATTGGTGGCGGCATGGAAGACGAAGTCGAGGCAAGGATGGCAGTGATGGCTAAGGACATGGGAGTTGAGCTCCAGCATGGGGTGTTTGAGGGTTGAAGGAGGGGATGAGAGCATACATCGGAAGAGGCTAGACGAGACACGGGGCTTCCAGAGAGAGCATGCACACACCAGATACGTGCAAGGGCTCGGTCTCATAGATGGACAAGCTGCATACAGGCCACCAAACGGGCGTTGGACAGAGAAGGCGCAGGGGGCTTCGGCGTTGGAATGCTTCACGACGACAAGACAAGGAGAAGGGAAAAAAGACTACTCAGCCAATGCTTATTCGAAAGAAATAGAGGCCGTCGCTGGCGGAATTCTACTCCTTACCCCAAGGTCTGCACTCCAAGAATTGGATCCAGAGCACTCATGCCATGCCCGAGAAGCTCCTAGATTATATATTCTCCTCCTGGGATCGGAAGGAACCAGCCCAAGATGGCAGTGCACATTATAGAGCTTGCCCTGTAAGTTTAAGTCAGACGACCCCTTCACGCACACGCCGAATCCACACGATGCCGATTGGCATCGCTTAGACGAATACCCACTTTGTAAGGGCATTTTAAGTTGCACACACACGAGAATTTTACTATTCGATTCCTCTTCTTCTCCTCTACAAGCTAGTATATCGTTTATCCCTACTTTAAAAATTCTCAACACTATGAATAACCATCTTACTAGCACTACTTAAAATGAAGTATATAGCAATTTGTATGTGCTCTTGTTATCCTTTTCCCGTTTATAGTAATTCCTTGCTTTGAATTTGTGGCTAGACCCTGCTGCTGTGCTATGGATTGAAATGGATTAATGTGAGAGAAGTAATAAATCTTGTAATTCAGAGATGGGACTCTGTTTCACCTATTCTGTATATGTAAGCCTTAACATACTCGCAACTAAATTCTGTTATTGCGCTGGTTTAGTCCTGATAGTTGGGTGCCCTCCTCTTCCTGTCGAGTAGTGTATGACTTGCCCCGTCCCTTTCCTGGCCTGGTTCGCCCTTCATAGGGCAACCAGCTGGTCCTGTACCATCGTGATAAGGATGGAGCAATGTAGCAGATGCTGTTGTAATGGGTGAAATGGGACTCAAGGTTGGTGTAGGGCTGACGTCGTCTGCAGGCTTGTGTGTCGGTGAGACCGAGGATTCTGGCGGCATGAGAGGCGCAATCTTGACTGCCGTCTCATTTGCACCCTGCGACGGTTCTTTCGAGGTAGGCATCGCCCGCTGTGTCTTGCCCCCCCCCCCCAGTTTCCTCCTCTTCCCTGCCTGTCTCGCATCGGCGTCGTCCTCATCCCCGTAGGTTGTATCAGCAATAGTTCTCTTGCTTGGTGATTTGGAAGGAATGACGGTGGCCATCGGGGGCCGCTCGCAGGAGACTTCGCGTGGCGGCGCCGGGGCCGCAGAGGTAGGCTCGGGTGACGGCGTGTTGCCGTGGCCGTCGTCGGGGTTGTGGGAGTCAGCGTCGGCTGGTCGGGGGGCTTCGTGAGGCGGTCCCGTAGCTTGGGGTTCAGCGCCGATTCCTCTTGCTTCAGCCTTTTGGGTGTTGTGGCTGAAGGTGAATATTCCCGATAGGCCAGGTCTCTCTACGGTCCGGTAATGGACACAGCCCTAGGACCCAAACCATTGTGACCCCAAGGGCGAACACGTCTGCCGGCTTGCCATGAGCCTCGCCTGGGTCTATATACTCGGGAGGGATGTACCAAGGACTACCGCCGCTATGCGCTGGCTCTGAAGCAAGGCCGCTGAGTCCGAAGTCGATCATCACGGCCCCTTGTCGTGCGTTGTATAAGAAATTAGACGGCTTGATATCGTTGTGAACAAAGCCTGAGCCGTGGACCCAGCAGAGCGCGTCAGCCGTGCCCCGCAGTGCGTGCCGCGCCGCGCCCTTGGACCAGGGCGTGGACATGTGTGCCGCATCACACCAGGGCCTCCGGTTGAGCGCAGGCGCATCAATGTAGCCAGGAAGCGTGCATCGCCATCATGGAAGCGCACAATCGACGGCTATGCCCGGTCAGCATGTGAGCAGCTCCAAGGGCCACATGCAGACGTACGTGATGACCGATCCTTGAGTGGACGCTAAACTCTCGGAGCCAGATAGTGGCAGTCACACGCGGCCCGCGTCGCGTTGCCAAGGCTTTCACGACCACCCCCTCGCCGGGCCGTGTAGAATGCTGCGCGGTATAGAGGGACGCAGAGGCTGTCGTGGTCAGACTGCTCTGACGTGTCAGCGAGTATGTTTCATCGGCGCCCTGGCCGACGAGGTACGCGGTCTGGCCGTCTCGAAGGCCGAGGAGTGGATGGGGCAAGTCCTGGGGCTGTTGCCGTCCGATCACTCCCTGGGGAGGGGACTTGTGGGCCTGCGCTTCTTCTTGACTGAAGATGTGCCCTCCCCGGCATCCTGCAAGTCGTCTGTTCCACGCTTCAAGCTGTAGTCGGTCGCCGGCTCTGCATCTCGGTGGAAGTTGCGGGGCTTGACCTGACATTCGAGCACGGGCGTTCGCGAGCAACTCAGCACCAGCCAAATCCCTGGCTCCATGGTACATGACTCTGTGTGCCTGAGGATCAACGGCAACTGCTGGCGCTGTTGGATATAGCAGGGAGCCTGGTTCGGTATGTTGTATATGGTCAGACTATCACTATCGGGGTCAAAGTAGACATGAAGGTGAAGCGGCCGGTAAACACCAGCTGTGCCAGGCAATGTGATACTGTAGGCAACGGACCGTGTTGTCGGAGAGGTAGCCAAGATGCCTGCTTCAAGCCTTTCTACTGCTGTGCCATCCGGTATCGGTGCAACACGAAACAGGTGCTTGTTCTCTAATGGCCGGATGAAGATACGTGTAAACCGCAGTGGCGATGGGCCAGGGACATGTCGCGGTGCAATAAGGGACGCAGTCAGCTCCTCCAGGTCCACCTCTGGTTGGGTGGCATCAGAGAACGGCTGCGTGCTTTGTGAGGACATTGTGACAAAATAGGAGAGTGAAAATGATCTGGTTAAGTTCCTGGGAGAGAGGCCTAATTATGTATAAACATGCATGAATAATATTCATCAATGTATACGCTCCCTTAGATCCAAGAAAATGCAAAGGAGGTTGTGCCTGTGGTTCACGGCGGAGAATGCAGTGCAGGGAGCCGACTAGCCTTTTAATACCATTGCCCAGGCTTAGTCAGCTACCCGGGGCCCTCCCGACCAAAGTTCTCAGCAAAATCCACCAAAATCGCGATTTCTATCCGCAACACAGCAACTATACCTTGCCTCCGGGGAGTGAGAGTATCGTCGAAATCCAAGGAGAGATTCAGATATTCTAGACCGCGATTCCGCAATTGACTAACAATCAATTCTTGAACGAAATTGTTGTAGCCTTGAGACAATTGTGCCAAATCCCCTAGATTCGAGGTGATCAAAGACACCTCGATCGGTACTCAAGAGATACCTTTCGTAACTAACCCGGTATTAGCGAGCCCGTACATTAGGGGAGCACACGTATATGGAAATAGGTACCTCCAAAGGAAACGCAAAGATGGCTCCCATGCCACCCGACCGCCGTGTGTTTTCGAGGTATCGCTTCCCGACATAACGACATTCCTTGTTATTGATTACGTCTGGAAGGAACGCGGCGACATCAGGCAGGGGTGTATGAATCTCTTCGACCTCGTTTTGTAGATACATGATGACGAAGGCGAGTCGCCGGCCCAAGTGCTTGTGGTCTTCGTCATCAGTGGGTCGCCAGAACTCTATGGGGTTGTGATTGAATCTTTCAAATATTCTCTTCTGAGCAGTCGTTTTGAGAGACTCAAGAGATAGTATCATTTGCGTTCATCTGGACTTCGGCTTCACACCGTAGGTAATCTTGCGAGCGATTTGTGCTGACTTCTCGATGAGCGACTTAATTGAGCCTAGGAGTCCGTTTATATCGGGGGACAAGTTTTCAGCATCCTTCTCACTGAATACAGATGCTAGTTGCCCGTTTTGCGTATAGATATACATTGTATGGATCAAAATGTATGGAATAGTGCAGAGACCAGCGGCTCGAGAGAAACATATCCTAGAGACATTGGGCGCGCATTAGAGACATGAGATAACCCTGCATGCCTAACGTCATGTTCTGTGCTTGTAAGAAGCTAATATGTGAGCTTGAAGAGTATAGGAAGGACTCTATGCCCTTTGTCAGGATGGATAAAAGCTGTCTACGGCTGCTAAACGCTTTTCGCCTAACATAAATCAACGGACATGGGGCTCAACAATATAATGCAACGCTGCCCCTATTTTGGGCCCGGCGCAATATCGGCTCTTTCATCGGCCCTCTTGTAGCTTCCAGTTCTAATCTGTATTTTAGAAAAAAAAAACCACTCATCTCGTAATGTCAACTAAAGTCAACTCCAGCGCCAATCCAGGTACTGGTTTACAAGTCAACGATAACTTGAAGTGCTAGTCGAGCCCCAACTGCCATCCAAGATTGAGAAGGGCCAGCCCGTCCTCCGCATTGTCCTGAAGCTCTCGTACAAGACGAATTACTCCCATCCACGAGGCGCGCTGCCCTATTCCGCACCGGGCAACGACACCATCAAATCTGCCACGCACAAAAACACAAAACCCTAACGAGGCATGCTCCCGAGATTCATACACATCATTTTCCCACAAGGTTGTCATTCATTCGTCACATCATAAATCCCTGCGCCAGTCGCTGCTGCATGAATCACCAACGCCATGGACGACCCGAAAGATTGGAATGTTAACCGCGTTGTGCAAGAGCTCTGTACAAACAAAGGGTCGCATCGATTGCGAGATGACATCCGTCTGCCCGAGAATCTCGAAGAACAACTGCGCTACCACGAGATCGACGGCAAGCAGCTAATCCACGAGATTACAGATCACCGATGTCAAGATCTCTTCTTCCGAGCCATAGGCATCGACAAGTTTGCCCATTAGACATCCCTCATCGATGTTATCGAGAGGCTGCAACGCGAGAGCCAACAGGTCAGCGGCGATTCGCAGTCGGGCAAGAGGAAGTATGGCAGTGCTGGTGAGGAAGCGGGAATCACAAGCGCCACGGTAGAGAAGAGACAGAAGATACAGCCGCAACTCGTGGCCACAGCAGGTAGTACGAATAAGCAGCGTTTCCAACTCAGCATGCACCTTGGAGAAAGCGGTCTTGGGAGCTATGACATTCTCCATCCTACCACCGCCGACGACGACGAGTGCGAATTCACCTTTGTCAACGACGGCATAGTACATAGTACCCAAGGGACGCCAGCGCCTAGTGAATAAGCTCTTCAAGTCTTAGAGGCGGGGCACATTGGGAGCAAGCCCTCGCCCTCGAGGCCCGAGGAAGCAGACGGCGGACTCGGCGATCCCTCTCAACGATCCATTTAATGACGAAATCCTCCCAGTGTATGGCAAGTCAGACAATGAATACGACTCTGAAACCTGGAGAGAGATTCAAGAGGAGGCAAGAGAATAGCATCGGCCACGTCACGTTGGCCTCACCCCCAACGAGATCAACACCATACTTGACAAGGTCATTGCCAGACACGAAGCGGAATGGCAAGAAGGGAAGCTTCTACAGTTACAGCACTACGCTCCATCAAGTTGGCAGGAGCTCCATTAGGGACGGGCCCAATAGATAATACGTCAGATTTCAAGGCGCTCGGAAGCTTTGGAGGAGCGAATCACTTCGCTGCGACGCGAGCTCGCCACGACGAGCCCACCGTGGCGCACTGCTGCCGATCTTGAACAAGCTGCTGCTATGATCCTCGAGCCATCGATCCGCGATTGCATGAAGACAAAATGGGAGCTGGATCTGGCGAAGCAAACGAACAAGCCTGAGGGAACTGCGACACTGCCTCCGCCACGCGACAAGACCAAGATCCGCAGAAGCATCGAGGAAGACCATGCCGCTTCTAGTGAGGACTTGGACAGTGATTCTGACTGGGAGACTGCTCCAGCGTTTACTGTGGCAAAAGATGACACTGGCAGAAATGCGAACCCAGGAGAACGAGCATCCACCGATGCGCCAGCATTTAACACAAAAGAGATCGAGGTTGTGGACCTGATTAGCAGTGATGAGGAAGGAGGAAGGTCAGGATGAGGACGTAGGCGAGGACGGCCAGGAGAGCTACCGGCAGGAGATAGAGGACATCGGCGGACAATTCGCCAACGGTAGTATCTCCGACGAAGATTGGAAGAGTGTCTGCCGTATGTTTCAGTGCCACGAGGATATCTAGGAGCACAAACCAGTCGGCTTCAAGCTTGCCATTTCCGGCTACCAATTGCGCGCTGTCTGGTGGCAGCTTACAAAGTACCCCGTCAGGAATGTGCCTGGCGGCTGCCTTGGCGACGATATGGGTCTAGGCAAGACAATTGAAGTGCTTGGCGATCTATATCGTCTTCGCCATGATCAAGATAAATTATGTGGAGGTGCGAAACTTCTGGGAGACAGGCCAGACAATGAACGGCCGCCAACATCTCTCACGAGACCAGAACGGATCAATCAAACCAGACCGCAGCCCCAGCCCAGCACCTCTCCCCATACGGTTTGCTATGTCCTTGTGTCAAGTCCGGCGAAACATATCAGATTGTCACAAAGCTGCCATCGCTTCTAACCGTCTGCTTCGTGCCTTCGACCTTAATTTACGGTTGGCGCCGAGAATTTGAAAAGCTAGTTAATACTAACCACCTTATCATGAAGAAGTTGCGTTTCTCTATTATGCACAACGACCTCAGAGGAGACGAGACGTACTTTTATAATAGCGACCGCGTCCAACAGACTATGGCCAAAGCCACCAGGTATTATATTGATAAGAACGACCAGCCGGGCTGCTATCTTACGGAGCAGGATGGTCTCAGCAACTGGTTTTTGTTAGTTAGCTCGTCCGGTGTGAAGGAGTTGCGCAAGGCTTACAGCAGTAAACGAGTGCAATACCGTGACCGTGACGGGGATGACCCACACAATGGCGAGATATTTATTACCGGTGGCCTTGCTGCCTCTTTTGTCTTCTTTGATGAAGCACACTCATACCGTCGATCCTTGGACAGTCCTACGCTGCCCATCGAGTTGCTGAAGATCATCACGGAAAAGTCATGGCAACCTACTGTCGCCTTTTGCCGTCTCTGGCTCTATCCCCGCCGGTGGTCCGTCTCAATTGACCAACATCGTCGACCATATTCTCCGCGTTAAGGGAGAACGGGAGGATGAACCTAGCATCGGCGGTATCAACGACGCAAGAAAGCTCGAGGAGATGAAGAAAGATTAGAATTACCTGCTACAGAACTACAATACATCAAACCCAAAGACGGAAGTGGAGGCCGAGAAGCGGAAGAAGTCCTTGGGCGAGCTGATGAAGATTCTTGTCCGTTCTATCCTCATGGCCCGTCGTAATATCGACTCGTTTCGCGGGCAAATAATTGGCGATGATGGCCGTGAGATAGATGTCAAACAGATCAAGTGCAACATGTGGAGGAAACGATGGTGCTGCATAGTGCGTTTCGAATATACACTCGCTTCCACACAACATGCTTGACGATTCCGGCCGTGATGCTTTCTGCAAGCTAGCGGCAAATGTCCAAACCTATGTCAGTCAAGCTTCTGACAAGAAACACAGTGCTTGGATCATGTGGGACAGGACAGGTCCTGAACCAACCAGGCCCAGTGTGGAAATCGAGTTCTTTGGTCAAAGCGATAACAGAATCGCCATGGGCTTAGGGAAGGGTCATGGTCGCGTCTGGACCCAGCTTCTACGCGCCAACGTCTACCCAGAGATTGCTCATCTCCACCTAAACAAGTCGGCCAAGGAGGAGGATCTTGCCCATGACGGCGTCAACCGTCACGGTGATGAAGCCTGCCAAATAGTGGTCAAACGACTCGCCCAACAAGATCATCGTGACTACATACCGGATTGGTGGCACGGCACTTAACATGCAGTGGGCAAAGTACTATGTCTTGATAGAGCCAGCATGTGATTGCTCTATAGAGGTGTAAGCAGCGGCATACATCAACTGGCCATGCTAACACGTGTTGCCAGTCATTGTTCGGCTATGCTATTCACATTGTTTCGTGGGCGCTTAGACGTGGCCGCTATTAGGTCCAAGGCAGCTTTGGAGACATGACATGACGGGGAGGGCATCCCTTGGAATGAATTTGCTTGACAGCTTACATAGCAAATGACAAAGATATCACAATGAAACACTTGCGATAACAACTAGGCCATGACTTGTGACATCTTTGTTGGTGTGCAGTTGTTGGTGTTGTTATGACGTGGTGTGGGTTGCTAGCGTGACGTGCACGGACGTCGCGTCATGTTAAATATGGGCGCAATGGCGCGTCTGTTGACAAGGCTGGTCCACACTGGTCCACACTGGTCCACGCTTGTCAACTTTGTAATTTTGCCGAACAATTACTATGGCGGACAAACTCAATGCCCGATTGCGGCTGCGTCTAGAGGAAGCCGAGAAGCGTGCAAGAGAAGCTGAGCAGCATGCATTACGAGAACAGCGTCGTGCAGACAAGGCAGAAGAACAGACTCGACGAACAACACTAGACGAATACATCGCAGCAACTCACGACCTGGTCTTCGTTCATTTGACCGTCGAGACGGATAAGGAATTGACGTCGAGGGGTTCTCTCACAAACCCACGAAACAAACTGTGCCCAACACAGCTACGACCTTGGACCGACTTTCTAGAACAACAGCGAATCGTCCTTGGCCACCTCTATGACACCTTTCCCACTACCGACCGACTTTTCGAGTCCTTGAATTTCTTGGAAAACCTAGGCCAAAGAATTTCCAAGCGGTCGATAGCAAATGAGAAGGGTCTGGAATATTTCCTTCACAATTGTGTTGAGGATCCAGTGCGAGAAATATTCGACAGCCTACAGGGCATACATAAAGTTCGGCGCGAGTTCCAAATTGGCAAAGGCATTGTCTTTGAGAACCACCCCAACGCGATTAGTGACGTCGCCGATGAGGTCGTACAGCGGCAAGTTCCATCAACGCCAGATCAAGGGCTTTCCCTGGGCAGCATCCGCCCCGATCAGATATGCGTGTACCGCGCTGACGATGGCTTGTCAAAACGTACTATGCTGTACATAACTGAATACAAGGCTCCGCACAAACTCATTGCCCCCCACCTCCGGGCTGGCCTCCACCCCATGACCATTTTCAAGGATGTCGTTAACCGGAAAACAATTTCTCCTGCCGCCGAGCCGAAAGCCCGATTTCAATATCATGCGGAAAGATTAACTGCTGCCGCTATCACCCAGACTTACGACTACATGATCGAAGGCGGACTCGAGTACGGCGTATTGACAACCGGCGAAGCTATTGTCTTCCTCAAGGTGGATTGGGAAGACCCGGGAACGCTCTTCTATCATCTGGCCGAGCCTGGTCCCGAAGTTGCAGCCCATCCAACTGAGTACCGCTTCTGCACGGCTGTTTGTCAGTATCTTGTTTTCAGCCTGATGGCCATCGGCTCGCCAACCCAGCCGTTGCAAGGCCATCCACAGGAGGAGCGTCAGCGTGCAATACAAGGCTTGGAAAGATGGGCCGAGGACTTTGAGACTACATTACGATCTATCCCGAAGAATGAGCGTACACCGCCAGAATCCTCTCCATTTGCACCTTCCATCCATTTACGCGGTAAACGGTCCCCAATTTTTCTCCGGAAGAACGCTCGCCGCAAAAGTGGTCAAGACGACCATCCTGATAATCAGCCTGAGCGGAATAAGTCAGATGATGAATCCTCCGATGACGAGTCGCCTCACCGGATGCCTGATAGTCCCAGCCCATCCGAACAGCGCCCGCGTGGCCAAGCCCCAAGTGTTCGACGTAGTGAGCGGATCCTGGCTCAACGGCCGCGTGGAGGGGGCCAACAAGGTCGACGATATTGCACCCACAAATGTCTCCTCGGCCTTGTCAGAAGTGGTCGGCTTGACAAGGATTGTCCCAACATGGCACTCCACCAGCAAGGGACGCCACGAGGTCCTCGCCACCCAATCAGCCATACAGCGTTCCTTCGACTCTTATATGAGCAACTCAAGAAGTCCCTGGATGATGGCGTCGTTCAACTCGGTCTCCAAGGCTCGCGAGGCGCATTGTTCCAGGTCACCCTCCTCGCATACGGCTACACCTTTGTGAGCAAGGCCACGGTCACTGCGTTCATTCCCGACCTCCAGCACGAAAAGGAGGTCTACCAACTGCTCAATCAAGAACAAGGGGTCAATGTCCCTGTCTTCTTGGGTACGGTGGATCTTAGGGAGATGGGCAAGACATACTATTATGATCACCGGGTCTACATCAAGTATATGATGTTCCTTTCTTGGGGGGGCAAGATTGACTCGTCGGTCACCACGGAGGAGGTGAAGCAATGTCTCGGTCCAATACATCAGGCCGGAGTGGTTCACGGAGACGTACGGCAGGCGAACGTCCTACGTGATCCTCAGACTCGCAGGGTCATGATGATCGACTTTGAGCGGTCCATTATCAAACCAGTACAGCGTCCACTTGGCCAGGTGGCGGCAAATAAACGGACATGGACTCAGAAAGAGAACGAAGAGGGTGGCAAGGATCGTTCACGTATTGAAACCCAACACAGGATTGGATTTCACGACGACATTTTGGCGGTGGATGCCGAGTTTTCTCGCTGAGGTTATGGGTGGATAGTAATGACAGTAGGCTGTGTATCAAGACAGAAATAGCTTACAATGCAACACCATTACCTCTCCAGCTTGATGACATTACTCTAATGAATTTCACAAACTGCGCCAGTTCTGCTCTGGCCCATTCAACCATGCAGATCCATGGGACTACTCTCTGATACAAGTTCATATTGTCCCATATCCGTTGGGCACAATGTATCGACGTAGCAGTTCTTTCCGAAAGACTAAAAGACTTCTCATAGTTGGGGTTGTTGGACCTGTGAACTCAAGCGTGAGCAATTTGGCCCAAGATGGCGTCTCACCGTAGTATAGTGGAGCTATATTCAGGAAGGGATCTTACAGGTTGTGAAGCTGTTCACACAGTATGGTGCCCTGCTAGAAAAGTCTTAAAAAAAGCACTAAGTCGTAGGTATACTGAATACGTGTTTACTATATATGTAGATGGTAAGGTACTGTACTGTAATTGTCATAACACTGTTAGTTCGGCACACAGGCAATACAATACTGGATGATCTTGAGCAGACTTTTAGGACGAGAGGCATAAGCCTAGCGCCAAAACAATGGCACTAGCCAGGTTTCAGTACAGACTTTTGCCAGGATATCACAACAACGTCCAGTGCTATTCTTGCAGGGTCAAAGTATACAGCTGGGAAAAGGACGATGACCCACTGAAAGAGCACAGGCTGGCTTGCCAGGAACAAAGAATCCACTGTTCCTTTATGGTAAATGTTAACAAAAACCTCTAGCAGATGCTCACAGTGTAGAGGGTTGCTCGTTGGAGGATAACATCTTGGCCAGCAGAGGAAAAAGAGGCTCTCTTAATTTCATTACAATAACATACACCAAAAACTGACGACTGGCTCATTTGGGATTGAGTGTGGCTGTGCGCGCAGTACACGATTCTGCACGCGTCCACAAGGTACCCCCTGCTGTAAACAGAAGATATTTGGCTTGTCGATATGGTTGATTCAGATTTCAAATATTCCTATCTTGAAATTCAAGTTATCAACAAACACCCGGGATACTTATAAAATTGATACCATTTCTGTCTTCCACTGGCTTATTTCTCGCCATGAGGGGACAAGAGCGTAGGCGTCAGTTCCCCCGTTCTTATCGAGAGGATTTGTGGAGCCTGGAAGATCGTTCTCCAGTCGGTGGAGCCCTTGCACAATGTCCGGGATGCTGTGAAGAGATGGGTCGCTCTGCTTCAAGCAAGCCATTCCTAGTCGGGATCTACTTCTCAGCCTACCCAATGGGCAGTGCTTCGTGCTTCGTGCTCGTGCTCGTCGTGACGGCCTCTCGTGACCGGTGTTGTCTGTGTTGGTCTTGCAGAACCAACGGAGAGGCCTACCGGCAGATAGGAGCCCAATGCCAGCCCGAGCACCCTCAGCTTCCAGACCGGGGAGGCAGTCCTGGAAGCCCTCGACAAGATTACGGAGATAGAAACCGAGGAGCAGTCGAGCCATCAACGAGCTGCGCACGTTTGCGCACGGGACGAAGATCATTTGACGACTTCTACGCCGACTTCGCCCGATGTGCGGTGGAAATCAGGTATGCCGACGACGTCTTTGATGCCACCGCTCGAAAACGCGATCTCGGACGAGTTGGTGCGACAGCTTATCGGATTACAGAAGCCCTCCGACTACCGGTGAAAGGGGGTGATGCTGAATGTCGATGCTGTGGGTATCGATGCTGGAGTGGATACTCGAGCTGGTGGATTGCAGCGCTTAGCGGGCGATCGAGCGCTGGGCCCCGACGTATGTGTTAGTTGTCGTTCGACTCCAAGGTGAACACGGCCGCTTACCTTCGAGGTTGCTCTCTGGTCAGGGGGATTTTCAGGCTCGCGTATCTCCTGCGGGTGTTTAGCTTCCACGGTACCTCCAACACAGTAAGTCATTATTATGGAAAACTGTACTATAGACTGTGTACATTGCAATGTTCGTCGCGTCCCGTCGTGTTTCATCGCGTTGCTGAAGGTTCATCGCACTTCGTCGCTCCCCGCGGTCCCTTCCCACCAGATGTTCACGCTGGCAATGTGACGGCTTGAACTACACTAGACCCTCTTGCTAGGAACTAATATACACCTCGTGCGACGGAAGGACCGCGCCCGCGGCTGAAGATGGGAAGCTGGGTACCTGAAAGAAGCCTTCCTGGACAACCTGCGACTCATCCCATGGGAATCCCATCTAAGGCCACTAAGTGAGTGGGCCGAGATATGAGATACATAAGCGGGATGGAACGGGTCATATATTTATCCAGCAGCTACCCTAAGCCCAATTAGGCGGTTGAAATCATCGTTGTCGCGTGTGCATCCTTTAGACCGTCATTGACCTCATCTCTGGCAAATGGGTTTTTCTGCAGCTTGGAACCCTTTGATTTTCAGGAACATGTCTGCCGCCAGGAGCGCAGCCCTTTTGTTGGCATCCTGATAAGCATGGTTCAGGACAATTCTTTCTGCAAGGATTCCCGTCAGCTGAAAAACATCGTCCTGGCCGTAATAACTTAGTACTTGTTCTGTGGCGAGGATACTGCGGACTCCAGCAGCGGTAGTTGAGTCGGGCTGGCACGGGTGACATGAGTTTCATTAAAGCCTCATGATTTGGGTAGTACTGAGGAACCGCAGGACTCCCCTAGAGGATGGATGACATAGTGGCAATGAGGACAAGGGGTGGGGGCGAGCTGAGATTTCTATCTCTGGAAGAATGAGACAATAGCCATATTGGAGAAAGGAAGTTGAGGATCTCAAGCAAGTCTATGTGCTTCAACAATGGTCAGAGGGAAGGTTGGGCGTCTTTCGGCGGCAGTAGCCGCTCTTCCCTGACCAGAAACGAGGAGATGCCCCGAAATAGTACAGATACCTCGTAAGCGCCGAGATGGTAACATCGCCTTCTCTATGGCCCAAATTCCCTCTGCTTTGGAGGAACCGCGTGTGTTGCCGCCAGTAGCAGGGGTGCTTGGCGCCCAATTGCGAAACAGGCACACCCACATTGAGCCATTCGCTTCAACGTTCTAACCGCCACCTTAGCGCTTAGTCCCGGGGGAGTTCGCTCCAACTGGCCGGAGCTCTTCTTGGCTGGCTAGAGCCTCGTGGCTCCTCGGTCACCAACTTCGAAGTGGGTTTCTGTCACTGACTGTCTTCGCCACTATCCGCCACAACCGTGGTCTCAACTGTCTTCACAATACCATGCTCGCCAGGATACGTGGCCAAATGGATCTCCGAACCAGCGCTACCTCCACGATTTTCCACATCTTTGCCAGACCTGCCCCAATATGCGTTGCCTGATTTCGGCAAGGAGGGGCCGCCGCTTATCACGACGCGGGAAGTGAGATGACCTGTTGGGTTGGACTTGTAACTGCTGCTCCCGTGCAACCCGTCTCCTTGCCGAGCCGCACCACTGCGCACAACCTTAGCGATGAGAATAGCCATTGTGAGTTCGATGTACAACTTGACGATGTATGCGACAGGGGCGAATTGGACGTATCTGCGCTCGCGAAGTTAGATAATGGTTACATATAGGGGCACAGAGGGGGCAGCAGCCGTGTTAGTTGCAAACTCACAGGTAGGGGTTTGGCAAGCTCAAGAAGCCGAGGAGTAACATATCCATAGACGTAGAGAGAACAACAATTGCGGCGTTGAAGTGGAAGAGCCTCCAGTATTTGCTCAGGCCATCTTCAATCAGGCGGAAGCGCACCATGTACAAGAAGTACAAGTTGAGTCCCAAGTCAACGACGAGGAAAAAAGACTTCTCGGCTTTTTCGAATATCATGTTGACAGTGATCTGGTAGGGAGTAGCCGATGGCATATGTGCGGGAGTCCAGATGACGCTAACGGCGACGTTGATACAGAGGACAGCGGCGAAGAGACCCCACTTCAACATCCTGGCTTTACGCTTGTTGGTCATGATCAAGGAGACACGGTTGGCGATGATTTGCAACAGGAGTTGTGTCTGGATTGCCCATAGTGCCACTGCAATTGATCAGTCTCAACGTGGCTCATGGTAGACCTAAGGATATTTGTTGTAACCTACCAGTGCCCAAGTAGAATCCAAGGCTGCGCATCCTTGTTAGTTTTGAAGCTGGACGCGACGACCGAGAAGCCAAGACTCACTTCCCCGGAATGATTTCATTCAGGTACAAAAACGTGACGAGGGCAAAGATAAAGTTTACCCATGCCTCCGCCCAGATCATGTACAAGTAGGCGTTGGCAAGGCTTCGTGTGCGTTTCCAGATACTTCGAGTCTGCTGCACAACCTTTATCAAAGTAAATACGTAGATGCCCATAAAGAGCCCGAAGTATATAGAAGCGAGATCCATGGTGAAGCTCCAGAAACAATAAAAAAAACGAGACAAGGAACGACACACCAAGACTGATGCGACTGTTAGGAAGAGGTCGGGGAAGATGAGACTGCCGCAAATTCTCTTGCCTTTGGCAGTGGGAGAGTCGTCGTGATGTTAAATATTTCAGGAACATCTACTGCGTTGATGAAATGGGTCTTGTTTCCCTAACGCAGCACTCCGATTTTCTTCTACACAGTAGGCATCCCGATGATTTGGATCAACGCTCCAAGAAGAGGTGGCTTCCATTCTCGCGAATCGGAATCATGTATGCCAGGCCGTTTCAAGGACTAGGCACACAGCTGACAGGTGCCGCTTTGTAGACTATCGTTGATCTACTAAACCCTGTTTTAGGGCTTCGCAATCTCAATAGGCCCATGCATTTTGGCGGCATTAGTCTCACCTCCTAAGACAATATCGTCCCCTATCAGCAGATTTCGGTCGCATTAAGCTTCTGGCGGACTCGTCTGCCCCTGTGGCCGATATACCCCGTCTTGGCTTTAAGTTAATACCGCACGGATAGTTACTATAGAAAAGACTACTTACAAATGGCGCCGACTAAATCTCCGCATTACTCATGAGTACTCATCACAAGGGTTCAGGGTTTGGGGGCTTTGTTCGCGAGAGTAGCAATCAGGCGGCCCAGGTCTAGCACTGCGCCAGTACTGTCGAAGTTGTTTCCCCTGTACTAGAATGAAGCCTGCTGCATGGAACGAAACTAGCCAAGGGCACCATACCGAGCTGGGAAAAGAGTAGGCTGTACAAACTATGCCCGACCCTATAGGGGATGTCTATCACTCTACAACCGCAGGTTTCTTCTGGACCGCAACCACAGTCCTATCATTAAGAGGAGAAAGGAAGACAAGCGATACTACTCGCCGCGCGTGTTCTCTTACGTCCTCGCTTTGCACGCAATAGCCAGCCAGGACGCCTATAGTCCAACTCTGTCGTGCCTTATGGCACTAATAGAGAGGCGCGAGCAGGCTGGTCTGGCGGGATGGTCGAGTCAGTATAGACCAGGAAATCAAGAGCGGGCAAGACGGTAATGATGACGTTATGGTTGCCGATCTCACCAAGCTCGTTGCCGTGCTGCCCTACATGGTCGGGGTCGGCATGCTGTTTATGAAGGAAGGCACGGGCTGCGATAAACTCGGTAATAACGGCGCAGATCCCAACTGACCGTGTATTTTTTGAGTTCCGCCATGGCGGCGATCTATAGAAAAGGTCTGTGTGACCATATGCTTGACAAGCGCGCTGGTCGAACGCCACTTCATAATTTTCCACCGTCCTGTCCCCAGCGGTGCCGGAGGGAAGGGCCATCGACCGTCGCGACGAGAAACTGCCGGGACGCCAGATTGCCCGTTGGGGACTGCGGCTTGATCCCTAGCGAAATAGCATCAGGCTGTCGCCGATATAGTTAGGGCGGCTGGCGGTTGAGGACACAGTTGGCTGTGTGTCTCGCATGACTCAATGGCCAACGAACGCCCGCCAAGGTCAAGTCCTCGAATTGGGCATCAGGACGCGGTGCGCGCCGCTTCGGTGTGTCGACATGGGGCGTTGCATTGGCCAGAGACGTATCGAGAAGCAAGGCAACCGCGGTTGGGGGGGGGGGGGTTGGCGTCGCAAGCAGCGGTCGCTAGGTATGTTTCATTCGTCGTCTACGTCTGGGGAGTGACGGGCGGCACTGGGCTTGCCTGTTATCATAGCGGTTCAACATGCTGATGTTGGGATCTTAGTGTGATGGTAACCGACCAGCATGCTCTCGATGCAACTTGAAGGAACGAGTCTGCAAATACAACGCTGAGCCAGGCATGTCTCGCGCAAGAACATTGGCGAGAAGGCTAGCCGCCGCAACATACAAGAACAGGCAGTTTCGCCATCTTCTGCAGTCTCTCCAGACCCGGCTATGGCAGGAAGCAGTAGAAATCCTAAGCCTTATAAAACAGGCGTCAGATCCACTGCAAGTTGTTCAGTTCATTGAGGATGGTGAGCTTCTCCGAGACCTCTACAGGTAGCATGTATCTACGCAAGAGAGCACTGTCCAGGGTTGTGCCGTTCTCACCAGTAACAGGGCGCCAAAACCATAGTAAAGCAGGTAATCCGGAAAAGCCACCCCGCGCCTTAGCACTCAAAGCATTGCTGCTCGCGGCAGCCCTTGTGTCGGTGGCGCTAAAGGTCTTCTCCATATTAGGCTATCGTCAATAATCACGTCTATCTTTTAGTCTTGTTAAGTTCAATATATTAGGCAATGCGGGCTTAAGGGGTGAGAATCCGGTAAGCCACACAAAGCACTAGATTTCCGCTCTCAGGATCAACGGCCGCTTATCTTATAGTGTTCTATCCTTGATACACACGTTTCGCCTAGAGAGACGCTGTTAGTCAACCAGCCCGTAGTATTAGCCCACAAGAAAAGGATATAATGTCAAAGTTCAGAGGGATAGACAGAGCGTAGGATAAGGTAAACAAGCGACGGCAGAAAGAGGTGGCTCATAGTACTCACACAATTATAGTAGGGCCTCAGTTTAGGATCCCGGATGGTCTTCCGCATCGTGGCTACGAAGACCTGGACCTCTGTATACTCCCACCCCATGATCTCCTTCAGCAAGAACAGCGCAAAACCCTCGAGACTCTGCTCCATAAACTCAAGATTGTATTTACTAATCTCTTTCAGCCTCGGGTCACTACTCTACCCACCACAGGGTAGGTGATACTCCTTGTCGACAATACCGATACAGCCGGCCTCGTCCATGTGCTTGCACATGCGGTCGCCCATGCCGATATGCACAGTCTTGCCCGTGCGATCCATAGATTCGAGGAAGACCTCTGTCTACTGCTTGAAGATATGTTTAGGGTTGTCTCAGGCCACACACACGTCGCTGCGTAGCTCAATGGTAAACTCAAAGTCCTCCAGCCATCCGCCGGGGGCGAGAACGCGGCGTGCCTGGTGGTACAGCTCGGTCCAGTCGCCGATGCTGCCATACAAAGCGCGGATGTGGACCAAATCGAAGGTCCCAGGGGGGAAAGTCCACTCGAGCTGAGCATCGTCAATGTAGAATTGGCAGTTGGGGGCCACCCAGTTTGGCTGGATGGACTAGATGTCTGTGCCGATAACCTCGGCGGCCGGGTAGGTGTCGGCTACATCCATGGCCCAAATGCCAGTGCCTGTGCCGACATCGAGGATCTTGTACAGGTCTTCGATAGGGGCTTCGAAGAGGCGATCGCCCAAGAGCATAGTGACAAAGTGGTGGGATATATCGAGACCGTCATTTTGCGTGTCGTCATTAGGGCCCCAATACTCAGTTGTCTTAGAGTCTTAGTAAATTCGGCCGTGGAGTTTACGTTACTCGAGGATGCTTTCGGCAAGGGAAGAGGAGAATATCGCGCTGGCGGAGTATTTCGCGGGTTAAGGTGGTGCAGAGGGGTCAAGGCGAGATGCTGCGAAGACTTCGAAAAACAGATTCGAGGCTTCTACTTACCTAGCCCTATCGTGGTCGCTAATAACTAAATCGACGTCGTCTTCATTCTCGTTCTGTAGCAGCCAACACTGTCAATATATCGGTAGTCTATGGATGGTGTGCAATTTGTGGGACGCGAGGAAAAGGAGGAAAGTGGGCGCGTCATATGGAAGTGTGAAAAGGATCAAGGGCGACAGGAGGCCGCTAAAATCCGTAGAGGGCATGTACAAATGGGACCTGGGTGGTGGCCATTATGCATCCCCTGACTAGTGGATGACAGGGCTCGGGATTGCTGGATTTGTTAGGCTGTGTGTAAGTCGATCGATTGAGTTTCCGACCTACTCCTCCCAAAGAGCAGCGGATGTAGACAAGAAAGTTGGTGCTCACTCACAGAGCGGAAGTAATAACGCCAAGCCAAAGACTGGCAAAGAGCGCGCAAAAAGGTAAGGGGAAAGAATCACCAGCAATGCAAATGTATACGCCGGTATAGCGAGTGGCACATCTTATATAAGTAGCTTTATTTGGCTTTGGGGTGAGCCAAGGTGAGGAAAAGCTACCCCGATCGACCGAGGTGTGTGAAATCTGACCCGTTACTGGCGTGGCTGTGTCTCCTCTGCGCTCACTTTTCTTTTCCCAAGACACGGCCAATTGGGTTGTTTGATTAGTTGCTCTCTGAAGCCACAGACTGGTCAGCTGGCCTGAAAACCCATCTTTAGGTTTTAGACGCCTGCCGGCCTACTTCATCACAGCTCTTGCAGAGTAAATTATGACAGAAACCTGCAGCAACGTTAGATTTCAACAATGGACGTGGGCTCTTCTAGGTGGGACAAGTACAAAATTGACCTGGACATTTCCTACACTTGGTATTAATGAGAATAGGGTTGAGAGGAAGGCTGGCTAAAGTTAGCGAGATTTGCTGCATTTTACTTCCCTTATCACGCAGTGTTTTAGACGGCTGGTTTTTGCCCGTTTGTCGAACCGTTCTTATGTTACTTGAGGTGTTATTCCTAGCAAAGGCAATGTATGTTGATGTATGTGTTCCGGAGAGTATATCCTGCAACGCGGGACGCTATTACAAAGCGATTTGACGACCAGCTTGGCCAACCGCGGCATAGTTAATTATCATTATCGCAGGCGTGTCTACAATGTCCGACTCTGTACCAAACATCCCGGAGGATCCCAGAAACCTAGACAGGCCGGTTGGACACTACCACGCCGCGAGCCAACAACAAAATGGACCGTTCACACAATTGCTGAACGCGCCTAGGCTTCCGCTTATCATCACCCCCTCTAACACACCAGGGCCGCCTACCCCCTCCATCTCCCCCCCCTACGCAAGACGCTCTTGAATCATTGCACAACCGCAGCAAACACTGCATTGCACATCTAGCAGTGTGGGTCAACCGACACCAGTTGCTGCTGCCTAGCACCAAGCTACAGGCAAGGACACATTGTCACGCGAACAGGACTGGTTTGCTTTTCGGATTGTTGACGCAAGGGCTCCTCGTGCTTTAGCAGCCCCTCTTACTGGGGGGCCAGGCGAAGAACTGGAGTCTCGCTGCTGATAGTCTCGAGTGCAATACCTCGTTCTCGCTCGTCGGGCCTGGGTGCTGGGGCGCTTGGTTCACAGGACGGCCACTTGGTTCTTTTGTCGACTACTCTTTGGGGCGGTTTGAAGTGAGCGCGCACGGCGGCGGCGGCGGCCTCCTTTTCGCTCAAGCCCAAGACGGCAGCCGACTCGCGGCTGTTGGCTTCCTTGGAGCTGCTCGCTCGGCTGCACTCGCTCGTCCTGTACACCAAGGAGGACGCCCTTCCAGACTCGGCCACACAGGTACTGAGTAACATCAGCACCTTCAAGTCCAGCCCGAAACATGCCGACCTCAAGTGCCTCTACGAGGGGCATGGAGGAAGGCCAGTCTGTTGGCCGGCACTCAAGACGCACATCCAGGCCCCGACCTCGACTACCGACAGCCCGCCTGCGTACAACGACGCCGAGGCCGAGATGCAGCCGGGATCCCATCCGAGAAAGCGACAGCGACGAGAAGGAGGACGAGATTCAAAGGACACACCAGAGTCAGGCGGTAGCAGCAGCAGCGTTATCGATCACCTCCTCGACAGACTTGACCGGATGGAAGCCCGACTTGCACACATGGAGACTGAACTCCGGCAGGCGAAGGCGCTGGCGGGGAAGCACACAGAGTCACTCCAGGAGCTTCGGGACGACCATGGCAAGGCTACTGATGAGCTGGACGACCACATGGACTTTGTAAAAATTGAACTCCAAGCCTTTGTAGAAGATAGACTCGCCGATGTCGAGGACAGAGTTATGGATCGAGTCATGTCGGCGACCATTTCTCTGAGTATCAATGAATAAATATACACCACCGGCGAAACTTGCATTATCCAAGGCGCCTGGTTGCTCACAACTTTTAAATTGTTATATTCCTGCTCACGACTTTGCTTTTTCTAGAAGCCGCACCTGTCTTCTAAGCATTTCCGTATATGTATTACTTGTAACTTTAACGTACTTATATATACGGAGCCCAGTCGTTGATTGCACAATGTATGAGCTTAACTGTTGAGTACCTAGGTATCCACAGCTGCCTCTGGCCAAGGTGCCTACGCCGATCAGCTCTGGGAGGGGTTTAAGAAGTTTATCTCTACATCATTTCTTGATGTTATTCCTCGTGATTCTATTGATCCTGGATGTTTCACGTCATTCTTGATTATCACTGTGTCAGCTGAGTTTCGGTTTAACCTTTGCGCCATCTTTGATTGAGATATAGAGAATGAGAAGATTTTCAAGGTTTAAGTTCCGACAAGCAATGTGGAATATCATTTACCTTTTTATATTGTAATATGAGGTCCTTTCGAGGATCTCAGAACCCTTAATCTTTGCATTGTTAAGTGCCTGTTTTACTTCTCTACCTTTGTGGGTAGGGATCCTTAAATCAGGAAACGGATTAGTGGCCGTAACTAACGTATCTCGCTCAGGTGAACAAGGCGATATCCAGAATCGAAATTTCCTCGATGGAGACTCCTAGAGGACAACTATGGAATAAATGGCTTGCTCCATTTGTACACCCACTGGGGGGTCATTTCTATCGAGGTCGAATTAGCAGGCGGGAAGAGTCACTATATTTTGATTTAATTATTTGACCCTTCTACTTATTAAGTTCAACATTTAGAGTTCCTCACCCCTATTGCTACTATCTAAAGATATGGTCAGT
Organism: Diaporthe sp. PMI_573; assembly: GCA_021399435.1. Lineage (NCBI taxonomy): Eukaryota > Fungi > Ascomycota > Sordariomycetes > Diaporthales > Diaporthaceae > Diaporthe > Diaporthe sp. PMI_573. The sequence continues at coordinate 207,232 of JAJTUP010000027.1, read as the reverse complement.
GGTCGGCAGAGTATTACCGTCGAAGCAACCAAAAGCCTTTAGAACCGGGCTTGAAGAACCTATGGGCTATGACGCAACGCTGGGTCCCAGTATAAGAGACCTGAAAGCAAGAAGTAGCTTTCATCTAAGTCTATTTCTTTACTGCCCATCTAAAGACCAGTGTCTAGTACCCTATCCTGACTGTATGAGTGTGCCATAGCTATCTCTTTCCACCAATCGCAAACAGCCTTTAGCTTTTGAGCCACCTCCTCAAGTTGCTGAAGCCTAAAGGCCCGGCTCTGTTGATGCCGACGGGCAGCAATTTTGTTCCGCTCTCGGCTTGCCATTCCTGTTAAGGGAAAAGGAACTCGCCAGTGCTCGGATCGGTGCCGCGGAGCCGCGGCCTCAGTAATGTAAGCGTTGACATCCACGCCCTTTGTGCGCCGTATTTCATCATTGTATCTTCAAAAGGGACAGCTCGGCGATTGCAATTAGTCAAAGTACGAGCGGCGAATTTAAAAAGACGTTTTAGCTACAATGGACTTTAAGTAATGCAGGGATATAATGCTATAATTAAATAACTTCTAAATATAAACTATTTTTACTATTTAAGCTGTACTGTTATTGTCTGTGTGTATTGACCGCTAAGATAGTAAAAACTATGTGATTCGTCAGAATTTGGTTAGGGGACCCTTTATTAACGCTTTAAAAGTCACGAATTTATAAACTTACAGGACAAGCGCTGTACAGATGGATTTGGCTGTCTTCGTCGGCAAAGTGGTCTACAAGATCCGCAGGAAACACAATTTTTCTTGTGACGATGCGGCCGAGTTGACGTCGGCCCAGGTAAAGAAGTCGTTTTGCCAGATCTGGATCTGTTCTACCAGGTCATCTCCCGCGTACAGGGCATCGAGGTCCCGCAGCCAGGTGCCCACAGTACTGTACACACATGCGTGCAGCTCCGGGGAGCTCGACGTGATTTCGGACAGCTGTCTGGTCCTGGGGGCGGTGAGATTGCGTCAATGCGTCAGTCGAGAGCAGGAGCTGACCTGGCGGATCATCTCAATACCACGCAAATTTGCATTGTTTCAGAGTGGGAGGTGACATCGGGCCGCGGCTCGATGAACGCCCGCCAGGCTGACGGCCTGGCCCAGGTTCTTCTGGCTTCGGGCGTTCTGGAAGGAGATTGAATGCTTCTGCAATGGCCCTGGCACACAGTAGGGCGGGAGGTTTGGTTTCTGAAACGGTCAAGTGTGTGCCTGGCCTGGGATGGCATCCGGACCTGACAATCGCATTCTCGGTTATCTTCAGAACGCAGTCCGGACCGCGCTGGCAACCCGGGCGGCTGCAGGCGGGCCCAGGCGATACCGCGGCAGGATTGGATGGAGACGGCGAAGTGCCGCGCAGCCTGTGCGGGTCGACTCGCTTGTCCACGCCTCGATGCACAGCTCAACGAGCTCTGCGCATCCGTCGTCCGGCGTGCCACAACGTTGGTGTTGCTTTCATGGAGACAAATGCCCTCCCAGTGGGTGGGTTGCAGACCGAAGCAGCGCCTACTTCCGTGCGCCGCAGCCCTCTTCGGGGCCGCTTGTCTGTGCCACTGATCAACGCCGGCCCAACAGGGTTCTGGCAGTTCTGGCAGGGTCTGGCACTTCTGGCACTTCTGGTTGACCAGGGCCGGGATGGATGTCACCGCATCAAAAGAAAAATAAGTGGGATCTGCTTGGGGTTAGATGATTGGAGGCACGGCACTTTGCGCTCGTTTCCCTAGGACCACGCTGCCTGCAATTTAAAGGGGTCCTCAGCTGCCGCAATCCTGAGCCCTTGCTGCTGCTGCTGCTGCTGCTGCTGCTGCCGCCGCCGAGGGAGGCTGATGGGTTTTTGATGCCGCTGCAAAAGGGACGCATGCATGGCTGCTTATATGGTCTCTTCAGGCACTGCATCAACTGCACCCTGTTGTCGCGAGCCATAACAATGCGTGGCCAGCTCAACGAGTCCTTATATGCACGCAATATGGTGACCATGGTGAACATGGTGAACATGGTGAATATGGTGCACCATGTCGCCTGCTTGAGAGGATATCTCCTGTTGGGCACCGTTACCAGCTGCAGCACTACCTAGGTACCTGTGTAGGTGGGTAGTCTCGGTCTGCTCTGTACCTAGGTACATACCTACCAGGCTGGTCGGCTGGTAGGATGACGGTGGGTCTCTCTGCCAGGTACAGTCTCCGTCTAAGTGGTTCCCCCAGGCTGGCCCAAGCGCATGGAGCCCCTGAAAGACTGATTGATTGAACGGGGCCAGTCAAGGCCTTCTAACTCCGGGTACCTCTGGCGCAAAGGTAAATCCAATCATCCCATTTCTCCTCCTCGTCAACACCTTCTCGTCACAGTCCAAAGGTCGGGAAACCTGGACCAGACCAATCCCGTGAGCGCTGGTAATTGGCTGCTTGTCGACAACCCTCCCAACTGACGCCCCCCTCCATTGCCCACTGCTGCCCTGCCCTGCCCTGCCCTGCCCTGCCCACCTCACTCACCACCACTCGCTTGATCAGTTCTCCTTCCTATCCTTTTTTTTTTCTTTCTCTCTTCTTCTTATCCTCGCTGCCCTCACTTCACGCCGCCTGCAAGATTGCGTCGCTGGACTGGACGTGGACGGCACAGGTCGACATATTACCCCTGACTAGGCCGCTTTGGTAGCTAGCCCCCACCTGTCGCGTTTACCACACAATACCTACCTACCTACCTACGGCAGTCCTATCACACACCCACGAGCAGGAAACTCCCCAGGTCTGCAGAGCTGTACGTTGCCGCCCCTTTTCTGTACCGTGTCGTGAGGCTTTTCCATTGGACCGTGTGTGACGTTCAACCCCATGTACGGAGTACTGCGCGGGACTGGCAGCCATCTGCCAAGTGACGCACAAGGCCCATTAAATCTCCGAGCATCAGCGTGGTATTTCCCTCGGTGGTGTCAACGCGGACGGGCGGGCGATGCTCGGCTCCCTCTCAACATTACTATTCCCAGTGCTGTCTGCACCTCTGCTCCTTCTATTTTTTATTTTTGTTTTGGCAGCGTCACAGCCGCAGCCTCAGACCGCCAGCATATGCGTCCTGCACTGACGATCTATTGCCGACGCCGATCCGCACGTGGTGTCACGGGCTGCTCATAGTCCCCTTTGTCGCGCCCGGATAACTGACAGAGTAGAGTAGCACTTACAGCATCCCCCCTTCCTCTGCAGGCATTGTGAGCTGCTTGACCCGGACACCAAGCACGTGGAGTCGCCGGCGTCAATTGTCCATTCTGGTACGCGACCAACTCCCTGCCACAACCCTCGCGCCTGCCTGCACATCTCGGGGCTCACTGTCGTGTGTCCTTTGGTGGACCAGCCCGCAGCTGAAACAAGCAGCAGCCCGTCCTGAACTGACACGAAAAGCAGAGGCGCTTAATCGAGGCTCCGACCCGTACCTGCCCGTCCTACACGACGCGAAGCCGCCCTGCCCCTACTGAGGCGTCACTCGCTCCCGTCCCAGGTCCTCCCAGGTCCTCCCAGCCACGAACCGAGGTTCCGATCCTACAGTTGCCGGTTTTCAGTTCAGAACGAACTTGCAGGCCGCAGTTCCAGGCTGCTCACGACAGCCCACCGCCCCATCGCAAACTCCATTTGCAAAGCCTCATCCTGTCGCTCTTGCCCATTCCCCCCCCCCCAACCGGCAGCCAATTCGTCCCAAATTCGGGACCGTTTCCTTGGACGGCCTGTCTCCAAATCTGCCGCCCGCCCGCCCGCCTTTTTCGTCCGGAGCGCCTTCCGTGCCGCCTGAAACGAACCCACCTTGTTGGTCCATGCCCTAGTGGCTTCCCCCGAAGGATAGCGCCAGCCGTACATTTCAGAGAATGAGCAATCCTCAACGCTCAAGTTTCGGGATGCTGCTAAGACGCAGCAAGTCAGGCGAGATGAAGGGAGGAAAGAAGGCCCAACAGGCCGCCAGAGAGGCAGAACTTCAACGCCAGCGCGATGCTGCCGTCCCAAAGTCCCCGCCCCGACTTCCACAGCTCTACAACGGAGCGCCCGCCCCCCAATTCGACCACTTTGGCGTCGACAACCGCCCCGACTCCATCGCCATCGTGTCAGGCAGAGCAGACCAGCGCCAGTACAGCACCAGCATCCATCGCCCTTCAATGGATCCGCCCCGCGCGTCCACCAGCACTGCTCCCGCCGTCCCTCCGGTCCCCAACGGGAACTGGGTCGACCCCTACGCGCGCACCGAGAGCATGACCCATCGTGGACGGTACAGCTACGCCAGTAGTGCGGTGAGCACTGTCAACAGCCCCCGCCGCGTGCGCAGGAGGAAGGACCCCACCCCGTTCAAGTATGTTACAGTGTCTCGGTGCCAGATGAGTGTCCATCGCTGACCCTTTTCCAGTATCCTGATCATCGGAACGCGGGGTTCTGGCAAGACCTCATTCCTCGAGTTCCTGAAGACTGCCCTTGCTCTACCTGCCAAGAAGCGAGCCAAGAGCACCATCGAGGACGAAACGAACCCCAATCGGGCACAGCCCTCGGGCAATTTCATCCCTCACTTCATCGAGAGCGAAATCGACGGCGAGCGCGTCGGGGTGACTCTCTGGGACTCGGAAGGGCTGGAGAAGAATGTCGTTGACCTGCAGCTCCGGGAGATGTCAACCTTCTTGGAGAGCAAGTTCGAGGACACATTCGCCGAGGAAATGAAGGTCGTGAGATCACCTGGTGTACAGGATACCCATATCCACGCGGCTTTCCTGATCCTCGACCCAGCTCGGCTGGATCGCAACATCGCATCCACCAAGGCCGTTTCAGCCAACGGCAATGGCAAGTACCACCCAGAGACCCGGATCGTCGGCAGTCTGGATGAGGATCTGGATCTACAGGTTCTGCGGACCCTGCAGGGCAAGACAACCGTCATTCCCGTGGTTGCCAAAGCCGATAGTATCACCACCAAGCACATGAACGTCTTGAAGAAGACTGTCTGGGACAGTCTGAAGAAAGCAAACCTGGACCCGCTCCATGTTCTGGGTCTGGAAGACGACGACTACGATTCCCCGCCATCCTCTAGCCGAATCCCAGAGGAGCCTGAGTCGCACGACGAGGATGACCAGAGCGATGAGGAGGAAGCTGAGGGTGAGGAAGAGGAAGAATTGCCCATCCAAGGCAACGAGCCCACCAGCTCTCCCAGGCAATCGGTCACTTCTGTGCGACGCAGTAGGACAGGGGACGAGCTGAAAGAGGATGAAATCCCGTATATCCCCATGTCGATCATCAGCCCCGACATATACGAGCCCGAAGTTCTCGGCCGAAAGTTCCCCTGGGGCTTCGCAGACCCAAACAATGAAGAGCACTGCGACTTTCTCCGACTCAAGGACTCGGTATTTGGCGAGTGGCGCAACGAGCTCCGCGAGGCCAGCCGGGAGCAATGGTACGAAGGATGGAGGACGAGCCGCCTCAAGCAGCGCGATGGACCAGTTCGACGTCGATAGGAGAAGAGGTTCGGACCCGTTGACCCAGATGCGGAGCCTCGTTTTGATGCCCAGCCACACTATCGTCAAGCCCATAATCTTAGGGTTGTGACCGTCTAGGGCGCTTGCTTCCTCGCCAGAGGAACTCATCGCTATACCGACGGCAATTATCCACACCTCCCCCTGGAACTTCCAACTCGTTTATACTTTATCAATCGTGCAGAGGCGGCTCAATGCGTCCCTCAGGAAACCTTACTTCGACTGTAGAAATTATTTCTTGCGAGCACCTTGTCGCCTCGGATATCACGGGCCAGGCTGGGGGCGTCATGACAATTCCACCTCCTCAGGACATTTGAGGGCGGACTTGATGGCAACACAACCACGTCTGCAGGCGTTATTTCACGAATTCCATTCTACGTCGACAAACATATCAACTCAACCGGCTCCTCTCATTGCTTGAGGCTTCTTTCAAGGAGACGGCTAATGACTAAACTTCTCTTCACTTTTATTTCGTTTGTTATTCACTTCTAGGATTCCCCAATTTTGGTCGGATTTGCTCAGCAGAAGATCGCGGGGGAAGGGGGGACTTGGGCCTGAGAATGAGAGGAGGAAGGGTCAGTCGGAGGACCGTTTTGATATTAGATACCTTACAAGCTGCTGGCAAGGCTAGGCTGTTAGTTTGAGACTTTACATCACCTATGTAGGCAGGAAGTGGACGAGGAAATGTGAGAGATCAACTCCTGGAACTGTCTCGTGCTCGTTTGTGTCCTGTCCGACGGGGTGTCATGCCGTGGCCTCTACAAGACGGCAAGTGAGAACGACCAGGGCCTTTTGATTCAACCGTCTGCATTAAATCGCCTCCTGCCGCAGCGACGCTTGCTGGATTCTTCGTCGTGTAACCTCTACACACGACTGGAGCCGCAGGTCCTGATTCCACAAGCTGGCTAATCTTGAGTCACGCATCTGGCGACGCTTGGGGAACTTTGATAAATCGGGCCACCACCATCCCGAGCATTTGTGAACTTCCAATACGCCTGAATAGACATCAGGTGGCGTGTCGTGATGGGGCTTTCGAGGCCACTTTGACCCGTTGACACCTCGAAGCTACTCGGCCAGCATCCATGACAGACAGCATGTCGCTGGCACGGCGAATTCACGAATTCAAAAGTATGATGCTAGATGCAAGTGTGAACATCGATGCAGGGGAAAGTTCAGGTATTCTCAATTATAACAAACCAATGCTAGACTCCCCCAAGTCATCACCACGGCCCCATCCGTCCATCCCTAGGTTCTTGTTCCCTTGTGGGCAGAAAAGAAAAAGTGGACTTTTTGCTTTTCTCAACATCACCCGCTCAGCAAAGAGACTCTTCTCTCTGACACCACCTCCTCGCACTATCTCGGTCGTCTATCGCAGTCAGACCAGACAAACCTCTAGCCAGCTGCAATGCTAGGATGCTTCATTCATATCAATCATGACCGGGCTAGCTTGTTCAGAGTAGATTTTGCTACAGCATGCAAGGTAGCCCGCCTTTAATGTTGAACGTCGAGTTGTGAAGCTTGGGGTTAAACTATGCAATCGAAGCAACCACCAATGCAGCCACACCCTCTTCCTCTGCGCGCACTGTGATCTTGGTTGTGACGCCTGACTTGGCCGAGTAGGCCATCCTGATGCTGGATACGACCTTTCCTCCATTGACTGACTTGCCGAGGAGCTTGAGCGTGTGAGTGGTTTGGTTGACAGGCACGTCGGTGCCTTCCAGCGGCTGGAGCGACAGGGTCTTTGCCAATTGCTCAGTTGCCTCTGCATCGAGGGTCAGTAAATTATTCGACACAGCATAAAAAGGCTTTCAAGGCAACGGAAGGGGCACCAGTGTAGAAGAGGGTAGAACGACGGACCTGCTATGCTCTTCATGCCGCTCAGCTGCAGCGTCTCTTCGGCTTCCTCACCGGAGGCACCGACTTGCTCCCACAAGTGCGCAAAGTTGCTCGCGTAAGTCGGGATAACATAGTCGCTACCAGCGAGGTCAAACTCAGCCACCTCGTACTCGTCGTCGTACCCGCTCTCCTCGGGCTCATGTGTCGAGGGGTCGATTTCCTTGCTGGTGAATTTGAGGGTGTTGGTGAAAGATACGACAGGCAACGAGTCCTCTCCGCCGGCCTTCTTGAACGCCACGTAGACTTTGCCAGGCTCGTTCTGGGTAAGCTTCTCCGCTTCGATGATAAAGACTTCCTCGAGTTCTTCCTCATCTGAAGGGCCGGCGAGCACAGATACGTTCTCTAAAACGACGGAGTCGAGGGTGTTGGTGATGTCGTACTGAAGCACGATGTGCTCCTTGAAAATGTGCTTGACGACCTTGACGACGTACTCCGTCTCGGCCTCTGTCAGCTCGACAATAGATGATGACTTGAGCACGCTGCCAAACTCCTTCATCTCTGGAATGTTCATCAACTCCTGGGCGTACTGTTGAGCTGCCGCCGTAGCAGAAGCGGCAGCTTCGGCTCCAGTTGGCGTAGCCTTTGCTGCCGCCACCTTTGGTGGCTTGAGGGACGGAGTTGAAGCTGTGAGCTTCTTCGTCCTGTCCTCAGCATCCGCTTGCTCCCGAGTGACCACGGGAATCTTGGAGATGTCGAATGCTGACTCGAAAGTGGACTTGTCGTCCGACGTGACATACATGACAAGCTGGTGCTCAAAGTAAGGAAGGGAGAACATGCTGTCGTTCTTCACGAATTTCGCCGCCATCTCGTCTTCTTCGCTCATCAGCCTGAGGTTCAGGGCGGCACGGTCTCGGACCTCGTCATCGACATCATCCAAGCAGCGAGTAAGCAGAACCTGCACACTCCTCTTCACCTCAGGATCCTTCTGGCCCACGCCAAACTTGGCCAAAGCAGTCACTGCGGCAGCGCGGACGATCGCGTTCTCCAGGACGACGCGGTTGTAGATGTATCGGATATACTTGGTTGGCTGTGACGTCTTTGGACCCTCCACACCCAAGAGATGCAATATCCGCACGGCAAGCTTCGTGAACTCGCAATCCTCGATGAACTCGCACAAGTGAGCGAGGGCATCTTCTTTCGAGTCGGGAACGAATTTGATCAAGTCGAACATGCTCTCGACCACAGCACGCTTGAACTCGTAGCCACCCTCGTCCCGGAGAATACCACTCAGGAATTGCAGCATACCAGCTTGCTTGCTGGGGAACTTCAGGCACAGTGTCCGGATGGCTTCAACGATGGTGATCTTGAACTCGTCCGTGATCTCGGACATGAAACCCGATATTTGCTTCATCAAGCGGTCGACGCTGGCCTCGTTACCAGTCTTGAGCAGGGTCGTGATCGCAAAGGTAGCAATGGAGCGGTTAGTGTTAGAAATCAGGAGCTCGATATCCGGGTTGCAGACGTGGACGGCCTCGGGCTTGAAAGAGGCGAAGTTGTGAAGGATTCTCAGGGCGGCAAATTTGGTGACTGCTCGGGGAGATGTGAGGAAGAGCTGCAGAACATGGACGGCCTGCGCGACCTCGGCGTCGGTGACATCCCGCAGGTCGCAGATTGCCTTGGCCGCCTCAAAGTTGACCATCTCGCTCTTATGCCTCAGCCAGCCGTCCAGGAGCTGCATCATAGGCTTCCTGAGACCGGCATCCTCCTCAGCCAGTTGCGCCGCCAGGCGGACGAGCATGACAATGGCAGCAGGGCTCTTGACGGCACCAGCAGCGCCGAATTGCTGAACCATCTTCACCAAGGCCATCCTGTCGTGCATGCGCATTTGGTACAGCAGGCCAATGGCGTGGTATTGCGTCATCGTGGAGTTGTTTACCGGAAGCTGGCCTGAGGAGGACGAGAAGCCGAGGGAGAAACCGCCCGAGGACTTGGTGCTGGCGGCAGCTTCTTGTGTCTCGCTCTGCCACCTGCGGACTACGTCCTTCGCGATAGGGAGCAGGTGGTACGACGACACCAGGGCGGCAGAGGATACGGAGGGGTTCTTGTCGACAATGGCAGTCTTCATGACACGCTCAATGGATTGGACGGTTGTGGCCTGGTCATAAGTCGGTCAGTAAGGGGTAGGCACAGCGACAAGGAGGCGCAGGGCCACGGCCATACATCGATAATTCGGCACAGGGCGCGGATGGCGTTTGGCCGGAAGATAATATCTGTGCTACCGCCCGTATCCTTCATGATAGTGCTGGTGACCATGATGATGTCCTCGGCGGAGTGGGCCAGCTCCTTGATGACAAGGTGGACCATCTGTCGCAAGCTGGCATCTTTGTTCTGGAACAGCTTCGAGATACCGAAGAAGAGGGTGGTTGCTTCGTTGGTAGGGAACTTCTCGCCGGTATAGAGGAGGAGGGCGATCTTGGTCAGGAGGATGCGACATCTTCGAGGCTGTATGGGCGAGCTGTTGAACAATCGCGCTGGGCACTGGCGTGTTAGCATGTGAGCTCTGCTAAGGGGCGGCGAGCCGGATCGGATCGAGCAGCCTGACCTTCCTGGAAGACCTGGGTCCGATCGACCTTGACCAGGCCGGTGTCGGCATCTTCATCCTTTTTGCCGTAGTTCATGCTGGGCAATTGGGCGAGCAGTCACGGCGTGGAGGGTGAAGATGGGAATTGCGTCTGGACATTGGGCGGCGGCATGGACAGCGAAGCCAGATAGACAGGGCGGCCAAGCAGCGCCGGCCAGCCAGCCAGCCCGCACAGGCCACCTGTTTAGCTGACGCCGGAGCGAGCTATCTTCCGGTCAGTTCTCAGTTCCCAGGGTCTAACCCCGAGGTCCAGCGCCCCTGCCCAGCTTAGCATTTGACTCTCGGGAGTTTAAGCTTCAGCGTGATGGAATCTTTTAATTGACTTTCTGACCGGTAGATACACAAGCACTCTTGAGATGTATGGCACACACGAGACAGGCAACATTCCATCTTGCGATCCGGCCAACGTCTCTACGACGGGATTTTAATTCTTCGCGCTGGTGGCCGCCCTTGCCGGTCCATCCACAGCCTTCTCGACCTGGCCTGCAATGCCGTCCTTTGAAGCATCAAAATCGGCTACCAATAGCACCATCCTGCAATATGGAGTGTCAACTATGATCCTGTGACAGTGTGCAAGTGGCCCTGGGAAGGTCGAAGGGTCTCATTCATCCAATACAGTTGAACTGAGATTTATCCAGATGCCGGCTGGGTCAAGATAGACAAATTACCTTGGAGAACGGTCCTCCGATTTTCTCACCCACCTGCCCAACGTTCCCGTCCGGATTGAACTGTTTGCCGATCGCTCCTGCGGGTCAGGCAACCGGTCGGTCCAATGTGGTTTTTACTTGTCTCGGCAAATTTCAATTTCTCTTGGACAGCGTGCCAGGAGCCTACTTTGGGGCTGCTATTCTTGGCTTCTCCAGCGGCCTGAGAGGCATCCTCAACACGCTTGTTGGCCATTCCGCGCAACTGTACAGGACCAGCTCCACATTGGGTGACGACGATGCGTCTGGACATGATGTTTCTGGCTGTCTGACGGAACATGTTGCTGTGACGCGATAAGTCAATTCAGGCGAGTTCTATTTTGACAGACTTTGCAGGTGGAGAGGCTTTGTTGAATGAGAGATCAAAAGAAGCGTTGTGGGAAGGCTGTTGAGTATTGATAGTGTTAAAATTGGTATGGTGCCTCTTCCTGGCTGCGGTCTGACTCAAGCCACCTCAAAGAGCATCATCACGCCTCGGTAGCGTCGGTGTTCCACGATGCTCCGACATCATGACAAATAACGGGACTAAGCTACGAGACGTTCTTACAAAGGTACGATTGTCAGCCGAGTCAATTTGGAGACTCAAGAGCACGATCTCGGACAGTGCGTTTCAGGTCATGTCGATATCAGGGTGTTTCGAAGTTGGGACAAGAGGAGGAAGTTCTAGGAGTCAGGGGGAAGATTTGTCTCGGTCTTGAGAAGACACTTAAATCATACCCATAATACTAGCAACAGTAGATAATTACAACACTACGGGCCAAAAAAAATGTGGATATCAACCCTGCGATCACCGAGCCAGCTTACCTAGGTACACAATGCTCCCGTCAATGTCGCTTGAGTAATGCGTTCCGCACTTCGTGTGGGGAATGGTAGAGGGTCAGCGGCCCGCCCCGAACCGCGACCCCACGAGAAGGCATTCCGGTGGATGCACGTTGGCCTTTTCAACTGGTCAAGTAGAGACGCACAAAGGCCTCGGGATTTCGCATTCCCCTCCAACCCAGGGCGGCCCATTGTGACCCTCTGTGGACCACTGGTCTCGTAAGGCTGAAATAAAAACCCGACGCTAGGAAGTAAATGCTAATAAAGTTTTGCCGGGGCGATCTAGATTGCTTACATATAACGAGGGCCCCCTCATACCAGGTCCGTCGCCTGCATGAGATGATAGGACAAGTTAAATTGTTTCATGGCTGTGGTGCTGCCGAGCGCTACTTCTCGCACAACGGCGGCTTGAATTGCCTGGCGTGATGCCGAGGTTTCTAAAGCTTTTGGTCTACCTACGTACTGCGGAGGATGTTTGTATCGTGTTTGTACAAGTTTGACCGAGCCACATGTGAATACAATTACAATCTTCCACATTACATATTAATATCCAGTTAACATCCGTACCCATCCCCAGTGACATGCAGCCGTCGCTTTCATTTTGAACCCCTTAGAAGAGAGCGACAAGGAGAGCAGCCAGGGCTCCCATGCCGGGCAGGGCGACAGCACCGGCAGCGGAACCAGCAGCGCTGCTCGAGCTGGCGCTGCTCTCAGTGCTGGTGCCGGAGCTGCTGCTGGTGCGAGTGCTGCTGGTGCGGGAGGTCGACGAGGTCTCCTCGCCGCTGGAAGTAGACGTGGAAACGGAAGTCAAGGTCGACTCGGACGTGATGGTCGACTCGGAGGCGGAACCGGTAGCCGAACCGGACCCAGTCACGGAGCCGGAGCCGGAGCCAGAGCCGGTCTCGGAAGCTGAGCCAGAGGGCGCGGAGGTCTCGGTCGCGGAAGGGCTGGACTGGGTGATGCCCAGGTTCGAGTTGAACTGGCTTGCCAGGGAGGCCTGAGCAGCGACGGCGGAAGACTGCAGAGAGGCGAAGATGGAGTTCCTCTCCTCGCCGGTCGCAGTCACAGCGGTCTGCAGAGAGTAGAGCGCGGACTGAACGCTGGCCTGAGCAGCGGCGTAGGAGGCTGTGGGTTTCGTTAGCTAGCGGTCCAACAGAAAAGCAGGGCCGGGCTAAGACCGGGGACAGATCGGGTAACGGAGAAACTCACCAGCGCTGGATGCTGCTGCGGCGCCGTCTTGCTGTGTGAATGTCAGTGAAATAGTCCATGCGAGGCGGTCGTCCGTTCCCCTTCGTCTCTTTCAACGCCCCATCTGCTGCCTCCGATCTCATCCTGGGCCCCCACACCCATCTCGAAGAATGGTGCTCTATGCCCAGGGCCTTTGGAAAGGGGTAAAGACCATGTGACTTACCGCGACGACAACACCGGCCAGAGAGGCAACGAGGAAGGTAGTCAGCTGCATTTTGACAGTGTGTTTCGAAACGATTGGACTGCGGTGAGTATTGCGACGGACAAAGATGATATCCTGGCGGTCAAAATGATCGATTGAGGAGGCGCAAAGGAGAGGAGGAGGGGAGCTGCCAGGAGGAGCAGGCCACAGCTGTGCACAGTGAAGACTTATAAGTCTCTGGGAGGCGCAGGGGAACGCCTAAACGGCATCTAACTAACTAGCTAGGGTCGGGCCCATGATGCGACGCACCATGCAGAATGGGATTGCGCCGGCATCTGATAGGACAACGCGCCATACGCGTCATTAGCGCTATATATTGCATATACGGGCAGGTCGTATCCAGGGGAACCGTGAGTTCACCTCGCCCAAGCTGCCAAGATGACTCTGGTCGCCGCTAGCCCAGTTGCCTGTCGCTGTCCGGAGGCGCTCAGGGGGCCTCCGGGCAGGTGACCAAGCACCCAAGCAATTTGCAACGTTTTCGAGAGGCGGCCTCAGCACCCAGGGGCGACAGGGCATCATCAGGATTGCATCAAAGCTGCCCGAGTGTTTTACTGCCGAGTGGTGCTGCCAAGTGGTGGTGAGCTGGGGACCGACCCATCCTTTTTTCTGCACCCGGGCGACAAAGTGGGCCATTCGCCTGCGTCATCGTGGAGAAGCCAGCGGGAAGTCGGACAGGCCCCAGCACCGCGTGACGCTGAAATACGAACCTGACTGCCAGACGAGTCTGACGAGCTGAGTTGCCCGCTGGCGATCGCGGGGCGGCGTGATGAGCCGACACTGGCAGACAGTTTGATGTTGATCGATGGCTTGGTGCCCGGAAATGAATTGGGTTTGCTCATGCTTTGCCGCCCGTGCAGCCGTGCAGACTCTGTCTGCCCGTCCGCCGCCACACCCCGGGTCAGGAAAGGTCCAGCAACCCCACGTTTTCATGGCTGAAACCTGGGTGTGTGTGACAAGGTGGTATTAGTGGTGCTGCGCGGCAAAGACAAATCCCAACCTCCCTGCCTCCCTGCCTCCACACCCGGGAACCCGACAGGGCCTGGCCTCAGATCGCCAAAACACACACACACAGGCTTGCTTCTCCATGCCAAGTCCGTTTCGTTGCCTGGGCAGGAGATGAGGATGTTTCAATCCGGTGTCGTTAGCTGTGAGAATAGCCTTATTAGTCAATCTGGCGCGAGAACGGGGCCGTGCGAGAAAGCGCTGGGAGTTCTGAATTACTCTTTTTCATCCGGGCCCCTGATCCGACGGTCCCCTTTCTCAGGGGGTTCATATCGATATTTTCACTCGTCAGGACAAAGGGCTGATGGGCTGGCTGGTTGAGACGCGGCTATTTGAGGCGGGCTGGATCGATACCCGTTATGCCGTGTCTTGGGATTTGAGACAATTTTCAATAAAAACCGAGATTCTGCTGCTGTACGACTTGCCGTCCAGGAAAATACGAACTTTTCTCGACTCACTGCCCAACCTCCTTTGGAACAACCTCCCATGGGATGACCTCCCATGGGATGACCGGATGGAAGCAAGCAAAGCCCAACGCCTCGGGCTCCGCGTTGATGTTTTCGAATTCTTCAAAATGTGGCTTTCACAACTGCTTGCTTGCGTGGCCATGAGTTGGGGATGGGGAGGGGGAGGTGGCTCAGGGTCCTGGGGTTTAACCCTACCGGAGCTTTCTGAACGGTTCGTCTCGACTTACACTGTGTACGTCATCGTGAAGCACGAGATGAGCCCGGTGGTCCAATGACGATGTAAGTCCTCATGGGCAATTCCGTCACAAAGATGCCATCAACAAACCGTCTCCATTTTGTTGCCCAGCCACGTCCAGCCCTTCAGCCTCAGCAGTAAACTGGACCCTGTGCCCAAATTCATCCATCCACCTCTGACCTAAGCACATACAGTACACACACGCACGCGCCAGGACATCGAACTTGCACGCGTCCTCGTCATGTCGCGCCGCCCGGGTATTTTCGACTCGGTCCAGGCCAAGGCTGGTGAGGTCGGGTAGGATCTCTTGCGTTATGCGCCTCAATTCCGATTGGTCTGATAAGTACGCTGCAGGAAAGAAGACTTCGACAAGGCGAAGACCCTCGTGAGAGATGCCGCACGAAGTGGTTCATACGTGTACGTCGTCCCTCCTTCTGACGGCTCGACAACCAACTGATTTACCCTGCTCTAGCTATCCCATCAAGGTAGATAGATTATGCTACGCCATGTTTGCCCTAAGGAAAGAATCGCCTCTGACGTTCGCACAGGGTATTGCATACTTTGTCAGCCACCGGGCACTGTGGAAGCCCTTCTTGAGCAAGCTTGGTCCCACGCTCACGCTCAGCGCCGGAGTCCTTGCAGGCATGTTTGCCTTCACCTACCTGCCACAGCTAGCGGTGCTGGTCTTTGTGGAAGGTCCTCTCGCGGTCTTCTCGACCGTTCTCCTTGTTCTCAACGAGAGCTCCACACTCGTGTCGACTATTTCCAGGACCTGGGTCCTCCAAGATGCCCTCCTCGACACATTTGACGGCACCCTCGTCGCGAGGAATTCCACGAACCTGGTGAAAGGCGGCAGGGAGATTAAGCCAGGAATTGATCCCATATCCAAGCTGGGCAAGATCATCAAGAGTCCTTTTGAGCGTTTCACCCCCAGCGCCCTGATAAGATACGTCATTTATCTGCCACTGAACTTCATCCCCGTGGTTGGAACCATAATCTTTATTACCCTGCAGGGACGCACCCGCGGAAAGTCTGTGCACGACCGGTACTTCGAGCTGAAGGGGTGGAATTCAAGACAGAAGTCGGACTGGTTGCAGGAGCATGTCGGACCATACACCGCGTACGTCTTATCCCTACCGAACTTTTCGAGGTACATATACGTCTTTGCAGGTCTTCGGCTGACTCCGTGCGTCGCACAGCTTCGGTACCGTTGCTACCCTCCTGGAGATGGTACCGTTCGCAGGCATCTTCTTCTCCTTCACCAATGCCGTTGGGGCTGCGCTCTGGGCCGCCGACATAGAGTAAGAGCACATCCATGACACACACGACAGCACCAGGCCTCCGAGAGGCAGCTCGAGAAGCCGAGTAAGGGATCAGAAGCCAGGAGGCCTCCGCCCATCACTTTGTCATGTCTCAGACTTGGAGAACCGGACGGTATCACGCCGTGACCAATGCAGATTGTGGCAGGTTCAACAGACCGGATGATATGTGACACGCCACCACGGGTTCCCAATGTTGATCCTCATTGTCGTCTTGTTCAGCAAAGTTACCAGATTTGCCGGCGAGTAACAAACGTTGTCAAGATAATCCCTACATCGTAATATACCTATTAATTAGCAGCTTCTCTGCCTGGGGAGGATGCGGTCTCGGAACTTGCCGTGCCCATTAGCATTTGGCCAAACATTTATAAAGGAAGACCTCAGTCTTGTGGTTAAAATATCTGACTGTAGAGCCAATTTAAACAACATCGCGGGTTTCACGCCCTTTCGAGTATCCTTCGCTTGCACCGGAACGACTTCCAACGTTTGCTGTATGCCCTCAAGTACTGTATGTTGTCTGTCTGAGCCGACATCGAGAGCTGACGAGAATGGTTTCCCCATCTAGTACAGGACTAAAGTACAAAAGGCAGCGTGGCAGCACATACCTCGAAATGAAATCGTGTCCACCCAAGTGTCTTGCACATTGTGTTCAGCACAAAGAGCGTCCGATCTGTATGACACAGAGATCCTGCAGGAAAGGGTGGCACAACAGAACCTCCAAGGCATTGCGCAGCACGATGCAAATACGTTCAACAGCCGGCCATTGTTTGTACTCTACGGTCTCGCTTCTACTGTGTCACGGCAGCCCGCCTGGGGAGCAGCATTTAACGGCCTATGGGCATGCTCCATCCCGACAGCTATTATACGTTTGCATCTGCTGGGGCACTATGCGATCCTAGAGCCCAGACGACGCGCAAGTTGGCGCTATGTTGTCCGATATGGTGTTGTGTGCTTGGAGTCGGCAACGGCGTGGCGACGTTCTAAAACACTTACTTGGCAGCCTTTGTACGAGAGGTGACAGCCTTCCACAACCTGACGATGCTCGAGAAAAAGTGCCGCGGAGCCTGACTTCCCATGGCAGGCCCGGCATTTTCCTTCCCGTTCCATCTCGCACGAGACGGTGCGGTGTGGCTCCACGGAAGTCGTATCTGTTCTCGGGCAGATCTTGAGCTACCCGGGCCGTGGTCTACACTTTTGGCGAACTGAACCGAGCCCTCGAACTTGCATCGGCAAACAGCAACGAAGGCTTTTGTGTCGTTGAAGACGGTTGCTGCTGATCGTACCAGACTTGCCTGCCTTCTCGGCGCTCCCAAGATCATTCGTCCTGAGCCTGCTGGAGGCGACTTGGTGTTCATCGGAGCGAATTGGCGACAGCACAGTATCTCGTCATACTTGTTGGGTTGCCTCTTTGAGAAATTGTGATTTATTCCCGTCTCATCTCGATGAGTGTCCGGGTGCGAGCGGCAAATTTACAAATCGAAAGCATTTGCTCAACTACTACCGCAGGCAAGGGGCCCCCTTTTTGCGGCACGTTCTTATAAGTCTTTCCCCTCCCCTCCTCCTGCATGTCATCGCATATCACGGTCAAGACACTGGAACAGTGGTCGTTCTAAGGTACAAGAATCTCAGCCAAGGAGTCAAGGATTTCCACACTCAACTTTGAAAGCCTCACTACACCTTGAATCACCATTTCGACTCACTTGTCTCTCGCCGTCGAGTTGCTCAGAGGGACGTTCCGTCAATGAGAGTGCCGGCAATGTGTGCTAAAATTGTTTCGGTACTCATTCTCATGGGCTTCGCCTTCGGCGAGCACGTCGACGAAGAGAGCGCGGACCTAGAGGCGGGGTCTGTTCTGGCTCAGACGTCCTGGGTGAATCTGGACCCGGTGCAACTCGGGGGATTGCTTCGTCAAAGCGACGTTGCGGCCAGGACGAGTCCGTTGGAGGTTGTGACAACAGTAGCATCCTCCCGAGCCGACAGTGCTCAGCAAAGTACGTCCTGCGCCTGGGGTTCCTCGTGGACCAGTTGAATTTCAAACTCATTATCCGCGAAATAGATACACAGTCGCCTGTGCCTCTCCCCACGTCACTTGGCGATGATTTTCTGAATGAAATGCATGGCGGCGAACTTTATCGCCATCCCGGATCAGCTCCAAGTTCGAGCTCAGGCAATTACCATCAGGCTGCGAAGCCGTCCAGCACGTCCTCCTCAGCTGAGGGCTACGGCGAGCACCGTTCACCCTCGCCTTTTCATACTCACTCTGTCAAGTACGGCGAGAGCCCATCTCCTCTACCTGCAACCAACTCGGGCTATGGAGCGAGGACTTCCCTGTTGAGCAGTACCAAGGATGGCTATCACGGGCAGTCAGAATCTCCCCATAAGTCCAGAGATGATCATCACTGGCCGGGGCACGGGCACGGAAACGGGCATGGGAACGGGCACCCACACTGGGGGCATCCACACCATGGCCAACACACGAAGAGCCCATGGCACACGAGGGGACCGTGGACTGTGACCACTATTCCAACTTCAATCACGTCCACCACCTTTATTGTCACAACGTCGACCTCAGTCTCGACCTCGACCTTCACAAGTCTGGCGTCGAATGACTCCTCAACAGACCCTGGAGCTACACTGACCAGCGCGGATGCCTTGAACACTTCTGCTGGACCAGGCTTCACGCTGAGGAACTCCTTCTCAAGGAAGTCCTCTGCAGAATTGACAACTTCAGAGACCGCTTCCGCCACTAATACCTCTTCTGCAGCGGCGACCTCTGAACCTACCTTGACGTCGAGTCTTTCTCTTCCCGGGAATCTCACCAACGTGACGATCGAAACAAGCTTTCCGCCCATCACATCTTCGCCCAAATCCACGGAGACGCCTGCCTCCTCGTCAGTGGGTGAAAGCACGAAGACACCGGTCAATTCAAGTCATGTCACCTCGACGCCCCTGTCAATCCTCAGCACGTTCCCTCTGTCAATCTTCACGCCCAATGTTACAGCTTCTGCTGCCTTCAATTCCTCGGCACCCCTTAACAGGACCACGTTGACTGTGGGACCGAGTCGACACACAGTATTGTCGGCGTCTAGAACGACGAATGCTACTCTCATCTTAACGACGAGCAAGTCCACCTCACCAACAAGAGGCGTGCTGAGAACGAGGACAAGCCCAGCACCATTCCCTCTAACCAACACTACCTCAGCGTTAATGTCCACAGGGACTCTGGTCACCGGCACTGGCCCGCATTCGACTTCAAGTGCCGGGTCTGCCAACGCAACATTCTCAGTTCCGGAAGCCACACTTCCCACGAGCTTGGGGACCACAACCTCGTCGGCTCTCCTGAATGAGACAGCTGCATCCTCAGCAAACAGTCTCTCGCCCCCGTTCCCGCCGATCAATTCCACCACCTCAGCATGGGCAACGGGGTCGGCAGCTGGGGCAACTATCACATCAGCTGGGCCACTGTCGACGACAACAAGAACGGCGCCATTCCCCCTTGTCAATTCTACATCCACCGCGCAAACAGCAGGCTCAGGTATCTCCCAAGCCATCTCCTCAGTCACTCACAGCCTTTTTCATGTGTGCCTTGGCTGCTCTGATGTCACACACCTGCCCCCCCTTGCTGTCGTACCGTTGGTCCGATATCGAAGCTAACGACGTCTCAGTCTCCTCCTTCCGCCGTCCAACCTCTGCATCTCCTTCTGTCACCAAGGAGTCCATCACAGTTAATACAACTTGCATCTCGACAGATACCACCCTGGTGACCGACACGACCCTTGTTACCTCAGTGACAACCTCCACAGACACGGAATTCGCCGGAGTCATTTCTGGAACCGTGTCTCTGGTGATACCTGCTGCATCAACCCTCACCTCAGATTGAACTTTGCTTACCGCTACAACTTAACGTTGCCCCTATCCCATTCAGTACTGGCGTCTTGGGTGTCATAATCCTTGAGTCACGGACGTGGCTTCACTGTACAGTTGGATGATATCGAGACCAGATTTCGAACGCACGATATCTTCTAGGCATGAAGCTGGCACATCAGACAAGCATCTACGAAGGAGCGATCCGGAAGATTGTCGAGTCGGTGATTTCCATATCAGAGAATAGTATTAGAGGACTGGTGACTTTCCTTGGGGCTACTACCTAGGCTCGCGCCTGGGTCAGTGCATAGAATGAGCAATACTCCTACTTCTGCGCGCTTCCCGCTGAGCAAGTGGCTCCACAACTTTCAAAACAGGTCTGGACCTGTCTTTACTCCTCGTTTCAACCCGCCAAAGCGCGGAAGGACCCCCGGGCGTAGGAAGGCAACTCGGTGACCGGGCAGCCTACTGTGACGCTACAGTGGTAGCTCACGAACTTCTGGCCACGCAGAAGAAACTCGAAAGCCTTTTTGAATATTTTCCGCTAGAGCGCCATTGCAGTGCCAGACGCATATTGGAGCACAGCGCATTGAACCCACACAGTGAGACGTAAGCAAAAGCCAGGACTAGTCTCGAGGATTCCCCGTCAAGGTGACCACACTTGATGTCAAATTTTTACTCACAATTGACGTACTTGGAGTACCTTGCCCACAACTGCTATCCAGCTAGAACAGTTTCCCTGTCACAAGTCATGAGAAAACAAGCCAAACATAAGAAAAGAACCAAACCGGCCTCATGTTCATGCCAGCAAAACTCCCGATAATATGCAATATGTCATGAGATGTGCGAGGGCGCCCGGGCCTGGTTCTGAAGCCTTGCCATTCACACACCTGCCCGCCCAACTCAGGGTCATGACAGCCGAATAACTTTTGTTTTCTTCCAGATCCATTGAGTACCTGGGCACTCAAGTGCTTGCTCCACTTGCCTCCGTGCAAAGGAGAAAGACGAAGCCCTGATAGCTTCAAATGCCATGCGTTGCGCAAATAACGACGCGAAGAAAGAAAGCAATACGAAAATATACATGAATGGTATTATCCGCCGGAAATCGCTTACGACTTATGCCCTCGCTCGCTCGCTCATTCAGATGTGAGGCCGTGTATCGGCTTTGCGTCTGCAAACCTTGCCCTCCAAATGTCCTTCAAACTGCTGCTCACAATGTGCAAACGTGCCCAGGATGACTATTCATCATGTCTCATCCTCCTCCCTGATGGGTGCAGGCGTGCTCCTTCGCTCGTCTCTCCTCTTCGGTCTCCGCTGTCGCGAACTGGAAATATTACTTGCGGAGTCGTCAGGCCGCAGCTCCCAGTCCGCGTCGATGCCCCAGTCATCCGTCGACTCTGACGCGAGGCTCTCCTCATCTGCCCACTGGGGCCGGTCCATCCCAGGCACAGACCCACCACTTTGGGGGAGGACTTGAATCCCGCCATTCACGTCCGAGGCTAGGCCGTAGCCGCGGCGCTGCTGTAGGCTCATGGAGAGGCCTGCGCCGCGCTGACGGAGTGCCGTGCGGACGAGCTCAGCACGCTGGTGCAGGGTCTCGAAGGCGTCCTCCAGTGCTTCCATGCCTACATAAATCTCCCGCTCAAGTTCGGCAAGGACTGCAATCTCGGACTCTTCGTCGTTGGAGACGGCTTGCCTGTTTGGATACGCCGAACTTGCGCCAGATACGAATGAGGCGGGCGTGGTGCCCCTGGAGAAAGGAGTGGTGTTTCTCGTGCCGATGCCCAAAGCCGGCGTGAATCGGGCGATATTATTAGGGCTCATTGTTGCTCCCCGAGAAGGAGGGCCGCGTTGCGGGAAGAAATTCGGCGTCGCTCCACGAGACGGTCCCGCAGTGGGTGTCACGGCGTCGTCGTCGTCAGCATCTGCGCCTGACCAGAGAAAGCCATCGAAGCGTCCTGATATGAGAATCTCCCACTCGGGCGGGTTGATGTCACATATCGTGCTGAGCAGATCATGCATTTGAGAGTGCTTGACGAGGTAGCAAACAGTTTCGGCGTCGCGAGGTGCCTGAGGCAGCCTGTAGAGCCGCTGCAAAGCTAGGCCAGACTTGATCACGAGATCTGCGCGGGGCTTGCGCATGGGCGTTGGCGCTCGGAGGGCGGGCTGCAGCTCTCGTGCCCCTGTGAGGAGGGCGTTGAAGAATGGTCGGTCCTCTTGGTCCAGTGCCGTGAGGATGGCGAAGGTGAGAGTCTCGTCGTCGACATCCTGAGGGGGAGGAGCGGGTGCCTCGGCACAATTTGTAAGCCACCTGTCTACGGCTGCCTTGACCTTCTTGGATTGGCGGAGGTAATGCTCTCTGAACTCCTCTGCGATGTCCGGGTCGATCTTGACTGGTGAAGACGGCCGCGGGGGCTCGCTCGGTGCAGCCTCAGGTGCCTTGACCCCCAGAGTCCCTATGTCAAACGGCGGCCATGATGGAATCTCCACACGGCCACTGACCCTCTCCAGGACCTCTCCCCAACCTAAGCCACGGTGTTTTTCTCCGTCTTTCTCGCACATTATGCAACTGCACCCTTCCTCTGGCAAATCCCTGTTGAAGACGTCCTCTAGGCGGTCAAGAAGTCTCCTTGCTACCGTCCGGTGACCAGTGGCCACAGCTATCGAGCCGCGATTGGTCAGGACGTCTTGATACTGATCCAGAAGGTTGAAGAAGGGCGCAAAAAGCGTCTCCGCACCGCGGAGTGGGGGGTTTGAAGGCCTCGTTCCGTTCTGCCTTGGCAATACGGCCAGAAAGTTCTTGGGCACCACATTCGGAAGACCGCCGTTTTGCATGAGATAGTCGACCTTGGGAGCCTCCTGGATATTCAAAGGGGGCGGGGGTGGGGGCGGGGGCGGTCGCCCATCCTGTGCGTTGCTCAGGTCTGTGAAGTCCGTGGCGGGTGTGGGGACTTGTTGCGGACGTTCAAAGCGCATGAGGTACGGTATGCCGTGCTTGTCGTCGTGGAACATAGGGGGCGGAGGGAACTGAGGGAACTGAGGGGTTGTGTTGGTTGGGGTCTTTGGGGAGGAGGACTCCTGAGCAGATTCCGGAGAATCGTCGATAACATCGATTGAATCGGGCCCGGGCGGCCTGAGCGTATTGCCAGAGACCGATCTCTTGGTCGTGACTGACGTAGCTGCAGACCACGGGCTACGTTCGCTGCCCGCCGCGTTGTCTGTCTCGGCATAGGCAGCCTTAGATCCTGATGACCTGACGAAGGTAGCCTGGCTGGATGACTTGGACTTCCTAGAGACCTTGGATGTCTCATCTGTCTTGGAGGTTGACCTAGAGGCGTGAGACGTCCTTGATCGTGGTCTGTCCTCCGCCGCTTCCTTCAGCCTGACAGAAGGTGTCGACCTCTTCTTTTCCTCGGACAGGTTGGTGTCTGGTGGGCTCGGAGGGCGGTCGGTCTTGCGTGACAGCTTCCTCTTAGGGCCGAAGTCAGCCGACTTGGACCGCTTGATGTCGTCGCCCGTGCCAAGGTCCGTAGTCTCTGGTGTCAAGGGATCTGTGCCGGTGCCAGTGCCCTGACCGGCGGCGGAGCTGGTGGTGAGGTCGTCTTTGCTGGCCACAGACTCCTTGCTGTGGGCCTTGCTGAAGGTGGGGTATGGTATGTGGACTCTGTCCCTGCTCCGGTTCAACTCGGGCACAAGGTCAGTCATTGAGGTGTTCTCGTCGAGGGGTTCCTCGAGGCGGCTCTTGGCTGAGGAAGCGTCCCTGATCTTGTGTCGTCGAGCGGAGCCGGACTGAGACACGTAGGAGCCTGTGGCTATCACAGGATTGGAGGATCTGTGGGACTTGTGGTGGCGTCTGGGTTCTCTATCACGGTCCTTGTCCCTTGTTCTTTCCCTGTCGCCCTTGGTTCTGGAGGATCGCTTTTCCCTGGGCACGTCGTCGGCGTCGACGTCGCGATCTCTAGAAGACATGGTCCAGGATTCACATCGGGAGTGGACGGTGGACTCGCAGTCGCGGCGACAGGGTGGCGGCGGCGAGGCTTGGGCTCTAGGCGGGGCGGGGCGGGGCGTAGGTGCTGGGCTCGTATGTGGTCGACCGCGAGGCCGAAAGTTTCGTGGTAGCAATCGAGGAGGGGGAACAAAAGAGCCGTAAACCTTGACGGCCTGGTGTGCCCCGAGTCTCGTGCTCCAGGCAAAGGGGAGGAGGCGAGGACTAGCCCGGTGGCGTCGGCCCCGATTCCCTGCTACTATCGGTGGCTGTCGGGAGAGTCGAGCTGGGTGACGCGTGTGCAAGTGAGGCGAGGTTTAGGTGTGTGTGAGGCGAGGTGAGGTGAGGTGAGGTGAGGTGAGGTGAGGTGATCTCAGGGAGGAGTCGTCGGATGCGGTTGACAGAGGGAGTCAAGATGGCTTGGCTCCAGGGCTTGCGCCGTTGTGCCTGTTGGTGGCAGGGAAGGCAGGACAAGAGGAGACGAGGTGGAATCGCAGCCAGTCGGGTGGATGCTCACGGGCCCAAGCATGCCTAGGCAGCTGGGGCATGCTAGGGACCCCTGAGCAGGGGTGGAGTTCAGGTGGCAGGGTGGTGGTGGCTCTGCAAGATGGGCACAGGGCAGGGGCATGGCAAGTCGTCACTGCATCGAGGAGTCGAATTGTCGGTCAGACATGGCCCATTCCCACTCTGCATCTGCATTCCTCGTCACCACATATGCGCGCAGCAGCCCAGCCCAACAATTGTCCAGTCGCCCCGATGCCGTGGATCGTCTGCCGTGGTTTTTTTTAAATGGTTTTTTCTCTCTTTTTTTTCCTTTTTTTTTTTTTTTTTTTTTTTTTTTTTTTTAAATTTATTTATGGCATCCCCCCCCCTCACCGGACAGCCAGGGCCTCAGTCCGGTCACGGCCTCAGTCCGGTCACAGCTTCTTTGACTAGGTACCCAGCTACCGAGCTTACTTACCTGGAAGTAGGTGGTTATATAGTGCAGATAGTGCAGGTGTCGGGCCCGCTCAAACTGGTCCGCCCTCCAGACTCCAAGAGGTCAGTCACACAGCGATAACACAAGGCCTGCAGTGCTCGCAAAGTCTTGGGTACCATTTCTGCACCTCATCCCGCAGTTGGGCACCAAGTTCCCGTTACGCTGCCTCTCTAAGCGCCGTTGGACTGGCTCGGCACCGGCCAGACAGCCAGACACGTGCATTTTGGCCCGGGCCTGCCTGCCTAGCCTGTCACGCCTTGTCCACCTATTCGCCTATGCCACTCACCCGTCCCGGTGCGTGCTAAATATATCACCACAGCAGCTCGCAGCGGGGTTCCCACTGGGCCACTGCCCTGTGCGCCCACTCAGCACCACCTGCATGCTTCGAGACACGGCTCGCTGTCTTCATATGAGGCCTGGTCACGAGCAGGCCTCTGCTTCTTTTTGTACGCAACTCTGCGACTGCTGCAGCCAATTATGCCTGGACACATCAAACATCATGTGTCAAGTCCTGCGGGTATTTCGCCTGCCTAAATTGTCCTCCTGAACCGGCTGCAGAGTCCAATAACTTCCCAGCCAGCGTTGCCTGGACAAGGGACAGCCCGAGCGATGGCATCTGAGTTGGAATAAACGAGATGCCCGGGAATTCATATTTTGGGAATGAACTTGTCAGGCATCAGCCTTAGACTGGACGGGAGAATGGCGGTCAAAGAACCTGCATCATGGTATGCACCAACTTGTTTTGGCCGTGGCTTCGTCTTCTTCGCTCACGGACCCTTTGACTGTCAAATGAGAGCAGCGTCCCGGATCGCCTCATCCAGAGTCAGGACAAGCTGGTACGAACGTATATCCCACACGCCTGACATGGCCGCAACCGATGATGATCGGCCAGAATTTCATAGGCAATAGACATGTGACCGACCTCTTGAAATTCTGGTCTGATCCATCTGGCAAGTCGAGCCAATGACTGAGCCTCACTGCTGAGCCGACTGTTTTTGAGTGACAAGTCGCAAGGCCAGGGCAACAAGATCACCCCCCCACCCGGTGGCTAAAGCTATACGGCAGTCCTGGAACGCCGTGGCTGCATCATTTACGCTAGTCGCACAAGCTGAATGCAAGATCAACAAGAACATCCACAATACGATTTCAGAGATGCCTAGTAGCATGAGGGACCGGCTGTGCAGAACGTGTATGGCTCCATTCGAAGACCTAATATCTAAGCGAACAGCAAAATGCATTGCTCTCTCTCTATGTATCCTAAGCAAGTCCGTTCCCAACGCTGCCGATCCAGATACCGTCTTCTCGGGTCGACGACATCGCCCGTCTGTGTCCCAGGCTCTGTGATTTTTCTTCTTCCGCTCTGAAACGCCACGCCAACTACTGAAACGTTAGAAGCGGTCCAGCAGGCCCTGGCTCTCCAGCATCAGCACGATCTGGTGGACGATGGACCGGACGGTCTGCTTGGAGGCGTCGACGACCAGGTCGGGCTTGGCGGGGGCCTCGTAGGGGTCGTCGACACCGGTGAAGCCCTTGACCTCGCCGGCGCGGGCGCGGGCGTAGATGCCGCGCTTGTCCGTCTTCTCACAGTGCTCGAGCGGGGTGGCGACGTGCACGAGGTAGAAGTCGCCGTACTTCTCGACCAGCTCGCGGGCGTGCGCGCGCGACTCCTCGAAGGGCGCGATGGGCGCGGCGATGACGGCCGCGCCCGAGCGGGTCAGCTCCGAGGCGACGAAGGCGATGCGGCCGATGTTCTTGTTGCGGTCCTCCTTGGAGAAGCCCAGCTCCGATGACAGCTCCGAGCGCACCGTCTCGCCCAGGAGCATGGACACGGAGCGGCCGCCCTGCTGGTTCAGCGTCACCTGCAGGGCGCGGGCGATCTGGTCCTTGCCCGAGTTCATGTAGCCCGTCAGGAAGATGGTGAAACCCTGCTGGGCCCGGGGAGGGTGGGACTCGCGCAGGACCTTGACGACCTCGGGGTACGAGAACCACTCGGGGATCTCGCGGCCGCTTCGGAGTCTTGAGCGCAGCTCGGTCCCGGAGATGTTGAGTGTCCTGACGTCCTTGGAGATGGTGTTGACAGGGGCGTACTCGTCGCTGTCGGGGAGGTAGGTCATCATCTGGAAAGGCACGACCTCGATGCCGAGCTCGTCGCGGTACTTCTCGACGGCGTACTGCGCGTCGTAAGGGCCGTAGAAGTCGACGCCCTTGCTGTTCTTGCCGGGTCCGGCGTGGTCACGGCCGACAATGAAGTGGGTCGCACCATGGTTCTTCCGGATGATGGCGTGCCAGATGGCCTCACGGGGCCCGCCCATACGCATAGCCAGAGGCAGAAGGCCCAACACGGCCATGCCGTTGGGGTATCTGGGGAGGAGGGCCTTGTACACGCGCACACGGGTGAAGTGGTCAATATCGCCAGGCTTGGTGAGTCCCACAACGGGGTGGATTAGGACATTTGCGTGGTGAGAGCGAGCCGCACGCACAGTGAGCTCACGGTGAGCACGGTGCATGGGGTTGCGGGTCTGGAAGGCGACAACACGGGTCCAACCCAGCTTGTCGAAGTGTGATCGAATCTCCGCAGGAGTGTCTGATCACGTGTCAACATACAATTCGGCCCAGAAACATTGCTGGCTCACTCACATCTCAGGTCGACGAAGTCATAGTGCTGCAAACGGCTGACAGCCTCGAGCTTACCACCGACGTAGAACTCGCCGGCGGTGTTGAAGAGGTACTTGACGGCCGGGTGAGCTTGGTCGTTGTCACCGAAGACCTCTGTAGCCTCAAGAGCCCTTTAAGTATAGAATTGTTAGCGGTGCATTCCAGTTAAGCTGTAATACTCAAAATCGTCAGGGAAACAAGGTGGGAACTCACTTGTCGGGCTTGTAGATGTCCTCAATAGTCAAGATGGCCAAGTTGCGGTCATCGCGGAAGTCCCGCAGTGCGATCTTCTTACCTGGCGCCAGGCCTAGCTCATCGATCTCGGCCTTGGACACGTCCAGAGTGATAGGCATGGAAAAGAGGATGCCATTGGTAAGACGGTTCTCCTTGACGACTCTGTTGTACGTTTGGTTAGAATCTCGTCTCATCCAAAAGCCCCAACCTACAGCCTATCGTGGGTTTATTGAGGCTCATTGAGCACATGATTTCGCGATCTCCCTCTCTTTCAAGGTCACGCTGGACAGGTTTCTGGCTTGGAAATTCAGTTAAAAAAGGACATACCCATAGTAGTCCTTCTCATTCATGAAACCTGCAATTGCGTAACGAGTCAGCCGTCACGTCACCACAACGCCTCATGCTCGGAAGGGTATCCGCAAATTGACCAGGGCTCAAATGGGCATTTGGTCCTCCGGCCGGCCGCGCAGGGGCGGGTCACAATGCCTTGGAGACTCGACGGATGCCCCTGTACCCCGCCAGAAAGACGCCATATCCGACGATGCCAGAGTGTCCCCCAATGGTGACCGCATCGAGGCTCTAGAATACAAAGCGAGAGAAGTCATTGGTTTCACTAACCTTCAAGTGGAGAAAAGCCACCGTTGAGGATCAGCTCGAGATCGCAAAGCTGGCGCTCGGTCAGGACGAGAGCAGTGAGAGACTCGGCCTCTGCTGCGAGCTCATCGTGGCGAGGGGCATCGCGGGCGAGCAAGTCCTTGAGGACACCTCCGTGGGGGGGATTCGCCATTTCGTCTGGATATGAGATCTCAAGATAGAGATCTGAAATCTGTCGTCGCGGGACGCGGGTCGCGGGTCCGGCTCGGGTATGGCGTTATGCGGCTATCGGCCGGGAGTAAGTCAACCACAAGCACGACAACGAAAAAAAACGGATGTGGGAGGTTGAGAGCAGAGAAGGAAGACAGTAGGGGGGACGGAGACGGGAGGAGGCAAATTTAATAGGAAATCGAGAACAGGCAGGAGGCGAGTCTTGCCTCTGATCCCTCCTCACCCGGAGGATCCCCAGGGATTTTATACAAGGCCGTGGGACCACCCGCGTATGGCTTACGAAACCCGGTGGAGGGGAGCTGGTGAAATCGAGAGCACCTTACCTGGGTGGACTGGGTATTCCTGTCCTGGTCACTGACACTGGTCACTGTGCTGGCAACGGTGTGCGCAAGGTTTTGGACACCTGAATCGAGACAGCAAATGGCTTCGGAAGGAGGGCGTCCTTGATAATCAGTTTGTGATGGGACTGCTCGTGCTTCTTGGGACCTTTGACTCCTGTGGTATGTCTTCAGTCGCACTACGAAGAAAGAACCGTTTGGAGTCCAAAACAAAATCGGAACCCCCTCGGATACTCTCTGGGCCGTGATTCCTCTTAGCACACGCTCATGGCGTCTGGAAATTTTGTATTATAGCCCCGATTGCGTGATCGAGGACATCCAAGTACACCAGTGCCGTAGCCGTGCCGAAAGGGTACTTCCGCGGGGTGGCCGCCAAGCGCGATAGGCTATCCGGAGTCAGTCTACGTCGGCAAAGCTGGGAGCCTTGAGGTGTTCCCACAACATAGCTCGCGCGGCATGACGTTCGGGCGACAACCCCATCGCGTCCCCCTGTCAGCCATATTTCGCTGTTGCCAACGCCTCGCAATCTGGCCACATCTCTGGTCATCCACAGTGTCGAATGCTGGACGAGGACGAAAACCGCTCATCAATCAGGGCAAGGACCTACGCGGCCTCCTGAAGAGCATAATTCGGCTACGTCTGATCGTTATTGGGGCCCCTGCTGCCCGTCTGGCCTCTGAGCGTGCAGCATCGAGAAACATCAGGCAAGGCCCTCACGAATCTCCCAACAACCCATGTGAGAATGGGCCTCACCACCCCGCTACCTCGTCAATCAATATGGGAGCGATGCTCCGCCGCCTGGTCCTGGCAGCCCCGAGGATTGTGTGCGGTCGGGAGTGCTCTGGGACGGCTGCAGCAGGAAGGTGGGGCTGATCGTCCGGAAGATCAACCTCAACCCGTGCTCATCTCTGTGTCCGTCCACAGCTGGGACACTACAATGCTGCTTCGAGGTCCAAAACTTGGACACGGAAACCGACAGGAACCAAAGCGAGATAGTCAAGGAGCTGTCATGGCCGGCAATTTCTGTCAGCAGCATGTAAAGTATCGGGAGAGCATCCCTGGTCCCCGCGGGCGTGACACCGAGACCAAGACTGTAAGTCCCTGTGGTCTAGTTGTCCTGATCTCGAAGTCGCTGCTGTAAAGTCCCTATTCACTGTGACTTCGGCTTCCTATCGTAAATCTCAAGGTCAGGTCATATGGACTTATCGTGGAGCCAAGTCTGCCCAAGCAAATAGTAGCGGACAGACGGCGGCGAGGAGGGATAAGCAACCGGACCCCGTGCTGTACTCCGTAAAGTTATCAACAATACAGGTCCCGCTGCTGGACAGCAAAGCCTCCCGACAATTGACTTCTCATGTCAATCGAGCTTGTTCGCTAGACGGCCCTACCAAGAGAGCTGACAGGCCGCCCACTGATCTAGCAACGTCAGCCAGGCCCGATCGAGCTCGCCTGGGAGCCTCGCGAGGAAGAAGCGGGTCCTTGGAGGGAATCCGATCGGACCCAGCCCTGTCTCGGCAGTCGGACTGGTGCACTTCTTCGGATCGCCCCGACAGACACGGCCTCGGGCCCGAGGGCTGGTTCAGCCTCATGCACCTCGTCACATGGGGCTCTTGGTGCTGTGCAGGCTGCGGACTTGATTCGACGCAGTGGAAGTGCGAGCAAGGTCGGGCCGGAAGAGACGTGTTGCAAGTCTCGAGCCGTCGCCGTGGGTGTTCTGCTCAGCCGTGTTTGGGGCCTATTGCCCCAGCGTTGCAGGAAATCGTAACTTCGTGTGCGTCTTGTACACCAATTAGTGCTGGGGGCCGACTTGCGTTGCTGGAGAAGACCCTCACCTGTGAGCACGCCTTCTACCACTACGGGGGAGGTCCCTGTTACCTGGCAACTGGGAGGTCAAGCAGCATCCAAAACCAGCCAGCCACACGTGCTAGACTAGAAACCTGTATGCCGACTGTCGCGTAGCCAACTTGACCACCCCGGGGTTGTTTTGTGAAATCGTCCAGTAGAATGTTAGGCATCGTCTGTGGTCTAGATGGGCCCTCTTCAGTTGAGGACCCTGCAACAGAGCTTTGGAATCCCTTCAGGCGGCTGACGACAGCTTTGCTGTCAAGGTCCCGCAGTATGGCTACCGGTCTTCGTCGCTCGTCACACGATTAAAAGAAGTTCCCGGCAGTGGCCAAGCACATTCCAGAAACGAAGCTGTGGCGGATTGGTCAAGAGGTCAAAAGGGTGCTTGTATCACGGTAAGAAAAGGCAGGTTTGCAGTCTTCCGCAGGAGGGTTCTTGGACCCACATCGGCCGGCTGTTGGCCATCGATGCATGGGCACTTTGAATCAGCAAAGACAGAGGCTTGCCCTGCGGTCCTGTTCCCTTCTCCACGCCCAACTCTAACCCCCAGACTCATTTTCGTCGTGTCCACACTGGCTCCGTTTGCGAGGTCTAGCTCAACAGATCTATGGCCGATCACAGCATCTGAATACAGCAACAATGGACCGCCTTCTGCACCGACACCCTTTTAATGCAAGTCATCCGTACGATTACACTTGGCCAGGCCGTGCTGAGGATCCTGGAATCCCACTTCCTGGGACTTGGACGGTTTTCAAAGCACCCTGGCGGCTGTGGGTGTTCCAGCTGCGGATGCCTTTACAGTTGCCTTGGCCTGGCTATCAGTCCGGCTCGGTACTCTAGTGGTGGGAATGATTGGCACAAAAATGTCCCGGGAGTCTCTCGTCAGAATCGGCCAGATGAGGGATCGCTTGCTGTATTTCCGAAGCAATTGTTTCACGTACACGGCACTCGCCAGTCCGCGGATGCTATACATGGCGTTTGCCGTGGTGATGACACCAGTCGGAGGATCAATGGGCACAAGAGCACTCGCGGCTGTCTTCTTCCTTCTGTTCCTGCTTGGAATTGGCGGATTAGCGACCTACGCAATTCACTTACGACTCGGATTTGGTCGATTCGCTGTGCGGCAAAACCGCATCTTGATCTTGCACGAACCTTGGTTGAGAGTAGCACCGTTGATCTGCTTTGTGACATGGAGCAACTTGAAAGAAGAAAAGCTCCCAGGAAGGCAGATCGGATCAATATCTTTCTTCCGAATCCTCTACCATGATGAAAATGTCGATCGTGTTACTGTACGTGAAGACCATGGCTATGTTACAAAATTCGGCTGGCTGTCAGCTTGCTGCCGACGCACACGATGGTGGCTCTTCGGATGCAGCCACGGCTCATCCGGGCCGTCTTCATTGGCGGAGCAGTAGCGTCGCCTCAGGCACAAGTGTATGGACTTCTTGTATCTGAGGTGATCGCCTTTTCGAAGGCCGACTGAACTTGGCGTTGGCTGCCTGGACGCTGGGAACGAGCAAGATCCTGACAACAGGCCTCTCTGTTGCTTTCTCGCCGACAATGAGGGTCACCCCGTGTTCTTGCCACGGCAATGGGCATGATAATAATAGTTGTGCAAGGGCTTTTGGTCATTGGACTCGTGATCTTGGTGGTACTTGGGGCTATATCTTGGGACATGTCGCTGACAAGCATCACGGCGGAACTCAGCCCCAAGGCACTCGAGTCCATCAGAGTGCAATACTTTGAGCACTTGCAGACCTCAGCAGCTGACTACAATCTTTCCGAAGTGCAAAGGGGGTGGCAGAACAAACTTCAGGAAGCTGAAAAAGACATGGCACCAATCCAGCCCTCCTTCTCTGTCATCTCTGTCAGACGGGTGTCAAAGATCGAGGATGAAGACGAAGACGAAACTATTCTTGAAGCCCTGGCTTCTGACCCGAACCGCGCCAGCAGACCAATGCGACTAGGCCGACGCAAAAGCGTCAGCTCGAGAATGTCGACTCATAGGTAAAGCAGCTTCTGGATACAATCTTAACCCCTCCCAGAAGATACTTCTCTCCTCTGTTGCATATGCCTCAAAGAACTTACAACTTGTCACACCGCTGGCCCTGAAACAGGCTACGGCCACATTGCGGCCATTTTCTCACATGATTTGTATAAAACTACTCCCTTGGTCCTTTGATAGCTGACTCCGAATGCTGCAGTCTTGCACGTGCAGCTCGAGCTCACGGGGCAAGCTGGAGCTCTCGGGACCTCGGGGAGCGGGCCACACGTTCGCTTCAGCGAGCAGATAGCGGCCTGGCCAAGCGGCTGAGTGGATATGGACTCCCTCGAAGTGATTCTTTGAGCGTTATCCCGCCATAAGTGGTCGAGGAAGAGCCGCCCCTTCGCGGTTCGGAGGACGCTTCCACACAACCAGATCACCGGCCATCAACACCCATGACGCCTCTCGATTCTCTTCCAAACACCACCAAGGAACTACAGATGACCGATGGCGATTCGAGCGCCGGGAAGAATTGTGAGCTCGGGGTTGGGTTGTCAGAAGCGAAGCCTGAGCGGCCAAGGCACTGAAGCCCACGGAGTTGCTGTTGAAGGGCAAGTACGCCGTGGCAGTATACAACTCGAAATGTCATCCGGGAATACGTGGGTGTGCCACTACTTTACATTCGTGTTGGACAAGAATGCCCACAGAGCCTACCTGAAAACAAACAGCATTGGAGTTTGGGGGGGAGGTATCTCAAGGGGCTGGAGCAAGGCGCAACTCACTCAGCAGAATTGTAGGTGTTGGCTAAAAAAGTTTAGTGTTGATCATGTTTGTTACTCGCACTCGATGATTCGTTCATATTAAAAAAAAACCTCCATAATGTGGAACGCCAGTTGGAATATTGATTACGTTCAGCCAGGATATTTGACCGAGGGCGACGCACGTCTATTCTCGTGGGTGCCACCCACGGTGGGCCCCCCGATAATTCTGTCAACCTTATTCTACGGTTTGCAGTGGCTCCAGACACCCGAATTGTTACTAGTCACATGAACGCAAATCCCCGTGGAATGATTCCTTGTGATTGAAATAAATTCTGGTACAAGAGGTAACCCCATACGGGATTTCTCGTCGCATAGATACGAAACCCGGCTCGGTCTCGCTCCTTACTTCTCTGCTCCTGAACTTCTGAGTGAAAGACAACGGCGAATCTGCAAGAATGCGATGGCTTACAACGGTTATATGTAGTCTACGAGGTTGGCCCTCCGCGGAATCGGCCGCCAGGAAGATTCCCCGCATTACTAATGCAGGAAATCCCGGGGCCGTCGTCAACTCCCGAGGCAAGGCAGGGAGGGGCCGAGTGTGACGTTGATGATGCCGCGCTGAGAGCTCCAACCCCACCTGAATGGCATGGTGGACCGATCTGTCACCTCCGCGAGGACCCTGGGGAAGCCTCGGAACCTAGGAGCATTTGGCAAGAGCGATGGTGTCGAGCGAGGGTGAGATAATTCCGTAAACCCGCCTGCAGGCCTCTCTGTGACTTTACAAAATGAGGGCGCAGTCCGTTCCGGAAACTACGGCTGTCAGTCTGGTTTTCCAGATCTACGTGCCGCTAGGAGTTTGATCTGTCTTCTTGAAAGAGCTTCTGAGGAGCACAGTCGAGCGATCCTCCACCAGCCAGGCTTTGATTAGCTTCACGACAGCCGATGACAGAGCATTACATAACGACGGACGGCTAATACCTTACGCGGGCTCATCATATAATAGAGAAGATCCGGGACCTGTATCTTCTTCTCGACTTGATTGTCTTGCCAACAACTCGATAATCGAAGGCGATAAGACGACGACGACGACGACGACGACGACGCGGCGATGGCTCAGAACGCGCAGACCCCAGAGCTGCTGGACCTCACCATCGACAACATCACACCCAACACAATTAGGATCAACAACCAGGGCGATAATGAACGGCTCAAATATCTCCTGGAACGGCTCGTCACTCATATACATGACTTCGCGCGCGAGACCCGGCTCAGCACCGACGAGTGGATGACGGCGTTGATGTTCTTGACCAAGGCGGGGCAGATTTGCAGTGACGTCCGGCAAGTAAGTTGCTCTATCCCTTTCCGATGCCTGGCAACAGCAACACGCTCCCAAACGGGGCCCATTGAGAGAGCGGCCGCTGACTGGCCTGTACGCTGGTAGGAATTCATCCTCCTCTCCGATATTCTCGGCCTGTCCCTCTTAATCGACAGTATAAACCACCCGAAGCCGCCCAACGCCACGGAGGGGTCCCTTCTGGGCCCCTTCCACACGCACGACGCGCCGACCTTGGAGAACGGCGCGAAGATGGCCAGCGACCCCGAGGGCGAGCCCATGCTTGCGGTCTGCACCGTCAGGGACACCGAGGGTAATCCCGTGGCTGGCGTCAAGATCGATATCTGGGAGACGGACAGCAGCGGGCACTACGATGTGCAGCACTCGGATCGCGGCGAGCCGAGTGAGCGGTGCATCCTCGTGAGCGACGAGCAGGGACGCTTCTGGTTCAAGGGGATCAAGCCCGTCAGCTACCCCATCCCGCACGACGGGCCCGTGGGCAAACTGCTGGTGCTGCTGGGAAGGCACTGCTACCGGCCGGCACACGTGCATTTCATGTTTGAGAAGCCAGGTTGGGACCACTTCATCACGTATGTGTGCACCCCTCAAGCCCTCTGGCTTGTGCTTGTTCGTGTGTAATGTAATTGTTGACTCGGTGACAAATAGCGCGCTATACCTCCGCGGCGACCCGTACGAAAAATCCGACGCTGTCTTCGGCGTCAAGAAGAGTTTGGTGATCGACCTCGACAAGGTGGACAAGAAGACGGCGGAGGAGTATGACGTGCCGGAAGGAATCTGGTTGCTGAAGAAGGACTTCGTCATCATTACCGAGAGGGAGAGCTTGGCGCTGAGAGACGAACAAGCAATGAAGGCACTTGAGGCTCAGGGACTGAAGATGAAGCTGGTTGACCATTTGCCAGTTCCTGATGTAGACTGAATTTGAATCGTATGTGCCGAGTGGAATTGCCGAATCCATATATATCATCGACCACAGTCAAGTCACCTTGAATCCGATTCCACATCACCCCGCGAAAGGCAGTATAACCGCCGACTCTGGAATTATCATTCTGCTGATCAAAGACAGAGAATGTACTGTTTCGAGCTTCTTTGCTGTGTTCCCATCATTGCTCGTCGTCTAGCAACGAGGGGCCTCGTCATTACATGACCGTCTTGGGCGGCTGTCCGTTGAGGTGCGCTTGCGTATCGAGCGAATGTGCTGCTTGTGATTGCAGACCAGACGCTTGGTACACTCGCATCAACGCAGAGCGAAGGGAGAACCTTTGATGCATAGCAAACTTCTTCCTCCATTCAAAGCCTTTTAGTGACCGCGAATTGATGCGCTCAGCAGTTTAATTACGTTGCCGTAGAACCCCTGCGTTCCCCCATACTTCTGCAAGATGGCCTGCACATCAAGATCCGCGTCGTTGTTCAAGCTTCGACCCACGAATGCTGCGTTTCTCGTGCTTGGAATCCGCAGCATCTCCTTCTCCACCTTCCAGCCACAGTCCTTTGCGATCTCAGTAACCCAGGCGCAGAGAGAGCTGTACGCGGATGATGACTCTGCCTTATTCTTTGGCGGAGGAGCGCGGAACCTAGCACCCGTCAAGTTGTGACTGCAGCATGGGATCATAATGAATGGGCAGTCCGAGAGTCTCGCCAATATTGGTGTCCACGGCGTGAGCTCATCGGCATGGTTCGAGATGATGAATGTCTTAGGAGGAAAGACTCCGTCGTGGATCAGTTCATCATGGGACCTCTCCTCGCCGTCCGGATTCACATCACTGACGACAGATGGTAGGAGTATGCGGGTCTCTAGAGACTGTCGGTCTACAAAGCTGTCAGGTGAAGTTCGAATTCGGACTTCAGTGCTGTACTTCAGCCATGACTTTCTTGCTCGTGCGTCGAATCCCCATCCGGGGTAGTTTTCGCTGTTCAGGATATATGTGAGGAGGCCATTGCCACAGCCGATATCTACCCAGCCAGGGAACTCGGAGTCCTTATACATTTCTTCCCATAGTTCGATGAGGAAGGCTGCGATGCAGATATCCTCGAAGACGTGTTTGCCAGGGTCAGTGACCTCCTCCCAGCCCTCGACGAGAGATCGAGCGTACTTCTGCTTCAACCTAGCATATCTGTTTTGAAGCGCTGCTTGTGGGACCAGTACATCGTGTTGAACACGCTTCTTATAGCCGTCCACTTGGCCCTCGCCATGCTTTTGTGTCACCCTGAGCAGGTTGAGTGCCGTCCTCGAGAGTTTTTTGTCTCGCTCGCCCCCCTCAAAGAAACAGTAACTGATTGAAATCGTGCCCCGAGAAAGGTTTGGGTTCCAATCATGCAGGAAGGCAATGCCTCGCACGGTTGGATGATAAAAAGGGATATCAGACTCTGACTTGGAGTGTGGGAGGTAGACGATCAGTGACCGCTGTAAGCCTTGTGGTGTGGGCCCCTGGTAGAAGACACAGGTCTGATCGAGAGGCTCGTCTCGCAGCTCGTTGCGAGGGATCATTCGACGAACCAATCGCCGCCTTTCCTCGAGTCCAGAGAAGCTTGGAACAATTGGCTGGTTGTCGAAAGAGACCTCGGAGACTTCTGAGCCAGCGACATGGTCCAGTAGAACATCCGCCCGAAAGAGCCAGGACGAGTTGATATTCGGGTTGCGGATCAGATTTAGCATCACCTGGTCGAATATGACCGGGTCGAATCGTACTTCATGCTTGAACAAAGGAGTCCATTCGGAGCGGCTACTGCCGGCTCCCGCCTCGAAGATCTGACAGGAGACAGCCGATGCTTTGTTGCTGGCGTCGCTCAGATCATCAGGTGCAAAAGGCATCTGTGCGTTGAGCAGAGTGGCCTGCAGAGGTGCCAGACTGGGGAAGATAACCTCTTGTGAGAGAACCGGGTGAAGGGTGACCTCATATGAGATATTAGCAGCGGGTGGGAAGACCTGCGTGGCGTCGTCCGGGGTGTACTCTTCCCGGTCGTGGGCTGTATTGCGCAGGGCACTGACCAGAATGAGGCTGACGTTTGTCTGGGGTGTGAGGCCTTCGGCGAGGACGATAATGACTAACGGACGATTGGGTTGGGCCTCCAAGGTTCGGAAGGTACTGTCGTACTGGCCTTCCAGTCATGCTGGCCCTCATCTAATAATAAGCGGGGCAATGCACGAGAACAGTGGACAGCGGACACTGCGGTGCACCTCTGGGCGTGTGGTGTAGGTACCTGGGCACATACCTAGGTAGCTGGCGGGCAGGCAGGTAACAAGTGGCCAGGCCAGCCCAGGCCGGGTCTGGTGATGGCAGGTGGTGGGTGGTACTCAGAAAGCCAGGGGGCGAGGGGCGCAAAAGCAAAGCGGCGCGCGGCGGCGGCGACTGGGTCGGGAAGGGGACCCCTCTCGATTCGATTCACTCTTTCCCTGCTATGTTGCTGCTACTTAAACACTTGCCGTCCTCCGCCCTCAGCATCTCTCTTCCACAACAACCACCCTATCACCACCACCACCGTCTCCATTCACTCTCCGCAACAGTCTGCTAGTCAAGTCCAGATTTACAGCACCTCGGCTTCACCCCGACACCTCAATACACCAATTTCAGTGAGACGCCATCTGTGCCGCCCGTCGCTGCCTATGTCAATCGAAAATCTCAAGTCTTACGGTCAGTTTTCCAGCTACATTTTACCCAACTCCGCTGCACAAGATACGCCCGTCCCCACGATGCAATGCCTGTGATTGAGCAGCAGGCGTCAATCCTGCGTCGCACACGTACGGTCCCCTTGTTTTGTCGACTATGTCGACAGTCGACAGTCGACAGTCGACATCCCACAGCCTTGGGATAAGCCCTCGATGCAGCAGCCACTTCCCCGCGTTTAGGCTCGTTATCAGGCCAAGCCTGCAAACATCACATGCTAACATCAGCCCTTACAGACCCCTTCGCCGAAGCCGACGAGGACACTGGAGAACAGTCCAAGGCTCCTGACTATATCCATATTCGGATTCAGCGTGCGTGCATCCCTGACCGCCTCCCCGCGAGGGATGGGGCAAAAACATGGTTGACAGCGCTCACGTGCAACCACGGCGCTACCCATCTCCAGATCGCTTTTGCTTTTGCCGTGCCCCTCCAACCTGCCGAACACCCGCTGACGAGCTTGTCCAACAGAGCGAAATGGACGTAAGACCTTGACCACTGTTCAGGGCATCCCCGCAAAGTTCAGCCGCAAGAAGATTCTCGCAGTCGTCAAGAAGAAGTTTGGTGAGTGCCAACCACCGCCCACAAATCCAACCACCCAACCCAACTTTGACTCATACCAAGACCGGTGACTAACTTTGCCACAACACAGCCTGCAATGGCACCATCGTCAACGATGCTGAGATGGGCGAGGTGATCCAGCTCCAGGGCGACCAGCGCAAGGATTTCCAGGAGTTCCTTACCAGCAAGGACGGTCTTGAGCTTGACCCCAAGACCATCAAGGTCCACGGTTTCTAATGGCCCTCATCATGTCATTGTCACGTATCCTCGACCAGGAATGCTGCGCGGGAACGGCTTGATTCGGAGGCGATACCTAAACAAAGGAGCACATCAGGTCTCTTGCCACAGCTTCTCCAGATATGGAGACATCTCGGGCGCGGGAGAGGAACACTTGACATGATACCCCACCGATCACGGACGATCGAACACTTGGAGGAGTCCATTTTTTTTTGGGACCGAATGAACCAGGAGTTGATATCTTTGTCGCCATGCGCTTCACTCGTTATGACTTCCGCAGTATTGGCGTTAGTAGCAGAAATGGCACATCGTTCATATTCCTACAACCTCGCTCTCCTGTGATATTGATGTTCTCAATAGTTCGTTGGTCGTCGGCCCGCGATGGGTGGCCGGCGTTCTGCCCCTGACTGACTGATTGACTGACTAACTGACTGACCGACCCACAAGGCCCCGGCGGAATACAAAGGGGAACATTATCGCTGCAACCGTACAAAGCTCCTGCGCTAGTGATTACACAGACTCGAAATTCCCACCGAACCTATATCAGTGCCCAAACCGTATAACTCCAGCCCGATGCTTCCTGCTGACTCGATTGTACTGAACTAGGGGTATCTTAAGCAGATTTGACAGAAATTCCCGGATCCGAGAAGAATATAAGAAATCCAGAGCTATCACTGCTCGTAATCTTCTTCAAGGTTCGAGCGTGATGTTTGCGAAGTTGGCCACGCTGACCACCAACTCTCCTCCCTGACGTAACAGCCTGTATCCCAACGCAACGAATGGCAAATCGAACCAGTCCCGGTCCCAGTGCTGCTGTATCAAGAGGGCGACCATGCTGATATAGCTCGCCATGGAGAAGACGCTGATCGAGGTGGAGGTCTCCTTGAGGATGTTGATCTTGCGTTGTGTTATGTGGTATACGAGCGTGAGCGTCTGCAAATCCAAAAGAGATCAGTGAACTGCTTCACGGCGAGCAAGTAGGCGGAAGCGAGTTGAATAAAAACACCGCCCTCTTACACTCGTTATAATTATCCAGGCGGGCAAGAGCAGAAAAGGATCCTGCGAGCTGCCACTCAGATCAAGTGTCCATGATTGTAGGTACCCGTTGAGGGCGGACACGGAGACAAGGCGGAAGGCGGTCGCGGAGGGTGTATAGTTCACGAGCCTAGCAAGCAGACAACAATGGTGAGTACACGGGCACAAGGCAGCTCTAGAGGGAAATCGGGGGGCAAGCACTAGTGACTTACCACCTGGACATGAGGCAGTCCGTGAAGAAGAAGGAAAGGTACCCTGAGCACCCGCACCAGACGATAGCGAGCATGGTCTCGGTCAGGAGCAGCCTGTCCTCGGCGGGCGTCCGCCCCTGCGCGGCGCCGGCGCCGTCGGAGGTGGCGAACGCGTGGAGCTTGAGCAGGAAGCGGATGGCGACGGGGAAGCAGAGGTATATGGACGGCAGGATGGACAGCAGCCGGAGGGAGAACAGCACGGGGTGCCACGACTCGGATACGCCCAGCACGGCGGCCACGCGCGGCTGGAGGAAGGTCGGGTGGGCTATCGGTTCGGGGTCGGGGTACGTGGTGTCCTTGACGAGGCGGCCATCTCTCGCGACGGCGACGTACTCGGTGTTGAGCCTGGTGGTTGTGGTCGTGGCAGTGGTGGCGGAGGAGACCTGTCGCGCCGCCTGCTCCTGGTCGTGTCTGTTCGTCGACCACGTCCGCGCCCTGGTTAAGGCTGACATCGGCCGGCTCTCCCGCAGTCCCGTCGGCAGGGGGGAGTGGGATGACACCTCAGGCCCTGAGGCAGATGACTGGCTTCCTTCAGGTTGGGTCAGGGATTGGAATGCTCAGGTGGCGGGCCTCTCACAGCATGCGTGCAGATGTATGTGTAGGGAAGAATGACAGGGCGTTCCAACCAGGCAGGCTTGATTGTGAGCTAGCGGGGGGAGAAGCCAGGTAGTCAGTCGGCTTGGAGAGGAGGAACAGGAACCTCAACTGAGACTCTGAGCTTCACGCCGGTGCTGAAGTCATTCCCGGCGCGTCCAATTCTATCTCCCTGGGAGGCACTGCGAGTTAAGCTGGTACTTGAGACGGCGTCCCGGCTGGGTTCTTGGTTGAGGTCATGTGCCGCTTAATCCATAGACCTCTGTGTGTGCTCTACAGGTAGAATGATTGTCTTGGTTCTCAACTTGCCGCCAGGAGCAGAGCCCAGGTCCGAACTTCCAAGCATGCCAAGGTTGACCTCACTGACCTCGAGACCCTGTGTCTCGACAAGCGGCTAGGCTTGCTAGGGCGGTCGTGCCCCCAGGCAGAGCATCCTGACTACCGGCAGGCTACCCACCTACCTAAGGTACCTACGCAGCAGGCCCTAGACCCCGGCTTATCGGATAGGCTGGCTGGCTGGGCAGGCAGGCAAGGCATGAGCATCCGCCAAAATTTTGCTGAAGGGAAGTCACATCGTGACCCGCAGAAGGGCGGTGATATGCCGAGCAGGCGCATTGTACCTACGAAGAAGCCAGCCACGAGGGCGGAAGGAGAGGAGACCGTGCTGCGGGACTAGTCGCCCAATTGTTGGAAACCCTACGACGGCTTCACAAAGCCCATCCTCGGTGTGCGATCTACCCCGGCTCGTCGCGAGACGTCGTCCTCCGGCCCTCGACTTGAGACTCGACCTCGACCTGGACCTGGCAACCGCCCGGGTGTCATTGCACATACTCCGCCGCGATCATGGCAGCCACATTTCGCACGCGGCCATGGCTGTTGACCTCGTCACGACCGGTGGCCGCTCCGTCGTTCCTCTCCGGCCCGCGAGTCCACCGGGCGAATATCGAGCAGACCCGAGGCAGAAGCTTCAAGGTTGATATATCATACAGGCAAGGCATGGCCTCTGCACAGAGACAAATGAGGAACCAAGAAGCAACCTCAAGCATAATAAAGCGGATGCATTCCGCAGACAAGCTGCAGGACACCGGATCTATCGCTATGCTCTCTCCCCGTAAGCAACCCTGTGGACGGTGGTCCGAGGCTGGCTACAGATGCACGAAACTAATAGAGCCTTGCAGGAACCATCGTGCCCCTGCCCCTCTCTAAACGACCTCGCGCGCCCGAGGAGTTCATACGGTACCACTGGGAGTTACTGAAGCAGCGCTTCGTCGACAGGCTGCAGCGGCTCACCAACTCGTGGGCGACCAAGCCCAAGTGGAACAAGAAGAGGCGCATCCGCTCTACGAACAGTGAGATCATCGCCGCGGCGCGCAGCCTGCACGCGTCCATGTCGTACTGTCTCGCCAAGGGCGGCGCGGCGGAGAAGGCGCAGCTGGCGCAGATCTGCGTGCCCAAGCTGTACCGGTCGCTGCTGAGCGCCGTCGAGAGCCGCCCCAAGGGCAAGAGCTACGAGTGGGAGCGAGTCGCCGAGACGGGCCGGCCGTGGTGGCCTCGGGTCGTCGACAACAAGTGGACCGAGACGGACGTCGGCTTCAAGCTGACGTTCCGCCAGGCCGTCGTCGGCATCAAGAGCAAGCAGCGCCTGAGCGAGCTAAACGCGAGGGGCGAGAGGGTCTCCCAGAAGGAGATGGAGCTGCTCGAGTACATCGTGCTGTGGCGGCAGGTCGACCCCGTGAACATGACGCAGTCCGACTGGCAGATCTACGGCACCCTGAAGGAGACGACGTACGAGGCCATGGTGGAAGAGGTGAACGAGATGAACGAGGCCCAGAAGCTGTTGGCCCAGAAGCAGATGGAAACGGAGCGAAGAGCGCTCGGGGCTCGCAAATAGATGTACAATATGACAATGGCTCATGCCTGCATAATGGCATCCCAGGAATACCATTGACCTTGATCGCCGTCATCGTGGACGTGCTGCCCTCGTCCGGCCCTCTCACGAGATAGTCAACTCAGATCATTCAATTTTGGGAAGCTACGAGATGGTATTGTAATGTCTCAGGCATGGAGACATCCCCAATAAGATCATATGTGCTATTAGCTCCAGGTGAAGAAACCTCCCACTCACCCAGTAACTCTACTCGCAAGACTACTTCCGACTACCGGCGCACACAACCTCCACGACTCACACCCGCGATGTTGAAACCCCCCCCCCCCCCCAAAAAAAAGCCACCAAAAAACCCCTCAAATCACTTCTCAACAGCTGAGGACAACCCCCTAGAAGAATTTCCCAGCGTGCTTGGACACGGGAACCTCCTCACTTTGGTGAACGACCACCTCTGTCTCAGAATCATCATCCACAACAGGGCGATCTAGCCCAGTGAACCGCGTACCATGCTTCTTGGCCCAAAAGAATTGGAACGTGAGCCTCAGCGCGCAGGCTGCGAAGCCAAAAAGCAGCCCGCCGACAGGGGCAGCAACGAAGGCGCCGAACGCGGCCCAGTCGTTTCCGTAGAGGCCCTGCTCCAGGAGGATCAGCTGTGCGCCAGCCAGGGCGTCGCCGTAGTAGATGGTGCCGAAGATGAACACGCTGAGGATGCCGCCAAGGCCGCCGACGACGACCTCGAAGCCGCGCCACCAGTAGATCCTATCGTTGAGGCCGAGGATTAGCACGGGGATTGTCGAGGCCGAGAGGAGATCTGTAATGAGGTAGATCTGTAGGATGGAGATGGCCCTGAGCGCGATGACGATCACGGGGATGATGAGCAGGACGACGGCCAGGCGGATGAACCAGATGTTCAGCTTGTTGCGGAACAGGTCGTTGGCGGCGGACGAGACCATGGCGGACTGAAGCGAGTCAAAGGACGCGGTAGAGAGCGACACGGCCATGACGAGCACGATCCCAATGACCCAGTTGGGAAGCTGCTCCAGCAGGAGAAAGAATGCCACACTACCATCCTGAGCTGGGTCGCCAGGCCAGGCGCCGGACCAGGCGGCGATGCAGCCCGTCATTCCTACAAGGGTCAGAATGATGAGCACGCAGACGACGGCGATGCTGACGCCGATCCAGAGGTCCTTGTCGGTCTTGGAGGCGAAGGTCCGCAGCCAGAAGTTGGAGAGGAAGAAGTCGTTGGTCATGATTGCCACCGGAAAGATGTACAGGAGCTGCCAGCCGAGCAAGCTTGGCTCCAGGAGACCGGAGCGTTCGACGAGACCCGGCTGGATGTCAGTCCGCGCGCCGATGGTAATGGTTGCGATTATGATGAGGCCTAGCACCATGGTGCCTTGGATGTTGTCCGTGATGAAGGAGACTTTGAAGCCGCCGAGAGCTGCGAGAGATACGACGTCAGGTCACAGAAGCGGCGCAAGTGTGTTTGCCACCAGGACAACTCACAGGTGTAGATAGTGGTAACCACACATTGCACGATGAGGACAGGGAGCGAGTCCAGCCCTGTCAAGGTACTGACGACCTGGCCGATCGCGGACAACTCGGAGACCATGTACAAGAACATGGTAACCAGGGTCAGGAAACTCAACCACAGGGCCGTTATAACGCCATATCGCTGGCGTGTCCATTCCGTGAGGACGAAGCCCTCAGGACACTTCCGGCGGATGATGGGTCCAAGAGCCGCGAAGATCAGCAAGGGCAGGGCGGACATCAGGGCATAGGTGATCACGCCTTGCACACCGGCGATGGTGGCGAGCTCCGGATAGGAGAACAGGATGCCAGATCCGAGACCTAGGTCGGTTAGTAGGGTAATAGGGGGTTGAGGGGGACAGGAAAGGGGCAGGTTTTTAAACCGGAGCGGCAGCACGTTTCCCACGCAAGCATTAACTTGATCGAGTAATT
This sequence comes from Diaporthe sp. PMI_573, assembly GCA_021399435.1. Taxonomy (NCBI): domain Eukaryota; kingdom Fungi; phylum Ascomycota; class Sordariomycetes; order Diaporthales; family Diaporthaceae; genus Diaporthe; species Diaporthe sp. PMI_573. The sequence goes on along the minus strand of JAJTUP010000027.1, from coordinate 162,246 downwards.
ACGGTACAATCTCAGCTTCATATCCACGAGGCCCTCGCGATCTCCTCTCCTCAGTTGGTGAGTGAGAGGTTGGACCATGAGGCTTACACTCGCTTCAAATCCGCGCCCGTAGTGAGCCGCAATCTCTGCCCTTTTCAGAAGAAGCCTCGAATAGACCGATCCTTGGTCTCCCAGAAGGAACCCGTGGACAGCAGTCTCCCGAGACTTCTTTGAGGGCAGAGACAACTGTTGTAAATGTTGGATACGAACCTATTGCCAGTCTCACAAGTATACTCGCACGGCCCCAGCCTGAAGGCCATGCGCCACCTCGTGGTGGCGGCCATTTGGAGAGAGGACGTCGCCCTTGGGCTTCTCGTGCTCAAGGTAATGCTTTTTGTCTGCTACCGCTCTGATTCCAGGATGGTAAGCGATTTCTCGCATTATCTCACTGACCAGAGGCGATGAAGTTCAGAGCGATCGGAAGTGCTGCCAGGAGGTTAGCGATGTTGACAAAGTGGGAGCACCACGGTCATGGGCGGCAAATCTGGCGTCGGGGTGACAAGGCCCTGTGTCCGATAGGTATCGTCCCTTTCAACCCCAGATCCGCTCCAAAGGGGGGGGGGTTGTTTTCCTGACCAGTCCGAGTTCTGTTGCCAGAAAGGAACTCGCCCTTGGAGTCCTTGCGGAATCTCCATGCCAGGGCTGTTCCCAGAATACTGTTGAATGAGGTCAGCTCACTTCCGCTCCGGGCTTTTGAAGCAGTAGCGCAGTCTCCACCTCAGAGCCGTAACTCACAGAAATGCACCATAAGTCAGGTAGACTATCGCGTTGGACGCCTGGAAGGACGGCTGACCCATGGTTCGTGTCAGTTGATTGATCAGACGCTCTTGGTCTCTCACGGTCGAAACACAGCGGGAAAGAGTGTCAGGAAGAGACAGGGAGGGACAACGTTCTTCTCAGTTGAAGTACGAATATGGTGACCACGCGTGCTATGTATTCATGACCATTGTGTGGAGGACTATTTATTACACGATGAAAATTTGGCCGGCGTAGTGTGTGTGTAGGGGGGGGGCTAATCTCGCGCTATGGAGCAAAGCTCGAGGATGCGAATTGCTGATTGGCTTGTAGCTAACTTCTCGACGACCCATGGCTAGCACTACATAGGAAAAAGCAAAAGCACAGTCAAGTGCCGCGGATGCAAGGCGGATCTCGTCAATGTGGTGGTGATTTACTACACTGGATATTTGCGAGTAGAAGCATTCCGCCTCAGCATTCACCAGTTTTGGGCGTGCATCTCGCCCGTCAAAGCCTTTGAATGCGGACCGGATAACCGTTCATACTTCGTGCCGAGACTCGCCTTGGACCCGGTTTTCGCCCCCGAGGTGGCTATCGCGCCTGGCACAACGGCGCTTCGTAATTGTGTGTCAGACTGTCATCACCCTGACCTTATACCTCTAGACATGCATTCTTGGGTAGTCTCGTTTTGTGGGCGCCTTGTTTCTTTCGGGGTGCCCGGGTTATTATTCCCGCAGGCGGGACCCCTTTGGGCTCATGGTTGTTGCGTAGCCTCGAGCTCAGCCTGTAACCCAGCTGACATTTTTGCCTTGCTTGTTCTTCAACCCACCCTTATTCGGAGAACCGTTCTCAGCATTGGCGGCCTCGTTCGGGTCGTTGGTAGCCCATATCCGCTCGATGGACAGATCAAAGGGCCCTGGTATCCTGTCTGTAAGCCCGATCCCGATGGTCCGGACCTTCTGCCGCAGCATCTCGGTCTGTGGCTCAACAACGTAGCCGTGATTCGTCCTGACAAAGTCATTCCACTTGATCAGCACGGTCTCCCACTGCCCAGGCCGCCTGCTGAACAGACGATGCTGGTGTATATCTGTTGGCACGATGGACTCGGTCTGCAGGTTGACCAGGTAACTCCGCCCATCAGATTTGATCCTCAGCGCGAGGTATGCGTATGGGTCGATGTCCCATAGGCTCTTGCCGAAGAGTGTTCGCGGCCTGTCCAGCGTCCGCCAGGCGGCATATCCGGATCTCTCCACGTTGGGAACGTCCTTTGGTAGTTGGGTTGATATGGAACCGTGAAATCTGGCGTGTCCGTTGGAATTATCCCCTTGTGCCAAAGGACCCGAAACTGATCGTGGCGGTATCCATTCAAGCTGTGCTTTCGAGAAGCCCCCAATGTCTGCATCTGACATGAGCTTGCATGCTTGCATGGACTCGTGTGCGCGGAAGGATTGCAACTCGAGAGGACCGGCTGGGCCCTTGACAGCCTCAAGATTGAGTGCTTGGAGGGAACGATTGTTAGAATTTTGAAGCATTTCAGGGTACGCAGGGTACGCAGGGCCCATACCAATGCTCGTGAACCTCTTGAGTTCGTCGACACTGCGGCCGAGGAAGCCCTTTGACAGACGAGGTGTGGCCCTCATCTTTGCGGATTGACACGGATGACTCGTCGGGGAATTGAAGTTCGAGAGCCTCGTGGCTCAAAGAGCTATCCCATGCTAGGTAGCAAAGATTGCTTCCGAGTGGGCTGCAGACTGAGGTTGGCAGAGGCCGGTGTGAGGCAGAAGTTGAAGCTCGTGCCCCCGTTGAGAACGTCATTTTCGGGAGCTCGAGGTTGATTACATAACACATGCATTGCTCCGACGACTTGCCCGGACTGCTGCATTTGCTTCCAGCCATACGTCCACTGCCACCTTTCAACAGTTCCGCATAAGAAATTGTTTATTCAGTCCGTTGTCCCAACTTACCAATTCGTCAACAGCTATGGTCCTGTTCATCTTCAATACATTATTCTCTACCGTCTTTCGCTGGGACGGAACGATTTCTTGGATGGCAAGGCGCTGTGTCGAGTGACCCCGTCTTCCTGCCATTGCCCGAGGTCCTCAGGAAGGCTCGTATCAACGGAGCTCTGATTCTTATCCTTCTTTTCTAAGGGAGAGACGAGACTCTTTCTGTTTGAAACCGTAAGGCTACCGTTGGGACGTTCATGATCTGGTATCTTTTCTTGGAAGAGGCATTTGTCTTGTCACCGATCACACATGCAAGTGCTATGGGCCAGATCACGGTACAGATTGGCCTAGATTTGGAAGCAGCGTTAGAGCAGGCTTTGACTGTCCATGGACTGCCTCAATTTCTAGTCTGGGTGAAGGAATTACATGTCGACAGATTCAGCTTCTTGTACTTGGCTACAGCTATGCGTTCTGGCATATTCGGGGTGGCCCAGATGAACACAAGGCAGTGTGCGCCTGAAAACATCCGTCATGTGAGTGTAGTGGAGAGGAGGAGATAGGGACGCAAAGCACACCTCTTGAGCATGGCAAGAGCTGTTGTATGCAAGCGCACGCCTCGAAGGAGGGCCAAGGGCTTAGGAGCCAGGAGAGCTTGGAAAATTGAAAGGCTGTGCCCATGGTGGGCGGCCGGCTCCATGCCTCAGCGCATGCCTCAGCACATGCCTTTGGGCGACGAGGTTCCTCTCAGTACTGGACGGCCAGGGAAGGGCAGGTGATCAATGTAGGTAGGTATTGTGGAAGCTGCCTAGGCAGTAAAGAGCCCGCTTGCTGAAAATGCAGTGATGCCAAAGCACACCCCCCTTCTGCGTGCAACTGGCCACCTCCACCCACCTGGGCACACCTGTCCCCTACATCACTCATCAGTCAGTTGACCACCTGCTAAAAGCAAACCTTTTCCCATCGGCACTCTCTGTTGGTGTAAAGCCTTCCGCCTGATCTTTACGATCGAGTTGTTTGAACTTTGGGCGCCACTTTTCATCATCTTTAGCCAAACATCATTTCTTTCCCACACCGACTGTTGTGTCGACTGACTTGGACACAACACACTCCTCCTGGGCCCCTTGACACCTTCCCATTGTGCCAAGTTTCTGCCTTGGTTTCTCGCCGCCTTCACCCCCTAGTTATTACTTACCTTTCGCATTACCCTCCTCTCACACAGAAGACTAGCCATCGTGGCACCCAGTAACATCGAGTCCAACAACGATGGCATCACTCAGCAGATCCTACGAGCCCTCCCCAGAGCGGTTCAAGCGCAACAAGGGAGCTACGCTCACCGGCTCCGACCGTGCGCCCTCTCCCAGCGAGATTTCCTCAGCTGGCGACAGCGACGTTGGCGGTAAGTCTCCACTGAAAAGAACGATGCTTCATTCACTCTGTGCAGCAAGGCACCTCTAGTCGCGTTTGCTGTTTCACGAAAGTGAACCACCCATCTCAAATGGAATTGACTGACAGTCTCACTAGGCGCTTGCCTCGACGCTTTGTCCGTTTGCGAGTCTCCTAGGTACACCCCTCCTCACGCCCGTTTCGGTATCGGGAGCTCTCGTTTCGCCCTCGAGATGCGCGCTGCTGGAAACGAGTGGGTGACCAGCCTGACATTCTCGAGACTTCATCAACTAACGCCCTCTAGGTCTCCGACTTGCCGGGTCAGTGCAGACGATCATGACGATGTGTTCGTTTGCTCGCCTACCAAGCCGCTGAGGGAGCGGCGCTCAGAGCGTTCCATCACCGCCGACAACATGAAGCGCCTAGATGTCGCCCTCGCTAACGGAGACCGTACCCTCCGAACCCGTACGTCGAACGTGGGTAGCCGCCACCAGATCGATGGTGTGGACGCCCAGAACCTGTACCCTCCCACTGCCTGCGTCTTCGTGGCCAAGTAAGTATCCTTCCTCTCTCCCCTATGTAGCTCATTCGGCTGACACTGCACGGTAGCCTTCCCGAGCCTAAAGATGATCTCAATCTCGAGGCGGCCATCTACCGGGAGTTTCTGAAGTATGGAAAGTGCTGGGTCAAGATTCGTCGAGACTCTCATCACATGCCCTTCGCCTTCGTCCAATTCACGTCGGACGAGGAGGCGAGGAACGCCCTGGAGAACGGCAAGGGAGCAGTAATTTGCGGCCGCCCATGCCGCACCGAGATGGTTAAGGCCAACCGCACCTTCATTGTCCAGAAAAAGTCAGGCAGCCCCATCACCGTTGAGGAGGCTCAGAACACCCTAATGCCCTACGGCTCGCTGAGCAAGTGCGAGCTCCTGCATCCTCAGCTACGAGAGCCACTTGGATTCCCGCCCACAGTCCTGGTGGAGTTCTCCATGTTCGATGCTACTCGAGATCTTCACACAGCATTCCGCCACGACCCTGTCTACATCGTCGCGGCTTTCGACCTGAAGAAGAACTGCGCAGCCACTCGTGACAGCAGTGACGAGGCATTCCTCGCGGCATGTGAGCGAGACCGCCGCTCCGTGTTTATTGGAGACCTGCCAGTGCACGCGACCGAGGACGACATCGAGGAGTTGTTCTCGAACACCGGAGAGGTTCTGAAGGTCAATGTCATCAAGAAGATGAACAATTCTGGTATCACCCGAACCATGGCGTTCGTTGAGTACTCTCAGCCCGACATGCCCGAGACCGCAATCAGCAAGTTCCATGGCAGCGTCTTCAAGGGAGCTGTCATCCGAGTTGAGCGAAAATCCGTCAAAGACCGCGGCCCAACCCCTCGTCATTCCCGGTCTCAGCTCCTGCTTCGGCACTCAGAAGACTCGCCCGTTGCGCGCGGACCGCCCAAGTCTCCGGGCGTCCAGGTCGTCAGCACCCCCACTCGTCCGACTGCTACTTCAGCCGAGATGTCCCCTGCGCCTGTTCCTCCCCCGATGTACGGTGGATGGGGCTACGGCATACCAAACTCGCCTTTTGCGCACCAGAACTACGCAGCAGGCTACGGCACCCACCCCGGCGCTTCGGGCATGCCAATGACGCCTCAGGCAACCCCTCAGATGCCCAGTCCTTGGGCCTACTACAACAGCTACTGGCCTGGCATGATGGGATACGATCCGTCCTCCTTCTACATGGGGCCTTATGCGTTCCAGTCTCCCACTCCAATGATGGGTGGCCGCACCGAGGACACCAAGGGCCAGTCGACTCCTACTCGCAATGGCCATGGCGCTGTTGACAATGGTTCCGACAACGGCCGCGGTGAGGATTGAGGTCCTCACTCCAGCTACACCACGCACAACTGATTATTTGCGTTCATTTCCTTCGATTGACTGTCTCGGGTTTGGTCTGAAAGTGTTTCCCTGTTACTACATACATCTTTAATACCCGTCGGCGTGACACACGTGCACCTTGTCCGTGTGGCTCATGCCTTCACGGGACGTCGACTTTTTGTCGTTTTCAAGACTGGGCGTGGCGGGGCTCAGCGTCGTTCCCGATCACGCAACACCGACCTTGTTGGATTCTCGTCGGCCCAGTAGGGTAATTCAATGCCCTTGCGGCTCTTTACCGTGGAAGACAGGAGTTTCAGGAACCCACATTTCCTCATATTGGTCTAAGGGGCGGGTACGCAGACAGGAACGGCCTAAGTTTCGGGCCTCACATTGTTCAGATAGACAGTATTGTTTGGTTTGTTTGGAACTCTTCCGCCAGATGGAAAAATGGCTTTAGCTAGCTCGTTGCCAGTTGGCTCTGTCACAGATAAATCCAAGATTCTGAAGTATGTTGGCCGCACCGTGACCGTCATGCCTTGCTTGTTGCCGGTCACGTTCTCTGCACTTCAAGTCCTCACGACGATCGTTACCAGCTTGTGACAGGACCACTTCGGTTTTGAGTGCCATTTCTTGACAACCCTGCAGGTGCGACAATTCTTATACAGGTGCTTTATGGCAGGTTGGAGATCATCCCCCCTGGAAGTCATCCCACGGCACACTGTCGAATAAGAAATATCTCATGAGAATGTCCTATGAGAAGCTATCCCATAGGAGGCTGTTCTCTAGGAGGAGATCATACAGGAAACTGACCTGTACGAGGTAGGAGGTTGAACTGACTGGACCCCATGTTGCTAGTGCCAGCCCAAGGAATGGTGGGTCGTAGAGTGAGTGCTGATTGGTGTTGACGGCTCGCCGCATGGGCCGTGGCTCTTCGCCCGCAGGTCACGTGTGTAGCGCGGCTTTCCGATCCGAATTTTGGCACACCAAAACTTTTGCCCCGTCCCGCAGCGAAGCGACTCCATCAACGACCCAAGGAAGAATACCGTCACCTTTGTCCCCCTAACCCATCAACAGTGGTATGTGAGACCTCCGTCAGATTTGGACTGGCTCTCTCGTTTGACATTATTCAATACTGATTTTTCCGCTCCAGACAAACCGACAAAATGAGTTTGTCCACCCTGCCCCACGATTTCGATCCACCCCGACGACAGCGAGACTGACAAAATCGAACAGCGAAGGGAACCAGCTCTTTCGGAAAGCGTCACAACAAGACGCACACTCTGTGCCGTCGCTGTGGTTAGTAGCACGCACCCACCGGATATTCGCAACGGCAATTGGAAGAGCAAGGAACCACAGATCGAGGGCGAACAATTGCGTCGAGGACATGACGACAGGGGGCTGACCATGCCATCTCGTCAACAAACAGGTCGCCGATCTCTGCACATCCAGAAGCACACCTGCGCTTCCTGCGGCTTCCCCGCTGCTAAGACCCGAAAGTGTATGTGAACCGAAAGCATCCACCCCTGCGCGAACCGCGACCCAGCCCTGGAACAGAGACACCAGCAACAGAGCAGGAGGAGCAGAGCAGAATGCTGACACGAGGCGAAACAGACAACTGGTCCGAGAAGGCCAAGCGCAGGAAGACCACCGGTACCGGCCGCATGCGATCTCTCTCCACCATGTCCCGACGCTTCAAGAACGGCTTCCAGATCGGCACTCCCAAGGGCGCCCGCGGTCCCCAGAAGGCATAGACGACGAGCCACCACGAATGCGCGGCGAGGGTTCAGTCAACGTTTCGGAGACATGCGGTCAAATGAGCAAAATGGCGTCTAGGGAAGGGGGAATCACACAATGCTGAACGGATCGGACCATTCTCTTTTGCTTCATGATTCCGGGCAAGATGCAAGGGTTTCGGTCTTGCAGGTCGTCATAAGAACTATGGCATTTTGATGCGTCCCGGGGAGTCGAGATTCGTACGTAGCTGGAATACAAGGCTATGCGGATTGCAACCAACCATGAAGCCAGTAATGAACGCGGGCAATTGAGCACGGCTGTTTTCTCGAAATCACGGAAGTCGGACAAGCCTCGCAACCACGGTTCCCGGCACATCTACACCCTCAGATACAATGCTCGCGATACAATGCAGAGACGAGCCAAGATCAAGCGGCGCGACAGAACAATGCCCCGAGGACCCCGGTGATGATGGGTGGTTGTCATTTCTTCCCATCAGAGTGTATGTGTTGGACACCTATTGCCCGCGCTCAAAGACCTTGACCACACCATCTCCGCCAACGTGGTACAGATACTCATGCTCCTCTATCACACGTTCCAGATTGCCTCCGCCTCCAGTGATCCTGACCACCCCGCTGACGTCCTTGGCCGTCCCCGTGTCTAGCAGCCTTAAGCTGATGACAGCCTCGGCCTCGTGCGCCAGGGACAAGACGAAGGCAGCGTGCTCCTTCTCCAGCGTCGTAGTCTGCGCGGAGACCAGTGGCTCGTCTGCCGACAGCGCGAGGACGGTTGCGTGGGCTTTCTGTTCCGCGTCTAGTCAGCATTTCCAGAAGCCGTAATTGTTGTAACGTGAACTGCTGAGCAAATGCTCTGCTACCAAGACTCCATGTGATGTACAGTAGAGAGCCGGATGACAGGGCCACGTCAAAGAGGAACCCATCAGATGGGAACAAAGATGGCTCACCTCTCGTAACCCAAGCACCACGTCCTTCCACGCCGTTCCCGTGAGACCGTCCCCAGGCGACGCACCCGCGAGCAGTACGTCCGGCTGGTCCAGCACCAAGACGACCCTGCCACCGGCAGCTTGCAGCCTCTCGACGGCCGTGCCGAGCGCCCTCGCGACGTCGGCGAGGCGCGGGCTGTCGAGGTACAACTGCTGCTGCTGCTGCTGGCCGGCGGCAGGTGCGGCAGCCCCGGTGCCACCGCCCAGGAACAGCCTGCTGAGGCCGTCGACAAAGAGGAACCTGCCTCGCGCCGCTAGGGTGTCGAGGTTGACACCCTGTGTTGTTGCACCGTGTCAATGATCGTATTCTCGCACATGGGGATGAGACTTGGGGTGTGGAAAAAGGTTGTCGGAGGCATGAGAGGGGGAGACGAAAACACATACCAGCCGTCCCGCGCCGTCCTTCCAGAAGGCGTGATCCCTCATGAAGCTCACGAGCAGCACCTTGACGTCCTCGCCGGCCCCGCCTGCATCGCCGTCGCGGTCGAGCCGTGTCGCCGCGGTTGCTGGCCGCAGCAGGCTGTAGAGGTACCGCAGGGTCAGCCAGTTGGTGCTCGCGCCGAGGATGCCCGTGAGGACAATCTGGGAGGCCTCGGGTGGCAGTGAGAGATATGGCTCCAAAAGGGCCGGTATCTGAGACGCCATCTTCCGTTTTGCTTGTGTCTGGCCTGGTCCGTATTTCACGGTCTGGTCGCTGTGGTGGGATCGTTCCTGCTGTAAATTTCTTTGCTGAGGCGGCTTCGGGCGCAGCGCGGGCCTCACCGTCGCACTGTGGGGAATCACCATAGGTGGAAAGCCCCTCTCGGGGCCCTGGGAGCTTTTCGTCTAAGGGGCCCTATAGCTGCTAAATAGGCCTACCCCTACCCTCTAGTGCCTTTATAAAGGTTAGTGGATCGAATAGGTGTCAGGTAGCAGTAGGGTGCCTGGAGGCTCTTTAAGACGCTTAAGAATAGTTTAGACAACTTTGTATTAAATTTAAGCAGGCTTCTGTCAGCCCTCCTCACAGTCCCTCTAATATTATCTTACCTGTAGATACGTATAGGTTAGCTATAGTGTAAGAATAGATCTGAAGGTTAGTGGATTGAATAGATGTCAGGTAGCAGTCGGGTGCCTGGAGGCCTTGTTGGAATGCTTGAGAGTGGTTTGGACAACTTTGTATTGAATTTGAGTGGGCTTCTGTCAGCCCTCCTTATAGTCCCTCCGACATCATCTCACCCGCGGGCACGCGTGGGTTGGCTCTAGTGCGCAGATAGAGAGGCCGGAAAATTCGGCCCTCGGACCTACTATCTTTGGCTTTAAATAACCAGCCAACCCTAACCCTGACAGTAACCAAACTAAATATAGATAAACTTTAGAAATCAGGCTATCTAATAAACTAAGTTATATGCTTTTTAGATAAGAAATAAGGATAATGTAGAAATATAAAGTTAGGGTCTTAAAATAGCCCAAAAAATCAACTCACAGCCACCAAACTCATCTTTCGGCATATACGCCCTATAGGTACTTAGAGAAATCCAGTACAAAGTCTAGAGTAACTCTCTATATATAGCACCCATATAAGCATTTTTATTTAACACCCCTTTTATTAAAGATATAGGCCTAAAATAGGCCTATAGCATTTAACCTTTACTCTAAATAGAAATGTAAAAAAAAAAAAAGCCTCCTATAGAAAGAAAACCCTTTTTAAAAGAAATCTATCTACTACTAAAGAAATAGTAGCTAGAGGGCCCTATAGGCTCCCTTCTACTCTACTAACTCTATTAGGCCAAGCTAGCCTAGAAATACCTAAAATTTAGGTGCTAAAAGGGCTTTTATAAGCCTGTCTGCTACCATTTTACTGGTCTTTAAGTATTTAACCTTAAGGGTCCCCTTCTAAACTTTAGCACGTAGGTAGTGGTATCTTAAAAGGGTGTGCTTAGTTTTTTAGTAATATAAAGAGTCTTTAGTAGTAGAGATAGTACCTGTATTATCTTTGTAGAGAATGGTAGGTCTGGAAATAGGCCTATTTAGCTCTATATAGAGCCCTTAAAGCTATTAAATTTCTTGAGTGGCCTCTATAAGCCTTATAAATTTAGCCTCTAATATAGATAACGCTATAGTGCTTCCTTGCTTAGATTTCTAAAAAATAAGCCCCCTATCTAGGGTAAATACATACCTGTAGGTTGACTTTAAGGAGGTTTTATCTCCAGCATAGTTGCTATCTAAATAGCCTATAGGCTCTAAAAGAGAGTTTTATAGAGAGTTTTTTAGGCCCTTTATAGAATACTTAATAGTAAGGTAATGATAGCTATTTAGGTACCTAAATAGATTCTAAGTAGCAAATAGGTACTAAAGCTTAGAAGCTTGGAAAGCCCTAGCTAGCTACTGGACCGGAAAGCTTATATTAGGCCTAGTTTGGGTTACTAAATATATAGCGGTACCCACTATAGCCTGAAAACGCTTATATCGAATTCGGTCTAGTGTAGGCCCTTCAATAGGGCCTAAATTAACTAAATTTGGCTAGAGAGGAACTAAAATAGGCCTAGAACCCTCTAAATTGAAGGTTCTAATAGCTTCCTCTATGTACTGGCTCTGAGAGAGCCATAAGGTTCGGTTAGGGCGGTCCCTAATAATTCGAACTCCTAGAAAGAAGCTTACAGAGCCCCTATCTTCTATAGCATATACCTTATGTATTTGTCTCTTTAAGGCCTGAATTTTCGAGATTCCAGGCCCTATAATTAGGTAATCATCGACGTAGGTTACTATAAATAGGCCTGACGTCCTGCTGTAGAAGACGGCGGAGTCTGAGAGTAGTGGCTCAAAGCTTAAGCTTTTCAGAAGGTTAATAACTATCTGTTGCCACTCTCTAGGGGCCTGCTTCAGGCCATATAGCGCTTTATTCAGCCGAATTATCTGCTGAATAGAGGGGTTATAGCCAGCTTTAGCTAATAGCCTTTGGATAAGGCTACTGGCTTGAGCTATAAATTCTTTAAAACCCTCTAGAAGCACCATAAAGACCTGTTCTTTCAGCATACCGTTTAGGAAGGCACCTATAAAATTAATCTGTTCGATTTCCCAGTCTAGAATAGCGGCTAGCGCTAGTAGTACCCTCTAGGTAGGAGGGGTAGAGGTAGAGGCAAAAGTATCTATATAATCTACTCCTTCTCTCTGTTAGAACCCTCTAACTACTAATCGAGCTTTAAACTTAAAAACTTGATTATTCTTGTCCTTTTTCTCTCTTAGGACTAGTTGACTAGTAATAGGCTTTCGACCTTCTGGAAGCTTACTATCTGGCTAAAATTCGAGGGTATTTTGCAGAATGATCTGCTCAAATTCGCTATAGATCGCCTTTAGCCATTTAGCCCTATTAGGGCTTTTTAGCACCTGTTTCCAGGTCTAGGGGGCTTGGGCATTAGTTGTACTATATGCCTTTTGGCATGTTTTCTCAAAAATAGAGAAGACGATCTGTTTAGCGTATGATAGGTCCATTTCTTCAGGTAGAGTTGGACCTAAACCCTCTGGGGACAACTTTGTAGGGCCTAAAGTAGGCCCTATATCCTCTAATTCCCCGGAACCCTCTAGGGGGTCCCCTTCTGCAGAGAGTGCAGGAAAGCCTGAGAGAGGCTCTTCTAGGGGGTCTAAAATAGACCCGGCAGGTACTACAGGGCCTGAGAGAGGCCTAGTAGGTTCTAAAGGGCCTGAGAGAGGCTCTCCAGCGGTTATAGGGTCTATATCCCTATCTAGAGGGTCTGAGAGACCCTCTACTACCCCTTCTGGCCCAAAACCGCCACTAGTATCTAAACTAGTGTCTATACTACTTAAATCCTCGTAAATCTTCACAATAAAGGTTTTCAAAACAGTATACCTTTTAGGGATATATACCTAGTATATATTATTCCCTAATACTACTAACAAATAGCCTGTTTTAGTCCTAGGGGCTAGTTTATAGCCCTTTAGACACTTTTCTTCAGGTAGGAAGACCTTACAGCAAGCCCCTATAACCCTGTACCTCTTTAGAAGAGGTTTATAGGTTTTAGAAGGCTCTAGCCCGTCATGTAGTTTCTGATAGGCTATAAGGTCTTTATTTATAAGAGCAGTAGAGTTAATTAACTCTAAAACAGTAGGTATAGTAAAACACTATAGATATAGCAGTAGACCTACAGCAAGTATAGTGTGACAGGCTGAGGCCTAGATGGCTTGGCCTTGGAATCTCTCGGCCCAGAAGGGCGTACAGACCAAACCAATGCACAGACCCTTCTATATAGATACTTATAGGCAGGGACACGTAGTCGCCTTTGGTTATTTCCTTTATTCTATAAGTTTAGTTATACTCGTAGAGTAGCCTAGCTAGTTGCAATATACTACCTTGAGACCGTTACATTATAACTAAACTTCCTACTTATTACGACAAGTAGTACACCTATATAGACATTTCAGGTCTAATTAGGTAACAAGAAGGTTCCAAGTATCAAGAGCTTAAATATACGACAAAAGACGGTGCTACCCCCCCAGGTATACCGCATACAGTATAGAGTAACGAGCATAACTTGTAAAACAAAAAGGTCTTTTCTAGGGACTCTACGCCATTATAGTAGAGCATTCTACAATTAGAGCCAGAGGCCTATAGTCCTCCTGCTACTCGAAGGTCTCGAGTAGCTACGACAGGAGAAGTCCTCCCCTTATAGCCAAAGGTCCCGGCTATAATATCTAAGGAGAGAAAACAAAAGTCTTGCAGCAAGGGTAATTAAAAGGCCGGGTACTGTATAAATTTTTTAGTTTATAGGGGTAGGCCTAAAAAGACAGACATCTACTATAATATTGTCTAATAAAAATACAGAAAAAAACTTTTAATAGATAGCACAACTTATCGCCATAATAAACATAATAACTGGTTAGATCTCCAATATATAGGCGAGATAGGACCAGAAAGACAAACTATAGCAAGAACAGATCCAACGCCTTGAAAGCAGGCTAGCACTTATCTAAGAAGAATGCTAAATACCCCCAACCAGAGCTATAACCTTCCCTACTCCCAAACCTTACCAGGATAAGAATTCAATAATAATCAAAAACCCTAAGAGATACACAACACTTTCCAATTCTCTAAAGTTTGACAGAACCTAATCAGCCTTTTAAGCCTAGTACCTTAAAATACAAAACAAGCTAAGGGTAGATAGGTAGATAATTAGATTCTCTTCTAACCAGTTTACCTATATCTATTTAAGGCTCGAGAGGACGCCATAAAATATAATAATTACATTTATAGAAAAAGGCAGTACTAATAGCAAGTATAATCTAGAAGATTACCTAGAGTATCTATATAGATACTATAGGGACCCTAATACTTAAAAGCAAGCTCTAGACTACCTAAGGTCTATCTAGTAGAAGGACAATAAGAGTTTTACAATATTCCTTCCCTGGTTTAAAAAAGAGCTTGCTAATAGTAAAGGTAGCAAGTAGCCTACTATCTCTTAGATTAGCTACCTAAAAGAAGCCCTTAACTAGAAGATAAAAGAAAGGCTAATTACCTACCTAAAGCTACCTAGGAAATATAGGTAATATATTTATATATTATAAATCCTAGGCTTCTATATTAACAGCCTAGAGTATAGGTAAAAAGGGAACTAGGTACTATAATAGTTTCCATCTCTTAATTAGAAGTAGGAGGCTAAGAAGTACCTAGTAGTAATAACTATTATAGTTAATAAGATAGATTAGAAGCCTACTAAGATTTCCCGCTCTATACTCTATAAAAATGAGAAAATTAGGGGTAAAAAAGCTAAGTAGGTTGATTAGAAAGAAATCAACCATAAAAAAGAAGAGAAACATTGTTTCCACTATAATTATAACAAATACCGAGTCAAATACTACCTATTCAAGCTACCCCGCTACCCTAAGGCCTTAAAATAGAAAGTCACTAAAGGCTAACATAGCAAGCCAAAAAAAAGAGCTACTATAAAAGATATAGCCTATAGCTTAGCTAATAAGTCTATACCTAATTAGAGTAAGGAATTAGGAAAAGAGTAGCCTCTAGTAAAAGTTAATACTAGGGAAACTAAAAAGCTGTAAGCTAATAGAAGAGATTTAAAAAAAAGATAAATAGTAATTAGTTCTATATTAACTTTAGACTTAATAAAACCTACTATATTAAAGCCTTGGTAGATAGTAGCTATTTATACTATATATCTATTAATAAATCCTTTACTAAAAAGCTATACCTTCCTTATATTCTTGTTACTCCTAGAGATTTAAAGTAAGTAAACTTTATATTAGAAGAAGTAATTATATATATAGTATATATAAATACTAATATTAATAGGTATAAACAAGATAGGGCTTTCTTTTATATAATCTTTAATTAGAAAGAAAATATAATTTTGGGATAACTATAGATAAACCTTAAGGGAATATTACTAAATTCCTTAAAAGATAAGATTACCTTTAGTTTAACTAGGCTAAAGGTTAAGAAATAAAGCCCTAAGAAAGAAGACTCTTACCCCTTTACTAAGTATACTACCTCTATATTTACTAGACTAATATAAAGAGCCTACTAGTAGTAGTCTAATTAAAACCTTAGTAAAAGCCAAGGTCTATTAATCTTTATAACTAGCCTATATAATATTAAAAAGGTACTAATACCTAAAAAGAAGGGTAACTTATAAGAGAAACTACTACCCTAATACTAAAAGTTCCTACTATTATTTAATTACCAAAAGGCTAATTAGCTTCTACTTTATTACTATAGAAGTAATTATAGTATTTTGTTAGAAGTTGGCCTAGATAAAAAAGAAAAAAAGGTTTCATAAGGGCCTTTATATAGTATATTAAAGGAAGAGCTTATAGTACTTAGAAGAATACTTACTAAGCTTCTATAAAAGAACTTTATCTATATAAGTAACTCTCCCGCCTTTATTCTAGTATTATTTATAAAGAAACCAGGTAGTAGCCTTTAATTTTACATTAATTACTATAGTCTTAATAAGTTTATATAGAAAGACTAGTATCTACTTTTACTAATTAGCAAGACTCTTTGGTTTTTATCTAAAGTATATTAGTTTACAAAGCTAGATATAATCACGGTATTTTATAAGATCTAAGTTAAAGAAGGTAATAAATAAAAGACTATATTCTATATTTAGTATAGGCTTTTTAAATAGCTAGTAATACTATTTAGGCTTATAGGAGCCCTAGTAATATTTTAGCAGTATATTAATATAACGCTATAATAATACCTTAACGAGTTCTACTTAGCCTATATTAATAATGTCTTGGTTTATTCTAATAGCTCTTTATCTAATTACTAGGTAAAGGTTAAAAAGATACTTATAAGACTCTAAAAAGTAGGTCTATAGGTTAATATTAATAAATATAACTTTAAGACTAAGAGTGTTAAATACCTAGGCTTTATAGTAAAAGTAGATAGAGGGATTTAAGTCAACCCTAAGAAAATCAAGGTAGTTAAGCTATAAGAACACCCCTAATTAATTCAAGGAGTTTAAGGATTTCTTAGATTTATAAACTACTACCAAGATTTTATCCTAAAATTCTTAAACATTACCTACCTCCTTACAGCCCTTACTAAGAAGGGAGTACTGTTTATATAAACTACAAACTATAGATTAGCCTTTAAGAAACTTAAGCAGCTTTTAATTAATACTCCTATTTTAGTATAGTAGAACCTAGAAAAATAGACAATATTTAAGACTAATTCTTTAAGATATACTATTAGTAGTACACTATTATAGTATAATAATAAGGAGATGCTAAGACCTATAGTATTTTATTTAAAGAAGAACTATAACAAGCTGAGGCCTAGATAGCTTAGCCTTAGAATCTCTCGGCCTAAAAGGGCATACAGACCAAATCAATATACAGACCCTTCTATGTAGATACTTATAGGCAGGGACATATAGTTACCTTTAGTTATTTCCTTTATTCTACAAGTTTAGTTATACTTATAAAGTAGCCTAGCTAGTTACAATATACTACCTTAAGACTGTTACATTATAACTAAACTTTCTATTTATCATAACAAGTAGTATACCTATACAGACATTTCAGGTCTGATTAGATAACGAGAAGGTTTCAAGTATCAAGAGCTTAAATACATGACGAAAGACAGTACTACCCCCCTAGGTATACCACATATAGTATAGAGTAACAAGCACGACTTGCAAAACAAAAAGGTCTTCTCTAGAGACTCTACGCTATTATAGTAGAGTATCCTATAATTAAAGCCAGAGGCCTATAATCCTCCTGCTACTTAAAGGTCTTAAGTAGCCACAATAGAAGAAGTCTTCCTCTTATAACTAAAGGTCCTGGCTGTAACGTCTAAAGAGAGAAAACAATAGCCCCCTATTAAGTCTGCAAAGGTCTTGTAGCAAGGGTAATCAAAAGGCCGGGTGCTGTACAAACTCTTTAGTTTATAGGGGTAGGCCTAAAGAGACAAACATCTACTATAATGTCGTCTAACAAAGATATAGGAGGGAACTCCTAACAGATAGTATAACTTATTACTATAATAAACGTAATAACTGGTTAAATCTCTAATATACAGGCAAGATAGGACTAGAAAGACAAACTATAGTAAGAATAGATTTAACACCTTAAAAGCAGGCTAGTACTTATCTAAAAAGAATACTAGATACCTCTAACTAGAGCCACAACCCTCCCTACTCTCAAACCTTACTAGGATAAGGATTCAGCAATAATTAGAGACTCTAAGAGGTACACAATACTTTCTAACTCTCTAAAGTTTAACAAAACCTAATTAGCCTTCTAAGCCTAGTACCTTAAAGTATAGAACAAGCTAAGGGTAGATAGATAGGTAATTAGATTTTCTTTTAACTAGTTTACCTATATTTATTTAAGGCTTAAAAGGACACCACAGAATATAATAATTACGTTTATAGAAAAAGGTAGTACTAATAGTAAGTATAATCTAAAGAGTTACCTAGAGTATCTACATAGGTACTATAGGGACCTTAATACTTAGAAGTAAGCTCTAGACTACCTAAGGTCTATCTAGTAGAAGGATAATAAGAGTTTTACAGTATTTTTTCCTTAGTTTAAAAAAAAGCTTACTGATAGTAGAGGTAGCAAGTAGCCTACTATCTCCTAAATTAGCTACCTAGAAGGGGCCTTTAACTAGAAGATAAAAGAGAGGCTAATTACCTACCTAAAACTACCTAGAGAGTATAGATAGTATGTTTACATATTATAAATCCTAGGCTTCTATATTAATAGCCTAGAGTATAGGTAAAGAGAAAACTAGGTACTATAATAGTTCCTGTCTCTTAATTAGAGGTAGGAGGCTAAAAAGTACCTAGTAGTAATAACTATTATAATTAATAAGATAAATTAGGAGTCTATTAAGATTTTCCACTCTATGTTTTGTAAAAACAAGAAAATTAGGAGCAAGAAAGCTAAGTAGGTTGATTAGAAAAAAATTAACTATAGGAAAAAAGAGGGACATTGTTTTTACTATAGTTATAATAAGTACCGAGTTAAATACTGCTTATTTAAGCTACTCTACTACCTTAAGGCTTTAAAACAAGAAGTTACTAAGGGCTAATATAGTAAGTTAAAGGAAAGGGCTGCTATAAAAGATATAGCTTATAGCTTAACTAATAAGTCTATACCTGATTAGAGTAAGGAGTTAGGAAAAGAATAGCCTCTAGTAAAAGTTAATACTAGGGGGACTAAGAGGCTATAAGCTAATAAAAGAGGTTTAAAAAAAGATAGATGGTAATTAGTTTTATATTAATTTTAGACTTAATAGAACCTACTATACTAAAGCCTTAGTAGATAGTAGCTATTTATACTATATATTTATTAGCAAATCTTTTGCTAAAAAGCTATACCTTTTTTATATTCTTATTACTTTTAAAGATTTAGAGTAAGTAAACTTTATATTAAAAGAAATAATTATATATATAGTATATATAAATACTGATATTAATAGGTATAAATAAGATAGGGCTTTTTTTTATATAATCTTTAATTAGAAGGAGAATGTAATTTTAGAATAACTATAAATAAATCTTAAGGGAATATTACTAAATTCTTTAAAGGGTAAGATTATCTTTAGTTTAACTAGGCTAAAGGTTAAGAAACAAAGCTCTGAGAAGAAAGACTCCTACTCCTTTACTAGGCATACTACCTCTATATTTACTAGACTAGTATGGAGAGCCTACTAGTAGTAGTTTAATTAAAACCTTAGTAAAAGCCAAGGTCTATTAATCTTTATAGTTAGTCTATATAATATTAAGAAGGTACTAGTACCTAAGAAGAAGGGTAATCTATAAGAGAAGCTACTACCCTAATACTAAGAGTTTTTACTATTATTTAATCGTCAAAAGGCTAATTAGCTTCTACCTTATTACTATAGAAATAATTATAGTATTTTGTTAGAAGTTAGCCTAGATAGGAAAGAAAAAAAAGGTCTTATAGGGGCCCTTATATAGTATATTAAGGAAAGAGCTTATAATACTTAGAAGAATACTTACTAAGCTCCTATAGAAGAACTTTATCTATATAAATAACTTTTCTATCTCTACTTTAATATTATTTATAAAGAAACTAGGTAGTAGCCTTTGATTTTACGTTAACTACTATAGTCTTAATAAGATTACGTGGAAAGACTAGTATCTACTTCTACTAATTAGCAAGACTCTTTAGTCCTTATCTAAAATATATTAGTTTATAAAGCTAGATATAATTATGGTATTTTATAAGATCTGAGTTAGAGAAGGTAATAAATAAAAGACTGTATTTTATACTTAGTATAGGCTTTTTAAATAGCTGGTAATACTATTTAGGCTTATAGGAGCCCTAGTAATGTTTTAGTAATATATTAATATAATACTATAAGAATATCTTAATAAGTTCTACTTAGCCTATATTGATAATGTCTTGGTTTATTTTAATGGCTCTCTGTTTAATTATTAGGTAAAGGTTAAGAAAATGTTTATAAAATTCTAGAAAGTAGGTCTATAGGTTAATATTAATAAATGTGACTTTAAGACTAAGAGTATTAAGTATCTAGGCTTTATAGTAGAAGTGAGTAAGGGGATTTAAGTCGACTCTAAGAAAATCAAGATAGTCGAGCTATGGGAACGCCCCTAATTAGTTTGAGGAGTTTAAGGATTCCTTAAATTTGTAAACTATTATTGAGATTTTATTCTAAAATTCTCAAACATTACCTACCCCCTTATAGCCCTTACCAAGAAAGGAGTGTTATTTATATAGACTATAGACTGTAGATTGGCCTTTAAGAAACTTAAGTAGCTTTTAATTAGTGCTTCTATCTTAGTATAGTAGGACCTAGAAAAATAAACGGTACTTAAGACTAATTCTTTAGGATATGCTATTGGTGGTGTATTATTATAGTATGATAATAAGGGGATGCTAAGGCTTGTGGTATTTTATTTAAAAAAGAACTTGCTTGTTAAATATAATTACTTAATTTATAATAAAGAACTATTAGTAATTATCTGCTATATAGAATAATAGGATGCTGAACTTTAAAGTATACCCTCTTTTAAAGTCCTTACTGACTATAAGAACTTAGAGTATTTTAGGAAGAAGAGATAGCTTAGCAAGTAATAAATATAGTAGTTAGAGACCTTAGCGAGATATAATTTTAAATTGCGCTACTAGGTAGGTAAAGAAGCTATAGTACTTAATACCTTGTTAAGGAGGGAATAAGATATATTCCTTAATGCTTAAGATAACTAACTAGTAGGAAGGTATATTTAACTTCTTAGGCTATAGGGCTGAAAAACACTTATTATAAACTAGGCTACTCTAATTAAAGCCTAACAAGTATCTATTAAGATTAGATTTATCGCTAGGGGAGATTAGGATAGAGAATTAGACCTAGAGGCTAATTACTTAGATCCCCTAGTATCTCTATTTAAAGATTTGTTATTAAAGGACTTGTGGGAATAATTACTATAGGTTAATAATTGTTATTAGCTAATTAGAGAAGTAGTAATTAGAGAAGAGTGTTAATTTTCTTATTAATAGGAATTGCCTATCTCTATATTAGAATGCTCTATAGATAAATAGTAGTAGTTGTGTTAAAGAGGTTATATTTGGGTTTTACATTATAAACCCCTATAGACTAAGATTATATAAGATATCTATAATTTGTTCTTTATAGGTTACCTAGATAGAGATGTAACAAGAGCCCTGATTAGCTATAATTTTACTTGGCCTGGGCTTGGTTAAAACGTTTGGAAGTTTTTATATAATTGTAATATATGTAGCTAAAAAGTAATATAGCAAGAGAAGAAGCAAGGGCTACTAAAGCCTCTCTCTGTTTTAAATTAAGTATAGTTAGAGATATCTATAGACTTTATTATACAGCTCCTACTAACTAGCACTAGTTAAGCTACTAACATCATGGTTATTATAGATTAACTATTTAAAAATGTAATCTTTAAGTTTATAGTATCTATTATGGCCAGGAAGGTAGCCTAGTACCTACTAGAGTACCTAATTAGATACCACAAAGTTCCCTCGGTAGTTGTTTTAAATTGTAGGCTATAGTTTGTTAGTCTAACCTAGAAGAAAATATACAAGTTACTATAGATTAAGTAGAGACTATTTATAGTATATTATCTAGAAATAGATAGAATAATAAAATAAGCTAACCAAGTCGTTAAAGACTATATATAAACGTTTATTATATACTAGTAAGATGACTAGGATAAGATGCTGCTAGCTGTAATACTAGTGACTAATAACTAAAATACAACATCTACTAGAATTAGCTCCTTTTTTACTACCTATTGTTACGGGGTGCAGTGTTTCACGTAGCTAGTACGATGAATTTTCTTTCTTGGCCGTCCGTACTATAAGTACCAGACATGCTTCTGTCCCTCTCGAGGGCCGAAGCAACAATTAAACTCATTCTTCTATTATTATTATTTGATAACCTGTGACATTGTCTGATCAGAACCCAATCACTGCTTTTATCACCTTCATGGCCCTTCCAGCCCTTTTTCATTATCTCTTCTTTCTTCACATTAGAGCCCTCTAGCAGTTTTCTCTCTCTCGCTCAGAGGGGCTAGCAGAACTTGGGCACCTGTTATGCTCGGCTTTGGTGTCCACGTTTTTACTAGTGATCTGGCCCAGGCAGAGCTAAC
Source organism: Diaporthe sp. PMI_573 (assembly GCA_021399435.1). Classification (NCBI taxonomy): domain Eukaryota; kingdom Fungi; phylum Ascomycota; class Sordariomycetes; order Diaporthales; family Diaporthaceae; genus Diaporthe; species Diaporthe sp. PMI_573. The sequence goes on along the minus strand of JAJTUP010000027.1, from coordinate 140,397 downwards.
TACGTGACCTTTGAAGACTAAGGAGAGAGCTCACGACTAACAAGTCAGTCTAAAGCTTGCCTGTTCTTCATGATCATGTGCAGAATTGTCTTACCTACGTCTGATTAGAACTACTAAGGGAACGCCTTGCTAGGAAGAGAGTTATATGATTAAACTAAAGACGAGAGAAGTATAACTAAAGTATATAGGAAGAACCCTACTTTCAAACCTACTCTCTTACCAAGGTTCTAAAGGGTACCCTCTTAACTAAGCTTCGCACCTAAGGTATAAACATCAGCTATCACACTAGGGATCATTTCACAGTAACGGCTAAAGCCCTGGTAGAGTAATATATTTACTTGTAAAACACTTAGTTAAGGAGGGGATCAGACTTTTACAGGATTTGTTAAGCTTAGATTAGAGGAGAACAGCCCTTGATCTGATTCTATAGTTACTTCGGCGACTAAAGTCTGGTTAGAAAGTAGCGCCATCACGACAATTACTACCAAACCTATTAAGACAAGGTTTACGACAGTGTACTTGTTAGACATTAGTACTAAGCCTGAGGAATACTGGGAGGAGTGAAGTAAAGGCACAACGGCTTTTAATCAGAGGTAATGGGGAACTTTAAAGACAAGGCTATATATACTAGGCAGAGGAAAAGTACTTAAGAAGGCGCGGGAATGTCGAGTATCATCATTGTACTAAGTACCAACCCACAAACATACTTGTCTATCTGATAACACCATTTCTTGATTAAACAACAAGCCTACAGCTCTGATCACTTTATTCTAACTATGTCTAGCACTGGAACATCCGTGGTAGCTAGCCCTACTAAAGACGCTACTTCTACTAGAATACCGGGTTTCCCGACTATGTCATCTAAAGGCTCAAGCCCGCTACGTCCGCCTTTACTTACTCCAAGCTCTACCTACTAGCAAGTAATTACTAGTCCTTTAATTCCTCCTGATCACCAAAGGTCTGGAAGGGAGTGTGGGAGAGACTGGTTACTGAAGAAACCTAAGCCTAAGGGTAAAGGATCTCCTAGCGAAACCTCTTTACCTTCTACCTAGGACCCTCCTGCTTAGCCACGACAACCCCTTTTAGCTAAGTCTAACACTATGGGCTAATACCCGTTTAGTCCATTCTCCTATAGTACTATGATGCTGCCCTGGATAGTACTGCTTATGTTGTATAACCTTAACGTGCTAAGGTTTGATGGTATAAATATTGTTAAGTTAATATCTACCTTAGAGGATATTTCTTGCTAATTCTCTTATTTGATGGACTAGATCCTTTCCTTGTTAAAATAGTATTGTACTAGCTCTGATCTGGTCTATTTAATTAAGAAGGTTACTGCTGGACTGAGTACCTAGGCTTTATAGAGTTAGGAACTCTTAGCCTACTTTAAAACTAGTGATACTTCCTCTTAAGTAGATCTGGGCTTGGTGATAGAAGTAATCCTCTGCTAGAATCCCTTGGATGATCTTGAAGAGTGGAAACGGAGGATTGCTGACTATAACTAAGTGCTAATTAAAGCTGGAGAGATGTCTGATTAGGGAAGTAGGACCTTTTATAAGACGCTTCTATCCTGGATTAAGAAGTAGCTTCTTTTTAGACTAACCTATGAGGAGAAGGTTAAAGACATGCCCTGGATAGAATTCAAGGACAGGCTTCTATTTATCTTTAATAGAGAACTGGAGTACTCTAAGTAGGACCATTACCTGGCTGTGAAAGGACTTCTTGATTGTTTCTAAACAGACTTGTGGAATTAGTAGAATTGATAGTATATGGAGAAGTAACGAAGTGATGATCTGAGATACTCGAAACCTATTGGTATATATCTGGAACCTGTTGTTTAGCTTGATTAGTATAGAAATTAGGGTGATAATTCTCTTAAATAGAGGATAGATAACCTTGTAAATGAATTTGTTAACTTGAAAATTGAGTAGCTGAGAATGTGAGAGGAGAAGGAGATTGATAAATAACTTAGACGTTATGCTAAAGTAACCTCCTATGATAGATGATGAACTGAACTCGGACTGACTGGAATGGGCATAGTAGGGTTTGTTTAGAGACCTAGTGGCTAGGAAATCTACTCTCTAGCCTTGAGTAATGATGATGATGATACTTATAGTGTTTCTACTATTTAGCTAAAGAAGAATGGTTCTCTATATATATGCTATGGTTGTATAAGAGAAGACTATATAGCTTATAAGTATGATAAGATTAATAAGCTTGTTATTAATGGGCTCTTCTATGTAGAAAAGTACAAGGGTTTTTTAATGATCCTTAGTACTATTATAGATGCTTGGAACAGGTATTCTGATTTTCTAGACCCTGTTAGTATTTGACTCTATTGTGATTAGAAAGGAATTAGGATTGAAAAGTATGCTAGAAGCTGACTAGAGTTTTTATTATAGAAAGGTAGAACTGACTTGCTATGTATCCTTTGATACTAAAAACTTGTTAAGGCGAACCTATTATTTAGAGGTGACCTGGCCTTAGGAGAGGTTAAACTAGTCTAGAATCCTGAACTACTAGGAAAACTACTAGCTATTAGATCCATGTTAATAACCTTAGACCTATCTCTCTATACCATTACTATAAGTAAAGAGTAGATTTGTTTAAAAGATCTATAAACCTTTGCTAATGCTGTAAAGAAGAGATAAGTGATAGAGGATGGTATAGATTAGGATGACGAGGCAATATATGAAGCTATACTAGATACCCCTTACCTTGAAACACACGTCTACTTCGAAAATGATTTACCAAGTCTAAGCAATCTAAGTAGAAAGGAACTAGATAACTTAGAAAGCTATGTAGTAGAAGAATTTACTAGGTATATGGAACATGATCAAGTTAATGTAGTGGTGGTGGTAGTGGTGGAAAAACCAACCCATGCTAAGCTAAAAAGATAACTAGTAGAAACCTTACCTCTAGAAGAAGCAGTAGTATAGGCAATTCTTAGCAAAACTATTAAGATATATACTTCTAATCTCCTAGCTCTTAGGGAGACGAATACTACTCTGATTAGGTACTTATAAGCTTTATAAGATAGGGTAAGGACTATTTCACAAGTTCCTTTTAAACTTATTCATGAAATGAGGGGATGGAGAGACTAGTACCTAAGCATTAAAGTTGTTAGTACTCTGACAAGTAACTTATTAGGGGAAACTGCTCTAACCCTGATGATGATTAGATATTATGTTAGCTCTCTAGCTATATTAACTTTAAATATAATTAACCAAGGATGTTGTAGTTTAGCTTTCCTTATTATATATGTAGGGAGTGACTAATATATACCTTTACCTGCTTTACTTAATACTGGAGTAGAGATGAATCTGCTACCATTAAGCTATTATAGCTAAAACTAGCTTGCTTATTCTCTTTTTAAGGATATGACCTCTATAGTCTATAATGGAGAAGCCTTGTCTCTGATTGGGGTAACTAAAGACTGGATTTATATTAGCCTTAAATAAATAAAGTAAGTTTTCTTTATTATTAATAATATAACTTATAATATTATATATTACATTCTTTTTAGAATATTATTCTTTTTTAATACTAATCTAACCTTTGAAAAGTTAAAGGGTTTCCTATTTATGTATATTATACTAGGAGACTCCTAGATAAAGTGTGGCCTGGGATGAAGGAACTAGAAGCCTTTTTATGTAGTGCCTGGTGATAGTATAAGAGTCTTAGAAAAATACATTTTGTAGACTTTAATTATTTAGATGTATTTAGAGTAATCTGATTAGAAACTAGTGGTGATTAGTACTCTAGTTAAGCCTTCTTTAACTTATCTTAATATTGAAGAAGGTGATGAAATTCTAGGTATTCTCTAGGACGAGGATGTTTAGAAGTTGTTAGTTTCTTTTATAAAAGACCTTTAGTACGAAGTATGTTAGCTATGTATGCTTGAAGGTATTGAAAAACCTAATCCTTAGTGTGTTTATGGATTGTATCTGAGAATAAGAACGGCCTATACTTGTAAATGGATAAACTCGATCCTATTGCCTGCTAGTGTTGTTAAATCTATTAAGTGTACTTGTTAACTTATGATTAGAACCCTCTATAAGAGGGTGGGAGTTAAAGTATATCTAGTGGATAATTACCTATCTGATGGATTAGTTCTGGAGGGAATAGTTAACTAGAAGCTGAGCTATGAAGTGAAAATTAGGGATGCTATAAACTGGAACTATAGATATAAATACGACCCTTGGATATGGCTAAAATTCTCTAAGACTAAGAGGGGATCTTGACTTACTCCTAATTACTTAGAATAGATCATGAAGGATAACTATGATGGCTTTTCGACTAAGGAAAGGAATATGTTTACCCATCTCTTGTTTAATAGAGAAAAGGTTCTTACCTGGAACTAGTCTTACGTGTCTTAAATTAGTATGGATGTTACTCTACCTTAAATGATTAGAACTGTGCTATATAAGGCCTACTAAGCGAAGATAATCGAGCTACCTAGAGCCCTTAGAGTAATAGCTATTAAAATGCTGAGGGAAAGAGAGGCGAGTAGTGTTATTGAGGAATCTTACATAATATACTGAAATGGCTGGTTTCTAGTTAAAAAAAAGGACTTAGGGTATTGGCTGATTAACAACATCTTTAAAGGAAATAGGGTTATAATTAGAGATACCTTCATACCTCTAGTAGTAGACGAATTTACAGAAGAATTTATAATGTATAAGATTCTTTCTCTCCTAGATTTCTTTTTAGGCTATAATTAGGTTAAGCTTGATAAGAAGAGCTGCGATATGATGACCTTTATAATACTAATTAGATTATTTTAATAATATAGCCTACCTATGGGTGCTACTAATTCTATGGCCTAGTTTATACAATGTATGGTGTAGCTATTATATAACTTAATTCCCTTAATTTATAGACCTTTTCTAGATAATGTAGTTGTTAGAGGTCCTGACACAGATTATGATAACGAGGAGATTCCTAATCTACCTAGAGTTAGAAGATATATAGTAAAATATATTAAGAATCTTGATAACGTCCTCTATAATATAGAACTAGCTAGTATAGCTATTAATACCTATAAGTTAGAATAGTATAAGTATTAAACCAATATTATTAGATATATGTATAGTACTCTTGGCTAAGCACTAGCAAATAAGAAGATTATTAAGATTAGAGAATAGGAAAGCTATTAGAACGTTTTTCAGGTCTGCTCCTTTGTTAGCCTTGTTAACTATTACTAGGCATGGATGCCGTTCTACGGCATTATCGCCAGGCCTCTCTTTAATCTCCTCAAGAAAGGGGCACTCTTTCAATGGTTAGAAGAATGCTAGCAAGCTATGGATGCCTTGAAAGCAACTATTATGATGAAACTATACCTAATTAATATTAACTATACTTAAGGGAACATTATTCTCATGGTTAACACCAGTCTTTAAGGATAGGGAGCCTGTCTTATATAGGAGAAAGATAGTACCTGCTATCCTGTGAGATATGAGAGTAGGGCATGGTTAAGTGTGGAAAAGCTCTATAATGCTATGAAGAGAGAATGTAGAGTAGTTCTCTATATGATTAGATGCCTATGGTTCTACATTTATGGTATATACTTCTTCTTAGAAATAGATTTAAATATTCTTGTTTAGTAACTAAAGGGAGCCGTGATGGATGTGCCCGGCGCTCTTGTGATAAGATGGCTAGTAGTGATTAGGACCTATGACTTTATGGTTTAGTATGTAAAGGGAATGGAAAACGTAATAGCTAATGCCCTGTCCTATAAACCTCTAGGGCTATCTAACGATGATAATAGGCAAATTGAAGGAGATATTAAGGACTGGTGTGAAACGACTCTAGGATACACGGCTATAGTTAAGGCTGATTAGAGCCTGGTGCTTAACGATATTTGCTTTTAGTCTAAATAATCTAAGGATATTATAGCTTACTTTTAAGATAGTATAATGCTATAAGGACTTTCGTCTTCATAGTTATAAACCTTTAAGAAAACGGCTTACTATTTTACCCTTTATAAAGGAATCCTCTGGTAGTTACCTGAGAAAGGCCTTGAATAACGATGAGTTATTAATGATCCTAATCTAAAGTCACGGATCATCAGGAACATACATGCTTCTTTAGGTTATTAAGGACGAGATATGATATATTCTCGAATTTGTACCATGTACTACTAGAAGGGTATGTATGCTGATGTTGAGAACGCTATTACTGAATGCCTAAAGTGTACAAGGTGGAGTGTTAGAGTTTATAATGATAGGATTATTCTAACTATTCCTGACTAGCTATTTATGAAAATTCATATTAATGTCTAATACTTGCCTTCTAATCAGGGCTATGATAAGTTAGTGGAAGCCTGCTATGACCTTATTAGCTAGGTTGAAGCTATGCTTCTTAGAATTACTAATACTAAGAACATAAAGAGGTTTTTCATCTAGTATATCCTGCTTAAGTAGGGGCTACCTTTTAAAGCTGTTGTTGATAAAGGTAAGGAGAATATGGGGGAATTTATATAGTACCTTTGACTAATTAGAGTGAGATGAATCCTACTTTCTACCTATAACCTATGGGTGAATGGAATTATTAAACATAGGTATTTTACTCTTACGGCAGCTTTGACTAAGATGATGGAAGATGGTGTAAGAAGATGGAGATACATTCTCCTATATACCCTCTTCTCTAATTACACGTTATTAAGGTGTTCGTATGGGAAAAGCCTGTTTTACCTCCTTTATAAGTATGATCCTATCATTCTAATAAAAACCAACATTCCAACCTAGAGAGTGTAAGTATAGGAACCTTATATATCGCCTTAAGAGGCTTTATATTATCGCCTTAGATCCCTACTTAATCTAGTAGAAGACGTGGAGCTGGCGCGATAGTCTGTTACTGAATTTAGAAAGCAAGCTACTAGTAGAGACACTTACTATGGATTTTCAAGACTAACACCTTTAAAGGAAGAAGACCTTGTTCTTATTATCAATAAGTAATAGAAAACTAATTACTCCTTGTTTAGGAAGCTAACATACTAATAGTTTAGTCTATATATTATTAACTCTATTTCCTTGAATAATGTATATAAGCTTTGAATGCTAGATAGAGCTGAAGTTAGTAGGATATATTTACCTTGAAGGCTAAAGAAGTTTGTTAAATATAATGGAATTTAGGAGCTGGAAGTACTACTACTATGGATAGAAAACCTACCTAAGACGGAAACTATAGGCTATAAGCTTTAGCAAACACGATTATATGATACTTTTTTAGACCTATTCTTGTCTATTGCTAACATAGAGATCGAGGATGATGGAGAAGATTCTAATTAGTATCAAGACTTTTTAGATGTTTTACCTTAATAGATACCTATAGACATCTCATGGTTAATAGAACCTATTTCTATATCCTCCTCTAAGGACTTAGAAAACTTATCTTAATATTCTAGTATCAGGACGCGATCTTGAATATAATAGCTACCTTACTAACTACTATAATTTAACTAGTATATTAATATTCTAATAGTTAGGATAAACAACCCTTGCTAATTAGACCATTAGTTAATTTTATAAATGTGTTGCTTTTCTTCTATTTAATATTTAGCTTTGTTTTGTTATCCTGGGGGGGGGGATACTCCTCTTTATAATATATCAAGACTAGTAGTTTACCGCGGACTGATTGTTTTCTTTATATTTAAATATTTTTTTTTTTTTTACTAGGCTCCTTTTCTTTTATTTATTATCTTATGATATTCGTTTTACTCTGATTAGAGCCTAGTTTATATTCATTTTACTATTATATGATGTATGAAATTTGAAATTAATTACTTATTATGAGAGTAAAGAGTAGTAGTTCTATAAACTTAATGTTCGTTACCTTATGTAACCTTTTACCCTGATTCTTTTCCTAAATTACTCCTAGGACCTCTTCTCTTTAGGCTTTAGCTTCTTAAGTCTAGGCTAAAAACCCTTTACCTTTCTAATTACTTCCTCCCTTACTTTATTAAAGTTAAATTCCTTGTTAACTTAGGTATATTTACCTAAGGTGAGTTCTAATCAGGGAGTACCTTTGAATTTATAATTAAGTAGAGTAGTAGTAGCCTTAATAGTAGGAATATAGGAATCCTTATTAAAAGTATAGTTATTACCTTTAACGTGGTAAAGATAGTTAGTATATATACCCTTCTTGAAACCAGGGATGCTTTGGTACTTGAAGAAAAAGACTATGATAAGGACCCTATTATTAAAGTTCTAGGATATGTATATAAGATAGTACTTATAAGGAGAAGTGTTTTGATAACTGAAAAAGGTAATAAAGAGGGTAGGAGTATGATACCTGTTATCTAATTAGTATAGGTTAGATATATACTTCCCATATAGCTTACTATTAATCTTCTTGATAAAAACCTTATTTATACCTATTTATATTAGTATTTAGAGGTACTTGTAGAGGAACTCGCGATCCTTATTTAGTAAGAAGAGGATAAAAAGGTTGATTAGAATCTTCTTAATAATAGGCTTAGATAGGAGCTATGTAATATACTAGTTTATACCACGGCTGATTAGGGTATGGATAGAGATGTTTTAGGTAAAGGAAGTATAGAGTTTAGACTTGAGGATGATATTTTATAAGAGTATACCTTGGTTTATAAAGGTAGTATAAATATTATGGTTAATGATTAGTTTAGGGTAATCAGCCTTATATAAGGGATATAGGGGCTTCTACTTACTTTCCTCCTTTCCCTTTCCTTTCTTATCGAGATTCTAGGGAGTATAGGAAGATATTTTGAGGGGTGAGAGAAGGAAGATGGTAGTATAGGAGTAAGATTTGGTTTAGGAAGCTTGTTTAGTATCTAATTAGAGTAACGAAGTAATACCCTAAGTAATAGAAAGTTAATATTATAAGAGAAGGTTAAACGGAATTAGTAAAAGAGAGGGGAGGTTTTTAAAGAATATAAGAGAATACCTAAGAGGCCTGGTGATTTACTAACCTTAGCTACTTGCCTGAATAAATACTTAGACTACTCTAATACCTAAAGGAAAGTAGAAGGGATGGGAACTAACTAATAGATATAAGTAATTTATAAAAAGTAGTACTTTTACTAATCTATGAAAACCCTATAGTACCTAACGCGACCTTTCCTCGAAACCTTTCTAACTAATACCTATAAACCTCTTTTAGCTACTTTCTAGTTTCTAATTAACTATATCTAAAGCCTTTAGTAATACTAAAGAACTAATTTAGGTAAGATATATTATTACTATATTTCATCCTTCTCATAACCTCTAAGTAGTAAAGCTACCCTTTTTATAATATTAACCTCTTTACTTGATTACCTATATAATATCCCTTAGGGGTATAAGCTTTCTTACTACTTTCCTTATACTTTACTCCTCCTTTTCATTACCTACTTAATTCCCTTACACTTCTCACTATACTTATAGGTGATTAGAAAGCTACTATAAGTAACAGGTAGTCTAGAAGGGGTAGATCTAGCCATCGTTCTAGGTTTGACTTTTATATAACTAGGACTTTATAGGTAGCTTCCTCCTATCATAGGTCTCCCAGAGCCTCTCCCAACATTTCTTTAGGAGAGACATTTAACCTAGATACCCTAATTTTATTAGTTGAGCCTATCTCTATTACTGATCAGGTTAACCCTACTATCTAACTATCACGACTACCCTTCTACGATAACTTTAGTATATAGCTATCTAGCGTCTGTTTTCCTAATCTAGTTAATGTCTAAAACTATCACGACTTTAGCCGTGAGGCTAGTATAGACCTTTCTTGTAACTTGTTTAAGACTCGAATCCTTATATATAGGCTTAAGATTAGACAAGTCTAGCTAATGGAATACAAGGAGAGGCCTCTATTCTTTAATATTAATTATATTATTATAAGTAATTAGGTATGAAAGATAGTTACTAACTACTTTCCAGGTATCAACATATACCCTAAGCTCTAATCACTACCTAGGTTACAAAACTTCTTTAGTAAATATTAGGTATACCTAGCTCTAAACCTAGTAGATATTAAGGGACTCCTAGCTCGAAATAAAGAGCTTCGAAGTAACCATATCTTGGCCCTAATTAGATGGCAGCTTCTTAACTTTATTAATATTATATTTATTAGTTACTTTATTATTTCTCATGATTAGCTAGCCTACTCTAACTTTAAATAGTTATAACTAATACTAGAGTACTAGTTTATTATTATACTAGTATATATACCTAGGTACTTTACCCTTGGAATCTATGATCATACTATTAATTACCTTAGGTCTATTAATACTTATCTAAATATAGGAGAGCGAAACCATAACTATAGGAAGATCATAACTATCTATAAGAGCTTTATTAAGGAAGGATATCCTAGGGTAAAGGAGCCTAGAGTGATTAGAGTTACTATTTTACCCTAGATAAGCTTTACTAACTATAGCTAGTAGGTAGCTAATTATATAGCTTTCTTCTTTTAAAAGAATAAGGGAAGGAATAACTAGGAGTTTAGTAACTAGAAGAGCTTAAACTTAACCCAGAACCCTCCCATAGGGCTCTCTCCTAAAAAAATAATAGTCTAGATATAAATGTTTGCTATCTAATTAGAGCTAAACAGACTTAGATATGGTCTTCAAGAGCCTATCAACTACCCTTTAATTAGCCTTGATGATTTCTAGGAAGTAAAGAAGAAGTATAGTCTAATCTCCTAGCCAGAACTTATTAAGAAAGGACTTCATGATGTAGAGCTTTATATAAATCTACCTCCACTACCTATAAAATAACTACTAACTAAGATAATCATGAAAGGAATAAAGAATCAGGTTAGATATATTAATCTATACTACCTAATTAACTATAGAGTCTCTCATATATAATTAGAGTAGCTACTTTCCTTAATGATAAAACGACTAAGTATAAGAGATAAATAGTCCTTTATTCATACTAAAATGGTTAGATTATAACTACCCGTTATGAAGACGAGTATAAGGTTTTACTAGATCAATAGACATTAGAGTATAGAGCCTGATAATACTAAAATAAACAATAAACATAAAGCTTAGCGTGATTAGATCAAAGCTTATAATACTTGGGCTTACCATTACGTGACTACGAGGAGGGTAATAAAATGGGTTCTAATACCCACTATATAGCCAGAGTTTCATGGATAGACTCGTATTATTCAAGTATCTTATGAAGGCAACACTCAGAATACCATCAACTAGGTGATAGCCTAAGACTAGTAAGCTAAGCGCTATAGGGACACGAGAGGGAACTAATCAGAATGGCGGATGAATGGTTTGGTCAACCCTTCTACTCTAGGGAGCGAAGGGCTAGAGAGGGGTGTATTACAGGGTGCAGTGTTTCACATAGCTAGTACGATGAATTTTCTTTCTTGGCCGTCCGTACTATAAGTACCGGACATACTTCTATCCCTCTCAAGGGCCGAAGCAACAATTAAACTCATTCTTCTATTATTATTATTTGATAACCTATGATATTGTCTGATCAGAACCCAATCACTGCTTTTATCACCTTCGTGGCCCTTCCGGCCCTTTTTCATTATCTCTTCTTTCTTCGCGTTAGAGCCCTCTAGCAGTTTTCTCTCTCTCGCTCAGAGGGGCCAGCAGAACTTAGGCACCTGTTATGCTCGGCTTTGGTGTCCACGTTTTTACTATAACTACTATGTAGACATCCTCGGACTAATTAAAGACAAGGGAGACCTATAGATATTAGGCGATATATCTATTACTATAAGAGAAGCTTTTATATTAAGGTTGTAAAAGGCTATAAAACTTATCTAAGCTACTATGGCGTTTGCCTAGGAGAGGCAAGAGCACTATATAAACTAAGTAAAAGCCTTATTTAAGTAGTTTAAGAAAGGTAACAAAGTCTAGTTATATTTTAGAAATATAAGGATACTAAGGCTGTTAAAGAAGCTAGACTAGCTAAATACTAAATATATAGTAGTAGAAGTAATTAGATCTTATAACTATAGATTAGATACACTGCCTGGAATCTATAATAGGTTTTATATATTACTTCTCTATTAGACACCTAAAGACTCTCTTTTTTTTTAGACCCGCAATAATTATTAACCCCTAGCCCTTCTAAATAAAGATAACCCTAATTAAGCTAAATATAAGGTAGAAGAGATACTAAACTACTAGAAGAGAGGCTATAGAGTCTAAGTACTCGTTAAGTAGAGAGGCTATATAAGGCCTATATAGGAGCTGATACAGAACCTATTAGATATAGTAGCTCTTAATATATATAAACTAGCCTATGGAAAATTTATATTTAATTAGGGCTAGCAACTAGTTATCCCTAATCTATATACTTAATAGTACTTTGAGGATGGTTTGCTATAGACTAATAAAAGAGGGAGAGAGGGGGTAGTTATAATAGGCTAAGGCCTAAATGGCTTAGCCTTGGAATTTCTTAGCCTAGAAGGGCATATAGACTAAACTAATACATAGATCCTTTTATATAGATATTTATAGGCGGGAACATATAGTTGCTTTTAGTTATTTCCTTTATTCTATAAGTTTAGTTATACTTATAGAGTAGCCTAGCTAGTTATAATATACTACCTTGAGATTATTATAAAAACTTACCTATTAAATGTAACTACCTAATTTATAATAAAAAACTATTAGTAATTATCTACTATATAAAATAATAGGATGCTAAACTTTAAAGTATACCTTCTTTTAAAGTCCTTACTAACTATAAAAACCTAGAGTATTTTAGAAAGAAGAGATAGCTTAGCAAGTAATAGATATAGTGGTTAGAGACCCTAGTAAGATATAATTTCAAATTATACTACCAGGCAGGTAAAGAAGCTATAGTATCTAATATCTTGTTAAAAAAAAAACAAGATATACTTTTTAATACTTAAGATAACTAACTAGTAGGAAGGTATATTTAACTTCTTAGGCTACAGGGCTAAAAAATACTTATTATAAACTAGGCTACTCTAATTAAAGCCTAACAAGTATCTATTAAGACTAGATTTATTACTAGAGGAGATTAGGATAGAGAATTAAACCTAGGGGCTGATTATTTAGATCCCCTAGCACCTCTATTTAAAGACCTATTATTAAAAGACTTGTAGAAACAATTACTATAGGTTAACAATTATTACTAGCTAATTAGAGAAGTAGTAATTAGAGAAGAACATTAATTTTCCTATTAATAAAGATTACCTATCTCTATATTAGAATACTCTATAAATAAATAGCAGTAGTTATATTAGAGAGGTTATATTTAGGTTCTATATTATAAACCCCTGTAGACTAAGATTATACAGGATACCTATAATTTATTCCTTATAGGTTACCTAGGTAGAGATATAATAAAAGCTCTAATCAGCCGTAATTTTACTTAGCCTAGGCTTAGTTAAAACATTTAGAAGTTCTTATATAATTATAATATATGTAGCTGAAAAGCAGTATAGCAAGAGAAGAAGCGAGGGCTACTAAAGCCCCTCTCTATTCTAAATCAAGCATAGTTAGAAATATTCGTAGATTTTATTATATAGCTTCTACTAACTAGCACTAGTTAAGCTACTAACATTATAGTTATTATAGATTAACTATTTAAAAATGTAATCTTTAAGTCTATAGTATCTACCACAGCCAGGGAGGTAGCTTAGTACCTACTAGAGTGTCTAATTAGATATTATAGAGTTTCTTTAGTAGTTATTTTAAATTATAAGCTATAGTTTATTAGTCTAACCTAGAAGAAAATATACAAGTTACTGTAGATTAAGCAGAGACTATCTATAGCATACTATCTAGAGACAGATAGAGTAATAAAACGAGCTAACCAAGTTATTAAAGATTATATATAAATATTTACTACATACTAGCAAGACGACTGGAATAAGATGCTGCTAGCTATAATATTAGTAACTAATAACCGAGATGCAACATTTACTGGGATCAGCCCCTTTTTTGCTACCTATAGCTACTATATAGACATCCTCAGACTAATTAAAGATAAGGGAGACCTATAGATATTAGGTAATATACCTATCGCTATAAGAAAAGCTTTTATATTAAGGTTGTAAGAGGCTATAAAACTTGCCCAAGCTGCTATAGTGTCTGCCTAGGAGAGACAAGAGTACTATATAAACTAAGTAAGGGCTCTATCTAAGTAGTTTAAAAAAAGTAATAAAGTCTAGTTACGTCTTAGGAATATAAGAATACTAAGGCTGTTAAAGAAGCTAGACTAGCTAAATGCTAAATACACGGTGGTAGAAGTAATTAAATCCTATAACTATTCTAAAGGTTGGTAGATCAAATGAGAGTCAGGTAGCAGTAGGGTACACTGAGGTCTTGTTGGGACAATTAAAAATGGTTTAGACAACTTTGCATTAAATTTAAGTGGGCTTCTGTCAGCCCTCCTCACAGTCCCTCCGACATCATCTCAACCCTGGGCACGCTGTAGTTGGCTCTGGTGCGCAGATAGGGAGGCCGGAAAATTCGGCCCTCGGACCCACTATCTTTAGCTTTAAATAACCAGCCAACCCTAACCCTGACAGTAACCAAACTAAATACAGATAAACTTCAGAAATCAGGCTATCTAATGAACTAGGTTACATGCTTTTTGGATAAAAAATAAGGAAAATGTAAAGATACGAAGTTAGGGTCTTACAATAGCCCAAAAAATCGACTCACGGCCACCAAACTCATCTGCCGGCACGCACGCCACATAGACACTTAGCCAAAAAAGTGCCAAGTCTAGGGTAACTCCCTACGTAAAGTCTAGGGTAACCCCTTACATACAGCGCCCACACAAGCGTTTCCATTTAACAACTATAGATTAAATATGCTACCTAGGATCTACAATAGGTTCTATATATCGCTTCTCTATCAGGCACCCGAGGACCCCCTTTCTTCCTAGACCTGCGATAACTATCAGCCCCTAGCCCTTGTAAATAAGGATAACTCTGATTAGGCTAAATATAAGATAAAAGAGATACTAAACTACTAGAAGAGAGGCTGTAGAGTCTAAGTACTTATTAAGTAGAGAGGCTATGTAAGGCCTATATAAGAACCAATACAGAACCTGTTAAATACGGCAGCTCTCAACATATACAAACTGGCCTGTAGAGAATTTACGTCTGATTAGGGCTAGCAACTAGTTATCTCTAACCTATACGCTTAACAGTACCTTAAGGACAGTCTGCCGCGAACTGACAAAAGAAGGAGAGAAGGGGTAGTTGTAACAGGCTGAGGCCTAGATGGCTTAGCCTTAGAATCTCTCGGCCCGGAAGGGTATACAGACCAAACCAATGTACAGACCCTTCTATGCAGATACTTATAGGCGGGGACATGTAGTCGCCTTTAGTTGTTTCCTTTATTCTACAAGTTTAATTATACTCGTAGAGTAGCCTAGCTAGTTGTAATATACTACCTTGAGACCGTTACATATAGTAGCCCTTAAACAGTCCAGAATAACCTTAATAAAACATTCTATTAGACCGTTTTACTTGTAAATATAGGGGCTACTAGTTGAAAACTCTATGCCTTTATACTATAGCCAGGCCTATAGGCTAGCATTTATCTCCTTCCCACCGTCAAAATAGAAACCCTTAGGGTATTGCCTAAATAGGGCTTTTAAAGACCTGAAAAAGCCCTTAATAGTATCCATAATAGGGTCTCCATCTCGGCTTTTTAGCAGGAAAAGCCACCAAAATCTAGACTTTCTATCCACTATTAGTAGCCCAATAAGGCACTTATTATAGGGCATAGGCTTAATAAAAAAGGTATCCCCTTCTAAAGAGTCTAATATACCCTCTAGATCGTCTATAGGCCTATAGTTAAGCCTACAAACCGCTTTAGCCCTATCGTAGGGCAAGTAGAAAAAGTCCCCTTCTAAGATAAAATCAAAATTAGGTACCCCCTAGGCAATTTTAGCCGTCTTCTTCAGTAGACAAAGGCTTATATACCCTAATCTCTTATACCAGAGATAAGTTAGTTTAAGTAGCTTAGGGGACCCTTCAGAAGGTTTAGCCTAAATAGGCTATCTGGTAGCCTTTCTAGAAGGTGAGAGGCCCTCTAAAAGAAGATCTTCTAGGTCCTCTATAGCCCTACCCCCCCTATTTCCTACAGGCGTTTCTAGCCGAGAGGGCGAAAGACCTATAAAAGGGGACGTGCAAAGGACCCGTACTGGAAGACCCTGTATCTCAAGGTTAGGCTTCTATAGCCCAGAACCTAAGGCAGTAGAGCCTATAGAGGACCCAGAAGGGCCTAATTCTTCTATAAAAATAGGCTCTTCAGGGGTAGAGATTTTTTCATAATCCCTAGCTACCTCCTTATTAAAAAGGGGCAGCACTATCTCCAAAGCTTTCATACTACTACTAGGGACATAGTATATACTATTTACTTGGGTAGAATAGGCTTGTAGGGCCTATACCCCCTTCTAAAGGATAAAAAATCCCGTTTTAGAAGGGTCTAGGCATACAATTAGTTACTAATTAGCCTTATAGAGGGTTTTTCTCGAAAGATAACCCCCTACATTATAGTATCGAAGACCACTAAAAATACTTATATCTATAGAGGGCACAAATAGTACCTCTTTTAAGACTAGACGCTTAGTCTTAGCTAGGTTTTCAGGACTAACTACCTGAAATACAGCATCACCTCTACCTAAGGGGTAAACCCTACCCCTACCTATCTATAGGTACCTAAAATCACCAGTAGTCACTAAATTAGTAAATAAAGAACGGCTATTTACTATATATACTATAGAACCAGTATCGTATAGTAGGGCAGTAGGCCCTCTAGAAGGCCTAGAAGGCCTAGAAGGCTTAGAAGGCTTAGGGCCCTTTTTAAAGGACCCTTCCAACTATAGGCCCCTGTAGCAATACTTACAGGGGCTCTCTAAGGCTATAGACGATAAATCATCTAAATCAGAAGCCTCATCACCTAAAGAATAACTCTTATTAGAAGCTAATTCTTCTTCACTATAGGCTAAATAGCCTACAGCATAGGTATAGTCCTCTAAATCTTTAGAGGACTCTTTAGAGGACTCCCCACTAGCAGATTTCGGCTTAGTAGATTTTTTCTTGCCACTAAAACCGCCAGATCCCTTATTAGGCTTATTTTCTTCAGCCTTTTTAGGGTTCTTCTACTAATTTTCAGGCTTTTTAGGGCCTAAAAGAGGTTTATTACCCCCTATAGGGGGTTTATTACCCCCTCTAGCAACCTAATAGGATGCTAAAAACGGATTTCTAGTCTCTTCTAGTATATCTACCATAAGGAACTATAGATTTAGCCTATCTATAGGCTAGCCCATAGCTTTTAGCATACAAATAATTCCTTTAAGCCGCTCTACCCACTATAGAAAAGCCCTTTCCAGGGAGCCAAGGTACTAATTTATTAAGTCAGTAGGCTCTATTTAGGCTCCTAAGAGCCATAGCCTAGAAAATAGGCTATTAAACCTAGCGTTAAATTCCGCCAGATTTATACCAGAAGTATACCATAGGGAGTAAAATTCCCTATACAGCAAGTCTCTCTATAGACCCATAGAGTAGGAATACTAGTCTTTCAGAAGCCTATATGCTTCCAAAGGGCCTAAGATCTAAGCAATAGCAGCTTGTAGGCCTAAAAATAGGGTATCTCTCAAGAGCATTAAAAATATAGCCTAATCGCTATCACTTAGGCTATCTACTACAGAAGGGTCTGCCAAAAATTAGCTATACCCTATAACCCGTAGCATAATAGCTAGTACTTGCTTCCACTAGTCGAAATTTTCAGGGCCTTTTAGGCAGTAAGTCTCTAGAAAGGTATATACCTTTTTAGAGATCTCCCTACTAAAATCAGGGCTAAATCCAGTAGATTCTAGCTACCTTATAGGGCCCGTAGGCCCCATAGAACCCGTAGGTTCTACAGCAGGGCCTATAGGCCCTATATAAGGACTTTCAGAGACCATAGGCTCTAAAGGTGCCGGCTAAGACACCTAGGGCACCTAGAGCACCCTAGCTACTAAAACCGATAGGCTCTAAATAGCAGTAGTTAATTCCCCTAACATACCTTAAAGGGTATTACTAGTAGCTACTTGCTAAGCTAATAGCTCTAACATAGTCTCTATTTAACCATATAGGTACAAAATCTTCTAATCTTGTAGGTCTAAACACTCTAAAAGAGGCTTAGGCCCCTGGGAATTAGGGGCAGACCCCTCTATAGAGGCCCCGGAGGCCATACTAGATAGCTAGTTAGTAAGGAAAAACACCTAGAAATAGATATTTAAGGAAAAGCTATCCACTAGAAAGTATAATTTATAGTCCCCTATAGCGTAATTATATATTCCCGTAGTACCTATTCCGTAAAAATAGTAGGCATATAACCCTCTAACGTATAGTCTCCAAATATAAAATGTTCCACTATAGCAAATACTAACAATCGTCTTACAGAAAGTAAGAAATAGTGTCTATAGCGCAATGTACGCTAAAGGTCGTAGGTTCGAATCACCCAGAGAGCAGAAAAGTAGCTCTTTTTTACAGTTTTTTCTGGGCTTTGCAGGCCCAAACTAGCACGTTTACTAGTCCGCTAATCAGTGCGAAAGAACGCTGTAGCGTACAGAAAGGTAGGCTTTTTAGGGCCTAATTCAATAAAGTTTCGGGGACCTTCAGAGCACCGACTACTAAGAGCCGGGCTCATAACCTCTGAAGGTTAGTAGATCGAATGGGTCAGGTAGCAATAAGGTACACTGGAGGTCTTGGTGGGATACTTAAGAATAGTTTGGACAACTTTGTATTAAATTCGAGTAAGCTTCTATCAGCCCTCCTCACAGTCCCTCCGACATGACCTCAACCCTAGGCACGCTAGGGTTGGCTCTGGTGCAGGAATGGCGAGGCCGGAAAATTCGGCCCCCAGACCCACTATCTTTGGCTTTAAACAGCCAGCCAACCCTAACCCTGACAGTAACCAAACTAAATACAGATAAACTTCAGAAATCAGGCTATCTAATAAACTAGGTTACATGCTTTTTGGGTAAGAAATAAGGGTAATGCAGAGGTACGAAGTTAGGGTCTTACAATAGCCCAAAAAATCGACTCACGGCCACCAAACTCATCTGCCGGCACGCACGCCACATAGGCACTTAGCCGAAAAAGTGCCAAGTCTAGGGTAACTCCCTACGTGAAGTCTAGGGTAACCCCTTACGTGTAGCGCCCACACAAGCGTTTCCGTTTAACAAGTATAAATAATATGTCTTATATTAGTATAGACCTGATTCTGCTAGTCTGTATAATGGCTTCTAAATTAGGAATATGGTTTTTAGTGGGTATTAATTATATAGCTTAACTGGCAGTTCTGCCAGAATAGTACGAGTAAGAGGGTTGTGTGATTGGGTATAGGCTTATATAATGTCCTTTAATTCTCCTTGGCAGTAAAAGTATAGTATAAGGGTTAGTTTCAGTGTAAGGATGAGTCTCTGGCTTATCCTTTAGATGGTAGGAGCTTAGGTTAGGATTGCCTTCTTTTCTAAGTCTCTATACCCTTGTATAACAAGCCTAGATTTCTCTATTAGTTTTATTAATCTGTTTTTTACCTCTTATATCATCTTTGTCTTAAAGATTTAAAGTCTATTGTATTGGTTTGTATTGTATTACATGAATTTAAAGATATCTTTACTGGCTAGTGTGTCTATTTTTAGCGCGTCTAATTTTTTAAATGGTCTTCCGGGAGCTGTAATAATGTTATTCTGGCAAAGTTTAATGGCGAGGTTGTATAAGTCTTTCTCCTTTTGGGTTAAAAAGGCACTCGGTGTGTATTATATATAGCTAATATAGGTTGGCTGTACAGTTACTTTGTAAAGACGTTTTTTTCTTTTAGACTAAGCGCTTTATATGATAGCTTTTCTTGGCCGGCCTCTTTGTCTAAAACGAGGCTATTCTTATAGTATAGCAGGTTTTAGTATATCTAATTTGTCTTAAAGTATGGCTTTTACTATACAGTAATATAGCTTAATATATATTGCCTGTATTTAAATTAGTCTATTTGTTATACTTATTATAATTATATATCCCTTAATACTGTCGACTTTATATGGTCCTTTTTACTCCTTATTTTCCCTTTAGATTAGGACGTTACTTTGAATTAGTAGAGATAGGGTAGATTAGAGATCCGGGCTATTTTTAGTGTTAATTGCATGGTTAACTTTAACCTTTGCTTAAATTATATATAGTATCTTTATTGCTTTCTGAATTGCTAATATTTGTTATATAATATTTAGTAAGGGCGGCGAATCCTGTAATATCTATAGGTATACTTTAAAAACTAGGAGCGTTAATATAATATCATTTGGGCCCATAGTATTGTTTAGTGCCTTTATGGTCATTTATAGGATTGTTTTATTATCTGTATAGTAGCCAATCTCAGCTTTTAGAATTTTAAGAGCTCTTCTTAAGGGCCCGTATAAGTATTTAACCTTGCCTAAAGCCTAGTATACTTTTATAGGCATCTCTTTGTATGTAATTCTTATAATCTTTGTATTGTTTTAAAATTCCTCTAAAGCAAAGTTAGTTTCCGGATTATGTATAATGTAGTCTGGTGGACCAATGTATATATAGATCTAGTATTTATAGAGTGTATTCTAGGTATTTTGTATAGAGAGAGAATTAAGAAATGTAGCTGCTTGAAAGTTTGCGTCTAAGTTGATTATATAAAGTGTATTCCTTTTACCTAGGTATATAATGTTAATAACTATTTTGTAGTTAAAGTAGCTTTTGTCTTTAATTAAGAACTTAAATCTTCTTGGTAATAGATTGTATAGTTAGCAGAAGTGATAAAACTTTTAAATTTTCTCCAGAATTACCTTTTTAACATTATTGTGTCCTATCTTCTTTAATAGCTTGTATAGCTTGTCTGTATAAGGGTGCCCAAATTGTCTGTAGAGTCTTCTAAGCTGTGGCTCTATGAGAAATACTCTAGCCTCTATATGGCTTATATTAAAGAATGTATGTCTCTACTTTCTGACTACCGGAATTGTTGTATTCTTTTATACAATAATGTCTAATAGGTTGTTAAAGTATGCTTTTAGCCTGTCTATATTGTATAGGGAGAATAGAAAAGGGGTTAATATATCTAGAATATAGTATGTAATACTTCTTAGTTAGTTTATAACCTTAATTATACTAACTGCTAAGATAGCGTTATTATTACTAAATTTGACTTTAGCTGTATCTATACCCTATCTAATCTTTATATCTGGGTTCTTATAGATATAGGCTAATGCTTGTAGCATTTTTACTATAGAGAACTTTATAGTACCTATATTCTATAGTTCTCCTTAGTACTTTATACTATATAGATTGTAAAGTATGAATTGACTTACCTTAGTTACTTTTAGGGCAGTATAGATATCTTTCCCAGTTATATAGTAGTTAAATGTAAAATCTACTAGGTTTTATTAGGGAATAGCCTTGTTGTCTGTATCTTATAGATTAAATAATAAGTCTTTTACTTTGTATAGTAGATCCTCCCCTTTGTATTTAAGTAAGTAGGTAGTAAATTTCTTCTTTTCCAGGATAGGTTTTTGCTTAAAGTCTTTACATGCCTAGAGGTATTGTTTTTATACGTCTATCCTTTTCTTGTCTATATAGTTTGTAGACTAGTATCCTTTCTTCTTGTATATAAAGTATTTTATTGTTTTAGCTATTGTATAATATAGTCTAAAGGATTGTTGTATAGATTGACTTTGGGTTGGTCTTGGTTTGAAAGGGATTTGTAGTAAGAATTAGTAGTTGTTTGGCCGAAAAGAGGTTTGTGGTATAGATTAGTAGTTATATAAAGTTCTCTGGCGATTCTTAAAGTTTGAGCTATATTGTCTATCTATAAAATTAATTCTACCCTTTTTGTGTGACATAAATTGTTAAATAGAGTCTAGCACCGCGTAGTAGGCTCTGACAACTATTATACGTAATGTAATTTTGCCTTAGTACCCTTCTCCTAATGCCCTTTGTACAAGCTATAGCTTATCTAAGAGTATCTTTAAGACTTTTGGTAAGGTCTTGTCTGGGTTTTCTTTTTTTACTTATATAAAAGACAAGGTTGTCTAATCTATCTAGTATTAGCTATGGTTTATTGTTATATTAAAGTAGGTATCTATAAGGTTGTATACTTTGTCCCATCTCTTGTCTGATCTAATATAGTATATATAGAAGTTTTCTGTACAGCCAGAGAGAATATCTAGAAAGACTATATAGTATTAGTCTTTAGTAATTTGTAGTTATCTATAATAGCTAATAAAGATTTATACTTTGTTGTATAATAGGTTGTAGGGCTTGCCGGTATAGTTTTAATCTCTTCTCTACCCTTTTTAAAAGGTGGAGATTTGCTAAGGTTTTATTGGCCTATTGTAGACAATTTAAGTTAGAGGTAGGTTATATGGTATATTATCTATATAGACTGTATTTGCTATAAGTACCATACTATACTGTTGTAAGAAGTTGCCCACCTTTTATATATATCTGGTACCCGGGGGTATTTATTGTGCAGCCTATACCTTAACAGTAAGTGCTTGTAGATTTTGTATTATTTTGTACAATTAGATTCTCAGCAGTGGTTGGGAATGTTTGATTATTTGTTGTATAGTAGCTTTACTTGGTTTCTATATAAAAAATAAAAGATCTTTTCTTACTTTCTCGGCTTTAATAATTTGTACAATCTAATTTGTATAGGAACCCTTTGGTGTAGGAATTTCTTTTTCTGTAATAATGTTTAGGAGTACTTTCTTAAATGTACGATTGACTTGGTTAAATTGGTAGGCAGTCTATCTCTTAAAGTTATTAGCCAAAAATTCTAAGATGCTGCTCCTACTAAGGTCTAGGTAAACTATATCTATTATAACTTATGTAAAGTAGGTGTTAATTTGTCTGTCAGATGTTGGGTTATCTAGGTTAATCTCTAGGTCTCAGTATCTTGGTTTTGTCGCACCTTGCCATATACTTAGTGGTATAATGCTTTTTAAGCTTATCTCTTTGTATGTTATTCTGCTCCTTTCTTGGCTGCTTGTGCTAGCTACTGTAGCCAAAGCCGATGGTTCTAGTGTATTAGAGGATAACATACTATTTAGTATTTTTAATTAGTTTACACAATATCTTCTTTATCGTATATTAGCGCACACTACTTTTTCCTAGTTATATAAAGTCTTAACTATAGATATGTTCTGTCTGGCATTTAGTATAGCAGTCTTGATTTATATAAAATAGAGAAGATTTTGTCTTCTAGAGTATCCCTTTTCCTCCCTAATTAGGCGAGGAAGTTAAGGTGTCCTCTAGGTTCTTAGTACAAGCGTGCGATTCTAGTTGCTTTTACATTTCAATTGCCGTTCTGTAAATACATCTAGTGAGTTGTACTGGTATTTATTTCTTTACTTTTGCTAATCTGTGATTGTATTAAGTAATTACTGATCAGTGTTAAATGACTTTTGCCATATGGCGTAATATACGTATATATATATCTGTGTAATTAGTTTTAAATTTATTAATAATCTGTCTAAACTATAAAATAAGCGGGGAAGCTTGCATATAGATCTTTTAGGTCTGTATATACTCTCTTGCTAGATTAGTTATCCTCTCTAGCCAATATAGCTATGTACGATCAGCCTTAATGCTATTCTAACAATTATAGCATTATCTAACTACTTTAGTCTTTAATTTTATATTTTTAAGAAAAAAATAACCTTATTAGGTTCTAAATCTATATATCCCTAATTTCTTAAAAACAATATATAATATAAATCTTTTAAATCCAGCATTATTAGGTTTAATTCCAAAAATCTAGCAAGATATATAATACTAAAAAATATTTAATTAAGTTACTTATATTGCCAAATATTACTTTACCAGTCTTATAGCTATATAATATCTTATAACTATTTATTATTAAATAAAAACTTTGCTAATAACTAAAAGTCTTAATTATATAAAGCTTATACTGCTTTCTATTACAAATTTAATATAGTATTAGTTACCTAACTTAATTAAGATATATTTCTTAATAATAACTAAAAGATAATACTCTTCTCTATAGTCTTTATAACAATATTGTTAATAATATCTACTAAAGAACCTAGAAATTAAATAAAGCCATTATAAGCTTAGGCTATATTTTTCCTAGCCTTTATAGATATATTATAGAATTATAATTAAGGATAAATAATATATATAATAAGTTTTTCCGACAACTAGTTAAGGCATTTACTATAAATAAAGAATATATCTATCTATAGCCCAATTAGTCTTCTCTATAAGCCGAAATAAATATCTTACTAGCAAGCAAAATTATAAAGTTCTTTCTCTTAGCCAATACAAGCTTTACCAATTATCTCAAAAATCCAGCCTTTAAAATAAGACTAAATATTAAGCAGAAAGCTATTATTAATATATTATATTTAACAAATACTCTTTATTATATTAAAAATATATATAATTGTTGGAATAGCACTGAGGCTGATCGCACATAGCCATATTGGCTAGGGAGGATGACTAATCCAGCAAGGGAGTGCTTGCAGACCTAAGAGGTCTGCGTGCGAGCTTCCCCGCTTGTTTCATAGTTCAGACAGACATCAACGAATTCAGAACCAATTGCACAGACACGTACGTACGTACATTACGCCATATGGCAAAGGCCATTCAACAATAATAGCTTATTTCTTATTAATACTATCGACATTAATTAGTATATCTATTAAAGATAAGTTAACTTTTACTCAGTTAGCCTTTAATACTATATAAAAATAGCTTATAATAATATTAGCTGTTATTTCCTTCTTAGTAAGTATTCCTAGATATTTACTCGCTGCTAGGCTCTTAAAAAAAAGAATTAACAACAGTAACTGGCATTCCCTATTCCACCATTATAATTATAAACTACTAATAAAGTTACCAAGAAAAATATTGTAACAATTACTACTATAACTTCTAACCGGCTTAAGTTTACTATTTACCTATAAATAATAGTCTTCGGCAAACAAGAATATTATTATATAATTTTATATATAGAGTCTTTCTTCTTTTTTATTCTTAATATAAAAAAAAAGAAAAAAATAGTAGAATATAAGCATAAAGAAAAGCAATAATAAATATATAGAAAGTAGTAAAAAAATACAGTAAATTTAGTAATTATAAATAAAATATATATAGTAGCAACCTATACTATTTATACCTAAAAAAGCAAATAAAAGGAAAGACAATAAGGGTTAAAAGTAAAAAATAAGGCTTTAAAACAGCCTTCTAAATACTTTTTAGGGAAAATAAAGAAAAAATATTACAAAATAATAATTATTATAACAAAGAAAAAGATAATAATAATAATAGTAGCAAATATTTAATATAATAAGGCACAAATAGTAAATTCTATAATAATAACAAAAGTAATAAAAACATCAAAAAACATAATTAATATAGGAAAACAATCTAAAGACTTGCCTATAAATACTTAATAATAATTAAATATAGTTTCTAAAAAATTATAGTATTGCTAATAAAGAACACTAATATATTATAATAGTTACAACTTTAAATAAATAAATTATATAACGTTTAAATAGTAACCCTATACTTTTTCTTAACTAGCGCCCCTAATAATTATAGTTACTATAAATAGTATAACAATAGTTAAAAGGTATTTAGTAGATAGTTAAGAGTTTAATAAAGGATTCTTTTTGTTAGAATAGCACTGAGGCTGATCGCATATAGCCATATTGGCTAGGGAGGATGACTAATCTAGCAAGGGAGTGCTTGTAGACCTAAGAGGTCTGCGTGCGAGCTTCCCTGTTTGTTTCATAGTTTAGGCAGACATTAACGAATTTAGAACTGTAACGCCCAGGCGGAAGCCACGCGGAAGCCCCGGCGAAAAGCCCCTACGTCTAGAAAAGGGCCCGAAGCCCCCACGTCTCAGTTTAGTAGGGGCAAGAATCAGTCTTACACTAGACCTACACCTAATATATATGTTAGCCTTCCTAGTTCACCAGACCATTATGCCTAGTACAGAGCCCATTATAATTCTAATTCTTCTTCTACGTACTACCTATGATGCTATTAAAGACTAGTAAAAGAAGGGGAAGATTCCAAGGAAGTCACGACGACGCTAAGGGTAGCTTAGGAATACTTTAGCTCGATGATGTCCTGGCACGAGAACGGGAATGTAATTAACTACTTTAATAGAGGATTAATGCTCTGGAAGTAGCTTGAACGGCTATTAAAGTCAAGCTAAAAGACTTAAAGCTAGCTAATATTACTTCACTACCTATAGCCTACACCCTTTAGTAATATAATAGCTAGATGATAGATCTAGAAAGGGCCTATATCTTATAATTATAAACCCTCTATAATGATAAGACGAAGGTAATATATATATTAGATCACGTTGAGAAGGAGTACTGAAATTATTAAGATACTTATATAAAATCCTTGAGAAAAGGAGATAAATCTATATTTAACTATTATAAGTAGGATGAGTTTAAGACTTTTAGCTCTAATTTCAAGAAGGATCCCTAAGGTATATTAGGCGTTATTTAAAGCTTGATTAATATTACCTACTAACAAGAAAACCAAGACCTATAAACCTTTTACTAGTACCTTGAAACGTTAGAATTAGAATAAGAAATGAGAAGCGATAGTTTAAGGGCTGAATTCTTTCTCTCAAGACTGTTAGGATGGATAATGTTAGAGATTTGAATAAAATATACCTTAAGCTTGCTAGAGACTAGGGATAAGATGGTTAGGGTTATCTAAGCGATCTAGGTTAGTACCCTAGAAAAGGTGAGGAAGAGGAAGCATGAGGAGGTAGGCCTGAGAAAGGGGGGAATTAATAGAACCCCTAATAAGAGAGGATGAGGGGGAAGCCCTTTAGGAAGTGCTTTGAATATATAGGGTGGAACTTAAAATTATCCATGGTAGCAAGGCTAAGGAAGAGGCTAAGGATTAAAAGCCAGGGGTTCTTACACCTAGCTAAATTAGAATACTTAGGGAAGTACCTCTAAAGCAACCCTAAAGCTAAATCCTCTAGATGAAACAGGCAAGACGACTACATACTATAAGTATAGGAGTACCTACCACTACTCTCCAGACTACCTAGTACTAGTAGAAACTACAGTATTGGTGAATTAAGTATAAGGCCGCGGTAACTATTAGTCTAGGGGCTATTAAGGTTAGAATTAAGAAAGAGGGAGCTAAGGTACCTCTTAACTATTTATAAGAACAGTGTCTAAGGTTAAGGAGAAGGACTAGTAACTATACCTAGAAGTAGAAAAAGAGATAATTAAAGTCTGGGAGACATTTATGATTTTAGGTAAAGTAACTACGAAGCGTGGTTAAAGATGTATCAAGATTAATCTAGATATATAGGTATAAGTAGACTTAGTTAGTATTTCTTTTATTAAAAAGTTTAGTCTTGAATTATCTATAAAGTTATTAATACCTATAGTAGGAGTCTAAGAAACTAAGGTTCTTGCTTATAGTATTTATCAGGTCCCCTTATTACTTAAGGATCATTTTGGAAATTAAAAGAAGGAAACGTAAGATTATATTATAATTTAAAGGAATTAATTAGAATCTGTTTTACTCTTAGGTACCCTAGGTTTAGAACATTTTCAAATAGGGCTTGAAAGCCGTCTAAAGGATTAGTAGCTTTAATAAGACGAGATTTATATAGTAGAATAAACTATAAAGTCTTTTATAAGAAATTAGGGGAAGGTCTCCTATTATTACGCTGTCCTTCTTATAGCTAAACCTTTTAGTATGATAAAGTAGGAGGAGGATAGTTAATAGAAACCCTAAGGGATAAATAAAGAGGAGAAACTACCTCTAGATCCATCTTAGATATACCTATAATTAGCAGGGATGGAGATATTTTTCATTAAAGCTAGAGCTAAGGAGCTACTACTAAGGAGGAAGGTAGATTATACAATAGATCTAAAGAAGGGAACTTCACCCCCTTTTCTACCTCTATGCCTACTCTCATTAACAGAACTCAAGGTCTTAAGGGAATAGCTTAAAGAGAGTTTAAAATCAGGACAAATCACTTATAGTAAAAGTCTTGCTAGTATACTAGTTTTGTTTATACTAAAAAAAGATAGAACTCTTTAACTCTACATTAACTATAGGGCTCTTAACAAAGTAATGATAAAAAATTAGTATCCTTTACTACTAGTTTTAAAAATATTAGATTAATTATCAAGTATATAGTACTTTTCTAAAATTAATTTAATAAATACTTATTATTAGATTTACATCTAAGAGGGTAATGAATAGAAGACAGCTTTCTATACACAATATAGTTATTATAAATTTAAAGTAGTACTATTTGGATTAACTAATACCCTAGCTATGTTTTAATCTTTTATTATAAAAGTTTTAGAAGATTATATTAATATCTATATAATTATTTACTTAGACAATATTTTGATTTTTACAAGAAGTAAAGAGGAGTATGAGAAGTATATATGAATGATTATAAATCGTCTTGTAATAGCAGAGTTATATAATAATATCAAGAAGTACTGCTTTTTTTAAGAAGAGATCGAGTTTTTAGGATTTTTGGTTAGAAGGAAGGGAGTCTAAATAGACCCTAATAGGATTAGGACCATCCAAGAATGGCTAATACCAACCACCTACCACGATATTTAAGTATTCTTAAGTTTCTATAACTTTTATTAAAGATTCATTAGGGATTACTCGAAAATCATACAACTACTTAACGAATAATTAAAAGGGATATAACGTGGCTGAAAACTAAGAAAAATTAATCTCTTAGCCCTAGAAAATATTAAAACATAAAGAGCCTTTAAAGAGCTTAAGATAAGGTTCTAATAGGTACCTCTTCTCCAACATTACAACCCTACGCTCCCTATACAAATCAAGTATAATATATTAAATAAAGCTACTATATCTATAATTTTATAGTAATACTAAGATAAGGATAAATCCTGATGGCATCTAATTACTTTCTAGTTAAAAAAGTTTTTAAGAGCTAAGCTTTACTAGATAACTTATAATAAAGAGCTAAGTACTATAGTTGAGAGCTTTAAGTACTAGCGATAGTACCTTAAAGGGGTATAAGAGCTAGTCATAGTCCTTTCTAATTATAATAATCTCCATGGCTTTATGAAGTAAAAAGAACTAATATAGAAGTAGGTTTAATAGCTTATATATTTAGCTAGGTTTGATTTTACTATCAAACATCATTCTAGGAGAATAAACCTAGTAGATGGCCCATTGAGAAGGCCTGACTACATGTTAGAAGAAAAGCCTTTGAATTTAAGTTGGATCCTAACTCTGGAATCAAAGATGATTATAGCTATCAGGAAGGACTCACAATCCTATCCAGAAGACTAACAGTAGGCCCAGTTTAAGGCTGCAGTTAGAAGTACCAAAGTACAAGAGGTCTCAAAACTTGATTCCTCCCTAACAGAGCGTTGGCTTAAGTTTACAGCTCCCCTACAAGGGTAGTTTATAATAAGAGTCCAGGCCCAGGTACACGTTAGCAATGTAGGCATAATGTACCAAGGGCTCCACTCTCCACTATTAGACTTAATACGTGAAGCTTAAGGGGAAGACCTTAAGATTTAGGCTATTATTAAAAGGATGAAATTCTTAAATAGTACTATTTTAAATAGTTCTGGTTATAAGTTCTAAGATAGACTACTATACTAGAAGAGATATATATATATACTAAAACAAGAAGCTTTATAATAGGAGATCCTGCAAACCTACTACGATGAGCTGCTAAGCAGACACTAGGGGTAGATGTAGATACAAATCCTGGTCGAAAGATATTTTTACTAGCTAGGCTTAAGGACCTCTATCATAGACTACGTACGCTCTTATACAACGTACTAATACATATCTATGCCACGTCATTACCTGTATAGAGAGCTTACTTTATTACTAATTCTATCAGGCCCTATACAAGAACTTAGTATAGACTTTATTACTAGACTTTCGACTACTATCAGAGATAACAAGGAAGTAGATGCAATCCTAGTTATAGTAGATCATTATACCAAGATAAGTTTTTTTATCATAGTAAACATAATAATAAATACTACTAAACTAGCTAAAATCTTCTATAAGGAGATTAAGTACAAATAGGGACCACCTAAAGGAATCATAACTAACAGAGGCATAACCTTTACCAGTAAGTTCTAGAAGATACTTTACTAGCTAAATAAGATCAAAACCTAATATACTACTACTTACTACCCGCAAAGTAATAGATAAATAGAAAGGATAAACTAAACCTTAAAATAATATCTAAGAGCATTTACAGTAGAAAACGTCTAGAACTAGCTAAACCTATTACATACTACATTCTTTACATACAATTCAACACAAAGCACCATAATTAAAATAAGCCCATTCAAAGCTCTCTTTAGCTACAAACCATCTTTCACTATCCCATACAATGAATAGCCCACTAAGGACAGTGTTCCTTAGAGGGAGGTACTAGTAGTCGAAAAACGCATAGAGAAACTTCAGCGAATTTAAACAAACTACAAGGAGAACTGGAAACAGGTAGTTAAGACACAGGTTCAAAATTACAACAATCAACACCAACCCATACAATTTAAGATCAGCTAATAAATATTGCTAACAACCAAGCATCTACTCCTAAAAAACAGGAAGCTTGCTCTATAGAGGGTCAGCCTATTTAGGATCATATCTTAAATAGGTAAACAGGCTTATAGTCTAACCCTCCCAAAAAAGTACTTACAAATATACCACGTTTACTACATAAGCTAGCTAGAGCCTTGGATAGCAAGGAACCTAAAGAACCTAACAAAGGGCATCTTAAATCTACTAGACCTAGAGAATAAACAAGCTAAATAGGAGCTAGAGGAGATCTAAGACTACCAGGAAATCAGGAATACTATATACTACCTAATAAAGTAAAAGAGGTAGCCTAGTAAATATAATTCATAGGTACTAAAAGGCAAGATATTAGTAGATAAAACTATTTAGAAGTACTAAAGAGAGAGAGGACTAAAGAGAAATCGAAAAAAAACCTAAGATCAAACTGGTAGAGGCCGTAAAAAGTAGCCATAAATTAAATAGTGACAAGCCTATAAAGGCTAGAAGTGCTAGATAACTAGCTAATAAAGCTAATGTTAATCTAATAAGTATTAGGAGACTAACTAGTAAACTTGATACTAGCCTAATAATAGGAAAATATTTCTAGATAAAGGCCTACTAAAAGGCTATTAAGTATTACATAAGTAGAGAAAGGTTTGAAAAATCAATGTATTAGAATTAAACATAAATAACCTTAGAAATGTTTAAGTTAAAGGGGGACTAGAAGGGTCCCTGAAAAACTAACGTAAGGGTATTGTTATCCCTACTCCTAAAAAACCAAACCCCCTCTACCAGTACTAATTACTAAGCCACTATATCTCTAAGCAACTAGCAGAGGAGAGCTGTCTACATCCTATAGGTCATCTCCTATAGCAGTAATAAAAACCCCTCTAGCCAGGCCCTAAAAGCATCATCTATAACTTACAAAACCTCTAAGAGAAACCCCTAAACTAAGCCGTACCAAACTAGAAACCCGTTATTAGCCAAGACTAGACACAGCATCCCACAGCAAGTGTTGACTAGGTCCCTTAAGATCTTCTTATAAAGGGCATCTACTAAGTTAGCCAAGCTAAACTATACTAGATGAAGTAGGTATAAATTAGCCAGGGCCTACGACTAAAAGATACTAGCCTCTATAATAGCTAAGTCCTAAGTAGATTAATATATAATCATGTCTTAAAATATAGAGGACTCATGTTTATAACCTTGATCTATTTCTTCTCCTAGGAGCCTCTCTTATACTTTGGGTTCTCTACTATTTTCTAGAATACTAGAGTACTACTTAGTCTATTCATGGATAGGTTTATCAAGGTTTGGGCTAGGCAAACCCACGAGGTTAATAGCTAGTTCTCCTATACTATTAATAGAGGAGGATCTATAGCCTAGGTAATTCCCCTTAGAAGGGCTCTTATAAAATACAGGTTAGTAATTAACCTGATAATCAAAGAATCCCCCTATAAGAGTTAATAGAAATAATAATAATAGATAGAAGGATACTTACCATTATATAAGGTAAGTAATGCTTTTTAATACACTAATCGTACTAAAAGCTCCCTAAACTAGTTATAATGTAAGGTACATCCTCCCACAAAGAAGGTATATTCTCCTCAAACCTCTTGAGAAAGCTATACATACAGGCTTTGTAAGGGGCTTAGGACTAGATTACCTAACTCCAGGTCTATACCCTCTTGTCCCGCCTAGACAGGTTGTATAAGGTTTGAACAACATCCCTAGGAGCTACCACTACGTGCTGCTAGCTGGGAGGCATTGTATACTTGAGAGCCTCGGTAGGTATATGTAACTATATAAACTTACTAGCAGAAGAAGCTAGTCTCTTTAGGGTTCGAGGTACTTTCAGGGGTCCCCTCTTGTTTAGTTTACCTAATAATGTGGTGATACTTGCTACTACCTCGCGACGAGTTTAAGGAGTTCGCAGGGTAGTAGTAGGCTGCTTACTAGCTACCTTTAAGGACTTGCCTTAAGTTATAGTCAAGGTATTGCTCTATTTAAAGGAGGATGACTCTGAAGAGGAAGAGATGGTAAGAAGATTTATAATAGGGCTAGTACGATCACTACTAAACCCCTCAGGACTTAAACCTAATAAGTTAAGAAACCTTGTAAACAGGTTACTCTAACCTTGCGGAGAGGACGACCACAAGTAGTGTGAAGAGCTACCTTTACTGGTAGAATCAATGGAAGGAGAATAAAAGTAAACGGGGGCTAGAGGCCCAGGGCTAGAAGTACTCGCTGAAGAAGACTAGGAATAATCACAAGACCCCTCTAAAGAGAAAGGCAATACCTTACCTGGTGGTGAGGGTAAGAAGCCCTTAAATAAGCTAGACGAGTAAGACATAATAAAGATATTAAGAAGGTATTGTAAAAATCACTTGAAGTAGTAGGTAAAAGAGGGGCTATAGCGATGGCTTTAAAAGGTCGTGAGTTGTAGGTTAGAGGAAGAAAGAAGTTAAAAGTAGCCTGGCTGGTAGGCTATTTAAACCACGCCGCCTGGTTAGTATAGTAACAAACAGGTCTCGAAGAAACTAGGACTGTTTAGTAAATTACTAGAGGTAGTAACTTAAAGGTGCCTGTAAAAGCTGTATGAAAGCTGGTTTATGGCCTAGGGATGGGCCTCCGGGGGGAAGGTACAATTATAACGCCCAGGCAGAAGCCACGTGGAAGCCCTGGTAAAAAGCCCCCACGTCTAGAAAAGGGCCCGAAGCCCCCACGTCTTAGTTTAGCGAGGGCAAGAATCAGTCTTACACCAGACCTACACCTAATACACATGTTAGCCTTCCCAGTTCACCAGACCATCGTGCCTAGTACAGAGCCCATTACAAGAACCAATTACACAGATATATACGTACGTACATTACGCCATATGGCAAAGGCCATTCAACACTTTTAGCCTTAAAAAAAGCATTTCTAAAGGCTTTTATTAATTTACACATTTACTTAGTCAGATTCTTAAGCATATAAATAGGTAAGTCATTATAAAAGATATTTATAACATTCTTAATAGTGTTTTCTTATACAATAGAGCACACTAATAAGCTTCTTTCTTCTCTTTTTTATATCTAAAGAATAAACCAGCAAGTTTTAAAGAGAAGTTAGTATTCTAAAGGCTAATTGTTACCACTTAATAATAAACACGTTAAATATTAGTATTGTTGAATGGCCTTTGCCATATGGCGTAATGTACGTATGTACGTGTCTGTACAATTGGTTCTGAATTCGTTAATGTCTGTCTAAACTATAAAACAAGCAGGGAAGCTTGCACGTAGACCTCTTAGGTCTACATGTACTCCCTTGCTGGATTAGTCATCCTCCCTAGCTAATATGGCTATGTGCGATCAGCCTTAGTGCTATTCCAACACTAGGGGTCTTTTGTTTTCTGATTGCATACTCCCTTTGGGCTGGTTGAGCAAGTTGAATTGCTCGTACACCCTTTTCCCATAATAAATGAAAATCACCCTACCCAGGCAGGTTGTGCTGCCATGGTTTTGGTGGGCGTGCGATGTAAGTAAATCCCCTACTTGGTGGTCCACATTAAGCACTTATCGTACTAACTTTCTCAACCTTCTTTTCAGTACCCTTTCTAACCTACTTTCCAACCACTTTTTCTCACGACTTTCATCGTACTGGCCAGAAGGCTAGAAGGGACTGTTGCCTGTAACTCACTCGTGCGAGTGACCTCTTTTTCCTAGCTAGCTGGAGTGGTCTGTGCACAGCGCCCTTCTGGTGCTAGCATAAAACCTCACGCCTTTCGCCCTCTACTTCAACCTTCCCTCTTCCTCTTCTCTATCGCACGACACTCTCTCTCTCTCTCACACACACACATACATACATACACCTTGTGTATCGTGCGATCTAAAACATCTTCAAAACTTACCCCCCATCGTTACCAAATCTTTCGCACAATGTCTGATCGTGGTTCTTCACACAGCCCTCGCAGGTCGCCTCTCTCTCCGTACGCTTCGCCTGTGCCTACATCTGCTGTTATGGTACCTGTCCCTGCTCCACAGGCAGGCCCTGCCTAGTCTCCTCTCGCGCCTTTCTTCAGTACTTTGATGTATGTTCCTAGTCTGACTATAAGCTGTCGGGTTATAACCCTCCTGACTAGTTACTTTCTAAATCATACTTTCCTAGCCTCCCTTATCATTAATATCTGTATAACCCTTTTCCTACTATTATTCCTGCTCTAACATTTTCAAAGGATACTAAGCATACAATTGCTACACTCCCTTTACACGATATTTAAATACTGTGTAATATTAATATACAGCTAGTTAACATTATCACCTATATTATTTATTATCTAAGCTACTACTACGTAATCCTAATTTAATTATATAGTTAGGATGGTGATTAATGTACCAAATGCTTACATAGTTTGCCTAATACGTGCTAGTTTAAGGGTTGTTTTCAGCTACCTAGATTTCAAGGGGGTGCTTGTATAGGTTATATCTAGCAGTCACAGAGTTGCTAGTACCCTCATCATGAGAACTACTAGCCATATAGAGCCTATACTTATAAAGGAGGTTGTAGAGATCATAGTAGCCATAGTAGTAGAAATAGTCTAGATAATAGTAGCCCAAGACCCTCTTATAGCCTAGTAACCTTAGAGGGTATTAAGTAGGAGATTAAGTAGAAGGATAAGAGTTCCCTAATTAATCTATATACCTTTAGATATATAGTTAAGTAGGTATATCCTAAGTCTTAGGTTTATATAATGATTTTCCTATATACTATAGCTAAAATTTAATTCTCCTCTTACTACTTTTCTTTATATAAATACTCCCTAGTAATTATAAAAAATTTCCTATTATATAGTTACTAAATCCTATAACCTCCTAGAGTTAATCCTTAGCTAGCCTTATATAATCTCCTTAAGTCCTAGGTATAGCCTTTAAGGTCTATTATATAGCTTAAGGTATCCTAGTTATGTCCTAAAATATCCTAACTATATCCTAAAGTATCTTAGCCATATCCTTTATATATCTTAAAGTATCCTAGCTATATCCTTTATACATCCTAGATCTATCCTAAGCCTATCTTAGCTATATCCTTCATACATCTTTATATTATCCTATAGCTATCCTAGGCCTGTCTTCCTTTAGTCCTTAAATTTTCGTGCAGCTATCCTATAGCTTGTTCTTCTTATCTTTATACCCTCTAGTCAAGTACCTCTTTTCTTATTCCTTCTAGCTAAAATATTCTATATACATCTCTACCCTAATCTTTAATATATTTATTAAGATTAGCTTTTCTAATACTCTATTTAGTACCTTCTTTATATAAGTATTAGCTAGGTTATCTTTCCTATTAATCTACTATACTTTAGAAATTTCTTTCTTTTTATATACTTCCCTTAGTAACATAATGTTAATCATTAGTCTCTTCTTATCTATTATACCTAGCCTAACTAGATAGTTATATAATAATCTTAAATCTATATAGATAATAACTAGAATTCTTAACATTTCTAAATAGGTTATAATCTAGTTAAGTATTATACTAAGTACTATATTACTATTAAATCTAGTTATCATCCTATATAGCTTACTTACTAGTATACTTTAAGTTACTCTTTTATACTTAGTTAAGCTTTAATAAATAATGTTTCTATAAATTTCAAAGTTTTCTCTTATATAGCTAGTTTCTATTACTAGTATAATAATAAATCTTAGCTATAAGCTAAGATCTATATTATTAGTAAAAGATCTATCTATAAAAATATAAAGCTTTATATATTCTAGGTTAAGTAGAATAAATATAATCTCTCTTTTAGGGTTTTTTATCTACTACTTAATTTATATATTAAGTATCTTTATGTCTTTCTTCTCTAGGTCTTTAATCTAAGCTACTAAGGATAGGTTATACATAGCTTCTAGTTAGTAGATTAATATAATATAGGTACCCTTTACATGCTGGGTAACATATTATTAAGGTATATCTTTAGCCTCTAGGTTAATTATAACTAGGTTTACTACTTAGCCCTTCTATATAAAGGTAATATTATCTTTATTAAACTTAATCTTCCCTTTATTAAACTTAATTAGCTGTTTTAGACCTAGGATTTACTTATCCTTTATATAGAACTTTTTATTATATAGTTTCTCTTCTTTCTTTCTAGAAAACTAGGTAGTTATAAAGCTAAAGGTATTATCTATCTATATCCTAGTAATTCTAAAGTTATATAGTCTATTTATAGTAAACAACAAGTATAGATTATATATAGAAACCTTTATTTTTAGGGCTTTAGTATAGTATAAATAGTATGTTTTATACTAATATAGGCCTGACTTTACTAGCCTATATAATGGCTTCTAGATTAGAAGAATTATCCCTGGTAGATATTTATTATATAGCTTAACTAGCAGCTTTACTAGAATAGTATAAGTAAGGGGGTCGTATAATTAGGTATAGGCCTATATAATGTCCCTTAATTCTCCTTGGTAGTAAAAGTATAGTATAAGGGTTGGTTCTAGTATAAGGATGAGTCTCTAGCTCATTCTTTAGATAGTAGGAGCTTAGGTTAGGATTACCTCCTTCTTTAAGTCTTTATACCCTTATATAACTAGCCTAGACTTTTCTATTAGCTTAGTCAACTTATTCTTTACCTCTTATACTATCCTTGTCTTAAAAGTCTAGAGCCCACTATATTGTTTTATATTATATTAAATAAATTAAAAGACATCCTTACTAGCTAGTATGTTTATTTCTAGTATATTAGACTCTTTAAACAGTCTTCTAGGAGTAGTAATGATGTTATTTTAGCAAAGTTTGACTACTAAATTATATAAGTCCTTCTCCTTCTAGGTAAGAAAAATACCTAGTAGCTATAATATATATATAACGAAGGTTAGTTATATGGCAGCTTTATATAGGTACCCTCTTCTTCTAGGCTAGGTGCTTTGTATAACAGCCTTTCTTAGCCAGCCTCTTTACCTAAGAAGAGGTTATTCTTATAGAACAAGTTCTAGTATATCTAATTTATCTTATAGTATAGCTTCTACTATATAGTAATATAGCTTAATATATATTACCCATACTTAAATTAATCCATTTGTTATACCTACTATAATTATATATCCCTTAATATTATTGACTTTATATAGTCTTCTCTACTCCTTATTTTCTCTCTAGATTAGGACGTTACTCTAAATTAGTAGAGATAGGGTAGATTAGAAATCTGGGCCATTTCTAGTATTTATTATATAGTTAACTTTAACCTTAGCTTAGATTATATATAATATCTTCATTATTTTTTAAACTACTAATACTTGTTGTATAATATCTAGTAAGAGTGGTGAATTCTATAATATCTATAGGTATACTCCAAAAACTAGGAGTGTTAGTATAATGCCATTTAGGCCTATAGTATTATTTAGTATCTTTATAGCCATTTATAGAATTATTTCATTATCTATATAGTAGCTGATCTCAGCCTTTAAAATCTTAAAAGCTCTTCTTAGGGGCCCGTGTAAGTGTTTAACCTTACCTAAAGCCTAGTATACTTTTATAGGTATCTTTTTGTATATAATTTTTATAATCTTTACATTATTCTGGAATTCCTCTAAAGCAAAGTTAGTTTCTAGGTTATGTATAATATAGTCTAGAGGACTAATATATGTATAGATCTAGTACTTATAGAGTATATTCTAGGTATCTTATATAGAGAGAGAGTTAAGAAATATAGCTACTTAGAAACTTGTATTTAAGTTAATAATATAAAGTATATTCCTTCTATCTAGGTATATAATATTAATAACTACTTTGTAGTTAAAGTAGCTTTTGTCTTTAATTAAAAACTTAAATCTCCTTAATAATGGATTGTATAGCTAGTAGAAGTAGCAGAACTTCTAAATCTTCTCTAAGATTACCTCTTTAATATTATTATACCCTATATTCCTTAATAGCTTATATAGCCTATCTATATAAGGGTGTCTAAATTATCTATAGAGTCTCCTAAGCTGTGGCTCTATAAGAAATACCCTAGCCTTTATATAGCTTATATTAAAAAATACATGTCCCTATTTTCTAACTACCAGGATTGTTATATCCCCTTATATAATAATGTCTAATAGGTTGTTAAAGTAGGCCTTTAGCCTATCTACATTATATAGGGAGAATAGAAAAGGGGTTAATATATTTAGAATATAATATATAATACTTTCTAGTTAGTTTATAACCTTAATTATACTAACTATTAAAATAGCATTACTATTATTAAATTTAACTTTAGCTATATCTATACCTTATTTAATCTTTATACCTAGATTTTCTTATATATAGGCTAATGCTTATAGTATCCCTACTATAGAAAACTTAGTAGCTCCTATATCTTAGAGCTCTCCCTAATACTTTATACTATATAGGTTATATAGTATAAATTAGCTTGCCTTAGTTACTTTTAGGGCTATATAGATATCCTCCCTAGTTATATAGTAGTTAAATATAAAATCCACTAGATTTTATTAAGGGATAGCCTTGTTATTTATATCTTACTATAGATTAAATAGTAAGTCTTCCACTTTATATAGTAGATTCTCCCCTTTATATTTAAGTAAGTAGGTAACAAACTTCTCCTCTTCTAGGATAGGTTCTTACTTAAAGTCTTTATATACCTAGATATATTATCTTTATATATCTATCCTTTCCTTATCTATATAGTTTATAGACTAATACCCTTCCTTCTTATATATAAAGCATTTCATTACCTTAGCTATTATATAATATAGTCTAAAGGATTATTATATAGGCTAACTTTAGGTTGTTCTTAGCCTGAAAGGAATTCATGGTATAGATTGATAATTATTTAGCTAAAAAGGGGTTTATAGTAAAGATTAATAATTATATAAAGTCCTCTAGTAGTCCTTAAAGTTTAAGCTATACCTCCTGTCTATAAAATTAATTCCAGCTTCTTTATACAACATGAATTGTTAAATAGAGTCTCTTTCCATAGCTACTTGTAGAGCTGCACGAAGATTTATAAATAGGGCCTTGCATATAGGCTTCTGGTTCATCATAGCCAGTTCTAACTCTAGTACCGCGTGGTATGCTCTAACAACTGTTGTGCATAGCATGATTTCACCCTGGTACCCCTCTCCTAAAGCTTGTTATACAAGCTGTAGTTTGTCTAAGAGGGTTTCTAAAACCTCTAGTAAGGTCTTGTCTAGGTTTTCTTTCCTTACTTATACAAATAACAAGGTTGTCCAGTCTACCTAGTACTAGCTATAGTTTATTATAGTATTAAAGTACGTGTCCATAAGGTTATATACTTCGTCCCACCTCTTGTCTAGCCCAATGTAGTATATATAGAAGTCTTTTACATGACTAGAGAGGATGTCTAGAAAGACTGTATAGTATTAATCTTTAGTAATTTACAGTTGTCTACAATAACTAATAAAGATCCATACCTTGTTATATAATAGGTTATAGGGCTTGCTAGTATAGTTCTAATCTCTTCTCCACCCTTTTTAGAAGGTAGAGATTTGCTAAAGTTTTATTAGCCCGTTATAGATAATTCAAGTTAAAGGTAGGTTATATAGTATATTATCTATATAGACTGAATTTGCTATAAGTACTGTACTATGCTATTGTGGAAAGTTGCCCACCTCTTGCATATATTTGGTACCCGGAGGTACTTGTCGTGTAGGTTGTGTCTCGGCTGTAGGTACTTGTAGGTTTCTCGTTATCTCGTGTAATTAAGCTCTCAGGGGTAGTAGTTCGATTATCTGTTGTACATAGGCTGGCTCTGGTGCTTGTAGTGGGTGGTTTTCTACTACCTTCTCAGCTTTGATGAGTTGTAGAATCCAACTAGTATAGGGACCCCTTGATGTTAGGATTCCTCTTACCTTTATAATATTTAGGAGTACTTTCCTAAACATACATTCTACTTTATTAAATTAGTAGGCAGTCTACCCTTCAAAGTTGTTAACTAGAGACCCTAGTATATTAGCTTTACTTAGGTCTAAATGAATAATATCCATCATAACCTATGTAAAGTATGTAGTAAGCTGGATTATATTTAGTAGGGCATCTAGGTTAATATCTAGGTCCTAGTATCTTGGATTTATTGTACTTTACCATACATTTATCTGTATTATGCTTCCCATGCTCATCTCTTTGTACGTTACTTAATTTCGGCTACTTAAGCCTCCCGCTATAGCTAAAGCTAATGGTTCTAGTGTATTAGAGGATAATATCTTATATAGTGTTTTTAGGTTATCTACAAGGTATCTTCTTTATCGTGTATTAGTACACACTACTTCTTTCTAGTCGTACAAGGTCTTGGCTACAGATATATTCTGTCTGGCATTCAATATAGCAGTCTTGATTTGTGTAATTTTAAGAAGATTTCGTCTTCTAGGGGTATTCTCTCCCTTCCTGACTAGCAGGGAGGTTGAGATAGCCTCTGGGCTCTTAGCACGAGTATACGATTCTAGTTACTTCTGCGTTCCGTCTGGTATTCTGTAGCTATAACTATAGAGTCGTACCAGTACTTGTCTCTTTACTCTTGCTAATCTATGATCGCACCAAGCAATCACTAATCAGTATTAAATAACCTTTACTATATAGTGTAATGTATGTACATATGTATCTATGTAATTAGTTCTGAATTTATTAATGTCTGTCTAAACTATGAAACAAGTGGGAAAGCTCGCGTACAGACCTCTTAGGTCTACATGTACTCCCTTGCTGGATTAGTCATCCTCCCTAGCTAATATGGCTATGTGCAATCAGCCTTAGTGCT
Organism: Diaporthe sp. PMI_573; assembly: GCA_021399435.1. Lineage (NCBI taxonomy): Eukaryota > Fungi > Ascomycota > Sordariomycetes > Diaporthales > Diaporthaceae > Diaporthe > Diaporthe sp. PMI_573. The sequence continues at coordinate 99,095 of JAJTUP010000027.1, read as the reverse complement.
ATTCCAACAAGTATACTAAATAATAATAATCATAGCATAAATATTATCTATTAAAATGGCTCAAAAGCATATAGCAACAATAATAGCAATCTACCTCTTTCTACCTTACTATTAGAGATTGCTAAATAATTACTAATTAGTATTAATTAGGCATATAATGAGTAATTACTTAAAGGGTAACCAAAAGGCTTGTAAATAGCTTTATTTAATAGTAGTATTGTATATTGCTTCTAGCTACCCTTGGTAGGTACCAAAGCCCCTACTTAAGTATTAGCCAGAAGCGCTGACTAATCTAGCTAACTAATCTACTATATATAGACCCTTTGGCCAATTAGGGCAGCCGTTAGGGCAACCTAGCAGGCAACTAATTAACTAGGGTCTGCCAGCTAATGTTGGTCCGCTACAGACCAACCGTTATCTTATCGCTGCCCTACGGCAGGGTCAGCGCTAGATGATCTATAGACCCTGCACCTCTAAATTCCATGCCACTGAATCCACAGATATAAAGGAGCAAATTCTTGCTTGTATAATTCTCTCGGCAAGTAGCAAACCTGATTAGAGAGCTTACAACTTTACAAGCGGTCAAATAACGTAGTAAGGCCGTACTCTAGTTACCTTAAAACACAAACACCTCTAGGTCCTTTCTCCATCAAGAGGCTCTGGTCAGCCGAATCCTAGACCTACTAGTAGGTGTAAAGTATAACCGCTCTGCCGTCATCAAAAGCATGCTATATGGCAGTGCAGGTCTCAGCCAGTGGCTGCTATATATCGATAACAAAGCTCCCCCTTCCAATACGGAGCACGTGTTAACGGTGAGTTGGTAAAGTACAAGGGATACACCGATCTTTAGGATAGCGGATCCCGGAGGCAAACATCTTCAAAGTATGTACCCTCGTCATCCACAACGCCAATTCCGAGATTCTTCTTTCCGCATCACTGCCTCATCTCGGATAGACAGGGACTTCCGGAGCTGCTGGAGAAATTTCCGGCAATTCAGAGCGACTTGCCTTGCCGGCACAGTCTTCGGGCGGCAAGGCAGGCGTTTGAGTGGTATCGGCCACATCAACTTATCAGTGAAGATCTGTCTCAAGAGTATCAGCCTCCGTAATGGCGCCGAAGTCATGGATTACGCATCATCACGTACTGATGTAACGTATATAACTGCCGGAGCCTACAGGTAGGTGCATGAATTACCCCGTCGTGGGTAATGGGTAATGGGTAATGGGTAATGGCTGCCCGGCAGGACTCGTGGGTACTTAGGTAACGACAGGGGTGCAATTACCCATGGGTAATGGGTGGGTAATCGGGTCCTTATTTCCCCAGATTTCCACTGCGGAACAGCCCGTAAGCCGCTTTTGATGTGGGTAATTCCTGCCCCTACGGGCCACAGGTGGATTGCGGGATCGCCAATTCGTCTTTCGTCAAACAGAGTAATCCACGGCTCACGTTGACAGTAGTTACTGTTGCCCACTCAGACGCACATCGGAACTGGGAACTGTGATTCTGTGGAGAGAGCGGATACACGCAAGTAAAGTCAGAGAGACTGTGAGCCGCAAAAGCGGACTTTCTCAGTCACAGGCTGAGGTAGTCGTTTTGAGAACTGAATATACTCAGGGCAACAGCTGACTTCGCTGTGAGAGTCAGTCCCCTAGCACGCGGTGGTATACTTCGGCGGACACTGTACTCCGCGGTACACGACGCCGGACGCCCAAAGCGTCGGGAGGCAGCTCGTCGTCTGCGGTGGAGCAGGATCCACATATCCCCAGTGGAGTTGTAATCCCACAGCTACTAGTAGTAGTAATAGTTGTCTGAGCTGAGACAAGCGCTCCTCGTCTGCTGCCGGCTATTTGGCAACGTCGGCGCTGCAATTGTTGTTTCCATTGTCTGTGTTGTTGATTATACAGCCTACAGTGGTAATTATTCCCAAGTACGAACCGTGTGTTAGAAACCCCTCACGTATGCAGCTCACGTATGCAGCTCACGTATGCAGTCACCTGTCATCAACCGCTTACTGAGATTACCGATTTCGCTCGCCTCAGACTGTTTGCGCCGCTGCAAATCTTTGATCGCCATCTGCAGGACAATCAATGCAAGATGCATACCACTTACCGAGTGGGTACAGACGCCGACAAAGACCCTGACGGGTTGGTCGTGATGCGCAGAGATGAAGTAGCCAGACTGCTCCACTTCCAAGGTTCTTGATATGCCGACTAGAGGAAGAGTCACGGAGTCGACATCAATGGCCCCTTATGCATGACAGCTTCGTGACGCCTGACAACCAGACCCGCCTCATGGTATCTTATGGAAGAGAGATGATCAACACCAACTTGATGAAGAAAATCACCCTAGCAAGTTTTATCTTAGAGGATCAAACCACTTCTTTATAGAGAAAGTTGCAATATCTCGCCATTTAGACCACCCTGTGCCACTACTGAAGTATTTCTGCAGTCTTTAGACAACGACTGGCAGACTAAACTCTTTTAAGCATACTGGACCTGTGGTGCAACGAGGCAAGCAGCTTGGCGTATCGAAGCACCTGCTATCAACATGACCGACGTTACTTGCAATGCAACAGCGGACCACATTTCGCAATTTTCTGCTTGCGACCGCCTTCCTTCTATTTAAATGACAGCCCATCATGGGGCTCCGTGGTTCATGTTTCTCCGAGTTGCTCGTCTTCTATCAGAATCATTCCATCAGTCATTCACCATCATGGCGCCCATTTTGGCCACATGGGTCTACAGCATCTTGCCCGAGAGGGGCGTAGTCATAGCAGCTGGCTTGGCCTCAATTCTCATCTATCATGTCACCACCACTCTCCTCGCCTGGCATCGCCTCAGCCACTTCCCCGGTCCACCCTTGGCCTCCATCTCCAATTTATGGAGCTTCTTCGCAGTTTACGGCGGACGATGCAACACTACTTTCTCTGGAGCACAGAAAAAGTACGGTAAAGCCATGCGCATTGGTCCTGACTCGATCATGGTGTATGACCCCGAGACCCTCTGGCAGGTCAACTCTGTACGCAGCACCTACGACCGTGGTGGCTGGTACGAGAGCGTTAAGTTCAATCCCGGCGGCGAAAACGTGTTTAGCGAGTTGAGCACAGAGCTGCACGACGATCGCAAGACAAAATTGATTACCGGCTTCAACGGCAAAGGCTCGATGAACCTCGAGGCGGATATAGACTCGCAAATCGCGGGTTTGGTCCAGTATATCCGGTCCAAGGTCCTAGATGGGCAGGGTATGAAGATAGACTTCAGCAAGATTATGAGGTGGTTTCAGCTAGATCTTATAACGCTCATTGGGATGGGTGAGGCGTGGGAAGACCTGGCCAATGAGACTGATCACTTTAACTTTCTAGGAGGTTTAGATTCGGCGGTGCCTCTCATCCATGCCGCCACTCTTGTGCCATTCTTGCGCAATATCTTGTTTTCGAAGCTCTACCTTTATCTGTATGCGCCCAGGGTCACCGATAAGGAGGGAATGGGAAGGTCAATAAGGTGAGTGGTCCATTCCCACTGTCCTGGTAATTAGTTGTATTATTTTTTCGAGTAGCTGATGGCTTTGCAAAGGGAAATGAGGTCAATAGTAAAGTCTCGCTTCGAGAACACCGAGACCAAACAAGGACGCGAACACGGTGATATGTTGGTGCGTGAGGACCTCAACTGGACATTGCCAAAGCCACCTTGAAGCTGATACTGATACGATCTGGCGTCTATTCAGGAAGAATGGATTAAGCACGATCTTGATCCAGAGCAATGCGAGCTGGACCTTGGCCTCCTGATGCCCGCCGGAACAGAAACGACTATCACGGCCATTCGTGGCATATTATTACATATTCTGACATCACCTACCGCATACTACAAGCTTAAACAAGAGATTTCCGATGGCATCAAGGCAGGCCGGATCTCGCAGCCTATTACAAATGAACAGGCCAAGGATATGCCGTATCTGCAGGCTGTGATTAATGAAGGCATACGGATGGTCCCACCTCTAGTCAACGGATTTGCAAAGAAGGTCCCCCCTGGTGGTGACACTAGTAAGCAAAATGCCTGAATAATTTTTGTTTTACGCTTCGAAAAGCAAAGACTTACCTGATCTCTAATTACAGTCTGCGGCAAGTTCGTGCCTGAGGGCGTCGAGATTCACTGTAACTTCGTCACAATGTTGAGGAATACCGAGGTCTTCGGCGCAGATGCTGAAGTATTCAGACCAGAACGCTTTCTGGATTGCGACGCCGAGCTCAGGGTCTACAGGTTGAGGGCGGTCGATCTGGCTTTTGGGCATGGTCGTTGGTTATGTCTGGGAAAGACCCTTGCTATGATTGAGCTGAACAAGATCTTCGTTGAGGTATGTTGCCTGCCCCCTCCTTTTCATCATCAGTGTGAAACAGCGTTTACAATAACTAACGCTGGACAACCCCTTGAATTTTTTAGCTACTGCGGGTCTTTGACTTTCAAATCACCAATGCAGAACAACCCTGGAAGCGCAGAGTTTACTCGACTTCCATCGTGAAGGATTTTAATCTCAGAATATGGGAAAACCGTTTGGATTAGTGCGATGAGAACGGATATATACTAGATATAACTGGCATATGCAACTTTGCACCATCTTCCACCACCTGTGCCTAATAGTCAAGCAGCACACCACCGAGTCCCTTTCTGTCTTGCGATGCGAGTCCAGGCACAAACAGCCATACGAGCAAGCGAGTAGCCGTAAATCCCTTGCACATATTCCCGTAATCCATTTGGCGGGATTGTGGCATCATTACAATCATATTTAAAGGATCTTGGGAGTGATGCAGGGAGAGGTGAAGCAAAGGTGGAAACCAAATCCGGCGCAATGTCCACTAATTGCCTACCCTCACTCTCGACAGACACAAAGTCAAAGGCATCTTTGACTCTCATACCATGTGTGAATTTAGGAACAGCTCCGAGAATGCGGGAATGCCGCACTACAACGCTCATGATGTTGTCTTCGGGCGGGTCCGGCCCAATCAGGCTCGCAGCACAGTGTATGCTTCAGTATATATCGGCAAGTCGAGCCAGAAACCACGCGTTCGAGGAACACTTCAATAAACAATTTGGAGACCGTATATCCATGCAGGTTGGGTGAGGCGTCCTTGTAAAGATGTTCCGCTACGGAGACCTAGCGGAGAGGCGCCCGCTGACCGAAAGGAGCTGTCAATGTAAAAAAAAAAAAAAAAGCGACTTTCAGTCTCTTCGGGGCGATTCAGATAACGCAGCTCCATGTCTTCTCCTGTAATCAGAACTTCTCTAAGGAAATCAACTGGGAGTGGTCGCATGCCGTCGTCTACGATCATGACGGAGTATTCAGCCGTTGGTAGGTCAGCTTCTCACCGCCAGAAAAAGCCTTACGCCATTCTGCACAATTACGCAGGCTTGTCAAGTCATAGTTTCTCAGCGACAGGTATTTCCATTAGCATCGAAAAACTATGGTGATATTGTGCTCAAGCATCAGATCAGCCATGTGTGTTGGATCTCGACGCCCTCTTTTTGCTAACCAAGACCAGGACGCCGCCATTGCCTAGGGCATGCAAGATATGATCGAGACAAGAGTCTAAACCAGGCGATGTCTGATGTAGATTTCCATCATCACTACTGACGTCGAAGAGTGATACCGCCGGGTGAGTCCATTTCAAGGTCCACACCCTGTCGGTAAAGGCTTTGTTTCAGGCACAGCGCGATATGGTATATCCGGCTCTGTAATTGAGCAACCTGAAACTCCTCCTCCCCGTTTATGAGTGCAACAGCACCGGCGTGCTCACGAGCGACGGTATCGACCCGATGAATGAGCGTACCCCACCCCCACCCGGATGAAGTTTCCACATTTCCTCCAGTACCAAGCTCAAGAGCGTGCCGCGGATCTTCCTCGTTGGCTATTGGGCAGGCTTAAAAATGGCTTCGACGTCCATAAACAGTTCACGAGCCAGGGCGTGAACGATTCTGGTGTACCATGTCATCATCAATGGCCCGTCAGTGGCACTGCACATGTCCTTATGCGTACCTAGATAGTCCAATGTACAAATAGGCGGCAAGCTGAGGTATGATTCATGCGTCAGCTTTGCCGACATGGCAATAGGTTATTGGACTGTTGTGACGAGAATTTCTCCCGAGCATGCTTGATCCAGCTGGGTCAGGAACATGAACCAGCTTATATCGTCTACTGCATTGTGGTGGTGAAGGAAGATGGCGTAGTGGTTGACGGGAGACAAGGAGAGAGGTTTTATTCAGAACTCTATAGTCTTAAGCAAGATTTGATAGCTTCGCCTCTTGTATGTCCCTCTTGTGACATTAGGGGCAAGAGGGGTTGCTTGCAGGCTGGGCGATTGTTAAAGAGAAACAGTGTGCGATTGACGAGTGACGAGTTGATAATGGAGTGCATGTCCACCAAGTGATTCAAGTAATTGCATTGCGAATCCAAACATAGTGATCACTCATGTGACAATCAAGCTGCTGTTCCCGCCTTACACGGCAGGTAAGAGCGCCTTTAAATTCAGAAAATCAGAGCCGTTCTTCCCGGCGGTTACTTTTACCGCAGCATAACATGTACTTCAATTATCTAGGACCCTTTGAAGATTACTTTCAGTTCAGGGCGAGGACAATCAAAATTTTGTCCCCGATATCCTATACTTGATATCAAGGGGCGCCTGCCTATGGCTCCAACGCCCATCATGACTGTGAGGAAGCAGGCAGCTTGGCCACCATCTTCTCGCACAGAGCAATCAACGAGGGCGCACTCGTGATGTCCAACGTCGTCAGCTCAATCGCCAGCTTCCTGCGCACCCAGTTCCGCAGCTCGACAGCCGCCAGCGAGTCCAGACCATAGGCGACCAGCGGCCTCCCGGGCTCGGGCGGCGTCTCGAGCCGCAGAATCCGGCTGAACTGCGTCGCGGCGAGCGAGAGGCACGCCGCGGTGAGCTTTGCCGTGTCTGTGGCGCTGCCTGCGCCGCCCACGGACGCGACCAGGAGCTTGAACTGCTGGATCGCCTGCTCGGTCTCGTCCCCGCCGGCGGCGGCCCCTGCGTCCCCGCCGGCGGCGCCCTCGGCCCCGTAGCTCGCGTGGAACAGGTGGCCGAAGCGCGGCTCGCGCGCCAGAGTCTCGGAGCCCTCGATGGGCAGGGGGAAGCCGATGCCGGTGATGGTCTGCGCGGCGCTGGCGGCGTGGATGGGCGCGCTGCGGTCCTGCTGGAGGATCGAGTAGGTCAGGATCCGCCGCAGGACGGCTTCGTTTATGGGTGTCCATTTGCGCTTGTCGAAGCGGTGCTCGAGGCTGGGGGTCTCCTGCTCGGCGACGTAGCCCACGTCCTCGATCAGGCCCAGGTCCACCGTGTTGGCGTGGAGGCCCTGCGAATGGCGGTAGCTGGCGAAGGCGTCCAAGAAGGCATTGGCGGCGGCGTAGTTGGCTTGGCCCTTGTTACCAACGATTCCCGAGACACTGGACAGCAGGGTAAAGAAGTCGAGGGGTCGTGCGAGGGTCTCGTGCGCCGCGCGGTGGAGGTTCCATGTCCCCTGGACTTTGGCGTGGGTGGCAGTGAGGTAGTCGTCAAGCGACATTGTCTCGAGCGGTTTGTCCTGCGCCAGGTCGGATTCAGTCAGTTCCCCGAGCTTATGACAAGAAGGAGTAGTAGCAGTAGTTGACTCACCCTCAAGACCATGGCTCCTTGTATGATGCCGCCAATGGGTGGAGTCGCCGTCTTGAACGTATGCAGCGTGGCTTCCCAGTCGCCGACATCACATCTCGCCTCGGTCACGCTGCAGCCATAGCCCTGGCAGCTGGCTATGACCCTGGAAGATGTGCTGTCGTCAAGGCCGCTCCTGCTACAGACAAGAATATGACGAGCGCCGTGCTCGGCCATATGGATAGCCAGAGTTCCACATGCCCCCTTTAAGCCTCCCACAATAAGATAGGAGACGTCGGATCGCAGCTGCAGACGGCGGACCGCAGGCCGAATAGGCAGATTAATGTCCTCATTTTCTCCGTTGGTGATGACAATCTTGCCCAAGTGGCGACCACTTCTGATGTAGGATAGAGCATCAACTACAGCATCGAAGCCAAAGGTCGTAATTGGATATATAGGCTTGACACGGCCGGCATCAAAGAGGATGAAGAGCTCATCGAACAGCCTGGGGAGCTTGAGTATTAGCCTCCGTAATGCGCGAGACGAGATAATGTAGTCCAAACTTACCGCTTGATGAGGGGCTCGTTGATGTGTGGCAGATAGGAAAAGTCCACCGCCCGGAACGAGCAATTGCGGTCGAAAGGCTCCATCGCCAGAGTGTTTCTGTCCACAATGTCGCGCTTCCCAATCTCGACCATATTTCCACCGTCCGCAACAATACGCCACGAGGCATCTAAAAGTTCCCCCACCAGAGAGTTAATAATGACATCTACACCGCGCCCACCTGTGGCTTTCATGATCTCGCCGGCAAACTTGGTGTTTCTCGAGGAGAACATGTGGCTCCGTGGGATGCCATAATTGGTCTCAAGGAATTGGCGCTTCTCTTCGGTGCCGACAGTGACGAATATCTAACAAACAGGTAAGGCAATTGGGTCAGCAATGGGCCAGTTTCATTTGAGCACAGCAGACCTCCTACCTCTGCGTTTTTGCATTTTGCCAGCTCGATACAAGCAATGCCGACACCACCGGTGGCGGAATGAATGAGGACCGACTGCGAGGGGTAAGCTACTCGTCAGCATTCTCTGGAGCGCAATATGCAGCTATCACGGCTTGGGTCTGGCCTCGACTTCCATACCTGGTTCTCCTGTAGATTGCCGAGATGGTACATTGCGTACAAGCAGCAGAGGTACACCGAAGGGATCGTGGCAGCCTCCTCGAAGCTCATGGCGTCCGGGATCCGGTGGCATCGCTCCACCGTCACCGTCACGCGGTTGGCATAGCTGCCGCCCTTCAGCATGCAGACCCTATCGCCCACGGCGAAGTCGGTCACATCCGGGCCCAGGCGGGTGACGACACCTGCGCACTCGAACCCGAGGTTGAACTCGTTGTCGGGCACGATGCCCATCGTGATGGCCACGTCCTTGAAGTTGACGCCGATCGCCATCACCTCCACCTGGATCGTGCCCGCGCACAGGGGCTGCTGCTCCGTCTCGCACCACATCAGGCTCTGCAGCGTGCCGAGGCGCTCGGCGTGCAGCGATACCTGCGCGGCAGTGCCGTGGAACGGCTTCACGACAGGTGCCAGGCCCTCTTCCTCGGCGCGGCGGAACGCGTTGAGGGCTGCATCGGGCACGATCCGCTGGACGTGGAGCACCCCGTCGCGCTCCATGTACTCGGTCTCTGCGGAGCCGCCCTCCCGGGCCACCAGGTCGAGCACGGTGGCGATGGCCCAGCTCGTGGCGGGGCTGGTGCTGGACTGCACGTCGAGGGTGTGGATCCGGACGAGCGGGTCCTCCTCTCGCGCGACGCGGAACAGCCCGTGGACCAGAGCGTGCCTTGGGTCCGTCACCCGGCTGCCTTGGGCTCCCTTGGTCACCCACAGGACAGGGCTCCCGGAGCCGAGGAGGTTCCTAACGGCGTGCCACTGGCTCTCGCTGGGCCCGGAGAGCACGGAGCGGTGGATTTCGTCGAGGACTAGGACCACGCTGCCCTGCACGGATTGCGCAGACGGTCCCGAGGAGCCGTCATGCACGTCAACGGTCCAGCCAGATGCCTCGAGTGTGCGCTGCAGAGCCGTTCCCAGACGTGGCGTTGACTTTGCGAGCCGAGCCACAACAAGCCGCTTGCCAGTACTCTCCGCCTGGACAGCACGACCTGTGCTCGTTGAGGGACCTGAGGGCAAGCCCACGTACACCAAAGACGAACTGGGATCTGTGGGCAAGGCCAGCAGGGAGGGTGCACCATCGTCACCGTCGCCTGTGCTATTACCAGACTCGGACGGGTTGGCAATGACCTCCTTGCTGCCTGCATCACTCCACGATTCGGACGTGATGGGACTCGAGGGCTGCCCCGGAGATGATGAGGCGGGCGGAGACGGGCTCATCGTCGAAAGAGAGGGAGGGGATGCGTCCCCTGTGTGCGCACCCGCCCTCCTCTCTTGCACTAGGATGCGACACGAGTCCCTTGCGAGGAAGGGCGTCAGGTCCTTCCAAGCTTGGTTGAGCAGCGCACTGTCGACGTCGTCGAGCGTCTTGACTATGACAAGATCGTACGTTGCATTCTCTCCTGTACCATTCACCAAACCAGACGCCACCTTCTCAGGGTTGACCAAATGGGACGAGATCCGCCCGTCTCCCTGGTGGCGCGTGCCGAACTTGACCAGAGTGCTCGCATTGGGTGTGCCGAAATCATAACGAGCATATGCTGCTCTCGTCGTACCGCCGCTCAGCCAGAGGGACCTCGCTGCTGCCGTGTCCGTTCCGGCCTGCCCGTCCTCGTCGTCCAAGCTGATCTCCAAGACGGACAGTCCTGGTTTCTTGTGCGCGGCAAGGTCCATGACTGTCTCTGCTGCTGGCCCCCAGCTCCTACCGTCGTCGGCATCATCGACCCGGTCCAGAAACAGGATCTGGTCTCTGGCCAGGAGCGTGATGTCGGGCTTCCACTCGACCGCGTGGAAGGTGTGCGGATCCGGCCGGTCCGCCTCGTCGAGCTTCGCATAGGTCATGCCGGTGATCCTGACCGCCAGTTGGCCCGTCTGCGCGTCGTAGACGGATGCGTTCGCCAGCCAGCTCTTGCCGGAATCCGGACGACCGCGGCCCGAGTAGACAGCCGTTGACTTGGCTACCCCCCTCAGTAGCTGTGAGGGAACCTTGTTGATGATCATGTCGTCAATGATGTTGGGAATCATTCTACAGAGAAAGAACAGAGCAGACCAGATGTCAGAAACACAAGACGCACACTTGAACATAGCGGGGACGAAGGGCAAACTCACAGCTGCTTGACCTTGGTGCGGTCGCACAAGGCATTCGGAATATACGGCGTCTGCACACAGCCATCCAGCGCCGCGGGGTGTACAGGATAGTACGACTGCTTCTCCTGCGCGCTCGGGGCTGGCTCAAGGGAAAGCAGGGTGCGACAATGCCGCTGACCCGGCACCGCCTCAACCTCGAGCATCTTCTGGAACGTGGGTCCGAAGTCCGCGCCGGCCTCGCGCTCGGCCTTGTACCACAGCCGGGCCGGCTGGGCCCCCTCGAGCGGGAGAACCGCGGCGGGGACGTGCTCGTCGACGGGGTCCTGCAGCCGCACGAGGCCCACACAGTGCTCCGATGCAATCGTGCCCTCGGTTGAGGCGACGCGGAACTCGTGCCAGTGCTGCTTGGTGCCTGTGCTTCCCGCGACGGGGACCAGCGACGTGGTGACCACTGCCTCCTTACCTGCCTCGAGGACGAGCGCCCGGTTGAAGCGCACGTTGCGGAACCGGTAGCAGAGGTCGTTCCGGGCCACGTCGGCGACCTGCTCGGGGGGCGATAGGGCGCAGTGTTTCTGGTAGATGGCCTCTAACGCCATGGTGAGGAAGCCGGCTCCCGGCATGATGGCGTGCCCACCTGCGACAAGAATGTTAGGGACACAATTATGAGCAACATCGGTGAGGGTGCGCAAGAAGCTTACCAAGACGGTGGTCGAGCAGGTAGGGCACGTTGGATACGTTCAAGTACGACCGCCAAATCGGCGCTGCCCAAGGGACCCCGAGGACCTTGCTCCCGAGGAGGTCATGCACGGGGTACTTGCGGAAGCGCCAGTCCTTGCTCGCTGCGTTCTCATGCCAGTACTTGACGCTGTGGTTCCACTGGTAGTTGGGCAAGTCGACAATGGTGCGCTCGGTGCCGTCGTACTGGCCGACGGCAGCGGTGTCGATGTCAAAGCCCGCAACCCACAGCCGGCCCGCCAGGTCCAAGAGCGCCTTTCTCGCAGCGCCCGCGCCCCGTGCCCACGAGGGTGCGTAGGTGACGTTGCTGCCCACTGCTTGCGGCAGGGAGCCGAGCAGCTGCCCGACGGGGCCAGCCAGCGCGCCGGAGGGCCCGATTTCGATCAGGTAGTTGGGGCCCCGCGGCGCCTCGACCATTTCCTTGAGAGCCTCGTCGAATCGGACCGGTGAGGTCATGTTGACTCTCCAATATGCTGCGTCGGTAGGGCCCGTGATCTGGCCCGCAGTAACCGAAGAGTACATGGCCACGCCGTCGTCCGAGACGGCGGCGCCTGGCTGGAAGGCCGGTTCCTTCACGAGAAGGGCGTCGTACTCGTCGCCAATGACGCCCATGAGTTCCGAGTGGTAGGCCAAATCGACCTGGAGCCGCCTGGAAAAATGGCCTGCTGCCGATATCTCTTCCTTAAGTGCGTCGAGGGCCGCAGATCTCCCGGAAATGGTGACGCTGCTAGGGCTGTTGAAGCATGCAATCCAGGCCTGGCCTGCGTATTTATCGAGGTACTCGGCCGACACCGTGTCGGCGCCGAGCCCGACAGCAAGCATCCCTATGTCCTTTGCGACATCGTCCTTGCGGTTAACCGCCGCACGGCCACGATGGAATGCTGCTATAATGGCCGACGCACGATCGAGTAGCCCGGCGCTGTAGGCCGCGGCAATCTCGCCGGACGAGTGGCCCACCACGCTGCTTGGCTTGACACCCCACGTTTCCAGGACGGCGAGGATGCACAGTTGCAAGGCGGTCACGAGGGGCTGGGAGAATTCAGGCCGTCGCATGTGCTCTGGCGTTCGTTGCTCGGTGAGTTCCTGGAGCAGAGTCCACTCGGGTGGCTGGCGAAGGCTTTGCAAGACCCCATCGAGCCTACAAGACATGATCAGCCGTTGGTTCCTGCACAGTAATAATACGCAGCAGACTCGGACTTACTCTTCAAGTATGGGACGAACGCAGGGGAAGTATCGCACCAGGTCGCCTCCCATCCGAGGCCACTGGGCGCCTTGTCCCGTGAAGACGAAGCCGAAGCGGAGTTCCTGTCCAGTCTTCTTGCCCGCCGTCCAGGCCTCGGGATTCTCGACAAGCTCTGTGGTCCCGGACGTGACGAAGGCACGGTGCCACAGCTGGCTTCGGCGCTCCGAGAGGGTGTAGGCGAGATCAGGCAGGCTCACCCTGACGCGGGGGTTGACTAAATGATTGCCTAGGGCCCTGATACCCGCCTGCAGGGACGTCTTGTCGTTGGCTGACATCAAGAGGACCCGCGGCCGGGCATCAGGCGCGGATTCCTCAAGCGAGTCGTCCAGTTCGTCGTCATCGTCCTCGTGGGCGGACAGATAGGACGATACGTGACGCTGCCGGTGTTCCGCACAGGCTTGTTCGACGATCAAATGGGCGTTGGAGCCGCCGACACCAAACGAGTTGATGCTGGCTCTCCTGGGCGATGCTTCAGGCCACGGGATGCCGAGTCGGAAGGCTTTGACTTTGTTTCCCGCAAAGTCAACTTGTGCGAACAATCCGTCAGCCTCGTCATCACAGGTTCAATGCCGCGCAGCAGCATTGCCAACGCTCTCCATTCGAGAGTTGGTCTCACTCGTGGTTACACAGACACTCACTTTTGGGACTGGGATTGATAAAAGTCGGGGTGCCTGGTATCCAGCCATGCTCAATAGCCAGGACGGTTTTGAGTAATCCAGAGATGCCGGCCGCTGGCTCCGAATGACCGATGTTGCTCTTGATCTATTAATGGTGCCGCTGTGTTAGTGATACCATATATATGTAGTATATAATCCATAGGAGATATAGGTACTTACCGATCCTATGAGTAGCGGAGCCTGTTCCTGTCGCGTCTTCGCAAAAACTGACCCCACCCCACTGATTTCAGTTGGGTCCCCGGCTTGGGTCCCTGTCCCGTGGCACTGTTTGTTCGTGACGGCAATTCAGTATCATCGTAATTAGGGTTGAGTGGAGTGCACCTTTAAAAGACGCTCAAGTGTGACTTTCGAGCAGCAATTGACCTACCTCAAGATATGTTGTCAGATTCAGGTCTGTGATGCCGGCACGCTCGTACGCCATCCGGATGGCCGCCGCCTGGGCCGAGGCACTGGGACTCGCGATGCCCGGCGTCCGCCCGTTGCTGCTCGATGCAGTGCCCAGAATCACGCCCCGGATTGGATCGCCGTCGCGCACCGCGTCCTCAAGCCGCTTGACAATGACGGCGCTGACGGCTTCTGCTTTGACGTAGCCATCGGCGGCTACATCAAATGTGTGGCACAGAGCTGTGGGCTGCATTGGGCCCTCGGCGGTTAGTCTTGTAATTATCACTCCTTAGGGTGTGTATGGAGGGCAACGACTTACGGAGTGTGCGCCGCCAAAGCTACCCGTGTCGATGACATGCTCGGGGCTCACTGTAGATCGCCAATCCATTAGTTATCCATTCATGCGGTTGCTCGTAGGGTCTTGAATATTCATGGCCCTTGAACCGAGGCCTAATTGCCCTCGCTCCTGGCTGACGGGCCGATTAACTCACTGTATAGATTGCTCGAGGCCACGATAGCACCGTCGATGTCCCCAGCCTGCAGGTACCGGCAAGCCAGGTCAAGACCCTGCAGACTCCCAGAGCAGGCTGTATCGATCGTGACACTAGGCCCCTTTATGTTCAAAAAGTGACTTAGACGATTTGCGAGCGCGGTTCGCGCCACGCCGATTGCGTTGTTGCTGGGCCGGTCTTCTGGGTCGCGATTATGCATGTCGCCGTAGTCCGCCGCGTAGGACCCTACAAAGCAGCCAACAGGCTGGGCATCAAGTGCCTCGAGGGGAAGTCCTGCATTCTCCAGGCCCTCAAACACCACTTCCAGCATCTGGCGTTGGTTGGGGTCCATAGAGATTGCCTCCGCTGCCCCGACTTCAAAGAACCCGGCGTCGAAGTTAGCAAGATCGACTTCGCCGATAAACATGCCCCCAGGCTGGCGCGATGTTTTTGGCTTGAGGGAGCCGTCGTAGTGGCCCTCAAAGCTCCATCTTGTCTTGGGAACATCTCGGGAAGCAATGCCGCCTGCTTCGAGGAAATCCCACTGCAATGGGGTTTGGACTGAATCAGCATCATGGGCACCATCCTCTGGTGAGAATTGGGGAACGCACGAGTTTTTGCGGCGAATCGTTGCCACCGGGCAGCCGGCAGGCGAGACCGACAATGGCCACAGGTCCCTGCACACTTTCTTTAGACTTTGCCATGTTGATTTAGAAGATGGCACGGCGGGGTTAAGAGTCGGCAACGGGATGTGTCGTGCTCTGATATGCTGAAGTGTGTTATTTGGCAATATCAGATGACTTGAGTTGTGTCAAACTGCATTCAGCGGCCTTATTTATAAGACGGCTATATGTTGCAAAACAGCATTTCAAAAGCTGCAGTGTTTATACTACACGCCCTTGCCCCCCCCCCCTTGGCATGATATTGCGAGGCCATCTGCAATGCAAACTGTCTCCGAATACGGTGCGCGACTATCACTCACAAAATCGTGAAGTCCTTATCAGCAATCTACACTTCCTCGCTGCCGTTCCCGCTCATCAATTGCCGTCATGCAGATGCCGTCATGCAACCATCGTCACCGGACTGGTGCGATAAACAAAAGAGGTCGCGGAGATATTTAGGTGTCATGTTGCGGAATATTGTGTCTTCTGCTAGATGTCATCTTGGGCATAAGCAACTGCGGTCACCGTCGCATTACATATGCAGGTGTTATTATCCTCTGCTTGCCGAGCCATGGCACAGTTGCGGTTTGAGACAGCTCATTAGGCCAGCTTTGACTCATTTTCCACTTTTTGGGAGATCACAAAAGATGATTCCAAATGTAATTATTGTATTAGGCAATGTCATACCGATTATGTTTACCTTAAGGTAACCAGATAGAGGAATTGATGGGCCCAGTCTGTATGCGCCATTCTGGATCAGAATGTTAGTGGGAAACCAAGATCACGTGGCAATTATTTCCTCACGGTAAACGCGACAAAAATCACGGATGTGTCTCTCGACCATGACAGTCTTCAATTGAAAACGTCTGCGCAACTTGTATTCGGACTTCACACCTTCACGTTCTGCCTACTTTTGCAATTTCCTTGATGACTGGAGAACCAAACATCCAGAATGGGTTCGCAAAGCCAACACTGTCGGACTGTGAAGTGCCACACTATTGATGGCATCAAACTTGATGCGTTGCTATACGAGGTTACTGGACCAGCGCCTGCGATTATCATGACACATGGGGTAGGTTCCTCGCAGTCTACTTTCATTTTTTTTCCTTTCTTCTTTCTTTCGTTTCTCTAGAGTTCTAACGCCCTTTTAGATGAACTGTATCAAAGAAATGAGCCTCGATGAGACTGCGGAAGCCTTCCATTCAGCAGGGTACAATGTTCTCTTGTACGACTGCAGGAGCGTGGGAGGCAGCGAGGGAAAACCTAGAAACCAAATTGACCCCGCGCAAATGGCGCAAGACATCTCTGGTAAATACCTGTCTCTCCAGCTCACTCAATATGGTCCCCTGCTGATTAGCACGCACCGTAGACGTGGTGAGCTACGTGATGACGCTCCCAACCGTCAATCCTAGAGAGATCATCCTCTGGGGCATGTCGATGGGGGCGGCCTTGAGCGGTGTCGCCGCAACAATCGACACACGCATTGCCGCATTAATCATGGTCTGTCCCTTGTTCAGCTACATCAGGGCCGACAAGAGGAGGACCCTCTTTCAAAAGCTCATGAAAGACCGACAATCGCAGCTCAGAGGCAACGCACCATTTGAACTTCCCCCCTTTAACAGCAAAGGAGAGAACCCGGCCGGATTCGCCGGCTCGGGGGGGGCTGGGGGGAAAGAGGCGGCCCTGCTCATGCGATCCGCTATCGAGCATGGCCATCCCAACTTTCGCGATCGCATCACGCTGCAAAGTTATCACAAGCTGGCGTTGTTTCGCCCAAAGGAGCTTCTCAGGGATCTCCTGCAGGTGCCCACGCTAATGGTGATCCCCGAGCTCGACGACATCTCCTTGCCAGCGGATCAGCAAGAGGTGTACGATAGCTTGAGCGGTCCCAAGAAGCTCTATTGGGCACGCGGTGCGGGTCACATGTCGATTTTATCTGCGAAGGATTCCGTCAACATCAGGAAAGAAATGATTAGATTCCTGGACTCGGCGCGGAGAAGTGAGGTAGCGTAGATATATCCATTCCGAAGTCGAGGAATGGAGAAAAGAACTGGCTGTTGCTATGAGGAATGCCGTCATGATATTGGCTCTAGAAACCTGGTGAACCTTTTCCTCAGAGTCACTTTTCCTGCATACATGTTGTGGCCGAAGCCCTGATTTTAACAGCAGCAGTACTTGGGTACAGAGGCCAAACACTTGGGTAGACGAATCTAAATATTTGTTGAGATCTATATGTTTAGTTGCGAGCGCGGGTCTTCTCCTCTATGTATATCCTCTGGAAGTCTAGTAGTTTCTAATAAAACTCGCATCAGCCGTACCTTATAATCCGTGTATACACGTAGATGTGACAAGAGAATAGAAAGAACTGCCTCATTGGGGCTCTTCACTCCCACTCCCCAACTTCCCCTGAGAACAGCCTGCAAAAAGAAAGAAATTGACGAGATGGCATTCTTTCAGAATAAAGAAAAGAAAAAAGGTCTGCGTGCCTAGGCGCTCGCGTATGAGGAATGTGTTCGAACCAATAAAACCCGTGAGGGTAGTGTCTTTCATGTGCAGGTGAAGCCTAGCCCCAGGACTGCGGATCAAATGCGACAAAGTCTCCCGTCTCCTTTGACTTCCCAGTAAGCGTCTGTTCCAACCGAGGTATGTTGCCAAAGAGCAAAGTTAGGGTCCCATGTCTCTTTGATGTTCAGCAGACGTTCATAGTTGACTCCAAAGTAGTCTTCCTTCCAACTGGGATTGTCGAAAGTGCATTCGTTCATATATCCTCCTCCGCCGGGAGACAATGGGTTGAATAAGGCCTGCCACTCGTTCAATTTGGCTTGGACGTCCACTAGAAAGTCGGAAGAGGAGTCTGGTGGGAAGATGATGGCAAGGTTCATGGTGTACAAGGCATCTCTCCATGCCGGCAGGACAGCGTTGGAACCGGCCGTGTTGCCGACGCTTTCATGGCTGACGTTGAGAGAGGTCCCACTGATGAGAATGTTTGAGTAGCCCGGATCATTCCTGATTGCGCGATAGGCATCCACAAGCGCCGTCAGGTTATCGCGCGCCGTGCTGGCTGGGATTAACCGTCCGGCCAGAGAGTTGTTGGTGCCGTAGACCTCGGGCGGAAACGTGTAATAGTTATAGTGTTCATAGAAGCCTGGGAGCTCAGTCACATTAAACGCGGATAGTGTCACGTTGAGTCGGTCGAGGTCGTCGAGGAAGGGCTGCAGCGCGGTCTGCATGTCAGATTGCCGCCCGTCCGGCAGCGTGGCTACCTCGATAGCGAAGCCCGCGTTGCTGATGCTCCAAGAGACGGTAAGGCGGGGAATGGTGTTGATTTCGACCAGACGGGCGTTGAAAGCTGCGACGCCTGCCCAGAATTTATCGTCATCATCATCGTTAAAGGACAGGGAAGCGCCAGCCACCTGGCCATCGGCATGGATCCTGGCAGTCAGCGACAGAACCACCGCGTAGTTGCCGCCACCGCCCCCGCTGAGCGCCCAGTATAGGTCAGCGTTCTCGGTGCGTGACGCTACCAGGTGGCGTCCGTCGACGGTGACGACCTCGAACTCAAGTGCGTTATCGGCGCCGAGGCCGTAGGCGGACGAAAGGGGTCCATAGCCACCACTCTGCGTGTAGCCGCCGACCAAGCCCACGCTTGGACAGAACCCGCCGACGACGCGATAGCCTTGGGCAGCCACTGCCTGGTATGCCTCAAAGAATTGGACCCCGGCACCGGCTTTGAGAACTGGGCCATTGTAGTCAGACGTATTGTAATTCTTGATTACAGTTGCCTGTTTGAGGTTATGGGTCCATAGAGCCAGCGACCCTTTCCCATTTGACCGACCGATGTAATCGTGTCCCGTGTTTTTGATCGACAGTCGGATATTGTGCTCTTGGGCGAAGCGAAGGCCGGCTATGGCAGTTTCAGGTCCATCCACATTAATGGCATAACTTGCCAGGTTACCCATAGTGCAGGGCGAGTTGGCATCCACTGAAAGGCCAGGGAACGGCGGGCAGGT
Source organism: Diaporthe sp. PMI_573 (assembly GCA_021399435.1). NCBI lineage: Eukaryota > Fungi > Ascomycota > Sordariomycetes > Diaporthales > Diaporthaceae > Diaporthe > Diaporthe sp. PMI_573. Next base: position 80,001 of record JAJTUP010000027.1, on the reverse strand, counting down.
GTTGTTGAGCCAGTAGGGCGACATGACATTGACGGGGTTCGTGTAGCTTTTGTCTTGAGTCAGTAATTATTCTTCTTCGCTTTGTGTGACACGGCGGGAAGTGTGATAGAAGACAGGTCAGCCTCACTAAGTTTCAGTGTCAGCCCATTCTTGCTGCAACTCTCTGCATGCAGGCCGGGTCTCGTCCACTGTCGGGGAGTAGCAGGGCTCTGCCAAGGGGGCACCGCGGATCAGCCGGCCACCGATGGTCGAATTGAGTCGTGACCAGTCCCGGGACGTGGGCCATGCTCTGTCGCCCGGCAGAGCACGGCATGCATCTGAAGATGCATTAGCTTGATAGAGTGCAGATGCGCGCACTGCAGATGCTTCGAAAGCAGCCACAGCAGCTACCGTCACGCGACCGAGATGCATGGCGAATCGTTGTTCTTCGATGGTTGTTGGATTGCACTTTGCCTAGTGAATTTGGGCAATTTGGAAGATATTTTGATTGGCACACAGAGAAGCGCCATCGTGAATTCCAGAACAGCCATGCTGTCCGCTGTTATTTATTTGTTTTCTGCTTCTAATCCCATCGCTTCTCTCCCCCGAGACTGTGCCCTCAAGGCCAACGCCTTTCAGCAACCAGCTTTTGATCCTTCGCCCGTAACGCCTTGGAATCCTTCGCCGCTTGCAATCCTCCGGAGCGAGCGAGATGGTAGGGGGCCAAGTCAGGCATTCCTCCTCGAGAGGCTTACGAACTGTCACCGGGCCCTGCTGAGTAGAAGAGCAAGTGGCAGAGCAAGTTGCAGTTTGTTCGCCTCAGCCTCTCAGCCTTGCCGCTGCCCACGTGGGGGTTGGCGTGGAGCTAATCCTAGCCTCTATCCTCACTGCCTCCAGCGCCTGACCACTAGTATCAGGCTAGTCCAAAATGAAAACTCATGGAGCAATCTGGCCAGGCTCTACAGTGCAGGTGCCGTGTGTCGTGAAATGCAACAGATTCTTTGCATCAGAGAGACTGTTTGGAATGCTTCGCATAGTATGCATCGTGGCCACTTTAGCTTAGGTACGTACTGTTGGTACTTCTGCTTGGCAGCAACAGTGGGGCAGCAGGAACATGTTACCGTAAGGCTGCATGTAATCATTACACTACTACAGTAATGGGCGCATAAGGGTGGGTAAGAGATGCATAACACCCTGGGCAGCTAATCAACGTTTGTCATCAGGCAGACCATGACCGCATTTGCATGCCCATATCGAACACGCACGCACGCAAGGCGTGATTGACCGCGGAGTGCCACTTTTCCATAGCCTGGCCATCATTGTGTGCATCCATCATTTTCCTGGATTGTGGGATAAATTCAAGCTATCGACTTGGAATTTCGAGGGCAGAGTGCCAAAGCTTTGTTTCCCATTCGAGCCGAGCGATTAGAAATTGAATTGTTGGCTCCACTACCCAGTCCGGGCCCTTAGCACAATGAACTTTCAGACGGGAACCATTGCCCTTCAAGATTGGCTTTTGTCGGTGAAACTGAACCTCAATAGCGAGAAGGATTGGGATGCCTACAAGTTAATATGGCGAGCGTGCTACACCGTTGTACTAGCCTGGCTCATACGAGGGATATGCCTGGCGCTATACAGGAGTACGTCATCACTCCTTGAACCACATGCCCACTTGAGCGAGGTCTTTTGGCAGCGCTTCCCACAGATAACGAGCTGATGACAGACGAGCTTGTAGTAACTCTGCACCCTCTCGCAAATGTTCCCGGCCCCAAGTTAGCTGGTAAGGCCTTCAGATTCCACAGGCAGACAGCAATAATGAAATGTCTCTATTTCTAATAATTACATTATAGCCATGGGTTGGTGGTATGAATTCTACTACGATGTGGTGCTGGGGGGGCAGTATTTCAAACGCATCAAGCAACTGCACACTCTATATGGTAGGTCTAGATACGCAGGTACCCACCTCGTCTGGGCAGTCCCAATGCAACTTGAATTTCGAAGCATGTGCTAATAATGCTTTGTAGGTCCAGCTGTTCGTGTCAACCCTGAAGAGGTGCATTTCAACGATGTAAATTTCATCGATTCCATCTTCCCTCAGACGGGTAGAAAGACCGATAAACCGGTAATGGTTGGACAAAGGACAGGGAGTAAGCTTCAAGACGTCTTTGCAACCGATCTGAGGTCGAAGTGTTTCACCATATACTGACTTATTTCTCAGCTCCAAATTCCATTGTTGCTACCACAAATCATCAAAAGCACCGCATTCGTAGAAACAGCATCAACGGCTTCTTCTCAAATGCCAGTATACGCCGAGTGGAGCCAACCATCAGAGAGAAGCTTGAAAAGATGCTCGCGAGATGGACACACCATGCTGGGAAGGAGGGCAAAATCCTACACATGCACACCATTTTCAAAGCATACGCGAGCGATATCATCACCACCTACGCATTTGGCGACTGCTTCCATTTCTTGGACGAAGATGACTGGGGCGAGGCTTATTTCACCTCGACCGAGATCTACTTCAAGCTGAACCATGCGTTCGCCCACATACCCTATCTGATGAGAGTTGTCAACAACCTGCCCCCCTCAATTTTCAAGATATTCGTGCCAAATTTGGCAGAAATGGCAGAAAAGCAGTCGGTGCGTGTCATCCATTCTTCTTGCGCATGGAAATTTGGGGGCTAATGAGCAAGCCGCAGTGGTGGATCAATCGGGTCCGCCAGATACGAAATTCGCCAAATCCGAATGATATCAAAAACACCATTTTCGAGGGTATTTTGAGCAGCTCACTTCCTCTCGAAGAAAAGACCGATGCAAGAATGGCGCATGATGCCCAGCTGATCGGTCTGGCTGGGGAGGGGACAACTGGTCTGTATTCACCGCTTTTAATCAGCACATAATGAGATGTTGAAATAAGACTCTTGGTTATGTGAGACACCCAGCTGATACAAAGATGTCACAAACAGCATATACTCTGACGGCCACATTATTTGAGCTCCTGAAGCACCCCTCCTGGTTCGCCAAAGTACGGGCCGAGGTTCAATCTGCGGTGCCAGATAAGAGCAGGATCCCATCCTTTGCAGAAGTGGAAAATCTTGTTTACTTCAACGCCGTGATCCAAGAGACGCTACGTCTTCATCCTGGTGTGGTGTCTCGTATGCACCGCATTTCTCCCGACGAGCCAATCGTCTATCCTCAGAAGCCAGGGTCCAAAGGCTTTGTACTCCCCCCAGGCACGTGGACAAGTATGACCACTTTGACCATGCATTCTGACCCTGCTGCCTTTGAAACCCCTCAAGAGTGGCACCCAGAGAGATGGATCGAGAACCCCAAGTCGAACCTTCGAGCATTTATTGGGTTTTCCCGAGGCTCAAGAAATTGTGTTGGGTACGTGTCCCTTGTTCCGTTGAATTTCATGTCCGGTGCTCAGCATGGCCAGTACGTACAAATCAAGGTAACTAACGACACACATGTCGGGTGCAACAGGCAGAACATGGCTAGGAGAGAGATGGGCATGGTGCTGGCGACGATACTCAATCGATTCGACATATACCAAGGGCAAGATGGGCCGACCTTAGAGCTGTATGACACCGTACGAGAGCGAGACATTGATTGCAACAGCGAGATGATCATACCAATGCCAGCGAAAGGGAGTCACTCGTTGAGAGTCAGAGTTCGGAGTTAGCCCGAGAATGGCGTAACTACCAGGAGCGTGAATAACAGGACTGGGGCAGACTTTAAAGCGTCCATTATTAGTATGATGTCAAAGTGTTTGTGGCGATCGGAGATGTGAGCATGACCTGTATCAAGAAAATCTCTGGAATGCTTGGGAAATGGTCTCGACAGCATTAGCTCCAAGAAGACTCGCAATGCATCCCATTTCCTGCTACACACCTAGGTATCAGCTACTTGGCGTAAGCATTCCCGCCGATTTGAAATGTTTACCTCAATTGCAGAGCAAGAAAAGGAAAACAAGGACTGGCTCCAGTGGGAGAAAAAAAAGAATATTCAATGAGAGTAGGATGTTGTTGGAGTAAAGATCGAAGGGGTGTCACCAGCGTTAGGGCTGATGGATCAAGTGCCCTTGCCGTGCCAAAATCCCACCGGCGCTGGCGGTCCCATGCGTTACCCTAGATAGCTCCAAATACCCCAAGTTGCACTTGAGTAAGATGAATATCATAGAAATTTGACAGCCTAGGTACGACTGCTGCATCCGTGCCGTCCGTCCCTCAAGCCGGGCCCTTGAAGCATTGGCTTCGGAACCAAAGGGTGCTCGTCTTTGTTGTACGTGAGATGTAGTGGGGTCCGTACGTCCACACGCCCGGTCGCAGTGGCGCACTCCAGTGGAACGATCTGACGTAACTGTCTCACCCGAGGAGAGCGCCACAAAATGGGAATTATCGTGGCGCAGCACGATGACCAGTCATCGAGTAATACCCGGTCGGCTCGATTATCCCACCGAGCCTTTCGCCGATTGCTAATGCCTGGGTGGTGACAACGCCCAGATTACTCCGGTACTGACTGTTGGCTGTCATAGACGGATCAACCAACACGGGACTTTCTGCTTTTCATTTCTCTTTGTCCGCATAAGGAATATCGTAACATCAACTCAGATGAGGTTGCACATGAACCCATATATTTATTTCAAACGGCCGCCTCGCAAAGGGTTCATCCAGTAGTGCCAGACGGCAATTGAACTCATCATGTCACCTCAAAAAAAGACAGTCCTCATCACCGGCTGCTCAGATGGCGGCATCGGGGCTGCGCTCGCCAAAGCCTTTCACAACACCGGTCGCTACCATGTCATCGCGACTGCTCGCAACCCTTCCAAGATGAAGGGCCTCGTTGCCGTCGGCGGCATTAAGACCCTCCAACTGGATGTCACATCCCAGGCCTCCATTGACGACCTTACTTCCAAGGTGTCCAAGCTGGATGTGCTGGTCAACAACGCGGGGGCTGAGTTCCTCATGCCCGTGGTGGACATCGACATCGCCAAGGCCAAGGAGTTGTTCGACCTGAACCTGTGGGCGCACCTCGCCGTCACACAGGCCCTGATGCCTCTTATTCTTCAGTCCAAGGGCCTGGTTGTCAACCACACATCGGTCGGCGCGTGCACCATGCTCCCCTGGCAAGGCATCTACACCGCATCCAAGGCCGCGTTTGCGATGCTCTCGGACACGCTGCGGCTGGAGATGCAGCCGTTTGGCGTCCAGGTCGTCGACTTGCGCACGGCGGTGACCAAGTCCAATTTGATACACAACCACGCCGACACGGCACCGACACTCCCCAAGGGTTCCATCTACGAGCCCGCCAAGGAGGTGGTGGAGAAGGCGCTGCGTCAGGAAGTTTTTGTGGGCCAAGGCATGGACGTCGATGAATGGGCCAAATTGACCGTGCGCGACTTGTCCAAGAAGAAACCGCCACCAGTCATTTGGAGGGGGGAGTCGGCCACCATGCTGTGGTTCGCTACTTTTATGCCCTTTGGCTACCTTGACGGGTTTTTGAAGAAGTTGGGCGGGCTGGATATTGTCGAGAAAATTTTCAAGGCGTGAGCTGGGCTCGGGATCATATAGTCATTGGAATTCAAGAAAAGTGTCGGCTAAGGTTAAGCCTATTTTGCCATTGGGAAAGCTCAACTCAAACTAACCTGGCAGACACAGCTACATGCGATTTCATTTCATGCTTTATGTGCATTAATGCTAGTATCAAGGAGGAGCTGAATATGCATTTAGGGGTTGTTAAGGGATAGGTGGGATCTAGATGCAAGAATAGCAACTGAACTCTATATAGTGTATTCTAACGTCTGCTCAGAGGATTGTATAAGAAACATGAACCGACACAGAATGTGACGAATTGATCTCACTCGCTGGAGCCAAAAAGATCCCCTAATCGAGAGCCATCTGACGATGCGTAAGGAATTAAAGCTGGGGTTTCGTCTGTGACATGTTTTGCCTTGCGTTTGGGATCTGCGCCGTGATGGAGCAGCGAGATTACACCAGCCTCGAAGCCGATATCGATGGCAATGTGCAAAGGGGTCCTCCCGCAGGCAGAGTAGCTGTCCACGCAATCCGGAGAGTGACCGATAAGAAGCCTCAAGATACTTTCCCGACGATACATGACTGCCAGATGAATGGCATTAATACCATCCTTTGTACCATGTTCATGACCGACAGCTGCCCCATGAGACAGCAGAGACTGCACAATGTCCTCGTGTCCTTGGGCCACAGCAAGCATCAGGGGTGTACGACCTTCACTGTCCTTCTCGTTGAGGTCGACCTGCTTTTCTAGCAAAAGGCGGACGATGCGATTGTTGCCTCGGGTTGCCGCCATATGTAGCGGCGTCATCCAAGCACCTGCATCGTCGGCGGGCTCTTCAGCGGGCGCGCGGGCGGGTGAGGCCAGCGCCTGGGGATGGTGGGTCCATTGTGCCCCTGACGTTGGCATCTGGGCCGCGCTGGCCCCTGAGAGATCGTCGACAAGAAGAGGCTTCCACGCGTCGGCCGCCGCCGCACACGCCTCCCACCCCACGCAGGCACTCTCCAAGCCAATGCCCGTAGCGAAGGTAGCCAAGTCAAGGACTGCGGGGTCGCTCCGATGGGATGTTGGCCTCGAGGGAAAATTCCCAGGGAAGTTGCCCAGCAGAATGGGAGAGTCCAGGGGCCCAGCTTCCTCGGGCATGGCATGATCAACGTGGATACTCAACGAGTTGTCCTGTCGCGCGGCCTTCGCTAAGCTCCGCTTCTCTAGTACCCCAGACACGGATTCGTTAGTATGGTCCCTGTCGAGCCTCGGTTTCTCTGTATGCGCTTACGTCGGAATCTGCGTTGGGCATCGCGGTTGCGCAGACGCCGACGCTGCAGGGCTTCGTGAGCATCAATTGCATTTGTGTCTGTCCGCGCGGCATCCATCTACGAATCTGGATCGAAAAGGCTGTATGATCGTGGGGTGGCGTTTTAATATATGGAGGAACACGGTTGAACCCGGGCAGAACGTAGCGCAAACTTTAAGAGCAACGTGGGGGGGGGACGGGTGTTCGCGTCAGCTTACTTAGAATTCCTGTTCAAACCACGCCCCTAGCCACAGTCGGCCTGCCCAGCTTCTACTGTCAGCGCCTACCTAGCTTTTGCCATTCGCTGGGGGTTGGTCTGTGCGTGGGCCCGGATATTAGACTCCTCTTCCGAGACAAGGATAAGGATTAGTGCAGAATGTACTTAGAAAACACAAGCCGCGCCCCCACACACACGATTCCTCTTCCTGGACAAGGTGTTCCTCTTCCTGGTTGTTGTAAAGACGTGGGGGCTGCATGTAAGCTAGGCTGACAGAGCCCTTATCAATAAGCTTATCTTATTAGTCTCAGAGTCGTTCATTTAGAAGTAATCCTTCACTTTATTAGACAGAGTCTTCCCACCAGCCGGTGGGTTGGTATCATGGGCTATCAGTCGGAAGATGGCTTTCGAGATCGAGGTTGAAAAGCGGGCATTGGGTTACGGTACACAATCTGGCGGGTCAGCAGAGAACAGACTTCTCATTGTCTTCTGGGCCGACCCAATTCCAGGATCCAGGTCGTACAGATATCGCTTTGATTTGAAAAAGAGCTTGATTCAGGGTGCAGCAATTAGATTTAGAAACATGAGGAAACTGTCGCGGTCATACTAGAGACGTGAACTGCACATCGGGCGGGCACTTGTCTGCGTCAAAAAGGCCCCCAAGAATATTGGAGGATATGAAATGCTTTACTTTCACGTAAACATCGAGGCCAACACGGAGCGAAGAGCAGTGACCGTAGCGGAATTAATTTATGGAGTGGACGGGGCAGGATCGGAGACGCAGCATCGCAGAGTTCTCAACAGCTCCATGAGGTATAAACGCATGCTTTTGCTCAAATCGGGCCTACAGCGGGCTGCGAGGCCACCGATAGACACCATGGTCACGCGATACTCTCCTTCTCTAGTTTAGCGCACTATGCTGCCTGGACCAATCCCATCTATCCATGCTCTACAGGCGTTGCTCACTGTGTTATTAGTAGAAATAATGTAATTATACGACTTTAGCTAATAGCAATTATATTAGAACAGATTACCTACACTACCTATTCCGCCCTAACTTCTGAAGGTTAGTAGATCGAATGGGTCAGGTAGCAGTAGGGTGCCTGGAGGCCTTGTTGGGACACTTGAAAGTGGTTCAGACAACTTTATATTGAATTCGAGTGGGCTTCTGTCAGCCCTCCTCACAGTCCCTCCAACATTGTCTTACCCGCGGGCACACAAGGGTTGGCTCTAGTATGCAAATAGAGGGGCTGGAAAATTCGGCCCTTAGACCTACTATCTTTAGCTTTAAATAGCCAGCTAACCCTAACTCTAATAGTAACTAAACTAAATATAGATAAATTTTAGAAATTAGGCTATCTAATAAACTAAGTTATATATTTTTTAGATAAGAAATAAGGATAATGTAGAGATATAAAGTTAGGGTCTTAAAATAGCCTAAAAATTAACTTATAGCTACTAAACTTATCTTTCGGCGCGCACGCCACTAGCACTAAGGTTTAGGGTAACTCCTTATATATAGTGTCTATACCTACTAATAAGTGTTTCCGTTTAACATTATAGTATATACTATTTATAATATTTAGTATAAGGTTATAAGCTTTTTTAAACTCTATAATTATAAAAGGCTATAGTAGCTAGTATAAAGAAAATAAATTGCTATAAAAACGGTAATTTTATATTAGTGTTATAAACAGCCTCCTTCAGACCCCCAGACCCCTTCAGCCTCCTTCAGCCCCTTCAAAGCCCTTCCAGCCTCCCTCAGCCCCTATCCGCCTCCTTCAGAAAGAATAGGCTATCTATGCAAGCCTCTAGATATAAGTGGAGAAACCAGCTAGCCTAGCTTGGCAGAATCTTCTTATCGGAGTTATTCCTTCCGCCCTTTCCCATTTCTCTTTCTAGCCCCTGTTTTTCTCGAGTCATTATTCTCTCCGTTGGAGGAATATACCTCTTTGAAGGTCTGAACCTTCTATGTATATATACCTAGCCTTTTCCTCTTAGATAGATAGTTAGTTCTTTAGTTAGATCAACTTTTTCCCTCCTATACCTAGCTTGCCTCCTCCTTCCTTGAAATTGTTCTCTGTGAGGTGTTGAAGAATATCTTGACTATAGCCTTACTATGTCCCTCTACCCTTAGCCCTCTGCCCTTAATCTAGGTGTTTTTAACAGCTTGATCTGACTCCCCTATCTTCCTACCTCTTTTCGTCCCCTCTTGGTTCCCATGATGACTTCAGACTGGTAGACCCTTTTTGATTTCCTCCCCTCTATCCCTAGGGATTTTGTGGGAATTAATCCACCACTGCCTTCTGGAATCTCTGGCCCTTAGATTACCCTCGTCCTCTCTGCCTTCTCTTGAGGAGGCTAGTCTGCCTCCCAGACCTCTATTCAGGGCCCTATCTTTCCTGAAGATATAGATGGTCTGGGTAGGGCAGTTCTCTTCGCGTTCTATACTCTAGGATAAAGAATTGCCTAGAAGGAAATCTTTCCTTCAGCTTCTGCCTCCTTCTTGTCCTAGCCACCCTCTCAGCCCTCGGTTCCTTGCCTCTCGCCTCCTGACCCCTATTCAGGGGGTAAGGAAAAATTTAGATTTTTTGCTACCTAACTGTAACTAGTCTTTTCTTCAGACTTATTTTGCTTCTTGGTAGATTTGGCTAAAATAGCCTATTTGGCCTCCTTCCTCCGAGATTCGGCCCTTTCTTGGTTCTCCCCCTACCTCGACCTTTCTACTGGCCTCTCTGATTTTATTACCTATTTGGAATTCTTCTCGGCCCTTTAAGCTGCCTTTGACGACCTAGATGCCCTTGGTACTGCTGAAAGAGATCTATGGGCTCTAAAACAGGAAACCTCCTGCTTGGCCTATTATTCAAAATTCGTCCCCCTCGTCTCTATTCTCGGCTGGACCTCTAATATGGTAAAAATCACTCACTTTTATAGAGGTCTAAAAGAGAACCTTAAGGACCTCTTGGTTGGCCGAGACATGCTTCTGGATTTTTCTTCTTACGTGAATAAGTGTATTTCTCTGGATAACGACCTCTTTGCCCGCCAGAAGGAAAAGAAAAGAATTCAGCCCCTGGTTTTGGCTCCCAACCCGCCTACTATTCACCCTACTACCCCTGTTTTACCCCCTGGCCTTATGGAACTCGACTCTACCCAGAGGAAGGCCTACTGTAGGGCTAATAATCTCTGTACCTACTGTGGCCAGCCTGGCTACTTTGTTCGGGACTGCCCTCACCCTGGGAGAAAGAAATTCTCAAATATTTCTTATGCTTCTACCTCGGCCCTCCCAGCTTCTCTGCCTCTAAATTCGACCCCTACCGCTACCCCTACTTCCTTGACGGCTCTTATTCCCTACAAAATGGGAAAAGAGAGTGGGTAGATAGCCCACAGCCTATTTTACCCGCTCCTATCAGCTGTCGGAATTATTTTTCAGCCCTTGAATTAGATCCGACCTAGCCACAGCCTATTCTATAGCCCGATTTACGCCCAACCTTCTCGACCTCCTATGAGCCACTATTGGTGGAGGATCTAATTGATACCGATACTAAAAAATCCTCCGAAAATTCCTCTATATACGACCTAGAGGACGACCTTAACCCTGATGGATTGATGGAGGAACCAGAAGGACCGTTTCCCGACCCCCTGGGGGCCCAGACGCCCCCTGTAAGGCCCCTGAAGCCTGAGCCCTGTAGGCCTGCACAGGCCATTTTCGACCCCCTGTTCCCCGAACCCCCCCCTGGGCCTGAAGCCCCTGTAACTTCAGCCATTGCAGGGGGCCCCAGCAGCCCTAGCGACCCCGCAGGGGCCCCCTCTTAGAATTCGACCCACAGCACGCCCGTTTTTCAGCCATTTTCGACCCCGTTTTCTACACCTAGCACACCCGGTTTTCAGCCTATTTCAGCCCCTACCTCAACCCAATTTATTCACTCTTTGAACCTTGGAAATAAGGCCCCCCTTGTCCTTCCTGCTACCTTTTCTGGAACTTCTGGATCTATTATGGTTGATTCAGGAGCTACCTCTTGTTTTATCGACTTTGACTTCGCCCTTTCCTAGAATTTCCCCCTTTGGAAGAAAACTTACCCTGAAGCCCTCTTAGTAGTGGATGGAAGGAAGTCTTCTGCTGGAGATATTCTTTATGAAGTCGATATTCGTCTCTAGATTGACTAGCACCTCGAAACTTTGATTTTTCAAGTTACTGAAGATCTCAGGCTATTTAGCTATTTTAGGGCGTTCGTGGCTCTCTCACCATAACCCTACCATAGACTGGAAAAATAGCTCTATTTCTTTTACCTTAGACATCTGCCAGCTCTCCTGTTTGCCCTCTCGCCCCTCGACTTCGCCCTTGGAATCTTCGACTATTATTTCGACCTCAGAACCCTAGACCTCAGCTTTTTCCTTAAACAACCCTATTGTGGCCTAGATTTCCAGTGCAGCCCTTCTTTGACTCGCCAAAAGAGATAGGTCCCAGATCTATAGAGTATCTATTCAAGAGATCCAGGACTACCTCTCTTTGAAAGAGAAATCTCCTGAGGAAGAAGAAGAATTCCTTCGATCCACGATACCCTCTCAGTTTCACGACCTCCTACCCCTATTTCGAAAAAAGGATGCTGAAAGACTCCCTCCTCACCTGGGCCCCCTCGACTGCCCTATCGATCTCGAGGAGGGCAAATCAGCTCCCTTTGGCCCTCTTTACCCTATGTCAGACCTTGAATTACAGGCCCTTCGGGCCTATTTGGACTGATAACCTTTGAAAAGGCTATATTAAGCCTTCCTCTTCTTCAGCAGCCTCCCCGGTCCTATTCGTTAGAAAACTAGGAGGAGGCCTTCGATTTTGCGTCGACTACAGGGCCCTAAACGCTATTACTAAGCGTAATAAAACCCCCCTTCCCCTTATTGACTGATTCCCTTTGACGGCTCTTGAAAGCTAAAATCTTTTCTCGATTAGACCTCTGGTGGGGGTTTAATCAAATTCGAATTCGACAGGGCCACGAGCCCCTTACAGCCTTCCGAACCCGTTACGGCCTTTTTGAATATATAGTAATGCCCTTTAGGCTTACTAATGCTCCAGCCGTTTTTCAGTCTTTTATTAACCACGTCCTTCGAGAATTTCTCGACATCTTTTGTGTCGTCTATATAGACGATATCCTTATTTTCTCAGATTTGAAGGAAGAACATGCCTGGCACCTCTGGGCTATCCTTGAAAAATTAGCTGAAGTAGGCTTATTTATTAAAGGAGAAAAATGCGAATTTTTTACCTACCTCGACTTCTTTTCTTGGCTTTATTGTCTCTCTAGAGGGCCTATCTATGGATCTGACTAAAGTGGCTACTATTCGAGACTGGGAGCCCCCTTCCTCAGTCAAAGAACTTCAGTCCTTCCTTGGATTTGCCAACTTTTACCGGAGATTTATTAAACGCTATTCTCTTGTCTGCCGACCCCTATTTCTTTTACTTCGAAAAAACCAGCCCTTTATGTGGAATTTAGCCCAACAGCAAGCCTTCGAGAGTTTAAAAACTCTATTTACTTCAGAGCCTATCCTTCGACACTTCGACCCTACTCTTGATTCGATTCTTGAGACTGACTCTTCAGACGATGTTATTTCAGCTATCTTTTCCCAATGGGTACCCTATAATGGGAAACGTTTCCTACACCCTATTGCCTATAGATCTCGAAAGCTTTCTGAAGCTGAAAGAAACTACGGGATAGGAGATAAGGAGATGTTAGCCATTGTAGACGCCCTAGCTGAATATCGTCTATATACAGAGTCTCTCGCCAGCCCTCTTTCAGTTCTTACAGATCATTCAAATCTATCTGCCTTTACTTTGAAAAAAGTCTTAAACAGACGACAAGCCCGGTGGGCTAACGAGCTTTCTGGCATGAATTTCGTCATTACCTTCCAGCCCTGGAGAATTTAATACTCGAGCCGACGCCCTTACTCGAAGACCCCAGGACTAGAAGGGGGGTATAGTAGCTATAGCCTCTGAAAAAACTATTGTACCGTCTGAAAAGATATTACACCCAAGGGCTATAGCTACCATGGCTACCTCACTTTTAGAATTCGAATCTATTTTTAATCTTTCAACTATTCGCTCAGCCCTTCCCTCAGACCCTTTTTTCAAGGAAATTCAACTTCTCCTCGAGGACCCCCTAAACTCAGCCCCTCGACACCCAGCCATTGACCTAGCTACTTGTCTTATTCAAGACGGCCTCCTGCTTATTCGAAATCTGGTTTACGTACCAGAAGGAGATATAAGGAGGCAAGTTATTTCTTCTCGACATTCTCACCCAGCTGCAGGCCACCCTGGCGTTGCTTCTACTTTTGAATTAGTTACTCGAGACTTCTGGTGGCCCTCTATTTGAAAGACTATTCAGTAGTATATTCGAAACTGCTCTATATGTTCTAGAATCAAGCCTTCTCGGCTACCCCCCTTTGGCTTTTTGAAACCTTTGGAAATTCCCCAGAAACGCTGGACCTCAGTCTCTATGGATTTAATTACCGGCCTTCCCCCTTCGAACTCCTTCGACAGCTATTATTGTTTTTGTCGACCGACTCTTAAAAATGAGCCATTTTGTGCCCTGCAACACTACTCTGGATTCTAAAGGCTGGGCCCTACTATTTAGAGATAATATCTTTCGTCTTCACGGTCTTCCTTCCGAATTTATCTCTGATTGAGGTTCTATTTTTATTTCCGAATTTTCTAAAGCCCTGTGTGGGTTACTCGGAATTAAGCAGAATTTTTCTACTGCAAACCACCCACAGTCTGACGGCCAAACGGAAGCTATCAATGCCCTATTAGAACAATACCTTCGAGGGTACATATCCTATCAACAAGACGACTGGGTAGACTGGCTCTCTATGGCTGAATTTGCTTATAATAATTCTGTTTCTTCAGCAACCAAGATTTCGCCTTTTTTTGCTAACTACGGCTTTCACCCTCGTTTCGACTCCCTACTTCCAGCCCTAGATTCGACCCTAGAAGAAGTAAAAGAATTTACTTCTTTGTTCTTAGACCTTGAGAATTTTATCCGTTCAGAAATCCACCTGGCTCAGGAAGCCTATTCTGAGCAGGCAAATAAAAGTCGACGATCTGCTCTGAATTTTGCTCTGGGCTCTCGAGTATGGCTGCTTTACCGCCATATTCGCACTACCAGGCCTTCTTAAAAGCTCGATTTTAAACACTTAGGGCCCTTCAAGATATCTTAGAAAATCTCTCCTTATGCCTATAAACTTAAGCTTCCCCCTAGTATGAAAATATACCTAGTTTTTCACGTTTCTCTACTTGAACCCCTAGCCGAAGATCCTCTCCCTAACCAAGTTATTCCTCCACCCCCCCCTATCAAGGTTAAAGGGGAAGAGGAATTCTAGGTAAAGGAAATTCTTGATTCTAGGATTAGAGGAAAGAAACGCCAGTTCTTAGTCAGCTGGGTAGGCTATGATACACCTACCTGGGAACCTTTGGAAAATATCTCCGAGACCGAGGCCTATTCGAAGTACCTAGCCCGGTACCCTCACCAGCCCTAGATATTTATTTATTTATTTATCCTTGTTTTTATTTTAAATTAGCTCGTGGAACTCGCTTTAGAAAGGAGGGCCTACTATTATAAACAGCCTCCTTCAGACCCCCAGACCCCTTCAGCCTCCTTTAGCCCCTTCAAAGCCCTTCCAGCCTCCCTCAGCCCCTATCCGCCTCCTTCAGAAAGAATAGGCTATCTATACAAGCCTCTAGATATAAGTAGAGAAACCAGCTAGCCTAGCTTGGCAGAATCTTCTTATCAGAGTTATTCCTTCCGCCCTTTCCCATTTCTCTTTCTAGCCCCTGTTTTTCTCAAGTCATTATTCTCTCCGTCGGAGGAATATACCTCTCTGAAGGTCCGAACCTTCTATGTATATATACCTAGCCTTTTCCTCTTAGATAGATAGTTAGTTCTTTAGTCAGATCAACTTTTTCCCTCCTATACCTAGCTTACCTCCTCCTTCCTTGAAATTATTCTCTGTGAGGTGTTGAAGAATATCTTGACTACAGCCTTACTATATCCCTCTACCCTTAGCCCTCTACCCTTAATCTAGGTGTTTTTAACAATTAGTACTAAGCTATATTATTTTAATTAGCAAATATAGTTATTATTAAAAGTTTTACAGAAAATATAGTATTATAAAAATAAGGAGATTTATATATAATTAGTCTTATATTTAATATATATAATTTCTTTGCTGGTATTAAAGTTCTGAAGGTTAGTGGATCGAATGGGTCAGGTAGCAGTAGGGTACACTGGAGGTCTTGGTGGGACGCTTGAGAGTGGTTCGGACAACTTTGTATTGAATTCGAGTGGGCTTCTGTCAGCCCTCCTCACAGTCCCTCCGACATCGTCTCAACCCTGGGCACGCTGCGGTTGGCTCTGGTGCGCAGATAGGGAGGCTGGAAAATTCGGCCCTCGGACCCACTATCTTTGGCTTTAAATAATCAGCCAACCCTAACCCTGACAGTAACCAAACTAAATACAGATAAACTTCAGAAATCAGACTATCTAATGAGCTAGGTTACATGCTTTTTGGGTAAGAAATAAGGGTAATGCAGAGGTACGAAGTTAGGGTCTTAAAACAGCCCAAAAAATCGACTCACGGCCACCAAACTTATCTGCCAGCGTGCACGCCCCATGGGCACTTAGAGGAAATCCAGTACCAAGTCTAGGGTAACTCCCTACATGCAGCGCCCACACAAGCGTTTCCGTTTAACAATTATACCTGTGTCGGGCTTGTTATTTCCTTTTGTATCTAGTCTTAAGGGTATAGATTTGGTGTTAGCTGCTTTCCCCAGTCCCTTACCCTTCTACTAGTTGTCTCCTTTCTACTACTTCTTAGTTACTACCTGTATTATCTTAACATTACCAAGGTAGATTAAGTCTTTAAGTTGCTTAGAGCTTATGTACAAGCTAACTGATTTGTCCCATATTTATACTCTGTTAGGGCTTTGGTACAGGAAACCCTGTTGTTAAACAGTATCCTGAAAATATAAGTTATTCTTACTAACTATAATGATCACACTAAACCTTTGTAGGGTTCAGTAGGTAACCTATAGGGTTTATATTAGCAATACAGCATAGAGGTGATACTTGACTATGTAGCGTAAGGTACGATAATTCTTCAAGTATAATCACTAGCTGTAAGGCTATCTAGTTGTTGGACTAAATACTTAGATTAACGACTAAAGAGTCTATTCTATAAAAGCTATCTACTATGGTGATAACCATGTCCTTATATGTCCTGACTCTTCATCCATTGTTAGTGATAGACCGTATAGACTATTTGTCGACTAGTACGGTCCAGCCTTGCAGCCGTCTAGACCACTTATTAGTCCTGTCAGTCTACCCTGGTTAGTAGGTTCCTGACCCTAACCCTAGTCTTGGCATGCTTTGCTGACTTCGCCCTCAAGTATCTACGGGGTTGCGTCGTGGTATCTAGTTCTAGCTACCAGGGTTATCAAAACGGGTCCCTTAGGTACCACGCTTGTTGGTTTATAACATTATCTCCCTTCTTATGTCCTTTATCCTCAAAGGTTCCCTATAAGTTCTCCGTATATCGTTTGTATTTTAATCACGCCTTCCTGATTTATTATATCGTCTAGGGTTAAAGATTCTCAGGTTTCAAAATTATCCCATTACTCTAAGAAGACTAAGTAAAGCGAGTCCCTTTCTATTACCGTTACCTCTTGTAGTTCCGTTATACCAACTTATTTATCTTGCAAGATTAGCAAAACTCCTTATATTACGTTAGAGGAGGACTCTTCTTATTATTATGAGTACGTTCTGAAAAAGCATAGGAACTATGATATGTATAGGCTTTTACCTACCTAGATACAAAAGATCACAGCCTAGCATAATCTAGCCGAGGCCGCGCTAGATAAAGTGGAAGAGGAGCTGGAGAGGGCTACTATGAAGGTATGTCAGTTGTATAAGCAGCGTCGTTTGTAGGCTGAGAAGATGGCGCGCGCTGTGCGTCGGGGTATCAACACCATTAATGAGCTGGATCGTGTGGAAAAGGAGGAGGCTAAAGCCGAGCATATGTAGATTACCGAGCAATCTACCAAGGCTACTTATCGGAGCTCCATAGAGGAGGCTGGTAGGATGGTGGCGCAGGAGGCCTGGTTGTGCTTAGAGGGTAAGGTTAGTGTTTTTAACTAGAGTTTTGTGGTGCCTAATGGTAGTGACTGGTCAACTTTT
This sequence comes from Diaporthe sp. PMI_573, assembly GCA_021399435.1. NCBI lineage: Eukaryota > Fungi > Ascomycota > Sordariomycetes > Diaporthales > Diaporthaceae > Diaporthe > Diaporthe sp. PMI_573. Next base: position 62,762 of record JAJTUP010000027.1, on the reverse strand, counting down.
CTAGACATTCCTGGTGTTGGGGGCAAAAGTGGTAACGCGACTATTGGTAGTCTGTCGAAATCCTGATATATATTTTTCCTGGTAAAGTAATTAATTAGTAAATTAAAAACTATGGTTGTTTTGTTAGCTTGTATACTTTTGCTTAACTGGTAGAGTTATTGACTGGTTGAGTTTTTTAACTGGTTAACTGGTTTGACTAGTTGACTGGGTTAACTAGTCGAGCTGGTTAACTGGTCGAGCTGGTTAACTAGTTGAGGGGGTTAACTGGTCGACTTTCTTATTTTTACATGTCTTTTAACTAGTCAACTGGGTTGACTAGTCAAGGGGGTTAACTAGTTAAGGGAGTTGACTGGTTGGGTATTCGTTTTAACTAGTAGATACTTTAACTAGTTTACTATCCTAGCTACTTTATAGGCCTTGTGGATCTTCTAGGTTGACTAGTATTGTTAGATGGCTAGTTGGTTAGCCTTGTCTTAGTTATCCTTGTTTTAGTCATGGCTAAGTTCCTAGCCTAGTATTCTCTAAGGAGTTGCTTGTAACTAGTAAGGTTCTTAGTTGGTTTCCATATATTCTCGCTAGTATTATATCCTTTCTATTTAATAAGGTATTTTATTATTTCTTAATATTATTATAAGTTAATAATGCTTTCTACTTTATATTCTTTATTATATTTATTAACTATCTTAATCTATATCTCGAGTTTTATATTCTCTAGTACTGGTTTTAAGAGTAAAATATAAAAAACTAGGTACTATCTTATTCCTTAAGGTAGTAAAAGTTTATAGTTAGTGTTTAAAAGCTTCTTAGAAATTTCAAATAATCCGATTTTCTTATAATCAAGCTTGTTACTAGGGTGCTTGGTTTTAATATTTTGTTAAAAAAGGTAGACTTTATCTTCCTTCTTAAAGATTAGTCCCTCAATTCTTTTCTAATTTATATATTTAGCTATTTATTTCTATATAAAAGAAAGTTCTTTTTAAATATCCTTCTAGATTTACCTAATTCTTGTTGCTTTTTATTTTACTGATTCTACTAGTATGTTATCTAGTAGTGATTTATAGTAAGCCTTGGGCTTATATCTATAGACTATAAAGAAAGGTGACTATCTAGTCATACTAGTTGTTATACTATTATAGGTAAACTGTGCTAATAGTAGTAGTTTAACCTAGTTGTCTTGTAACTAGTTGGTATAATATTAAAGGTATTATTCTATAATTTAGTTAATTTGTTCTATTTATCTATCTATCTACAGGTATGTTATAGTTAAGAGCTTATATTTTACTCTAAGTTGTTTTATTAGTAACTTCTAGAAGTTTAATGTAAATAGTTTATCTCTATCTAATATGATTTTATATAGTATTCTATAATTACTTACAATAATTTACAAAAATATATATACGAGTTCTTCTACTATGCTAGCTTCCTTATATAGTATAAAGTATGTATACTTACTTAGTCTATAAACTACTACTAGGATGCTATTAAAGAGTACCTTAGTTAAGGGTTCTTATAAGAGAGGTAGCTTAACGATAAAGTCTAGACTAATAGATAACTATATAGTTATAGGTACTAGTAGGGGTTTTAAAAGTCTATATAGTTTATACCTAGCTATCTTATTCTTATTATAAGAGTTACATTGCTTAATGATTTCTTCTATTCTCTGTCTAAAATTTAAGATCTAGTAAGTTTGCTGGATTCTCTTGACTATTACTAATACACCTTAGTATCTATATGCTAGGGCTTCGTGTATTTCCTTGATCAAGTTATCTTGTTCTTTAGGATTAGTAGGTATCTTTTTAGGTATAGTATTGACTCTAAATATAGCATTAAGTTCTTGGTTAAGTATAAGGCTCTTATCTTCTTAAGTTTTAAAGATTGTCTATTTAGTAAGAGATTCCTTATTTTAGTAGTTAGGTTACCTACTAAGAGCATCTACTTAAGTATTCTTAATTCTATCTACATATATAACCTTAATGTTAAACTATAAGAGAAATTCTATATATTTAACCTATCTTTTATTAAGTTACTTAGTCGTAGTAAAGGTTATTAGGTTTTTATAATCTGTATAGAGCTTAATCTATTTCTTGGCTCTAATAAGGTAGTATTGCTATTCCTAGAATATATATACTATTACCATGAATTTTTTGTCTAGTGTAGCGTAGCGAGTTTCTGGTCTATTGAATTTTTTACTAAAGTTTATAATGATATATACTTGTTTTTAGTCATCATACTAGGTAAGTTCTCTACCTACTATATTATCTAAGGCGTCTATATATATCTCGAACTCCTTGTTAGGGTCTGCTTCTTTAAGTACTAGGTCTTTAGTAACTCTATCTTTAATTTCATTAAATACTTATTAAGTCTCCTTTATCTATTTAAATATCTGTTCCTTCTTGGTAAGATCTATAAGAGGCTTGTAAATACTGCTATAGTTCTAGATAAATTATCTATAAAAGTTAGTGTATTTAAGAAATATTCTGATGTCTTTAATATATATTGGTGTTAGCCATTTCTTAATTACTTGAATTTTGTTTTTTTATATCCTGATAAGTCCGGGTTTAATGATATATCTAAGGTAGTTAACTTTCTAAATGTAGAAAAAGCTTTTCTTGGGTTCCACTAAAAGATTTACATCCTAAAGCTTCTAAAGTACTAGCTTAATGTATTCTTTATATTCTTCGAGAGTTTGTAAGAAGATGAGAATATTATCTAGGTAGGCAATAACGATAATATCGAGGTGTTTACATAGAACCTAATTAATTATTTCCTGGAATAATGCTAGTATGTTAGTTAATCTAAATAGCATGACTATATATTTATAGTATCTATAGCGTGTTTAAAATACTGTTTTTCATTCTTCTCCTTTCTTTATTCAAATAAGGTTATAGGCTCCCTTAAGGTTGAGGGCTGTAAACCATTATACTCCTTGTAGTTAGTCTCGTAGTTTCTTGATAAGGGGTAGAGAGTACTAATTCTTAATAGTAATGTTGTTAAGTTGTCGGTAGTCTACACAAAGTCGTAGCTTACCGTTTTTCTTAGATATAAATAGGATTGGGTATCCTGCTAGTAATCTCGAAGGTTAAATGTATTTTTTTTTAAGGTTTTCATTAAGGTACTTCCTAAGTACCTTGAGTTTTTCTTTATTAAGTCTGTAGATTTTATAAAACTTTAGTGTCTCTCCTTCTTGTATAGGGATCTCGTGGTTCTATTAACTATATTTAGGGATTCTTATGTTGAGTTTCTTCTAAAACACTTTCCTAAATTTATAGTATTCTCTTAGTATCTATTTAAATCTCCCTAGTATACTTTGTTTCCTGTGCTAATGTAGATAGAGGAGATATTGCTTTGTCTCTTATTTATAAGTAGTACTATATGTTAATTAACTTCGACCTTTCTTTAAGTTCTTTGAGTAACGTCCCCGGCCCGGCTTCCGCCCCCCCCCTGATTCCGCCCCCCCCCACATCCGCGTTCACGCGTGTACGCGTCTGCCCCCACCCTATATAAACTCAACCATATCTTTCCGAGAGAATTTTTTCTGGTCACCAAACTTCTTCCAAGCATCAACCTAGTCATCATGAAGCCCTATGGGGAAGCCGAGATCCATGACGCCCTTGTTGCGTGCAGGGATGGAATGCCCGTCAAGCAGGCTTGCAGGACCTGGCATATCCCCCGTTCCACACTTCGCGATCGCCTCGCCGGCGCGCAAAGTCAGCGCGTTTCTCACGAACCTCAGAGGCCTCTTTCTGATGATCAGGAGGATCGATTGGCCCTATTCCTTATCAACCAAAGCAGCTTGGGCCATGCGTTAACTCGCTGGGAAACGAGGGCTCTGGCAGCCCGAATGGCCTCGTCGGGGAAGGAGGTCGCTCCTCTCGGAAGGAAGTGGCTGAGGGCCTTCCTCCTTCGTCACCCTATCCTCCAAAGCCGTAAGTACCAGCGCGTTGAGGCTAAACGGCTAAGGGCAGCTACCAAAAAGAACGTTGGGTCGTGGTTTGACTTCATGCAGTTGCCTATCGTGAAGGCAATTAAGCCGGCCAACCGATGGAATGCCGACGAGGGCGGGCTGATGGAGGGCAAGTCCGAGAAGGCGCTCACGATCGGCTATTCGGAAGGAAGCCAGCTTCTTCAGAAGGACTTTAATTCGAGAGCGTGGACCTCCTTCCTTGAGTGTATCTCCGCCACGGGCAAGTTCCTCGTCCCACTCGTTATTTTTAAGGGACTCAGCATTCAGCAGCAGTGGTTTCCTATCGCCCTTGAAGATCACGAGGGCTGGCAGTTCACGGCGACGAAGAAGGGGTGGATGGAGGAACCTATTGCTATCCACTGGCTTCGGAAGGTCTTCCTTCCTCAAACAGTACCAGAGGACCCATTAGAATGGCGCCTTCTCGTAATCGATGGGCACCATACACATACAACGGTCGAGTTTATGTGGGAATGCTTCTCGAATAAGGTGTATATCGTTTTTTTGCCCGCCCATACTTCGCATATGCTGCAACCGCTCGATGTGGCGATCTTCGGCCCTCTAAAGCTCGCATTTAAGAAGCATCTCGATCACCAGGGAGGGCACGATTCGTCAACAGTCGTGGCAAAGAAACGGTTTCTTTATTGCTATCACAAGGCTCGAATTAACACTTTAACGGAAGCAAATATACGTTCTGGCTGGCGGGCGACTGGTCTCTGGCCAGTGTCTAAGCATAGGGCACTCGGAAGCCACTTTATCGCCGATAATCGCGAGAAGGAAGCGAGATCGTTGGAATCTGGCGGTACCAATAGCTCCAGCAGCCATTTCTGCACTGATAAGTGTTTTTGTCGGCCTCGAGGGACCATTTTTGCGACCCCTAAGCGATCTCAAGACCTAAGGGGTATGGTGGCTCGGTATGCCCGTCAGAAGAATCTCAGCCCCACATCACGACTCCTCTTCAGGAAAATCCTCAAAAGTTGGGACCAGATAGACGTCGATCTGACGATGTCCTCACAAAAAGCCCGAGAGTTGGAAGCCCAGATTGAAGCCAGTAGGGTAGTCCGAAGGAAGAAGGTTCAACTTGACCCGAATGAACTTTTCGCCGATATCGAGGCCATTCGGAGGACTCAGATTGAAGCGGGGGTGGTATCAGAAGAAAGCGACGCTTCAGAAGAGTCGGAAACACCATCGGAAGCGAGGTCAACTATCGTGGTGGCGGCGTCGTCGGCGACGAGGCGAAGGGGGCGGTCGTGAGGGAAGGGGGCGGAATCAGGGGGGGGGCGGAAGCCGGGCCGGGGACGTTAGTCTAATCCTTCTCTGTTTTTCTAAAGCTGAGTTTCTTCTTAATTACTTCTAGAGGTATTTATGGGTTTGTTTGAGCATATTTCTTTACTGTCCTTAGTGACTAAACTCTATCCCGCACTATTAATTACAACCTTCTTTTAGAGAACAGCATTGTCTTAAAAGATCTAGCTAGTAGTCTAATCAATTTAGAGATTTGTGGCTCTTAGCTATAGAAGTCCTAAGATTAGTTTATACTATGCTGTATCTATAATGTCTAGAGTTATAGAAGTCTTGTGTCCTTGGATTAAGATAGGTAAATAATTAGTCTCTATATTAATTACTCTGTTTCTATATCCTACTTCTATACCTTCTATAGTACTAAGTCTATAGGGGTCTTTCTTCTAATACTATAGGATCTTATCCTTGTTAATAATTCTTAGTAATATAAAGTTACTCTGAGCGCTACTATCTAATAGTATATTGTATGTTTTTCTGTTAATTTCTGTTTTTAGTAGAATGTATATATAGTTGCTTGTCTGTGTTGTATATAGGGACTGTTAGTCTATGATTGACTGTTGTCTCTCTATAAGTGATTGTTGTCTTTTCCTAATTCTTGCTAGGTCTTAATCTAGGTTCCTGTAGCATATTGTTTCCTTAAGTGGTCGTAGTGCTAGCTTATTAGCTTGTATTCCCTGTAAATGGGGTATCCTGGTGATCTGTAGTCCTGGGGTCGCCGTCTACTATATAGGTATTCTAAGGGTAGCTGGGGGTTTAGAATGAGAAGGGTGTAGGCTTTCTCTTTGTGATGTTTGCTAGGCTTCTAGTAGTAGAGCTCGTCTTTCTTGTATACCCTGGTGATAGGTCCTTTATTAAAGCGTTAGGGAAATAGGTTAAACTTGGCTTTCTCTCTAAAGTAAGTATGGTAGAGATTTTAGATATAGGAGGCCCAGGAGATTTCCTTGTGTTCTAGGTGTCCTGGCTATAGGTATGGTTTGTTGCTTGTCCTATGTTTTTTAGGTGGTTAGCTAAGTTCCTTGATTATTTAAATTAGTTGGATTCCTGTAATAGCGATCCTGGTAGTACTGGTATCTAGAGTGATGGGGATGCTACGTCCTAGGTATCTTTCAGGGTTTTCGTTAGGGTTTTCGGTAGGGGCTTCGTCTTGTTTCGTTAGTTAGTTGGTCTATGGCGGACCGCCTTCTTTTTGGGCATCTTTCTAGGAGTCGTTCATTCCTACATACTCGTTACTTAAATAATCCAAGTTGCTATTGTTTATTACTATATTATATAGTAGTCCTTGTCTTCCCATTACTAACTATCTTTCCTGTCAAGATTCCTTAGGAAACTATCTAGAGGCTTCTTTCTCCAAAAGGTATAGTATGTACTAATTATTAAAGTAGAAGATCTAATTAAGGGTTCTGTGTTGTTTATCAGTATCTGCTACTTTCTTGGAAATAGGTGGTAGGTTGTCTAGATTCTCGGGTTCCTGCTTATTAGGGTGGATTAAATACTCTATATAAAGGTTGGGTTAATATATATAAGGTATCTTGCCTTCCAGGTATACCAGGCATTGTTTGTTAAGTAAATAGCTACACTACTAGTATAATTCTTGTCATTAAGTTATATTAACCTGTCATCGTCCTTTAGAGACTAGCTTCTATTATTTCTTAGGCTAGTAGTATTCCCTTATAAAGTGTCTAGGCTTTCCATAGTTATAGTATTTTTTACTAGTTGGTTTTCGTTATACTGTATTGAGTTTCATAGGGCTTGAATGAGTTCTACTAGCCGTGCTATTATATCCCTGCTAGTGTCGGGGTTAATGGTTATTGCGGAAGCTACTACTGTGCTAGTACTTCCTTCCTATATTTAGCTAGTTCTGAGGCTTCCACGAGTTATTAGGTATCTTACGTTGTTGTTTCTGCCTTCGTTCAAAGAGGTAGTTATTAATATATATAGCTATAGATATATATTTAGTAAAGTTATTAGGTTGATCTAGCTTAGTAATTTTATCCTTAACATTCTCCTTAAGTCCTTTGTAAAACTAGCTCATAAGTACATCCTCTCCCTAACTAATATGGGTGGTGAGTTGTTTGAAGTAGGCCGTATAGGTTGACGTTAACCCGGTCTATCTAAGCTATATAAGCTACCTTTTAGCAGTCCTGTCTTTATCAGGGTCTCTAAAAGTATCCTTAAGAGCTTGTTTAAAATGGTTAAAGATTTTGAAGATTTTCTTAGTATTGTCGTCCTAGTCTTTTTCGTTATTTTCTAGATAGTCCCTTAGGGTGGGTTTAAACTAAACAAGTACGTTTCCTTCAAGGCGGTGTCTAGTAAAGATAATCTTGTTATAGTAGGTTTCAAACTAGAGGTAGTTGTGCTTAAAGTAGGTATGATACTATATGAGGAACCCCTAGAGGGTTCCCTTGTCTCCCTTATAGGGGCTAGGCTTGTTTATCTTGAAAGCCTTGGCTTGCTAGAGGGTATAGAGATATATGATCTCCTACTAGAGTTAGCTAATCTAATCACCTATTTCCTTGATAGGGTCAGCCTTAGTCTAGGCGACCTGGGAGGTAGTAGGAGTCTAAGGTACCATGGTATTATTGATATTACATAGTTAGTAACCACATAGCCATACTAAACAAGAGTTATTAAAATGTAATGATTATACTAAACCTTTATAGGGTTTAGTAGGTAACCTATAGGGTTTATGTTAGTAATACAGTATAGAGGTGATACTTAACTATGTAGTATAAGGTATGATAATTCTTTAAGTATGATTACTAGCTATAAGGCTATCTAGTTATTAGACTAAATACTTAGATTAATAACTAAAGAGTCTGTTTTATGAAAGCTATCTACTATAGTGATAACCATGTCCTTATATGTCCTGACTCTTTATCCGTTGTTGGTAATAGACCGTATGGACCGTTCGTTGACTAGTATGGTCCAGCCTTGTAGCTGTCTAGACCGCTCGTTAGTCCTGTTGGTCCACCCTGGTTAGTGGGTCCCTGACCCTAACCCTGGCCTTGGCATGCTTTGCTGACTTCGCCCTCAAGTGTCTGCAGGGTTGCGTCGTGGTATCTGGTTCTGGCTGCCGGGGTTATCGAAATGGGTCCCTTGGGTGCTACGCTTGTTGGTTCATAACACTAACTTGTAAGTGCAGCGCGTTGCTTTTGCAGCTAGTATAGCGGCTATTTTCTCAATACCTGTATAACTATTATGTAGAGGATGCTGGAGCTTATGTCTTTGATTTTCTCGTTACTCTCTGTTTTCTTAGTCTGGGCCCTCTATAAGTTAGCCACTGGTATAATCTTGCTAATATCCTGGCTCAGCTTTGTATATTAAAAAGGGTGAGCTTATATTTAATGAGAAACGCCTAAAGGGCAATCTAGACATTGTTTAGGTTATTAATGTTAACCTTATCTATATTAGGCCGAGATTGGTATCTATGTAGGGTGGTAGTAGTGATAGAAAGATGTCTGGTTTTGTAAGTAGTTAATTGTAGAAGTAATTTGTTGCAGAAGTAATAATTACAGGTCAACCGGGCAAAAGACACAAGGTATTACAGCCAATGTTATTTACAAGTAAGTATGCGCCACTATTCACGCCTTTTAAACAGCGGCCCGTGCACTTAGGCGGCATATATACGAGGCACACAACTCACCATTAACGCCACATATATATGGCGGCGACTTTTCCCCAGGCCGACCCCATATATGCAGAAAAAAATGCCGGAGCGTCACGAAAATGATCATTAATCGATGGGCCTAAAACTCGAGAGGGCGGATCCCTGATTACACCATGTGCGACAGCCGCCGCGGCGAAGAGCGCAGTAATTAGAGTGGAGACTGCCATTTCGTAATGTTTTGATACTTGATAGCAAAGAGCGGCCACACACAAAGAGTGAATACAATTAAATAAACGAAGGAAGCGAGCGTCCAGCGCCGGACTGTACAGAACAATCCTCTGGGTTGGTTCCTAATGAGTGAGCGTTGCCATAAGATATGAATCTAGAAGGCATCAGGGACGACTCATCCGGAAAGAGGGATTCCGGGCGGATCTTATGGACAACAAGGCATAGTCGGAATCAGCCGTCAGCTTAGCTGACTATCCCATCACGACATCCTTGTAGACTTTTTGATGAGACGAACACCCTCGCATGAGAGTCATTGTCAACCTTGGGTAGATCCACCGTAGATGGGTATTCAGCTTGTTGCTGAGCAGTTGCGCCGGTAGACTGGAATCCGGACCCCTATCAGAGAGGTAATGTGCATATGCCAAGTGATCAGGAGTACTATCTGAAACCTAGGACGACCGCACACAGCATTGTCGTGTTCACTGTTAAGCTTTCTCCTGACAACGCGTGGTGCTTCAGATGAAAGTCTAATTTGAGTGCCGTCGGAGTCCGAGGCTCAGATCCAAAAACGGGCCAAACGGCATATTTCTCCCCCGAAGCTCTACCAAGTTTAAACGAAATTACTATTCACGCTATGGAAAGAAGATTTTCTAGCAGTCATAATCCTGTAACAATGCCTTGGCGAAACGTTGAACTGTCGACAATTACCATTAAATGAGTCCTAAAATCTCCAAATTAGTAATATCAAACTACACAAACCTAAATACGCATAGGACGGTATTGTTCATAATTTTGAAAGCCGAACAAATAGTGTATCATGAGGAAATCATCTGAAACTTCTGGAAGAAGCTGCAGAGAACGGGGTTAGGAGCTGGGTGAGACTGCCAAACCTCACATACAGCAGTTCAACTGAATCCAACTAATACAAGTCAAAGGTTTGCAGAGACAGTTGGACCGATGCCCTTTTATGATAATGAGTAAACATGTCGTAAGCGTGTCTGCCTGAATTTGATACGGACCAGAAATTCATAAGTGTGGAAGGAGAGGTGATTTTAACAATCATGACTAATTTCGTCTCATCGCATATCCCGGGCGGCACGAAGTGCTCCCAGCCAACAACTGTAATGCAAGCTGCATAGGTGATCCCCTCAACTAGCTCCGTCTGTCGATCATACGCAAATATTTCCATATAGTAGCTCTTGACTATCGTGTTCCACATTGGAAGGGGGTTGTCTGCCTACACATTCGTCCCTAAACCATATAAAGTCCATCATACTGTCGTATTAAAAGTCATCCAAGATTTTCACACCAAGTAGATCCTGTGTGTCGAAAACTGTCGTCAAAATCATCACGAAAGACTGCTTTGGTCATGTTCGCACTCAAAGCAGTAAAAGAGTCAAGTATAAACTCTTGTGTTTTCGCTGGCTCCACCTATCGAGAGCTGGTAACCGATACTGTGAAAGAATCGGGTTTCGCAGATAGATTCAGACAGCCGAACCAGATTGAGTGAGGTTTGATATATTGTGCCTCACATTTCGTTCAAGGTCGCCATATGACGGAAATCTTGGCTTCCATGCTGGGTAACAATAGCCCTTTGATACCGCCATAATAAAAGATATTCGGCATACTGTTGGGAGCTATTCCGAGAGTTTTGCACAAGTCCGACACTTTCGCGAGGGCTTCGATCAGAGTCAGCCCCGGATATGGTGATGAAGAATGTTCTGGGCAGGAGACAATTGAAAGAGCAACCTACATAAACCGGTATATTCAATTGTGTCAATTTGATGGTCTTAGCGAAATACACTTTTTTCTTTTTCTTTTTCTTTTCCTTTTTTTCAAAGGCGGGCTCAAGTGTGTCAAGTGGAAGGTACCCGCTTAGCAAGGCTAGAGATTTCAATCAGAAGTAGAGTGACTTTGAGCATTCTCAGTGCGTATAATCTGCTTTGTCTGGCTTTTTGGTTGTTCTAAGATCCGTACCTTACCTAGGTAGGGTAATGCTGAGTACGTGAATGATACCTTCAAAGACATTTGAAATCCGAAAACATTTGGGGTACTTTTACAACCTTTGCGATCATAAGGTTGTGGGCACCTTATTATTCCGACACAAGCAGCCATCATCATGTAGTATGCTTGTGCACGAGAAAGATTCCACCCTTACCTCATTATCTTGGAATGTATGGTCCACAGTTGAAGCACAGCAACCAGACGTTTACATAAAGCGAATTGAGAGGAACACAATGAATAGTCCAGTGGAGGAATGTTCCCATAAGCCACAGTATCACAAAGCCACTCTTAAGAGTGGTTAGAAGACCTGTGGGCACAATTTTGATATCCAGTGGCTCCGAGATCTTCAGTCTTTGAACCAAACATCACTCCAGAGGTGCTTCAGTTTCCCAATGAGTGCAGCTCCCCATTCCACACGAGCCCCAAGATGGCACATTAGAAGTGGGCATATGTGGCTAGAATCTAACTGCACAAGGGCCAGAAGGCACGCTTCAAATAGGCGTGCGGGACCCCTGTTCACTGCCACATACCGGCTTTGAGACCGAGGTCTTAAGGTTTCCCAAACCATCATAATGAGGCGGATGAGATTGTATCTCTATGATTCGTCTCAGCCTTCGTGCAAACTGCTTTTCGCACGGTATCCCTTGAGATATGGTCTCAAAGTGGCGCCTAGGACCCCTGACCATAACCAATTCTGTCTCTCGGCTTCCCAAATTCGCTATGGAACAGGACGGTCGTTATTGTTGCCTCAAAGTCCCACTACTCTACTTAGGTAGCACTGTAAACATAGCATTTTCGGGTTTGAAAACAGTCTGTGGTCGAACAGCAAGCCTCAGGCGAAGCTCGCAGATTCTGATTCGTGTAGCACCACAGGATGTTATTGGACCCTGAGGTTGCTGAAATTCTGATGTGAATCCTGGTCTGAGTTGTAAGCAATGTTGGTCTCATCGGTCAACTCAAGCTGCCCTGTATCCCCCCCCCCCCGGACTCTTTGATTGAAGGGAATTGTGGGATTACTGTCGGCGCCAACTCGGATTTTCACTTTACCGCTATGAGCATATGTCATGGTATGAGGAAGGATTCCACGGGAGAGAGGGGGGGGGTGGCAAGCACCCCGCCACATTTCTGTCTAACCAGGCTGAGGCCATATCCATGTACATGGTAAACAGTGCACTCGAGTTTCTCTACCTGTGATCAAGTATATCTGCAACGTGAAGGCTGGCCGTGAGTGCCGAATTGCTGGGTTTGAATGCCGCTCTTCTGTGAAACACCGTCTCCTGTGCATTCAGCCTGTCGTGAGGCAAATTACTGACAGAGGTACCGCCAACGCATCAATAAAATTCATTTCGATTCGACGCGATTCATGTGCAGGTGTTCGGATTGAGCTGTCGGAGACAACCTTATCTCCGTGACTCTACCACAATTGAAGATAGGAGGAAAGGCGGTGCGTAGAAAGGAGAGTGTAGAAAGGAGGATCAGGGACGGGGAGGGACAAATGAAGGAGGGAAAGAGTGAGGGCCAAAAAAAAGAAAACAAAAAATGAGCAGAAAACACCAAATCCCAGGAATTGAACAGGGCACCTTCGAGGTACTATCATACTGCTGCAAACTCATCATATTCATGAATGGGCGGGTTGACCTTGAGCAACTGCACTATAGACACCAATTTGCTCCGTGTTAAGGATTAGAGAGTTTTGCTTGCTTATAAAGGGGGGACGATTGCGGCGCAGTGGCAGGGTGTTTGGATGGTGTGGCCCTTTGGGTGAAGCTCATGCAAGCTACAGTGTACAGCAACCTAGGTGCTGGGTAAAGTGTGTGCCACGCGCGTTTGGTCACTGCTGTCACTGCGGGCTGTGTCACGTCAGGCGTCGCTCAGCCCTGCAGTGACTGGATCTTGGAGGCGTGGCGTGGGGCAGCGGGTTGCAATGTCATACTCAAAAGTTCTGTTCCCTGAAAAAGACGGTAGCCTCAACCAAATATAAGATTTGTGAAGGTGAGGGTTGAGGGCCGGTCGGAGTATGGGTTGAACATCTCTCAAGCCTTCAAGCCTCTCCAAAACGCCATCTCCTTTCCTCTCCTGGAAGTATCCTGCCATTGACATCTCGAATACAGTCCATACAACGTACATATGAAGTCACCTAGACAGGGATCATCATTCTAGCCCTGGAGAAGTTGGCCAAGCCAAAGCCGTGCTGGTAATTGTATTTCCGCCCCCACCTTACTCAGGTAGCCCAAAGTCTTTTACCCGATGTCACTGTCTTCAGTGGAACTCCGATATCCACTTTACACTCGGTTATGAAGCCCACATTTCGGACTTTAACGTCTTATCCCCAAGTACTGATGGCACTGGACAAGCGGCAACGTTAATTATAAGTTGGTGTTTTCCTACTTCCCAAGATTACAAGAATCATGCCTGGCATCATTCATTGGTTTTCTCTCGTTGCAATTTGCAAAATGCCAATGACCATGTCCAACTATCGCTCACTAGGGCTAAGTATTCTTTCCTTATTGCCTCTGGCTCTGTCATCTTCCATCCGCTATGGCTGCCCGAATGCGACCAGCATCACAACCTTGCAAGTGGTGGCAGATACCAGGACTCTAGAGAATATCGCCGTTCGGAGCAATGGCGACATCCTTGCCACGTCGGTCGCTTCGCCAAAGCTCTTCGGGCTGTCTTCTCAAGGCGACCACCCAGTAATAGCGGTTGCTGAGATCTCTGGCGTGACTGGCCTCCTTGGAATCACCGAGCTCGAGAAGGATGTCTTCTACGTACTGGGTTCCAACCTCACGTCGTCAGAGGATTCCAATGGGGTGTGGAGAGTCGACATGCGCAACTTTCAAGCTGCCCGGAATGGCACCGTCGTGGAGCCATCTTCGACCTCTTTGGTCACACGAATTCCATCAGCTCTGCAACTCAATGGCATGACCCGTCTCGCGCCCAACGACACCAAAAATCTTCTGATCTCCGATTCTACTCGAGGACACGTCATCCGATTGAACGTCGATACAGAGACGGTGGATACGGTTATCCAAGAACCTGAGATGGCCCCATTAGCCACGGGCTTAGATATCGGCGTTAATGGCATTCGGATTCGCGACAACAAACTTTATTTCGTCAGCTTGGACCAGGGTCTTTTCGCCCGAGTGCCCATCTCTCTTGCCAGTGGGGCAACAGCTGGCCCAGTGCAAATACTTGCCTCCAACATCACTTTTGGGGACGACTTCACTGTGTCGGAGGATGGGGAATGTGCGTATGTTGCAACGAACGGCCCACAAGAGGTCATTGGGGTTAATATCCTCCACGGGGGGAAGACGGTACTTGCCTCTTCGCCCTTGCTTGGATCCGCATCCTCAGTAGCCGCACAGGAAGTTGACGGGCGCAGGGTCTTGTATGTGACTGGCGCCACTGTATCTGGAAACAGCACGGTCGGTCATGTCTCCAAGATCACATTACATCGCAAGGCTTAAGTCGAAGGGGACCTTCTAATTTTACCAAAGTAATTGTAGTAGAATGGCAAGGATACTATCAATATAAATCAGTAATTCCTCGCCTTCATGTAATGCCTCGTCGAGATACCTACCTTAAATTGATACTGCGGTGGAAGCAGAGATTAGTCCGACTGAGCTGAGGTGTTGAAGACATGATGTGATTGTTCTGATGTTGAGGAAACATTGTTGAGTCACATTGCAATGACACTTTCACCGCTTGAACACGCTCCCGTATAACCGTCACTCGCCCTCTCGATACGCACTCACACTGACATTGACCCGTGCCTTGTCATTGAGCCCAAAGAGTGCTTCTCCAACAGCAAGAACCCATTCGCCCTCAGCTTCTCCGGCCTCAAGACTTCAGCCTTGGGGCGACCGGCCGCCAGACACTCATGATAACTCTGCAACACAGCTTTGATGTTGTGCGAAGGTGCGTATGGAAGTCACTGCCAAACAGGACGTGGGACACATTACCACCCAGGGACCCAATGAAATCTAGGAGCCCACCCAGCTGCGCCGCGCTCGTACTCAGCGCTATATCGTAATAGAACCTCGCGAAGTCCGCGATGGCTTCCTTTTCGGTGACCGGAGACTGGGCGGCAATAGGCGGGATATTTAGCGCGGAGACAGTCCGCGCCCCGATAAAAGCGAGGGTCCCGCCGGTATGAGAGAGTATCACATCGATGTCCGGGCAGGACCGCATCGTGCCCGTGAAGACCAGGTCGACGGCAGCTCTAGTCGTGGTAAGCGGGTAATCGACGACAGGCTGGGGGAGGAAGCCGCCGATGAACCTGGGCCGGGAGCCGGAGCTCGTCGGATGCAGGAAGACAAGGGCACCGTAGCCCTGCAGCTTCCCCCAGATGGGCCTGAAGCCCTCGTGGCCGGGCAGCTTGTTCCCGTAGCTGGTGTACGCGCCGACGCCGCTGCAGAGCTTCTGCTCGGCGAGGAGGAGGTCGATCTCGGCGCAGGTGCCCCTCGACGTCCTGCCAGTCGGGAAGCACGCCGAAGAAGCCGAGCTTGTTCGAGAGGGGGCCCTCTGCGCTCGTGGCCAGGGCGCCGAGGTTTATGTTGAGCTCGCGGGCGAGCCTGCGGCCTTCTTCGCCTGCTCCGGTGACGGGGACGCCGGGCGAGGAGACGGACAAGATACCTACTTGTGTATAAGTCTCGGTGAGTCCTTGTGATATAACTCATACGTCCTATTTGATTACCAAGAGATGCGCCAACCGCCTCCATCGAGGTGATGGCTGCTTCTGGTGACCACTCTAACTCAGGAAAGCTGGATGGATCGCCGCCATGCGCCTTCACTGCGACCTTGTAGGCTGGTGGGGGCGCGTGCAAGTGCACATGACGTGAGCAGCCTTGTCACTCAACTCAGGCGCTCACAAGGAAGTGTCGTGGCCTAGTGTCTATATCACTTTCGAGGTAGTAGGTTGGCCAGGGACTCTGGACAGGCCTGGAGGTATCCAAGACAGCGATGCGAGCCGGGGACGAAAGCTGAAAGTAAGTTTATATTTTTGGAGATTGATTGTACACATGAGTGTTGATCGGAACTGGTCGCATAGCTAATGTCACATGTCATTGAAGCGAGTGGAGATGCAAAGGTTCGTCCGCGGCGAGATGCAGGAGGCATACCGGTCTGACGGTGGTGAGGGAACACGAAAGGGCCGGCGTATCCGGCCTCGACTTCACCTATTGTCAGTCAGGCCACCATTGGGAGACTCGCAGGGTGGCCCTCAAGGTACTCTGGGGTAGCAAAAAGCTGCGACCAACTTACACAGTATCAAGTCAACCGAGTCTATGACCAAATTGTTTGCCATCCCTACACAGTACCTAGCCAGGCCGTATGCTAAGCAGACCGGCCTCACATACAACACTTTGATGCGAGATTGTCGCACCATCTAGGATCGGTCCAACTCCCGGTAGTCTCACTCGGAAGCGGAGGAAGGCCGGCAGTCAAGGGTTAGGGGAAGCAAAGTCCTGGATGGGATCTGCGTCGTTACACGGTAGGGCAGGCCAAAAGTCCTAGACTAGACTACCCCGGTAGAGGTAACCAGGCGGCTGAGGATGGGCTGGCTGACTGGCCAGACAATGCTCGCCGCCCGCATGACTGTGTCCAAGGTTGACCAGGTGATGGCGCCCCTGGCCCCGGGAAAGCAAGTGACGGGAAGGAAGCTCCCGTACTGCGCATTCATGCGGCCCTGCATGGCGAAACCCAAATGGTTGTAAGACTGGGTGGGTGAGGGCGTACATGTCGAATGCCATGCTTGCTCTCCGTCTCCTCTTGGCCGCCGGGGAGGGACACAGGTGCGTTGGCAGTGTTTGGATGACGACGACGAGGGCGATGCAAGGCGATGCGAGAGGTGCTCCGTCCTGTGGTATGTTATTACTGTAAGGCACTGATGGCCTTGCCTGTTGAGTAACACGGCGGCCCTTCTGCCCGGCCATTGGGCATCTTTGACGGTTGATTGAGCCTTGGGGAGTTTTGCCACAGTGTCGATATTGTCGCGCAGGTGCGCCCATTTCAGCTGTCAGTGAACGATGGCCAGCGTGGGAATTCGCCGCCGTGGCTGCCTCCAGGAACGCGTCAATTGGGCGTGGTTGGGCAAATTGAGGTGATCATATTCATATATTTTTTGTTGCTGTGCAAAGGAGCAATCAACCGAGCCTAGGGATCCCGCCCCCTCGCCCCTCGCCCCTCCCCCACCCAGCCCCCCAGCCGCACAAGCAATCACACCCCTGTCACTTGTCACTTGTGGCCTGTCTCTTTCTTGTCTCTTCCCCCCGTGCCCCCCTCCTCCTCTCCCTCCCACCACAACCCCCCCTGCTTGCCGTAGCCCCTCCCCGAGAGGAGCTTTCTTCGCAGTAGCTTGCAGGATTGACCGACCGTCCCTCAACCAGGCCGCTCAGTATGGTGGTAGTGCTTCTTGCCTTTGCTTCCCCAACCCTTCCCCATCTAGAATTACCTGCTTGCATGCTTGTTTCATTGCGTGAATGAGCCCAACGAGGCGTACCGTTGAGTGAGCTGCTGAGGCAGGCTGATGCGAAACAAAAACCCCGCCATTGAACCTCCAACACCGCGGTCCATCCGTCCATTCGTCCATCCGTCCACCATCTATCTTTCCGTGCCAGCCAGCAGCGCTGACGACATTGCCCTTTCGACATTTCCAACGCACCGCGCAAACATAAACGCCCACACGTGCACACACGTACCCCCTCTATCTCTCACTGGGCCATATCCCCACCCAGATCCCAGATTGTCGGCTCCACATCCCTCGCCCAATCTGCACAAGATTGTCTCTTCACGTGAGCTGATGCTACACTACTGCTAGCGGTCGGGCGAGCCTTGGAACCCAACCGAACCCGAGCGGCAGCAGTGGCAGAGCCGGTGGCTGTGGGACAGACACACTTCGGCCTGATAGACGGCCAAACGGCCAAAGAGGCAGTACACAGTACAGGCCAGCCCAGGGTAGGGGGTGGAGTCCTGGGCGGTTACGTGGGGACTGCAACTGCATCTGCACCCGCACCCGCTCCTGGTCGGGCACGACCGTCTGTCTGGCTGTGCTAGTCAAATCTTCACCAAACCGCGAGACTTCCCCGTGGACCACGACAACCTCCCTCTTCCGTCGTGTCGCGTGGGGCGACACGATCAATCTACCCGTCTCTCTCTCCATCCATCCGCCCGTTCAACCACCAACCCACCAACCCATCCAGCTCACCCCAGCTCTCATCCAGCCAGCGAGCCAGCGACGAGCCACCTCGCTCCGCTCTCTCCTAGGCCACCACATCCCTTTCCACACCGGACCCTGCTCTTCTCTGTCCTGCGCGCCTGCTCGCGCAGCACAACACCGCCGCCATGGCCGACGAAGACAAGATAATGGAGGTCTACAAGAAGATCGAGCGTGAGAAGTCGCTGATCCAGGCCGCAAACCTCATGCGACAGCAAACAAACAATGACACCGTCCGCTCAAAGCTCGACACCCAGATGCGCGAGGGCAAGAGGAACCTCGAGTTCTTTGAGGAGAAGCTTAAGGAGCTTCAGCTGCGCCGGGGCATGCAGGGCATGGACATAGGCTCCGGAAGCTCCAGCTCCCGACCTCACGGCGCGCACCCCGACTCAGATGCTCCTCCCGCGCCTCCGCCCAAGGATGCATCCGGTCATGCAACCTCTGGCGGCGAGACCCAGTTCAGCCAGATAGGCGGTCACAGCGACCTGATGCCTCCCCGTCATCCATTTGCACCACCCGGCCCAGGATCGGGCGCCCCTAAACCTCGCCCCAACTTCACCAAGCTCGGTACGTTCCTCTTTGTCCCGGATACATGCTTGTCCCCGTCTCTCTATTGCTGTGCTCCCAATGCTGACGCCGTGTGTTGTTCCAAGACCTGATCAAATATGATACACCATACCTGGGGCCCCGCATCCAGCTCATGCTCTCTCAGATCCAATTCAAACTGAATGTCGAGGAGCAGTACTTGAAGGGCGTCGAGAAGATGGTGCAGCTGTACCAGATGGAAGGTGACAAGAAGAGTCGTGCCGATGCCGCAGCCAGAAAGGTTGAGAGCAAGCAAAAGATAACTCTCCTGAAGCAAGCGCTGAAGCGGTATGAAGAATTGCACATCGACACGGACAGCGCTGAAAACTCGGATGGTGCGTGGACAAATACTCCCAAGTCTCTCGCTGGCCTTCGCTAATACGCCCACTCTCCAGATGATAGTATCAACATGCCAAACCTGCGGAAGCCATTGTCCGGTCAGCTCACCATCAGAGTTGTTGCTGTGAAGGATGTCGACCACGCCCCAACTGGGCGTTTCGCTCGAACCCCCGATACCTTTGTTGCTGTCAAGGTTGAGGACGCAGTCGTTGCACGAACGAGAGCCACGCGAAATGACCGATGGGAGGCCGAGTATCACAACATTGACGTAGACAAGGCAAACGAGATCGAACTGACGGTGTACGACAAGCCTGGCGAGCACGCTCTCCCCATCGGCTTGCTTTGGGTCAGAATTTCCGACATAGCAGAAGAGCTGCGTCGAAAGCGGATTGAGGCGGAGATCAACAACTCAGGATGGGTGTCGGCCGATAGGATGGCTAGCTCCAAGCCTCCGTCGCAATTCCCATTGAATCCACAGCAATCGCAGCCTCAATTTGGCCCACCTCCAACTTCACCCGGATATCAAAGTGCCCAGGCCACCTACCCGCCGCCGCAAGCTCCAACACAAGCAGTGAACCAGCCTATCGATGGGTGGTTCAACCTGGAGCCCACCGGCCAGATCTTGTTGAACTTCAACTTTATCAAGCAGACCAGCAACACACACAAGTTCGACGTCGGCCTCGGTCGAAAAGGTGCCGTCCGTCAGCGCAAGGAGGAGGTCCACGAGATGTACGGGCACAAGTTTGTGTCACGGCAATTCTACAACATCATGCGTTGCGCCTTCTGTGCCGACTTCCTTAAGTACTCGGCCGGCATGCAGTGCGAGGACTGCAAGTACACATGCCACACGAAATGTTACACTAACGTTGTCACCAAGTGCATCAGCAAGTCGAACGCAGAGACCGACCCCGAGGAAGAAAAGATCAACCACAGAATCCCCCACAGATTCCAAGGATTCTCGAATCTTACCGCCAACTGGTGCTGCCACTGTGGCTACCTACTGCCTTTTGGAAGGAAGAACTGCAGGAAATGTTCAGGCACGTTCAATGTATATCCCGTCGTCCGGCTCCTTACGCTAACATGACTCTGCTGTAGAATGCGCTCTCACTGCTCACGCGCAATGTGTGCATTTGGTACCAGACTTCTGCGGCATGTCCATGACTACCGCAAACCAAATCCTTGAGGGTATGAGGTCCCAGAAGCAACGCCAATCTCAGAGGCCCTCCATGAGTGAGAGGACACTGCGCTCTGGCACGACCAGCCCCGGGGCTTCGCAAGCCTCGACCCTTTACGACCGCACGAGCGGGGGCTCATTTAATACGGTATCTCCTGAAGCTGCAGAGGCAGCTAGGAGAACCTATGGCCAGCCCTCACCGGATCGGCCTGGAAACAGCCGTATGTCAAGCTCGACCGATGCCGCGGCTGCAGCAACAATGGCTATGAGCGGAGCAGTTGGGTCTCAGTCCCCCCGGCCGCAGCAAGGCGGGCAGCAGGACTACATGGCTCGCCAGGATAGCTACGGACAGCCTCAGCCAGGGCAGGAGGATCCATACGCTTCTCAGCAGCATGGCAGTCCCACACAGGGTCGGAGATACAACCCGGCCGATTATGCCAATGTCAACCAGTACGCACAGCAGCCTCCGGTGCAGCAGCAGCGACCATCCGTCCAAACCCAGCCGCAGCAGCCTTACCAGCAACCAATTTCCGCGCCGAAACCGCAGCCGGAACCCATTGCCCCCTCGCCGACATCCACAACCTCGACTTCGCTGAAGAAGCCTCTCCCGTCGGCTACTGATCCAGGCACAGGTATGCGGATTGGCTTGGACCATTTCAATTTCCTCGCCGTGCTTGGAAAGGGCAACTTCGGAAAGGTCATGCTCGCGGAGACGAAGAGATCCAGGAAGCTTTACGCTATCAAGGTGCTCAAGAAGGAATTCATCATCGAAAACGACGAAGTGGAAAGCATTCGATCAGAAAAGAGGGTCTTCTTGATTGCTAATCGCGAACGACATCCTTTCCTGACCAACCTGCACGCCTGTTTCCAGACAGAGACGAGGGTCTACTTTGTGATGGAGTACATTAGCGGTGGTGACTTGATGCTTCATATCCAGCGCGGACAATTCGGAACCAAGCGTGCCCAGTAAGCAAGCTTACCCAAGAGCATCGTGAAATATGCTGACAATTTCCCAGGTTCTACGCGGCCGAGGTCTGCCTGGCTCTCAAGTATTTCCACGAAAACGGTGTCGTTTATCGAGACTTGAAGCTCGACAATATTCTCCTCACTCTTGACGGCCACATCAAGATTGCCGACTATGGTCTCTGCAAGGAAGACATGTGGTTTGGCTCCACGACCAGCACGTTCTGTGGTACACCCGAGTTCATGGCACCCGAGGTATGGACTGCTCTGGAGCTTGTTTGGAGGGCCGTACTGACGCTCAACAGATTCTTTTGGATAAGAAATACGGACGCGCTGTGGACTGGTGGGCCTTTGGCGTTCTTATCTACCAGATGCTCCTGCAACAATCCCCATTCCGAGGTGAAGACGAGGACGAGATTTATGACGCCATCTTGGCGGACGAGCCCCTCTACCCTATTCACATGCCTAGGGACTCGGTGTCGATCCTGCAGAAGCTGCTCATCCGTGAGCCTGACCAGCGATTGGGGAGCGGCCCCACTGATGCGCAAGAGGTCATGAGCCAACCCTTCTTCCGGAACGTCAACTGGGACGATATCTACCACAAGCGCGTAGCGCCTCCTTTCTTGCCTCAAATCAAGAGCGCGACTGATACCAGCAACTTCGACTCTGAGTTCACAAGTGTCACTCCAGTTCTCACCCCAGTCCAATCAGGTATGATCCTGTTCTTTTGTCTCGTACACTTCTGCGTTTGTTTCGTGTCCTAACCAGATTTATAGTGTTGTCACAAGCCATGCAAGAAGAGTTCCGTGGCTTCTCCTATACTGCCGACTTCGAGTAGGCGAGGAAGCCGCAACGGCCCAATGTGACGGTACCCGAGTGGCGAACGAAAACGACTGCAGTTGGAGTCGGTGGAGCCCCGTGTTGGCATGTAGCCGTGCTTGCCAGGATGTGCGGGCCACGAAAGGCTGGATTTATATATTAAGGGCTACTAATACCATGGCGAGGCCAAGCGTAGGGTGTTTTCATTCGCACGCAAGTGTTCAGAGGCCACGTCCCTCGACGCAAGCATATGACGCATCGGCAGCGCACGGGACTGGATGTTAGATACTGTAGAAATGATGGTCACGTATTTGACGATGAGTAGCTTGACGTTTCGACGATGGCTAGACAGCCTACTTTAATAGAGCATGGAAACAAAGATGAGATTCCGGTATGAGACTGGGTTTCATTGAACCCAGCGCTTCTTGGACAATACTCGATAGCTTGAAGGCGTCTTGTCTGATATGCCGGTCCCCACACCTGCCTTCCCACTGGTGTTGGACAGCATCTCGGTAAATGATATTTAGTGTGGTGGCCAAAGGTGTACCAAATCATTCCGTAAACCATTCCCAGTGCTTGAATGCGCCAGTTCATGTACGCGTCTACATTAGACAACCGGGACCGGGGAGTCGCTAGTATCTCTCTATACAATGATGATTTTACAGACCTTTTTTCTTTCTTTCTTTCTTCCAAAGTGCTGGGTGCAGATATCAGCGCTGGCGAGCCAGCAGCGCCGCGACGCCGGCCACGGCCACGGCGCCGGCCACGGCACCCTCTAGGGCGATGAGTGACACGTCCCTCATGCGCAAGTCTATCATCCTCTCGCTATACAGGTCCTCGAGCGCGGGCCGCCACAGGCTGGGGTCCGACAGGAACTCCTCCCATGAGAGGGCGGGCGGGCTGGGCACCGCTGGGCCCTCGGCGGCCGGCAGGGATACCACGGGCGCAGCCTCGACGCCGACGTCCTCAACGACGGCGGCGGCGGCGGCGGCCTCCTCCCTCCTGGTCAGCGCGCCCCTGACCTCCTCTAGCTCCCTGCGGACGGCGTCGAGTGCGGCCTTCTCCTCGGCGGCGATGCCCTTCATGAGCCTCTTGCGCTTCCAGGGCTCGGCGACGAACTGCAGGACGATAAACAGCAGGATGTTGACGCCCATCAGGCCCCAGGTTCCCCAGGTTGACTGGCGGCGGATGCGGTCGCTCCAGATCTGCTCCTCGTGGTAGCGGCGCAGGATGCCGCTGTTGAGGGCCTGGCCGAGGCGGGCCTCGTCAGCCTCTGCCTCGGTGAGCCGCGTGGACGCCTCCGCCACCTCGGCCTCGAGCTCGTGGTCCTGGCGGTACATGGTGGTGAAGCGCTCCAGGTCGGGCGGGGCCCAGGTGTCCTTGCGCGCCAGCAGGGTGGTGACCTCGCGCTGGGTCGAGGCCCGCCGGGCGTTGACCGCCTTGTAGTGCTGCCGCGCGCGCCTCAGGTCCGCCTGGGCCCGCGCCAGGTCCGCCTCGAGCGCGGCGTTGGACGCCTTGATGGCCTCGATGGCGGTGTACCCCGTCAGGTCGCTGAGCGTCTGCGAGGCCACCAGCACGCGCGACTGCAGGTTGTCCATGATCTGGGAGAAATTCTGGGAGGCGGCGGAGCGTCGCGAGTCGGCCTGCGAGGGGAGCTCGGGGCTTGGTCTCGAGGGGTTTGTTTGTGTGGCAGGGGAGGAGGGCCTCTCTGGCGACGAGGGCGAGGTGGAGGTCTGGGCGGGTGGTGGTGGTGGTGGTGGCTGGTTGGTAGAGTAGAGACGGAGCCGGCTCTGTAGTCTACATGGCGTCTGTAAGGACAGCAGCTGCGCGAGGATGGTGGAGGTCGCGGGGCGCGGGCGGGACGAGGCCGATGTGGACAGTGACAGTGACAGTGACAGTGACGCTTGTGCCGATGGGCCACTGAGCTGCTTGAGGAAGAAGGTAGACCCAGGCCGCAACAAAGGCCGAGCAGCAGCTACATGGCCCGTCATTGCCAATGGAGGTGGAGGGGGAGGAGGAGGCCGAGGCCGAGGCAGAGGGAGAGGGAGAGGGAGAGTTGCAGCGAGACGAGAGGCTACACAGTACACCAGCTGTTGTCCCTGGTGGTGCGTGGTCGGCCGGTCGGACGCGGCACTTTTTCAATGCCACCTCGGGTCACTTGCTCGACAGGGGGTCTCTGGGGAGCTTGCCTTGAGCTCCCGCCCTGCCGGTCCCGGTGGTGGGGCCGATATCCACGTCACCCAGGGTCCCCGTCGGCAATCACCACCACCTAGGGAGCAGCCAGCCAGGACTTTCAATTGCAAAGGTGCAGAATTCCTCGTCAACATTATTCTCGTCAGGGCATTATCACATAACTCGAGGCCGGGCCATGTCCGGCAAGCCCCTCGCTCGGCTTATATTGTCGGCCAGCCATCAACCCAGTCAATAACATTCCATCCCCATTGATAATCAGCCACAGCATAGCCTATTGTTGTGTTGACTGAGCAGTGGGCATTAGCGACTTCATCCATGGTCAGGACCCAGGCAGAGGAAACAGACTCACCATATCTGTAATACACAATCGGCCCATATGTTGGGTCATCGAAAACCCCCTGCCCGCCAGGGCCATAGACGTCGTCATGGCTGGCAAGGACATCGTTGCCGCCGCCTTCCAAGCAGCTGGTCCCGTCTGAGTCGGTATATGGCCCCCCAACATCACTGCTCCGGCACGCACGCACCCGGTATTCTCCACCCTCGGCCGGCCGTGAGACATCATAGTCATTGGCCTGCCCCTCACTCCAGAACATGTAGAAGTAATCCCCGTACTGGAAGGGGAAACTAGCCTCAACGTCGTGGTCACCCGATGGCTTGTAGATGACCTGGGACGGGTCTCCGTCGGCAGCCGTGGCATCCGAGTTAAACGTGACCAGCTGGATGTCACCCCAGTAGGACCCAAAGGAGAGTTGGTATGTCCCATCGACCAGGATCATAGTAGGGTCGATGGCGTTGTAGGAGTCGTCTGGAGTCGACTCCACCCCTGTCGACCCGTGATCCTCCCAGGTACCATTTTCCATGGTCGTACTGGTTGCGTATGCAATGACCGAGTCTTGGCTTCCAATGGTCGACACACTATAGTCTATATTGTGCTATCAGTCAGAAAATAGCCCGACTAGCAACATTCGTTTTTCTTCGGGAGGACACAAAGCGGTCGAAAGCGTTTGGGTGACCTTACAAGGCAACTAAGGTCATTCGAGTAATCACTTACATAGTATATATGTTCCATCTCTCTCGATAACCATCGGTGCCTTGAACTCGTTGTCAGCAATGCACTCCAGCCACGATGAACATGAAACAACGAGAGACTGAAGGACCGACAAGCCCCCGAGTCCGTAAGACATTCACAGATATTCACATACCCATAGAGCCGTGACGTCTGGCAGATCCACGATAGTGCCTTCTGGAAGCACATTTCCAACTGTTTCCCAGGGGCCAGAGAGCGAGTCGGATCTCATAATATCAATGTATGTGTCCGTATTGAAGCGGAAGTAGACCCCGTCTGAGGACCGCCGGATAAGTCCTGGGTCGTGCGCGAAGCACCCACCGAGGCAACGCTCTGGCTCGGCATAGCTCCTTACACCAAGCTGGCGAGAGTTATTAGCAGCCTGTCGTTGACACTTGATTGCTGTTCTGGACAATTCCAAAACACAAGAGGCAGGGACCCGTGATAACTGTAGAAGATTTTATACTTACGAACAGTGCCCAAAGGCATGAGAGGGCTTTGGCACAAGAGACCATAGTTTCAGCAAGGAGTGAAGAGCTCAGGACAGATCGAGCCTGGACTCTTTACCCGCAGCTCGCCCCTTGCAACGGAGGCTCCAGACACGACTTATATACACCGGTGCACAGCAGGAACCGTTCGCGGCCTTCCCAGCTATCGGCACCAAGTGCCTGGTAGTGCCGAAGCTCCGCATCATCAACGGTCAATTATGGGTCCATCCGGTGATGAATCCGTTCTCAACTACATGTGGGTTCTAGACGTTCACGCACAGCTTGCCAATCGGAAGAGAGAAGGGACTCCTCGCCAGATACTGCCATGCCAGTAGCCTGCATCCGTGCAGACGGAGTCCTCACGAGCCGTTGTCCTGTGGAGTATAAGGATGTTACTATGTAGTAATGTGACTCCTGTAGAGGTCCGGCGTCTAGTGTCTTGACATGGATTGGTCACTACGATTCATTGCTGCACAGCCGCGTACGCTTACGCTTACGTACGCGTTATGTGGGCAAGAAAGGATGCAGGGGAAGAGGGGTTCTTGAATGTAGGTCAACTTGTTCGGATCTGATAATCTGCGGCTTGGGGGGGGGGGGGTCAAGTCAACAAGCATTTATTCCCCGAGGTCTAGCCTCGGAAGGATTCCTTGATCTGCATCTGTGGTTCCTTGGGTCTGGAGACCTTCAACACCACGTAAAGATCTGAACTAAAGGTTCGCCAGACTCGTGTGCTCTTGAAAAACGCTTTTAGCAGCACACAAATCCAGACAGTCTCTTGAGAGGCGTATCATCTACAAACCCAAAGGAGATGGCGATGCGTGTACTACAGGAATTTGAGGTACCCAGAAGGCACAGCCGTTGACCCGCATTGGATGACGTGCAGGCCCGATTCCGCTGTGCCAACTTCTTGCCAACATTCTGCTCGGTAGATGACTCAGGCCCTGCATACTGTAACACAGGACTCACCTAACCCAAGGCTGGTCTGTGTGTAGCAACCACACCTGTGACTGACCCAGATTCATGTGCTAGTTATCTTGATAGGATAGTCATGAATTTCTGCAACACAGAATCTGTTCTCGTCTCATAAAAATCAAGGTCATGCTTTGTGGCATTTGGGGTTGTAGTTTGTGTGCTTTTTCTTCGCTTCTATCTGAGATTGAATAATGCATCGTGCTCTCTAACCTGCCCTATCACCAAGCCTGATGAGGCCCAAGTGTGCAATGCATTATTCCTCGCATCGACAAGGAGACGAGGTAGAGCTCGTCCTGGTTCCGTTTGCGACCGGCCCGATTGTAGGCTTCGAAGTTCCTGCCTTTCGCGGCTGCAGGGTCTGCAGCAGCTGTCGTCCGTTTACTGCCGCTGGCTGCTTCTCGCTGAGAGGTTCTCAATGGGCCCAGTCGTGCTTCCTGGAAACTCCAGCAGCTCCTCCGTCACAACTTCAGCGCTGAATTCCAGACACACGCATGCCGCCTGTGGCATCCCGGCCGCTTCGAAGTCAAGACATGCATTCCACAGGTGACGCACTGCTGCTCTCAAAAAGAACTTCACAGAAATACCCGGGGTCATGGCTTGATACGGATCAAAGCGTTTGCACCATGATGGATAGAACTTCCTGGCGCTGACGTCACAAACGGGCCTCTCGAGTTTCTTGACGAGTCTCTGTGCCAGTAGCCCCTTGTTGGCATGGAACAGAAGGGACATGGCAAGTCTGATGCGGCTGATGGCCTTGTCTTTTGGCGTATCCAGAAGCATGCCGAATATTGTTTCTCTTGTTGATTCGGAGCAATGTGGCGAAGCAATGTGGTGAGAATCTGTGAGGACTCGGATCCAAATAACAATGTGGTCGAGCAAGCGATCACCCTATGCCACGCGCAAGTGCCAGCCCATGAATTTCGGCAGGCCCAAACTCTCACACTTTATGCACATACGGTAGAAGTTGCTAAAGGCAACACAAACTCTCGGCCATGCATCAGTTGTCCACGGCCTGCAGCACGCAAAACAACCCCTCGAAGAAGTCTTTATTGCTAGTCAGGAATTCCTGGGTCAGATTTACCAAGCAAAGACATTTTCAAGATTCCCATATTGGTTGGGAACAAGGATATCACGCACGGTTGATGACGGCCTGTCCGGCTTCTTTATCTGGCAAAACTTGAAGTTGAAAGATGATCTGTCAAGGGTCACACTACAAATCCCCATGACAAATGGGGTTGAAAACTCTTTGCAGCATTTACAGGGTTGTTGTGATATCGGCAAGTTACTACTACTCGTCGCTTTTTGCGAAAATGATCGGGAAGTCGCGGTGTGAGGCACGACCCAATTCTCAGGGCTTGAAATTTACTCGCACATGTAGCGCAATACTGTCAACTTCACGCAATGTAAAACACGAGTCAACGCTTAATTGACTCCGATCGATCTAGCTTTTATCATTTTATTGATTGCTAGCTCAGTATCTAATCTAATGCCCATGTTAGTTGCCCAGGCTGCCATCATTTCGAAACCGCCCTTTAACGCGATCTAACAGTCCTAACTAAACCTCCACGAGCAATCTCAGGTCTATTCCCTACTCCATAAGAATTCATTTGCTGTTCCAAAAATAACCCTTGTGCAATTTCCAGATAAACCCGGCTGGTCTAACTCAGTCCATTAGTTCCACCTCGATACAAATTGTCATTCTTGGATTTTCGTCATGTCCAAACCGAAACTTCCCAACCCCCTTTGTCTCTTTGACCATCAGTCCACCTCCTCATGGTCGATATGGAGAAACTCAACACATCCGGTGTAGTCGCTATTGCTATACCGAGTCAAGAAAACCTCCCTTCCGTGTTTTTCGAAGAACTGGTACCGGCGTTCAGCCTCCTCAGGGTCGATATAGATCAACTCAACGCGTCCGGTGTAGTCGCTATCGATATACCGAGTCATGAAAGCCTCCTCTCCGTTCTTTTCGAAGAATCGGCGCCGGCGTTCACCCTCCTCCCGGTCGATGTTCAACAAATTGGTGTTCCGAAAGATGCAGCGAGCCCCGCTGTCCTCACGGAAGGTCTTGATCTTGCGCTTGACCAAGTACTCGAGTTGGTCGATGCGGGAGAGCCGATCGTACATCCACTGGTTCATTTCTCCTAGCGGTGGTCGGGGCGGAGGTTTTGGGAGTTTCTCCTTCGATGGCTCCCCTGTAGTATGATTTAGCGGGAATCTTTTGTTGTTAAGAGCAACCCATGGTGGAATTGGCTCGGTGTTTGCGTGAGACTTGGGAGTGGTCTCGTGGGTGCGCGCTGCAAAATCTGACTCAGTGTCCAATGTGGTTGAAGTGTCAGAGGAGCTCTCGGCAGGGTCGGGCTGGGTTGGTGGGCTGTTGAGACCGGGTGCGAGTGAATCCCTCAGTCGCTTCGCATGCACCAGGTGCTCAACAACGTTACGTGCGTTGAGAGCAGGCACCACGGGAGGGCCGTAGATCTGTTGTGCCCATTCGCCAAAAGTAATGTAGCGTGTTCGATCCATTTTCTCCTGCTGCGTTTTGCAGTTCTTTGTCTTGTTGCTTTCCAGTTGTATGCGTTGGTTGCTGTGGGACAAACTGGGGTAGGGAGAGAGGAACGCTTTAGAGCTCGTAGAGTACCCTAAAGTGTTGTGTGTTCTGTGCTTTTCAAGCATATGGAAAAGTAGGATCGTATGATTTGATAGGTGAGTAAAGGTGCCAGTATGAAATTGTGATAGAGAGATCAAGTGTTGGTGTGATGAGAATATTCAGGTCTTAGTATTTGTTTGCTTTGTGGTAGTAAAGTGTGGTGGTGGTGAGGAGGAGAGCAAGAAGAAAACTTTCCGGAGGAGTTGGCTTCTTCATCTGTAGGGTTCATTATATATCCATAAAGGTGCCATTATTCCCAATTTGTTGTTCGTACTAAAGCAGATGTATTGTATTTTACCACTAGTGTATTCACACATAGCACTGTATGTGAATCTCTAAGGGGCGCTTATTGGATAGCACATTGCAGTTGAGTATTTTCCGAAGCTAGAGAGTAAATAAATAGGACTAGTGTCGGTTGGCTATCTTCACGTACGTGCAGATGACCTGTTTGGTGTTGTGTAGGTTGCTTGGTTGGTTAACTGCGCCGTGGGCGCCGAAGCGTTTAGGTGTAGATGCAGTTTGCTGCTAACTAAGCACTATAGAGGTTAGCTATTGGCCAACACTGACAGTTTTCTACTTTTTCTTCCTCTAGTCCTCCATTTTAGCCAATTAGTAGTCTTCTGGGCGACATTTGCTTGGGCGACGTTTGCTTAGGCGACATTTCTTAAAGGCAACGTCGGCTTACTTTCTTGGGGTTCTAAAGAGTATTTTTGAAGACTTGACTAGCAAAGGTGTCCTATTTATCGTGGTACTGGCCTAAGGGATCACACAAAGTTGTCGTCTTCAAGAACAAGCGGCAAGATCAAAGCTCGGTAAAAGTCGCGGGGTGTTTTAAGGCATAATAGACGCGCGTAGCGATTGCGATACAGAGAACTACAGCCTACCAAACTCGTGCACTGCAGTGTGCAGGTGCCCTAGTCAACACACCGACGGCAGAATTACTGCAAGTTCGGCTCTGTGGGAATGGTTCAAACACACTTGTATATTTGTACCTGGGTATCAATCTATGGAGCCCAACCCGGAAAACCAAAGTTGGCACGCGGCTGGTTGGCCTAAAACGCAAATTCTATATTCCACCGTATACAAAAGTCTGTGCGCGTCATTATCATCATTCCTGCTGCGTTTCCCGCTGCACCGCCGCAGCCGCCTTCTCCATCTCCTTGCGCTCTTTCCGATCCCTCTTCTCATTGAGCTTCTTCTCCCTCCTCAGCCTCTTCTCCTGCCTCCACTGGATCCCGTACTTGCCCTCCGCCCACAGGATCGGCAGGCAGACAACGCCCAGCAGCGCGAAGAAGGTGAAGCACCACCCCGTGCCCATGCCCGAGATCATGAGGTCGATGACGGCCGTCGCGGCGGCGCCCATCTCGCACCGGACAAAGTTGTTGGCCGCGACCGCCGTGGCCGGCGCCTCCGGGCTCAGGTCCACGATGAGGGTGTTGAGGATGCCGAACGACCCCGTGATGCAGAGCCCGATGACAAAGTGCAGGCACAGCGGCGCGGCCACCGAAGGGCGGGCCTCGAGGACCCATCCGTAGATGATGACGGCCACAATGCCGACGACGATGAAGAAGTAGGCCGGCACGATCCTCGCCTTCTCGATGGGGAAGTTGGACAGGTCGTCGCCGCGCTTCTTGTCGATGCTGAACCCTATCTTCTTGGCGATGCGCCGGTAGTACCAGTCCAGCATGTAGCCCTGGCCAATAGCTGCCGCAAAACATCCCGCCCCATAGGGGAGGTAACACAAGCCTATCTCCAAGTCGTCATAACCATACTTTTCTTTAAACTGCGTGGATAGTGTTGCCACACTAGTGATGAACATGAGGTAAAGCAACGAGTTGTAAAAAATAATGAGGCCAACACCCTTGTCGAAGACAACTGCCAGTGCGCGAAGGGGGTTAGGAAAGCGCATCTTCGGCTTCTGTCGCACGGTGCCGTCCTCATTGAAATGGGTGACGACATTCTGCGTGGCGCCTCCTTCCTTCTGCTGCCTTCTCTGGCGCCGTTTCTGGGACACCCAAGCGATGGCTGTCATGTTGAAACCGGTTGGCGGCACTGAGCCATTGCCCACAATTGTACGGCATGTCTCCGGAACCATCAGCGCGTAGAGCACAAAAACCAAGCAGGCAAAGATGAAGCAAAACCAGAATATGGCACGCCAACCGAGGTACTGAGATAGCAAGCCCCCTATCACAGGTCTGTTCGGAAAGGCTTATTAGCAAATATGGTTCGGGCAGGGCAGGCTCGTCAATGTCCTGGAGGTGTTCTGCTTCTGAAGCACAAAGCCGGAGCAAATACACCGGGAGAAAGCGGCTGGGTGCTAATTTCACCTACGATAATGATGGTCCAACGTTGATGCCCGCACCAACAACACCCATATACTTGCCCCTCTCAGAGCTGGTAGCTATATCAGCAACGACAGCATACCCCAGAGCCAACGTGCCGCTGCTGCCACCACTTTGGACCATACGGAGGATTAAGAGGGCGGCGTAATTGTTTTGCAGGGCAAGTCCGAGATTTGCTAGTTGTCGAATTGTCAGAGGGATCTTGGGAGACAGCTCAGCGTTGAACCTTACCGACAATGTAGATGAGTACAGCAACAATGAAGGCCGGTCGCCTGCCAGCCATGTCGCCGAAGTCGCCGAACATGGTTGGCGCGATACCCTGGGCTGCAGGTCAGTATTGAGAAGCAATCTTGATGTGGTCGAGCCAAGAAATGACGGAGTTGACACCGGCAATCATCAACTCCTGCCGTGAAGACTGACCTGAAAAATCATGTACGTCGTTAGTGTGAGATTGATCAGGCTCACGGAGACGCGCAGTTCGTCGGCGATCGGGTTCAGAGCCGGAAAATAGATGTTCTGAAGGGGTTGTTAGATACCGTCATCAAAACCGTGACAGGGCCGTGGGATGCTTCATACAGCTGTCATGGGCGAGATGAAAGACGTCAAGGTCACAACGCCTATGATCCATTTTTTCATGCGACTCGAAAAGACGGCTAGTCAATAATGTATGTTAGTAACTGCGCTCTCGAAGACTTGCAGGATACAACAAGAGCCACATGTCTTAAGCATATGCTTGTAGGTCCTATCCCACAGATCGAGGACAATCAACATTGGACAACAGCCCCAGGGCTTCACCTACAATAGACCGGGCCGCTAGTCGTTCGGGTAAGGGCTTCCGGGTCCGGTTCGGGGTCCTCAGTGTCCGAATGGCTCGGCGCCGCGCCTGTAAACCCCTTTTGGGAGTCTGCGGGTCTTTCCCCGGACAGATCAACGGCGGGTTGGTGAATTATGTGCCTGGTGGATGGATCCTGACCGGCAATCGCTTGAGCCTCAGTGGCAGGTGCTGGTCGGTTTGGAGGAAAGAGGGATGGGGTCCTCCCCGGATCAGAAAGTCCAGCATTTGCCATGGCTCGAGGGCAGAGCAGGGCCTCTCTGGTCTCGACAGTGAGAGAAATGAAGCAGAAACCGATTGTGGCTACTCATGGGGCAGCAACAGAGTCTATGTAAAAGATCGAATCACTTGCTCGACAGATCGGGTTCTGGGCCGCAAAGCCCCTGTAGAGTCCAGACTCTCGTGGGGATTATATCGGCGATGAACAGGGCCAAAGCCACAAGGGAAGAGGACTGGGGGGCAGGAAAGCCGGGCGACTGGAGTCGAAGGCGCTCGTCGAAGCGTAATAATGCAAGTAGGACAGGAGTAGAGTGTCAGGGCCCACCACACAGGGCCTTATTCCCGTTAGCTTCTCCATCACGGTCGAAGTCCGTCCGACCTCACCCTGACAGGCCTGATCGGCGCCCTGGTGTCTGGAGGGAATCCGAGGGCAAAAACCGGCTCGCGAGTGCCCCCACTTGTGAGGTACGCGAATTTGGCGAACGGCCAGGTGCAGTGGCAAGGGACAGGCCGTGTTCCCGTCGGCTTGTGATGGCCGGACTGCCCCAGGGCACAGAAGCATCTCGGCCAGCTGGTCTCGTTGGTGTAGCCCAAAGGCAGTCACGGCCACGATTTGTGCCTTGTGCCCTGTGGGACCAAGTCTGCGACTCGGCTCTGGAGGACCCGCTCAACGGCGAGCGGTCTGATGGCCGCGAAGGCTGTCCGGTATCGGCACCGTAGCCGAAAGGCGAATCGTGGACGGCGTTGCCGGACAACCGCTTCGGCACTTTCCCTTGGGCCGTTTACTCATTGCTTATCCAGGTGGCCGATCGCCTGCCAGAGCTCAGAGGAAGGAGGTGCAGCAGGGGCCAATAAAGCTTGTTGTGACGGCCGGCCCTGACTGGGCTGGCTGAGCTGCCTTAGTTCTCTGACTACACGGTGGATGGCCTACCAAAGGCGGCCCGTCTTTCGTCTCTCGCATATTCCGGGTAGTAACCGAGGACTAGTTTGCGAGGAGACACCAGGAAGTGC
The DNA here is from genome assembly GCA_021399435.1 of Diaporthe sp. PMI_573. NCBI lineage: Eukaryota > Fungi > Ascomycota > Sordariomycetes > Diaporthales > Diaporthaceae > Diaporthe > Diaporthe sp. PMI_573. The sequence goes on along the minus strand of JAJTUP010000027.1, from coordinate 28,797 downwards.
TTTCAAGACCAACCACGCACACGTGTTCAACCTGAGCGAGCACAACCAGATCGTGAAATCATGTCGAGGCTGGATATCTCGGGCTGGAAACCCTATGGAAGACCGTCGATGCGCTGTTAGGCTTCGTACGGTAAGCACATATGGCCTGCAAGGGGCGAACATGGGTGGTTGCTGTTATCCACCCAGGACGCGAGGTGATGGTCAGATGGATTCGTGTGACTCGTAATGATGCTGTGATTTATGCGAGGCTGTGTCTACGAATCCAGGCACAGGCGGGCTGTCGTCAGGATGCGTGCAGGTTTGGTGGGTTCTCGGAGCCGAAGCGGCAGAACTTGGTCGAGGATCCCCTGAAAGGGAGAAGGCGGCGTTCTGTGGCTGGACCTTTTCAAGCCACGCGCTACGTGCACTACTGGCACCCGTCATTGGCAGGGGCTTTGCAGGGAGCTTGCTGTCCCCATCGCAGCACCTCCAGCCTCGTAACTAGGTACTTTCCACTGCTCACTTTCCTGCCTTGGCCGCCAGCACATCAGACACCCAACATGGAGGTCACCGTCACCTTCAATGAGCTGCTCAAGGCGCGGTCCGCGTCCACAACCCGCGGCGCCTTACCGGACCTCGACCGAATCGACAGCTACCTCAAGGAGGCATCGTCCATCAATCGCGACATTGTCAACCTGCACAGCGAACTGTCCCACATCCGACAAGCCTACCTGTCCACGGCTGCACCTCGCAAAACGCAGCTCCGAAAGGGCGCACAGGACAACAAGCCGGTCTATCTGACCGATGCAGACCGCAATGCAGTCGACAAGATGGCCAAGGAGTCTCTACAGCGGCTCAACCTGCGCATCCGCATCTTGGAGGATGAAGAGGCCAAACGACACGACGCAGCCATGAAGGACATAAACCGCAGATACGGGCGTGGCTTGCGGGCGCTGACGGGCTGGGCAGCCGGCGGGGCGCTGGGCCAGCACGAGGACGGCGCAAAGAGCCCGGAGCACGCGGCGGCCATCAAACTAGAGATGCAGCTGTTCGTGCACAAGGGGACCATCATCGGGTACCTCAAGGAGAAGCTGAGCGCCACGACGAAGCTGCAGGGTGGCATGATGGAAACGAGGCTGGCGAGGGAGATGGAGAAGAACAGGAGCATACTGGCCAAGGCCAGAAGCTCACAGCTCCCGCCGGCGCTGGCCAAGGAGTTCCGGCTTGACGACACCAGCGCAGGCTCAGCTGCTGCACCCAGGCCATCGGCACCTGGCCTGCCCGTCGACGAGGAGGAATCGAGGAGACAGGACGAGGACCTCGGCCTCACGGACGAGCAGAAGCAGATGTTTGAGCGGGACAACCAGGACATGCTCAAGCACTACAACAGCGCACTGGACAAGGTCAAGACGGTGGAGAAATCGATCACGGAGATCGCGGAGCTGCAGCAGATGCTGGCGGACAACCTGACGGTGCAGTCGGCGCACATCGACCAGCTGGTGACGGATGCTGAGAGGACGGAAGAGAACGTCGGGGGCGGAAACAAGCAGCTCAAGAAGGCGTCGCAGAGGAAGTTCAGCCAGGCGCGGATGACGTTCTACGCGGCCAGCGCTCTGTGTACGGTCCTGGTGCTGTGGGACTTGATAATATAGCACAGCGGACAATGTGGTGATGCAGCACCCATGATTATCTGTGATACCCAAGTGGAGAGAGAGACCTCACAAATTGAGGCCAAGAGTTATCTGCAATCTTGTCACGCACATCAGGTCCGATATTTGACTCGAAAGGCTACAAGTGATCCAATGACGTGCTTGGTGGTGTCTGGTGGTGGTGAGCAGGCAGGCGAGGGAGCCCACGGGGCCATTTTACCTCGGGAGCTCGGCCGGGAGCCGGTGGGACTTGCCCGGTGGGCCGAGCATCACCGCCCAGCTGGCGGACGCAACCTTGCAAGCCAGAATCACATGCATTTGCTTGCCTGCTTGGTCGATTGACACCAGTAAGGTTTACAGATAAAAGTTGATAGTTTACTTCGTGGTGATGGCTGACATGAATGCCTTCGCCCTCCTCAACTGCGGACTCTCAACTTGACTCTTTTGATCTGAACCGGGTGCGGCATTTATCTCGTCTCTGTCGACTCCTGACTCCTGTAGTGTTACGCCCACTCGTATGATATACCAGGGACCCCTCTGGCTGCCGTGGATCCTGCTCGCGCCAAGTGACGCGGGTCTCTGGCCTCTCACATATTCTTACATCACCGCCCTCCTCCGCCCTCCGCCCCGGCCACTGGAGTTTACTCGGCAAGATCGGGGAAGAAGGTTCGAAACATAGCGGACGGGAGACTGCACGGTTCGAAACGGTATTGGCGCGCATACACCGTACGGGGTCTCGGCGATTCGGTTTCATCCACAATCGCTGTTGTGAATCTGATCCAGCAGCGGGAGTTGGGTCATTGCAGCTGAAGCCCGGGTGGACTGGAGAGCTAATTCAGGATTCCTGACTGGATCGCCCGCCCGCCCAGCTGTCTTACCGCGTATTATTACCACAGTCTTGGATAATACGAACAGGCCATCAGGTCCCGCCAGCCCATTATTACCCCGGCCCCTGTTACCCCGGACGGGCCCCTCTGACCCCTCCAAGCTCGGGAATCCTCACCACAGCAGGCTGATAGGTGCTGTGCTGCCACGGCGAGCTGCTGCCGCCTCCCCCCTCCGCGAATACCTGCAGCACCTACCCGTGCTACCCTGTCGATCAAGTGAGTACCTGACTACCTGCCTAGGTGGTTTACCTCCCTCAGGTCGCACGGTCTTGTCTCCAAGTCCAGCTCAATAACAATCACTCCCTCTTCCCAAAGGATGCCTTCCTCGCCCAACAACACCAGCGACAAATCCCAGGCCCAGACTTACAACACACACAACTCGCCGACCAACCCCACCGACAGGATACGCAGCATCGCCAACCAGATGTCTTCCCCAGCACTCACAACCAGCTTCCCAGCTGATGCCGTCCCTCAGGCGCCCGAGGACCCTCTGTTTGGTCTGATGGCAGCTTACAGGGCAGACACGAGCCCGGACAAGGTCGATTTGGTGGGTCATCAGCCCCCCCCCCTTTTGGACTTCATGAAATGACGTCTTTCAATGTCGACGTTGGAGCTCTCCAGCTGACCAGGCGCCTCACCTCCAGGGAATCGGAGCCTACCGTGACGATAACGCAAAGCCATGGATCCTGCCAGTCGTCAAGAAGGTGAGTGAATACCGCGCAGTTCATGCACGCCTGTCTTGCATCTGCAGTCGACTGCATTCTGGGGTCCCCTCAGTCTCTCCCCCGCTACCCCGGAATCCAGGTCACCCCAGATTTCCACCACAACGTGATCATCAGGCCACTCTGCTAACGTGGCTTTTCTTTGCTGCCCCTAGGCCGATGAGATCATTCGCAATGATCCCGACCTGAATCACGAATACCTGCCCATCGCCGGTCTCGCCTCCTTCACCAGCAAAGCCCGCGACCTCGTCCTCGGGCCCTCGTCAGCCGCCATCTCCGAGAAGCGTGTCACCTCCGTCCAGACCATCTCCGGCACGGGCGCCTGCCACCTGGGCGCCCTCTTCCTCGCCAGGTTCTACAAAGGCAACCGGACAGTCTACCTCTCGAACCCGACCTGGGCCAACCACAACCAGATCTTCAGCAATGTCGGCCTGCCCATCGCCACCTACCCCTACTTTGACAAGAAGACCAAGGGCCTCGACTTCGAGGGCATGAAGAAGGCAATCTCCGAGGCCCCGGACAGGAGCATCATCCTGCTGCACGCCTGCGCCCACAACCCCACGGGTGTCGACCCCACCGAGCAGCAGTGGCGCGAGATCGCCGACGTGATCCGCGCCAAGAACCACTTCCCCTTCTTCGACACCGCCTACCAGGGCTTCGCGTCCGGCGACCTGGACCGCGACGCCGGGGCCATCCGGTACTTTGTCGAGCAAGGGTTCGAGCTGCTGGTCGCCCAGTCCTTCGCCAAGAACTTTGGCCTGTACGGCGAGCGCGCCGGCTGCTTCCACTTCGTCACGGCGCCCACGGGGCCCTCCGCCTCCGAGACCGTCACCCGCGTCGCCTCGCAGCTGGCCATCCTGCAGCGCTCCGAGATCAGCAACCCGCCCATCTACGGCGCCCGCGTCGCCTCCACCGTCCTCAACGACGACGCCCTCTTCGCCGAGTGGAAGGAGAACCTGCGCACCATGAGCGGCAGGATCATCAGCATGCGCAAGGCCCTGCGCTCCAAGCTCGAGGAGCTCGGGACACCCGGCACCTGGAACCACATCACCGACCAGATCGGCATGTTTAGCTTCACCGGCCTGACCGAGGCCCAGGTCCTGAAGCTGCGGCAGGATTTCCACGTCTACATGACCAAGAACGGCCGGATCAGCATGGCCGGCCTGAACACAAGGAATGTCGAGTACTTTGCCAAGGCCGTGGACAAGGTTGTGAGGGATTCTTCATAGTTGTCAGTACTAGAACAAGGAGCGCCGTGCGGCTGGCAAACGACAGGCATGGGAAGCAAGGTTATCGCGGCTGTATTCTGACTCCGGGGACGGGACGACTGGGTCAAGGCGGGGAAAAAAACAATTGAGTAGATGATACTTCGTAGTGAAGCTGTTCAGAATGTCGAATGCTCCACTCTCCGTTATTTGCAAATAATGCGTATGCTTGTACATGCTTGTAACCGTCCCATTTGCATTCTCCCGCGCAGCCGTAATCCTAAATGCTGAGAAGTTACCATAGTCGTCAAACGCCGCCGCTAGTATATGACATTCTGAAAATCCACGTGTAATGCACGCATGCAATGCAAATGTGCAACGCCTGGTGGTTGGGTGAGCCTACAGAAATCAGAAACCTCAGAAATCAGAAACAAAAATGTGCCCTTTCGTGTGCGAGCCTCTCGATGTCACCAACGACGGCTGTGGCAGGGCGGTTAGCACGCGGTATTTGATCTTTGCGTTGTCGGGACGCAGATAGAGGAGGAAGCTTACCCAAAGGCGTCGTTCATTTTGACCGGCCGCCTCTTTACTGCCGGTTTGCTCGGCGCAACCTTCTTTTTCTCAGGTCTCTCCATGCCCAGGAGCTCGTACTCCAGATCCGACAGGTCTGCGGACTCGGCATCGCTGGCAGCAGCAATCGGCGTCGGCGAACGTGTCCGCCCTCGTGCCGTTGCATATGACGGGGACCATTTACGCGGGGTCGGGTCGTCGCGGCTTCGGTCACGGCTCGGGCCACGATCGTCGCGACCTCGGCGCGACGGCGGTGGGGAGAGGCGCCTGCTATGGCTCCTGTCACTGTAGGGTTTACTCCTGTCGCCGGAGTACCCGCTGTGGTATCCCGAGTCGTAGCGCTGTGTTGAGTCACGCGGAGTGAATTGGCCTTTGATGTTGGAGTCACCTTGGTGATGACCACTCGGCGAGCGAGAGTAATGGCCTCTGGAATCGGGTCGGCCGGCCTCGTCCGGCCACGGAGACCAAGGGTCGACCCTGACGTTAATGTTTGAACCATGCGCCGGTGAGCGTGATCGTGGGCGCGGCGACATCGGTCGTGGTGGTAGACTGTGCACTATTTTCTCCGGCTGAACCTTGGGACGCTTGACTTCCCTTGCGATTCCGTGAGGATTCTCGTGGCCTCGCTTGCCATTGTTTAATTCAGAGACAGATTGCCCGTCATTGGACGGACTTCCAGCAGGCCCGAGAACATCACTCAAGCTCGAATCGCTAGGCCCCTGCGTAACAACCTCTCTATCATTCAATGAGTCAGTCCCCAGCTTGCGAGAGAAATGATATGTGAAATATTCGTGACTTGACCCAGGAAAGCGGATGACGACCATATCACGCTGATACCGAAACATGGGATCCCGCTTGACTTTGGACCACTGCTTCGACCCCCTTACCGATAGTTTCAAGAGGTCTGGCCTTTCGGGGTCACAGAATGCGGACTTGACGCACTTGGCATTATATGCTGGTGGAATCGTTGGCTCGTCGCTCCAGTCTGCCGCGAGTGGCATTCCCACAGGGTCGGCTGGCTTTGTGTCCAACTCAATGAACGCTTTTTCCAGATCCCAGGAAAACTCGTCGTCAACCTCGGAGTCCTTTCCGTCAAGCTTCACATCTTCGATCCGGGGAGTCGACCTCACGCTATCATCCTTCCTTTCGCTCTCAAGTCTGGGCGTCCGCTGGCGAGAATGGGATGATGAACGCGTACCAGGCCCCTGATGTCGACGATCACGACCGCGTTGGTGTCTGTCATTACCCCGGGCGGACTGCCTATTCCTGCCACCTTTGTCGCGGTCGTTGCGCCGATCTCGGTGGTCTCTATGGCGCGAATGGTTCTGACCCGAAGGGCCCTGCTGCCAACTTTGACTTTGTGGTGGAGGGTATGGGGCTGGGTACGCCGCTTGAGGCTCGTAGCCCGACGAGTACGGGGTTGGTGGGTATGGAATTGAAGGAGGCGGAGGAAGACTTGGAGGAACCCCTGGCGGGAGACCCGGGGGTGGACCCGGGGGAGGACCCGGGGGTGGACCCGGGGGAGCAGAAGTACGATATGCTGGCGCATAGCTAGCAGGAGGCGGTGCCGGTGGAGGTGGTGGTCCGGGAAAGCTGGGAGGAGGCGCACCGTTATACCCTGGATTTGGCGGCTGATACGGAGGAGCATAAAGGGGTGGTCCGTACGGTCCCGGAGGAGCGTATGATTGTGGAGGGGCAGGTGGAGGGTACGATGGCTGCCCGTATTGTCCATAGCTTGGGCCAGGAGCCGGGGGAGGAGCCACAGGGGGCCCGTAGACGCCCGGCGGCGGGTTCACGTTTTGATACGGAGGTGGGTATGGAGGTACGCTCAGGGTCGGCGGAGGGTAAGGTGCGGGCGGCTGTTGTGCGTATGCGTTGGGTGGCTGCGCTGGGGGAGGATAAGGGCCGCCAGGAGGCCCCCATGCGTTTTGCGGAGCCGTAGGGGGATACTGAGAGGGAGGTGGGCCATATCGAGTTATCACCAGTCCCTTAGACCGGTTGTTCGGGGAGCCTTGTCCCCCGTGACTGTGCATGCTCTTGGCTGCTTGTCGCTGGCGGAAGACCTCTGCGCCACTGCATCGACCGTTAGCCGTGCGGGAAACAGGGGCAAGCGACTGTTGATGGAAACGACGGCGGCCAGTGTGACGCCTGAGGCCGGATAAAAGAGAAAAATACCTACTGTGGCTCTTTGCGCGTCGGTTCAGGACATGCATAGGCAAAATGAAACTGGCTGCCGCAATTAAAGCAGCCCCCTTCGGCCTTTGGGGTATCAAAACCTGGCGGATGATCGCCCATGTTGCGCCGACATGAGTGAGGAAATACGCGAGCCAGGTGAGAGGGCCGAGCCAAAGTTGCGAGGAGAGGAGCGCCGCGTGGCGGGATAGGAGAAACGAGTGAACGGCGTCGGGACCCGTTCTAGAGCCCAGTATGCGCGAGCAGTGGACCGGACTCAACGTGTGAGGGACAGAATCAACGATGGTAGGGCAGGGAGGGTGTCGAGCATCGAAGTGGACCCTGTTGGAGCGCGGAATGGGGAGCAGCAGAGGCAGCAATACCTGTGGAGAGGTTTTGCGGATGCTGACAGCGACCACCGCTGGGTAAGACGCTGGGGAATTGAGGCCACCGCCGCGCTGGGATGACCGGCTGTGGTGCGCAGAAGCAGAATGAGACAGTCCCGGCCGGGTGAAGAGCCGGAGGACGGAGAGAGCTGCGGAACGGTGCGGTGCCGTGCAAATGCGGTGCGGTACGGTACGGTACGGTGCGATTTTGGTGATGTTGAGGATTTGCGGCAAAGAAAGGCATGCGCCGCCAGCCGAGGATCAAACAGTGGCTAGGCGCCGACCGTGCGCAGCCCACGGAGTTGCCCTGCGCTGCGCTGCTCTGCGCTGCTCTGCTCTGCTCTGCTCTGATCCGCTCGCTCGGTCTCTCCCGCTTGGCCCGCCCTAGAGCTGGCACTCGGACGGCAGAGGGGTCGCAAGATGAGGGAGGATTACAGATAGACAAGCGTACAGAGAGTCGGGAGGAACTAGTCGCGACAAGAAAGAGATATCGCATGCAATATTGGCAGTTGCTCGAGCGGGCGATGTCCCGTGAGTGGCGGGTGGTTGGGTTGGGGAAAGGACGGGTCGAGCTGACTGACCGGCTCGGAAAGGTAGGGTTCCATCCAACGCTGGCACTGCACTCAATCAATCGGTCAGGCAAGTCAGGTCAGTCAAGTCAGTCGGCCGGCTTCAAAACAGCCCCGCGCGCCTGACCGACCTGCCATCCTCTGCCGTGCTGCCTGTCTGATCCTGCTCTATTGGTTTGGTTCTGCACTGCTTCCGCCGATGCATCTGCATCTGCGTCTGCGTCTGCGTCTGCATCTGCACCGGCCCGACACATATCCCGTTGCCCAGTTAGCACTCCTGCAGCAGATTCCAATCTCTATTGTCTCGCCCGCATGTTGGATGCGCTTTGCCTAGGAACCAAGTCTGCATAACATGTGCCTGCGAATGCTCCGTCGGCCTCCTCCGTCGATGCTCTAGTGTCTATAATGGTGTTTCAAGGTGTAGGGACGACCATGATCTGAAAAGGAAGGGGAAAAGACATGGCTGGCTGGCTTTGAAAACGAGGCCAGCAGGTAGAGAGGGACTGAATGACAAACTGACAGACTAGACCCGTTGATATTAGAACAAGGCAGTTGGAAATAATGATAATGCGTGCAATACGAGTGTGCTCCGCTTCTGACAAGAGAAGGCTGGCTGCAACACACCCGCAGATGCATGGACGTGCCACATGGCCCGGTGAAGCCGGCTCGAAGGGGCTTGAAGACTTCCCATCGTATAATACTGCAGTAAGCCAGCTTCCACCTCTGGACGAGACCCTCGTGAGCTTGCCAGGCCAAGCGCATGCAGCATGACGAACGCAACACTGGGAATAGGAAAAGCCGCCCACGTCAAACTTCAGACCAAGTCAGACGTCAAGCGAAGACGAAGATGAAGGCTCTGAGAACCTGGGATGCGGATCATCCCGAACAGACAGCCAGACTGGCGAAAGGGAGAAGGTGACAACGAACGGGCCTGGGAGAAGGGCGGCCGAGCTGCCTCAAACTCGACCCCCAAAGTCGTCAACCATGACTCCAAACCAAACGACTCCCTGACAGCAAGACAAATGAAAATCGGTCCACCGTGGGATGGAAAGGCTCGATACATCCTGCCTTTCGGCTGTAAAGAGCAGAGTTGATCGAAATGGGATCAGCCCAGCAATTCTGAGATGGGGGCCGAGCCTCGTCCGGCATGGCAATCAGGAGCGGGGCGCTCGTTGACCTGCAAGAACCGTGGCGACAACACGCAGGGAGAGGAATGACAGCATGTGCTGCTGAGCGAGAATGAGATGAACAGGCGGCGAGAGGGCGAGGCGCAAGGGCAGGAGTGAGGAGGGCGAGGACTGGTTTTAAAGCGACCTGGGCCCAGCTTGTGGCCTGAGGCACTAAGGATCCGGTGAGACATGGGACTCTCTCCCTACCTACCTAGGCTTGCTAGGCAGGAAAGGAGTCCCTGTCCAAGACTCCCAGGTATGGGACGGGCAGCGGCCAATGACGAGCCCGGTCCGGCCGGCCACGTTCTGATTACGGAGCAACTTCCAAGGTTTCTGACGGCCGCGGTGGCACCGGCCCTCGAGCTCTGGTGGGATATCTGGAATTGCCCAGGTGGTTAGCTGGATATCCAATCCGCGAGCCAACCTTCTCGATCCCATCTCTGAACCTCGCCTCTCATGTATTCGTCCAGTGTCCAGGCCTCCTGATCGAAACGGCGCTCCATCTGCTTAATGTGAGAGCTTCGATGACCACCAGCCCACCGTTTCTCTCTCACGATCATGTTGGTTCTTCGGTCAACCGCCTCAACCATCGCGTCGACCTTCTTTGCCGGGAGAAGTCCACCACACCCACCTTCACCTCCCAGCAGCGGTAGCAGAACAGCCCCGAGTGTAGCTTGACTGACATCTTGCTCGTCCCCTCGTCCTCTCCGGACCACGAACCCCGCCCCCGCCCCCGCCCATTTCTGAATTGCATCGCCTCGTCTCGCTCCGCACGCCACGGCACATCCCCGCGCAGCCCTCAACCTCCTGGCCGGCTGCCGTAGCCGACCACCACCATGCCCGGCCTGCCAGCGTCAGTCGACTTGGACGAATGTATATCGCGCCTCTACAAGAAGGAACTCCTCGCCGAGTCCGTCATCGAGGCAATATGCGCCAAGACGAAGGAGCTGCTCATGCGCGAGAGCAACGTCGTCCACGTACGCGCTCCAGTCACCGTCGTCGGCGACATACACGGGCAGTTCTTCGACCTGATCGAGATATTCAAGATAGGAGGCTGGTGTCCCGATACCAACTACCTGTTCCTAGGTGTGCATGTCCCCCTGGCCCGACTCGGCGTGACAGAGGCAACGGCTGCATCACTTGCCTGACCGTCTCATGCTCTCCATCTGCTTGCCTGTGCAACACTGCTAACAAGTTGTTGCAATCCGGAACAGGCGACTATGTTGACCGCGGCATGTTCAGTGTCGAAACCATTTCTCTTCTTGTCTGTTTAAAATTAAGATACCCCAACCGAGTGCATTTGATACGAGGCAACCACGAGTCGCGCGGTGTCACACAGTCCTACGGCTTCTACACCGAGTGTTCCAGGAAATATGGCAATGCCAACGTCTGGCATTACTTTACAGACATGTTTGACTTTTTGACGCTCAGCGTTGTGATAAACGACCAGATCTTTTGTGTACACGGAGGTCAGCCAGCATCCACCCAAAACCCGAATGTCCTTCGCGAGAAAGTGATCACTGCTGACATGCAATCGAATCCCCAGGGCTATCCCCCTCCATCCACTCCATCGACCAAATCAAGATCATCGACCGCTTCCGCGAGATCCCTCACGAGGGCCCCATGGCCGACCTGGTCTGGTCCGACCCGGACCCGGAGCGCGACGAGTTCTCCCTCTCGCCCCGGGGCGCCGGCTACACTTTTGGCGCGCAGGTGGTCAAGAAGTTCCTCTCCGTCAACAGCATGAGCCACATCCTGCGGGCGCACCAGCTGTGCCAGGAGGGCTTCCAGGTGCTGTACGACGACCGGCTGAGCACGGTCTGGAGCGCCCCAAACTACTGCTACCGGTGCGGCAACATGGCGAGCGTCCTCGAGGTGAGCGACACGGGCGAGCGGTTCTTTAATGTGTTTGCCGCGGCGCCCGAGAACGACCTGCACAAGGACATGCAGCAGCAGGGCCTCGACAAGGGCCCTGATGGGAACGCCCTGCCGGACTACTTCTTGTAAAGGGGCTGGCTGGTGGAACCAGTGGGGGGGGGGGGAGATACAATACTGGATAGCCGTCTACACTCAGCCATGTGAATACTCGCGTACTTTAGACATGGGGGTTATGATTGAGGACTCATGCGTTAAACAAAGGTCACGACACATAGACTACGGAGGCCCGGGGGTCATCAAATAACGATCAATTCTGGAACCCGGTTCCTCTGCTCTTTTTTTGTTCTCCCCTTGCACATCGTGCGTGCCATGGTGCCTATCTGGTCGAGTGCTGGTACGTAAGCAATAAAATGAGGGCAATCGGCGTACAGAGCGTGGACCAGATGGGCAGACGGATCGGCCTCCCATCTCCTCCAGCCGCCGCGTCCTTCCGTGACCCAACAAGTCCTCTTCTCTCAGTACTCATTCATTAGCAGAATTCCACTCCAGGTTGATCCAACGCTAGTTAACCCCGTCCATATGGCTTCTCGCCTCTGTGGCAAAAGGAGGCCAGGTTCCAGGTCGCGGTGGCTCGAGAGCAGTCTGGACGGATTTTATTTCTGCTGCCTACTCCCAGTCCTTGGAGATATCGAAGGACCACTCGAATTTCAGGTGCTCCTTCTTGTCGTCGTCGACGAAGGAGGAGACCGCATTGTAGTGGCCACGGGCTAGCATGCCCGAGGGGGCCTCTTCCTCGTTGACTGTGACAGTGGAGACTTGTCAGCCTCGGCTCCTGAAGGGGGTAAACGCAGAAAAGTTGCATTAGGACCTACATTTCTTGGTGTACAAAGGCTGCTTGTCCGTGTTGGGAGCGTAAGAGCCCTGCAAACCGTCAGTATCAATGCGCTCGCCTGCTCTCAATCCAATGCGCGGAGCAAGACTCACGATCATCTCGCTGTCCTTGGACACCCTGACGCCCTTGCGCTTCACGATCTGGACGTAGTGCAGGCCGCTCAGGATCTCGTGCTGGACGCGGAAGGTGGCGGACATGGTGAACTTTGCGCCCTCCTTGATCTTGAAGGGCTTGTCCTTGAGGGTGTTCTCGCTGCCGGCCGTGGAGAGGTCGATGGTGACTGGGGAGCGGCCGGGCGAGTCCATGGTCAGGGACTGGATGATGCAGACGCGCGGGTCGTTGGGGTCGGAGAGGTCGTTGCCGCCGGTGAGGCCGAGGGATTCCTTGTAGCGTTGGAGGGACTCGTCATTTGAGTCTGTGTGGGCGCGGAGAAGGAGTCGTTAGTGATCATTGCGGGGTCAATTCAAAGGGGTTGTGTGCTATTTGTCCTGGAGGATGACCCATGGACACTCCCGATCCTGGTCTTGAGAAGACATGAGGAGGCACAAGATCTCATCTCTGCATTGTAATATTCTAGCGAAGAAGAAATGGGGGTGCGGGCTGTGGAACAAGGGAGACAAGTTCTCGCCAAGGCCTACGACACGGTGCAATCATGATGAGGAGTATAGCCAAGGTGTTCTCGATGCGAGTTCCCCAGAGGCAGGCGTTGCCACTGGGGCAGAACGAGGTGCCAAAATGAAGATAGCCTCGGGCTGAGTTGATGATGCTTGCTTCAAGCTGAAGGCTGAGTTGGCGGGTGGACGTGGCAGAGAAGGCCAATGGTAGGTCCAAAAGCACTTGCTTGTGAATGTACACTTGTTTAAAGAGGCTCGCGTGCTGCCCATCGATCGTGCCTCCTTTGCGGGCTCGAGGTTTGGGACCGTGTTGATCGACATACCCATCTGTTGATATTGAGCTATGCTCTGCTTGGGCTGGGACAGCTTGTAGCCCTGGGTCTCCTCGGGCATCGTGTCTTCGTCATGGTGGGAGGCCATCTTGGCGGCTGCGTAGTTCCAAGTAGTTGATGTGCTGGAATCTCGAATCGGGATGGTGAGGTCACGGAGTGCTGTGGGAAGGGGGGAAAGGTCAGGATCGGTGTGTCGAACACGGTGAGCTGGGGACCACCAATAATTGGGTAGTGACAATGAGGCGGACAGTTCAACACACATGTATTTATTGCCAGCAATCAGCCAGCCTGATGAGGGGCACAAGGGCCACAAAGAGCGGGCCAGCACCCGGGCCCATGGTGGGGTCCGTCGTGTCTGGCCAGGGGAGGTGCATGACTGGACCGACCGGACCTGGCCTCGCTGTTCTGGAACAACGTGCGACCTCCCTCCTCCATCCACCCACCATCCAGGAGCCCGGCCATCCAGCCAACCTGACCACACAGGCTCAAGCTTTCTCACACAAGAACGGTCTGGGGACTGGCACACTGGAGACTGGAGGTTGTCTCCCTGCTCCCTGCCGCTCCCTGCCGCTCCCTGCCGACGGTGACAAGCTCTGATCCATCAGCCAAGAATAGGCCCAACCCGGCGGGGCTTTTTGCAGTGTGTTGCATGGACGACTCCTGCCGGCCCATGTGCCTGACCGGCAGACACACCCTACGCTCCTTGGATACTGTCACGGGCACATAGACCTGCTTGCGCCTGGCGGTGAAAGTGGCCGCCCCTCGCTCGCACTGATGCACCCGACTGCGGCCGCAGCCCCAAGGCGGTTCTTGGAATCACACAAGACCAGATTACGAGTCCTTCATGATTCTGATGTAAATTGTTTATGCAAACTAGTGTAACAGGGACGGTTATGGGTAGCATCACTGGGCTTGAGGACACCTGTTCCTGGAATGCCATGCCAGCCATGGCATGGCCCATGGCATGGCATGGCTGATATGGACTCACATGGTCTAGTCTAGAGCCGGGGGGGCAAGGATGTGAGCTTGAACTGCCACGGTTAGCCACCGGCCCGGATGGCTTGATCATGGGAGGGCGATCCCATGGTTCGAAGCTTGAGCTCGAGTGTAAGCTCGAGCTTGTCCCCCTGTCCGCGTCTCCTGCTGTTGGTGCCCCATGGTATAAGTCGATTGTGATGGTCCTCGGCACCTACTGCCGTGGGTCCTTAAGTTGTTACCTTGGCAATTGGGCATACCCTATTAGGTAGACAGATCACAGACGGGGGAGGAGCACACCGATTGGCTGGGTGTTCTGTGCCTATGAGGCGGTCGAATCGTATCGTGGTGGGACGCTTGGGTAGCAAACGGTCCAAATCCCAATACCAGAGCTGTCAGTCTCCGGCCGACAGCTCCCACTTTGGGGTCTGGTCTGGTCCGGCCCCACTCGGCAAAATTGGGCTTCCAGAAAGGAAGTGTTGCATTGAGATCCAGACCATAGCAGCTTGTTAGGCAACTGTGAGAGTGCCCGGCAAAACTCACTGTGAAAGGGCATCGCGACCTTAACAGCAACAGGCCCACTCGAGCCCCTTTCCTCCTTGTGCCCTCCCACAACGTCTCCTCACCCCCAAATGGCCCCGGCACCCGAGAGACAAGCACCGGACCCCATATTGACCCCCCAGCTCATGCACCTCATCTTACCACAGTACCGCCTGGTTACACTAGATATCCAGCATCTTCATCACATCCCCCCCCCCCATACGGTCGTTTTCGATCCGAACCATCCACCAGGCTGCTTGCCAGCAAGAGCTGTTGTTTCCCCCGTCGGTCGCATACAACCCCAGTCTGGCGATAGCTCTTTCGGAGCAGCACAATCACTGCCTTCAGCACAGCCATTAGATTACATCAAGCTTGCACATGCACAGTACAGACCGACTGACCGCCCCCGCCTGTCGTGTGAAGACCCCCTTTCGCCGCCCCCGTCCCTTCTTTTCGCTCCCGCTCCACCCAAAAAGTAGTGCGCAACGGGCTTCGGCGCACAATCTCGAGACCTTCAACTTTGCCCACCGAATTGGCCTCAGGCCTTGTCACGCAGTAGTCAACCGCGCACAAGCAGGTGAGGGGGCCCGAGCTTCTTGACACTGTCGCATGGGCTGCATCAAGTGCACGCGCTGACTCGATTTATGCAGCCAGGTGTCGACAATAGTCTGCTGCGAGCTCGCTAGTGTCGCATCGCCTTCCCGTCCAAACTCAACACCCACGCTGGAAGAGTCGTCGATTCCCTCCCATCGCCGTCCTGACCTTGTCTACCGGCCTGGTCGCCACTTTCCCTGACGGCCTCCGACAACTCATCCTGTCTATCTAGTTTGCACAAGGAGCGCATCCATCATGGCGCCAACAACTACGAGGCAGTTGCCCCAGAAGCGCAATCCGTTCATGACTGCGGATGTGCCAAACTGTACGAGACCTCGCGTGCCTGGCGCCAACGACTAGATTACAAGAGAAGCTGACGCGTCCGCTGCAGACACCGACCTTGTTTCAAGGCGTCGCCTGGGCCAGACCCAGCTGACGGCGAAGATGGTCGCCGCGCTCCCGGGCGCAGAGATTGACCCTTCTAACCTCGGTGTCTTCGACTACGCTCACCTGCGCGCTCCCCTTCCCAAGGGCATTGTCTCTGGCATCTTCAAGTCGAGCCCGAACAGCTATTTCTTGATGCGCCGAAGCAACGACGGTTTTGTGTCCGCCACTGGCATGTTCAAAGCAAGCTTCCCATATGCCTTGGCTGAGGAGGAAGAGGCCGAACGTCGGTTTATCAAGTCTCTGTCGACTACCAGTCCCGAGGAGACCGCCGGCAACGTGTGGATCCCTCCAGAGTCTTCTCTGAGCCTCGCTGAAGAGTACGGTATTGGGCCTTGGATTCGTGCCTTGCTGGACCCTGCCGACATTCTGGTTACGAACGCGACCGAGAATAGCCCACCAAAGAGGATCAGCGCTCCCCCGAAGTACTTCCCTACCGCGTCCGCCACCACCCTTGTGCCACCTACGCCGAGCCGAAGCACGCGCAGCCGCCGATCCGCCAGCCCGACCAAGGCCCCTTCCAGCCGCCGCAACGTCACCGCGAGCCCGCGCAAGCGGTCAACTAGAACCACCGCGTCGCAGCCTGAAGCCAGCGAGACACCGAGTACTAGCCGCAAGACCTCTCTCACTAATGGTGACATCCCGGTCCTCGCCCCTGGCGAGGCTCTCAAGGTCGAGGAGCTCAAAGTCGAGAGTGTGGACAAGGGACTAGCTGGGACACTCGAGACCGTCCAGGAGGAGCCGAAGGTGAAGGTGAACATTGATCAAGACGTTAAGGTCGAGGAAAATGGCACCGAAGTCGAGCGCACCAAGGTGGACGTCAAGGTGCCATTCACCGCAGGCGGTCCTCCGAGTGCGGAAGACGCGGCACGGATGATTGAGGAGGCGAAGGCCATGGTTGCCACCGCTGAAGCAGATGTCGCCGAGGCTTCCTCCAAAGCTGCTAAGGGCAAAAGGAAGGCGGAGGACTACGAGGCTGACATCGAGGAGGAGGGTGCGGACGGGGAACCGAGTGTCGGCCTTCGACCGAGGGCAAAGAAGGTCAAGACCGAGGTCGAGCTGCGCAAGGACAAAGTGAAGAAGCGCGCGTTGGTGGGCATCACCTTTACGCTGGCAGCCGGGTAAGTGCACACGACTCGGGCGTTGACCATGCTACGGAACCACGTGCTAACAATTGAACAGGGCTTTGATTCCCTATGCG
Source organism: Diaporthe sp. PMI_573 (assembly GCA_021399435.1). NCBI lineage: Eukaryota > Fungi > Ascomycota > Sordariomycetes > Diaporthales > Diaporthaceae > Diaporthe > Diaporthe sp. PMI_573. Next base: position 12,019 of record JAJTUP010000027.1, on the reverse strand, counting down.
ATGAACTTCCTGTGAGAAGGAGCACAGGTCAACAACCGGTGGGGCTGTGTAGGACGTAGGGAACGGCGCGGTGTTTGGACAAAGAACAGGCCCCTGAAAGAACGAGATTTCTTTGCTTTTCGGCTTGGACTGCGGAGTTTGGGTGGTCGGACATTTCTTCGCGTGCAGGTATATTCTCTCAAGGCCCGGTGAGACGTCATCTTTGACGGGGCATGCTTCATACAGCAATGATGGTTGTGTCTCACCCGCGCTTGCGGATCTCGTTCGTTTCAACGAATATCTAGCCAGAGGAGTTGAGAGAGACGGATTCTTTGTAACTAGTGTACACATCGGCCCTGGAATCAGACATGTCATCCATCAGTCTCATGCCCCATGTGTTGGAAGTCCCAATGCGGACTGGCTGCCACCATAGATCTCGGCTGAAGCTTAAAACGGTTTTCCTGTGGTCCAATTGCGAGGAGCAGGGCCCGTCCGATTCGGGCCAGGCCAATCTGCCGCCGGTTACCGCTCCAAATGGAGGCTAACCTGTATTTTGGTCCCGTTTCCCACCAAATAATATTTTGCCTCTGCTTTTCCCCCTTCAAATACTCGACAAGCCGCCTCCACTGCCGGTTGTGCTGAGCAAGGCGCCGGTCTTTTCTGAAGCTCCCTGCGCTCAGGCATTTGGCCTCCAAGAAACTGCAGTACCGTCATCACAATGATCTTTATCACCATCGTGGCCAGTTTCGAGGTTAGCGGTCGGAAAGGCGAGTCGGCTTAGGATGGCCGGTGAAGGTGGCTCTCCCTCGCGCCCCAATCCGCCGAGGTTGGAGAAGCTCGGCAATGGGCGGCTCTCGTGGGCAGGGCAGGGACGATCTAGTCCACTACCCCTCTGCCCAGGATGCTGAGAGGCGTCGAGCTCCAAAGAAGAGCAAGCCGTGTCCCCGGCAACTTGTTGTCGAGCGTTGCCTCCCTGATTTTGCCAGCTAACACACTGTCACAATGCGCCCTGTGTCTACAACAACATGGAGGCAGCTCCGCCTGCAGAGGCGACACTTCTCGTCCTCGCCTCGCAGGCTGGACAACTATGCCTTCATTGGCTTGGGCCAGATGGTGAGTACGTCCTACTCGGCCCAGCGACGCGACCGCGAGTCGGGGCTGACTTGGCTTCTCACAGGGATTCCAAATGGCCCGCAACCTGCAAGCCAAACTTGCCCCAGGCGACAATCTGAGGATATTCGACATCAACCGTGAGGCCGTGCAGAGGCTGGCTGGGGAAATGGCAGCTTCGCAGGCTGGGGGAGCATCTGTTGAGCTGGCCGGGAGCGCAGCAGATGCCTCCAGGGAAGCCGTAAGTGTTATCTCCGTCCCAACCGACGCCCTCCCCTCCTCGCCGCCTTTAATGATGAGACAAATTGTCCAATACATGATCTAAGTTGGGGTCAGCTTGCTGGCCCTCCCGTGATTATTCAAACATACAAAGCCAATCCTCTGACACACAAGGCACCTACACCTCCTTCTTGGAACCACTCAAAACCGATGCGCAGTTGCCAGCGGGGTAGCTAACGAACTGGTTGTCACAGGATGTAACTATCACCGCACTCCCCGAGCCCAGTCACGTCAAGGCCGTGTACGCTTCCATCCTGGAGGCCAAACCCAGCCCGCGGCCCAGCCCGCGCCTCTTCGTTGACTGCTCGACCATCGATCCGTCGTCCTCACAAGAGGTGGCCGCCCTCGTCGCAGCAGCGTTCCCTGGCGGGAAAGCACACTTCGTCGATGCGCCAATGTCAGGAGGGATCGTCGGCGCGGCGGGAGGCACGCTGACGTTCATGCTTGGGGCACCCACGGAGGTGGTCCCGAGGGTAGAGCAGATACTGCGGCGGATGGGCAAGAACGTGCTCCACTGCGGCAAGCAGGGGACGGGACTGTCGGCCAAGCTGGCCAACAACTACCTCCTCGCCATCAACAACATCGCGACGGCCGAGGCGATGAACCTGGGCATGCGCTGGGGGCTGGACCCGAAGGTGCTGGCGGGCGTGATCAACGTCAGCACGGGCCGGTGCTGGCCCAGCGAGGTCAACAACCCCGTCAGGGGGGTCGTAGACAAGGCACCCGCGGGCAGGGACTACGCCGGCGGGTTCGGCATCTCGCTGATGCGCAAGGACCTGAAGCTCGCCATGGTCGCGGCGCAGGAAGCCGGGGCGAGGCTGGAGCTGGCCGGGGCGGCGCGGGAGCTGTACGAGGCTGCTGAGAAGGACGAGGCTTGCAAGGGCCGGGACTTTAGTGTAGTTTATAGATGGCTCGGCGGGAAAGAATGAGACGGTGGTGGGCTTTGAATCAAAGTATTACTTTCAGAGACTGTTATGCGGATGTGAAAGTACAACGTTGCGGCTGAACAGTGGCCGTTGACAAAAACAATATTTGCTCCATCCAGCGAGTCAGCTGCCGCTACGGACTTGAGAGTAGTCTAGCACTGAGTACCGGCCTGCGGTCACCGCGAGATACGAACTGGGAGTCTGCTCGGGACATTTGCATAGCAAGTAAGCTGAGGGGCTTGTATTTGAGGTTGTCGCGCCTGTTCATCCGTAGGGGTAAAAAAACACAACGGAGTACAAGGCATGTTGTAGATATCTCGTTCGTAGGGTGCAACTTGCATAATTCCCGGCACGGGCACGCCGGGCTTGCACAAAGCCAGGCCGGAGCGCAGCTGCTCCGGGAGTGCCAACCCACATTGGTAGCGCGCCCGTGTCTGGGCATCCCAACCGCGCTGGTTACCCAATTCGGCCGCGCCTGGAATATTTCTGCCTCGTGGGCGTACTGTTCACCCACTGCTGTCACCAACACGTTTTGCTGTTGGCCAGTTTCTTCTGGAACAACAACCGCACACACTTGTCTGCCGAATGCCGAACACGCGTAGGCCGTCGGCGCAATCAACCCTCCAGAGCCTGCCGCCCTCAACTCGGCCCAATCCGGAATCCGGCTGAACAACGGGAGCACAACATGGCACCAAAGTCGCTGGCCTCTGGCACGATGTTACGCTTCCCCTTGGCTACGCACTGGCTGACAGTAGTGGTTAATGAGTAATGATCCTTCGGGTCAGGTCAGTATCTCGTAAGGCTCTTGGTCCCTCGGATTCCATCGTCCCGTGTGGTTGTCTGGTTGGCAGGTGTTCTCCTAGCGTGGCAAGCGTGGGTGTGTTGGGGCTTACGGGACAACACCCTTGGGTCTGCCGCACCTAGTCCCCGTTTTTCCTCGTTCAACGGCCTAGACCTTACTTATACCTGGGCAGGGTGTAACGCCCTATTTCCTATGTTTCGTTCCTGTTTTCCTTATCCTCCTTGACCGCAGCGGCATTTCGATTCTCCCAGCTGTCTTTTCCCCTATTGTGCGCGAAGGTTGTGTTTGCCCGGCCCGCTGTGTTGTAGAGCGTGTCTCCGAGTGCATACACCACCGTTTAATCAGGTCCACCGACGAGTCTTCCAAGGACGACACCTGTCAGCACCGCCTGCCGCACAGAGGGCGTTTCCTGTTCACCATGGCGTCCAGATGTACAGAGGTCAGCCCGTTGTGTCCGGTGGAATATACAACGCTCGGCTACTACCCGAACAGGCCCCTTAATATTTTCTGCGCCGTTGCTTTCGGCTTGGCCTTGATCATCCAACTGGTGATCGGGGTCTGGAAGAAGACATATGCATTCACGGGCTTCGTAGTGGCCGGATGTGCACTCGAAGTAGCTGGTTCGTACCTCTCTTTTATACCCGACGAAGGGGTCACGACTGTCAGGGACCGTTCCCTGCCAACATCGATGTCCAAGTCTTGGGTTCTCAGAGGTGGCAGACCGAGAGTCCATGAATGGTGCTCGTTCGCGAAACCTGCGTTTTCTCTCGGCAGGAGAGTCAGGGAAATGGTACCTAGCTAACATGAGACTCAATAGGCTACGCCGCTCGAGTCCCGCTGGCGGACAACCCGTGGAACCAGCAAGCCTTTCAGACCGAGATTTGCGCCATTGTTCTCGCCCCTACCTTGACCTGCATCTCGATATATCTGACACTCAAGCATCTTACTACCGCGCTGAACCCGTCGCTCTCGCGGGTCAGGCCAAAGTGGCTTCCCTTCATCTTCGTCCCCGCAGACGTGAGTTGTCTCCTCGTCCAGGCTATCGGCGGTGCGCTGGCGGCAAGCGGGGGCAGCGGGAACCGAAAGCTGGTCAACGCCGGGAACCAGGCCATCATCGCGGGCATCGCGCTTCAGGTCGTGGTGTTGCTGGCCTTTGGCAGCATGAGCCTGGACTACTATCTCAGGGCGAAGAAGTGGGTGCACAGCGCCGACGTGACTCCTTCGGCGCTTGCGCTGTGGAACGACAAGAAGGCCCGGACGTTCGGATACGCTGTGCTTGGGGCATATGTTTGTGTCCAAATTAGGTGCATTTACCGGTAAGCCCCCACGACCCATGGAACCACCTGTCGTCCGACGTACTGACCTTACTCAGAGTTGCCGAGATGGCAGGCGGATGGGGTAACGAAATCATGCAGGATGAGCCATCCTTCGCGGTTCTCGACTCCTTCATGATGCTGATATGCGTCTACTTCCTCAGCTGCTTCCCGCCAGGAATCTTCTTCCCGCAGATGGCCAGGGGCTCAAAATCAGCACATGCCAAGAACGGGGTCCCAGAGAGCGCTGGGGAGGAGAGCCAAGCAGAGCAAGGCGGGCTGGCCAGTGAACAAGAACCCAAGGAAGGGCATCTGTCAAAACCAGAATCGTGAAGGATATGCGCACCGCTATGCTTTCGCTCTAACAAAGATCTCCATGCCCCACAAAATGTATAAAACGTGTCAAATGTACCACAGAGTTTGCGCATGGCCACGCGCTCATAGTTCCTGAACCTGGTCCTGCAGTCTCTGCAGCAGGGGCTCATTCTCGCCCACCGTACCTCCGTACGCGAGCCTCTTGTACACCCCGCCCGACACCTTGGCCACCCTCCAGGTGCCCTCTAGGCTGGCGTCGGTGAAAAATTGCCGGTTATCTTCGAAGCTGCGCCCGCCGCTCTCAGGGAGGTAGACATAGGTCCAGACGCCGGCGAAAGCGTTGGTGACCGCAAAGATTAGGAAGATCCAGTACTTGAGGTTGTTGAACATTATCGGGCTCAGCAGCGTCACGGCAAAGTTGGCGAGCCCCCACACGATGACGGATATGGCAGACGCCTGTGCCCTCGCCGTCGTCGCGTAAATCTCGGTCGGGATGAGCCACACGGTCGCGAGCCAGCCGATCCCGAAGGCCCCCGTGGCGATGAAGAGGGTGACCGTTCCGAGGATCGCGGGGGCGCCGAGGCCCTCCGTGGGCGAGTTCATGGCCAGCGCGCCGAAGAGCGTGAGGAGGGCGAAGCTGGCGGTCAGCGCGACGCTGCCGCCGAGGAGGAGCTTGCGGCGGCCGACTGCGTCGATCAGGATCCAGGCCAGGGTCATGAGGATGAAGTAGGAGATGTCTAGTGTGTGTTAACTACCTGATGCCGAGCCTAATGTATTGCATTCCGGGACATTCAAGAACACGGCAGCAAGGGAACCGTGATGGGAGAATGATAATGCTCACAGTTAGCCTGGGTAACGTACTCCGCCATCTTGACGCCGAATCCGAGGAGCTGTGCACAAGTGGTCAGCCAGAGTCAAAAGTCCACTGCGATGGGATTGACCTGCCTCAAAGATTTGAGGGCCGTAGACCGAGACAGCACCATATCCTGTCAAGGCCTGGTTTACTTGACCCATGAGGACAATGACGGTAGGATGGAATGTAGGTTTTCCGGGAGTCAGCATGTTGGTGTATGTCACAGGTTCATCATCCTTCTCCTTCTCGTGCGCCACAAATAGCTCCTTAGACTTTTCCTCTCCCTCTTCGTCACCGTAGATATCAATCAGAGCTTCCCTTGCATCGTCCCCCTTGCCGTGGAAAATAAACCATCTCGGGCTCTCAGGCAGCCTGCCGATGACCAGGAAGAGAAGCGCCGGATACACCTGCATCGCGACAATCGGAGTTCGCCAGGCCCCTTGAGTATGACGTTAGTCCTGCCACGGATCCTAAAGTGTTGCATTCCAGAACATTCCAAAACATGAATGACGGGGATATGTGACAGGAGAAGAGTGATGCTTACACTGGCTCGACTTGCCTAGCGTGTGGGTCACAGCGATGTTGATGGCAAAGGCCATGTTGAGCCCAAAGATGTTCATCTGAAATTCCTGAGCCAGGGCCTTCCCCCTCGCGCCGTCGCTGCTCAGCTCGGAGCTGAACACGGGAATGACGGCGTCAATGCCCCCGACACCTAGTCCCATCACCACCCGCCCGACCCAGAACATGTGGAGCGCATTCCGCGTCCATCCCCCCAGTCCGGTGGCAAACATGATCAGGTTGCCCAGGCTCGCGGTCGCGAGGCAGGCGAAGATGGCCTTCTTGCGGCCGTGGTTGTCAGACAGCCAGGAGAAGAGCACCGCGCCGAGGGAGCAGCCCAGGTAGTAGACCGCCACGAGGATGCCTACCATTGGGTCCTCGGCGCCAATTCCCATGGTCCGTAGGTAGTCCTCATTGGTGTTTATAAGGGACATCATGCCCTGGTCGTAGCCATACAGGGCAATGGCTGTCGAGCTGAAGAGGACGACCTCTTGGGTCTTCGAGAGCCCGAAGGACGACATCCTGCGCGATGGCCCTGCTGGCAGTGGGGGGGGGGGGTACACCGTAAATTTCGGGTTTGCTGTTAAACGGAAAGAAGAAGCGAATTGAGCCCTGATTCTTCAAGAAATCCAGCCAAGGAAATCAAATCAAAAGGAAAAAAGAGTCCCGGTCCCAATCCTCACCAGTCAGCACGAGGTTCAAAGCCGGGCGAGGGGATCTGCAGGCTGAGGCACAGTCAGGGGAAACCACGGCATGGCGGTGAGTCTGAGTGCGGCGGGACTATTTATTTCGCTGGCTGGGTGACCTGCCTGCCATGAGCTAAGCAAGAAGCAGCACGGCATCGGGCGTGTGGGCGCTATATGAACGATGGTGGGCAGTAGTGTTGAAATGTTCGAATCGTAGTCCCACGCACCTGTGCTTGGAGGGGTACGTCATTGCCAGCCCACGCGACGCCCACGACGCCCCACTCAAACCGCGCATGAGCCGAGCAGGCGGCTGGCTAAACCGAGATGTAGCGATCCACGCTGCCGATCGACGGCAGCCGGGCAAGGAGAATATAGCGTGATTTTCACTGAGATTGTCTTCCTCTCCTTGGGCTGTATCATGCTCGTGTTAGATCGAATATGGCATGGTCAAAAGACTCCCCGAGCTGGACCGCCGGCGACATATTATTACAGTATCATTATGCATGCTTATATAGCTATTCTTTGTGTGAAAAAAAAATCCCTGTCTTTAAGCATGGAACAGCGCTGAAAGGTCCAAAAGAGGAGTCGGAGAAGAAGCAGAACAAGAAGCAGAGTACCATGCTTAGTATTGCTCGAAGCCACCTGACCATCACTCCAGGCCCAGCATCTTCTTCAACTCCTCCGTCTCGGTATGGTCCTCCGTGCTTCGCATACGATGGCACCACTTCAATTCTCCGTCCTGGAACAGCCACTCGCCGCCGTTCTGCGCCTTCGGCCCACCAGAGAGCGCGTGGCCCGACGTGAATAGCGCCCACGTCGAAGACACAAAGTTGTCTAGCCTGCTCTTCTTGAGGTAGGACGGGCTCGTGCTCCCCGGCAGGAGGGACGACATCATCCCCAGGGCCTTATAGGTTCGCGCGCTTGGGTCGGTGTATATGGGGAACGTGCACCCGGTGACTTTGGCATAGTCCGGCACGCAGATGGGGTCCCCGCAGCCGATAATCGTGAGTACTATGTTGGCCTTGGACAGCTTCTCGGGCGGCATGTCCTGCGTGAGTGCTTCCACGTACTGCTGGCAGCTCTGTCGGGCGGTAGTCAGTTTTGATGTCCCGAGCCGGTGTGCTTAAGGAGCTCAGGTCGGTGGAGCGTGGCTTACACCGCAGTGGAAGTGGCGGATGAAGATTATGAGCTGCCGTTCATCTTTAGGCTTATCTACGTAGAAGGTTTTGAAAGGGATATCTTTCCCATCTTTGTCCTTGATGACGATATCGCCAGCCTCGACCACTGTTTTTGGATCGGGCAGCTCACGATGAGTCTGTTCCCTTTCTTTAGAAACACTCATGACGTTGTGTTTGATGTCGTCAATGTGATCGAACCAAGTGTGTTCCAAGTAGGAGTGAAGAAGACATAGAGCGGTGCGATTTCGTGGGCTGAGAGACAAGGCCAACCATCAACAGTTGATGAATGTTAGTTAGATGAGCGGAGTGGGTCACTCGAGCTAAAACACACAGTGGCTTAGTCGACTAGGTTTTGCAGGGTTGGTGGGGGCAGTTCAGCGACAGGGGGATTGTGATGATGTCAAGGAAAACCAAATCCTACGGACATTACGATAAGCCAGCTGGGCTCCTCCTAGAACCAATCTTCTAACACTGTAATATGAATTGATTCACTTTCAGTTGCTTGGTAGAACAGGAAGGCATTTAAGTTGAGGGGAGAAATGTAGAAACTCGAGGAAATACGGACACCACTCCAGCCCCGGGACACATTCAGCGATGCTGGGCATGCGTCATACAAGAAGATAACGATAGACTCGCCCTTCGGACTAAACCTTTAGATATATTCAGGTATGGTGTTTACAAGGGCCATGTTTGAAACTCAACTGTATGTTATCTCTTTACAAAGGTCTAGGCACACCTATGTGTCCGTTACGAAACTCGCACAGATGGCCAGAAAAGGGGCACATATTTTATATAGCGGTGGAATTAAGTTTGGTGATGAGGAGCCTACTAGTATGGCCTATACATTGTGCTCCCGCAGAAAGTCGAAAATGATGTCGAATGCTTGTGGTGCCACTTCGTGCAAGAAGAGATTATGTCTAAATTACCCCGGGTAGTCAGTTCTAAGGTTCTCATGAACATCGAATGGCAATCTCCACTCCTACAGTATCAAGACTAAAGTGCTTGACTTTTGGTGTGGAAGTGGAGGTAGCAAGATTTGTTTTGCGCTCACCCAGCAGGCAAATTATCCACCGTTCGTAAGGCCGACGCAGCTGTGAAGTTCGCCCTCAGTCCGTCCAGAACACCAAGACAATTTCCGCCACAGGCAGAAGTATCGTATCTTCCCTGTAAGACCAACGTAGGCGCCGTCACGTTGCCAAACCTTACTTTCGTCGCCAGCAGCGTCGGCAGCTCGGCAACCGCAAACGGCTCGCTCCCGACGTTGTGTGACCATTCCGCAACTCGATGCTCAAAGTAAGGGCTCGCAAAGTACGCAAAAGCCTCAGCGTATAGGTCCGACGATGTCAGATATCCGGGGTCGAGATCGCCCCAGCGCTCTGGATCCCGGAGGCTGGCGACTCGGAACCCCATGCCCGCGCCGAAGGGGCCGAAGTACTCGAGCGTGCCGCTGAACCCCGTCAGCACGAGGCCGTCGACTGAGTGGTCTAGCATGGCGGCCGACTGCGCAGAGATGTATGCCCCGTAACTGTGGCCCACGAGAACGACATTGTCTGCTCCAGCGGTCTCTCGTGCGTAGTCGACGAGTGAGTTGAGGACTGCGACCTCGACTTGGAATTGAGCATCAGTATAAGGGTTGACCCTGTTTTTCGGTGTTAACTACAACAACAAAAGTCTCTGGCTCCGTGTTGGCGGAGATAAGACTGGGAAACAGACTTGGAAGATAAGCCCACTCCAATACGGTCGTAGTTCAGCACACTATATCCGGCCGCCAAAGCAGCATCCACGAAGTTGTATTGAGAAGAGTTGGATAGATTTGGCTGGAAGTACCTGCTTCGTCGTCATTACGGCTGAGGATTCAGTGCTAGAGATTGGAGACATACAATTTGGATTCTATTATGCCATGTGTAGTCACTAACACGGTACCTCCAGTGCCACACAAAGTAGCTCCCACGGTGTAATTGCTCTTGGCTGCGGACGCCGTCTCTCCCGCAATAGGCAGAGGGTCACCTGGTTTACCGAAGTCCCTGGCGGTCAGATTGAAGGTGAGAGACGCCGCATCCCAATCGTCGTTGATGGTGATGTTCAAGATGGATCGCTCCTCAAAGACAGTCACTGGAATTTGGATCTCGGAACACTGACTGTCTCTCTCGCTGAATTCTGAGGTTGGGAAGGCATGGATGGGAGTAGCGAGGGCGAGAGCAAGCGTGAGTACTAGCATTCTGATAGCTGTGGCCGATGAAGCTCTGACACAATGGGGTAATTGGCCATAATCGGGGTGTCCGAATGATCCGTCTTATATCATTGTACCCTATCTAGCGGTGATTGTGCGCACATCGGCCTAGGAGCGTAGAGTGGAGCATGCGATGACAGACTTACTCAGCGACACCTTCAGGTTCTATCTGTCAGCCTGCTTACCTAGCTAAAGTCCTTTGGGAGAAAGATATTCCAGCTCACAAATCACTGCTGCCGCAATGGGATGCTCCGAGGTGGCGCTCATGGCCAGGGCATTACCAAGATACTGACATTTTGAGAATTCAGCTTTTGGAAGTGGTGAAACCCTTTGTTGGTCTGCTTTTATATTCAGCCGGCTCATTTAGAACCTGCTTCCCGCGTAAGATGTTCGAGGACAGTATCGTACGTTGTGGAGGTTCCCTCCTGTTGGATTTGCAATATAAAATCAACAAATGTTCAGGACTTGAGCTGAGAGAATGGACATCCACCCGCCGCAGCCCTCGCCTTGACGAGCTTGACAGTGCTTTGCATATCCTCCCTTCCCTTTCCATAGTTCGGCTCCGGCCCAATATTCCATAGGTCGTAGCCTTGAGGGAAAAATCGATCGCCTTTGCTTCCTGCAGGGTTGGCACCTAGTAACCGGAATAACATAGCAACTGGCCCGGACTTGTTCCAGAAGCTGGGCTTAACATACCAAGGCTGGAAAGTGGCCATATGGTAATGAAAGAGACCACTGAGGTTCGGCTTCTCCTCCAAAGCTTTGGCGGCCATGAAACCTGGGCGAGGAAGACACAGATACCGTAGAAAAGACTTCCGGGTCAGCTGGAAGAGGGTAATGAGACAAGAAAGATAGGGCCCTGCCTTCTCGATGCTAGATCAATGTTAGCAATCTTTCATCATGATGGGCTCCTGGCTGCTGCAATAAATCTGTGTCCGCAGAGGTAGTTGTACTTATTCGAATGCAAGTGAAGGACTTACCCAAGGCTCTCCCTCATCACATTGTCCAAATTTGAACCCAATACCTTCCTGGCAAACACTGTGACCCCCTTCCCCATCTTGTTGAATAAGCTGTCGACATATGCCCTGACGTACTTGTCACTCGGCTCATTTGGCCTGCAGACCTCTTTCTCGTATTGCACCGTCCAGTCACTCAGCTCTTGAACAAAGTGGACACCATCCCTCCAGCCGACCTTCGCACTCGGCAACGGATCAAATGGGATCTCCAGATCCTCTCCATAAGCCTGGTGGAATACGCCCACTGCGCATAGCTCAACCTCCGTCAGGGGCCGCCATTCCTCAGCCCGGATCGTCCGGAGGATCTCGTGGGCGCCGTCGCCGAGGGTGTGGAGCAGGTCGTTGTCGGTAATCTTGCCCGCTTTGCGGTACCGCGCGTGCAGGAAGTTGATCCGTGCCACCGAAAGCTGGTATCTTTCCGAGTCACGCGGCTTGGTCTGACCCTCGCGGAGAAGAATCTCGGTGTCTGTGGCGCGCTTTGCAGCGTTGCGAGGAGTGTTCTGACCTGTAACGGCGAAGAGTCGGGACATGCTGGGGATACCGCCGGCCTGTCAATGATTTTGTCAGCCAACTGCATTTCTGTTCAAAGCTTTCTTCTTTACAGAAAGTGAAGGAACGAACTCGAGGCGTCGCTCAATAGGGAGGATAACTAAGATCTAATGGGTCGCGGACGTACCTTCAGAAGAGCCACAGCACGAGCCTTGTGGAATGCAGCCGGGAATTCGAGTTCCTGAAGCTCCAGAAGAATCTTGAAGGCATCTTCACCCGTCATGG